>OY728155.1:225802083-227052083 GCA_963277665.1 Viscum album | reverse complement strand
CCCACCTTGCCTTCCCATCTAGGAACCATTCATAGTGGTTTTTAACTACCACATTGAATGCTCATTGAGTTATCTATTCCATGTGGTTAAATCCTCCTACTACACATGTGGGATAGAGCTGGTTCCTCACCTACCATTTTTAAACAATATTTTTTTAAAAAGGCTAAAAAACATAATCAAATTGTTCCATATAAATTCCATATAAATTATATGAAATAAACTCAAAACCTTCTATTTAATTATTCTATACATCTAAATAATTTAACTGATGATCAGTGCCCTTGTTGATGAATGATTTGCTGTCATTGAATTTACATCATCACATGTATTTTACATAAATTATAATTCTGAACTCAACACAATTAATATATGAAAATGAATACCAACCCATCATCATTTTCTTGAGTTCTTCTAATGGTAGAGGTCATGTGATAAATGGTGAAACTAACTATAATGTTAGAGGTTTATGACCTAGTTTTTTATGGGAGTTTCCTCTTTGGTATATCTCCTTGTGCATACATTATTTATATTGGTTCTGTGGTACATGGGACCATTTCAGATTACAGAGAGGGTCGGTATAATGAAATACTATATATCTATTTTTGTAGTTGTATAATTAATTTCATGACATGTTTCATATATAATAGATTTGGTTGTATCACTCGTACCCATCTCATGTTAAAAACACTGATGCTGTGGAACCCAAGGTCGATGTATCATTCAAGGAATTTAAAATTAACATCATGAATCATAGTAAGAAGACTTTACTTGGAATGTTGATTCCTTTGGTGTTAGTGTTGTGAAAAAAAAAGTTGTATCCAAGAGAATACATTGGATATAAATTATAACATAAGAGTGTAGTGGCCGTAGTTGTTTACATATGAGTCTTAGTGACATTTGAAAATACTCCTCAATAATGAGAGGATAAATTATGGGGAGATTTTAACCCCTCTTCCTTTATAAAATCTGGAACCGCATTTTATTTAGTGTCACATTTTTTTTTGAATTTTTCATTTAAACACAAACTAATTAAAATTTTCATATAAATATAAATTAATAATTAAATCTATAGTGTTAATTTAAAATGGTGTTTTTAATTATCTTAGTGTTTTCACGTTTGAATTGGTTCTTGTGGATGGGTTTTTAGTGGGGTAAAATATTTTATCACATACAGATGGAACCAATTTTTTTGTTAGAAGTGTTGAGAATTTCTACCAATTTAGTTTTTAACATCTATTTTTTTTAAATATTGAATTTTTAATTTTTTTGAACTATTTATAATGGATTAACATTTAGATTTGAAAATTTAAGAGAAATTGTAGCTTTAGTGTATTATATATGCTCTGTTGTAAGTGGAAAATGTGTAGGTATACTTTTAGTGTTTATTTTGGAGGTTAACTAGGTTCAAAGGAGGTGTATTGTGATTTAATTTTAAAATATATAGGTTTAGGAGTTGGGTTGTATGTGTGTGGGGAAAGGATGTGTGTTTTGGGGTCTTTATTGAGGTGATTTTTTGTCTGATATTTATTTGAATAAAATTTTGTGCAATTTAGGTTAAATATATGGTTTAATTTTACAAAATTATGTTGTTATTAATTATTTATAAATATGTATATTGTTTTAGATATCCATGAGTTTATTATGTGGATAAAACAACATCTTGGGTCAAATGTCGACATTTTTGAAGTACTATGTAATGGTAACCAATGGGTTACACTCACGCAGATATATAGAATAAGAGTAACCAAGTGATTATCATCATGCAACTATATTGCATATGGGTAACTGGGAGATTACATTTATGTGGAAGAAATTTATAGGGTTAAAAAATGGATTACCCTAACATAATGCCACTAAATAAGGGTAACTGTGAGTTTACCATTAAAATTCTCTATATGCAAGGTGATACGTGTGAGTTACCGTACACAACGTAATATGAAATCGTATACTACATTATTTTTTAAGATAAAATTGTGTTACCATTTCATATAGAAACCCCTCCCTCATAATGTGAAAGGGGTTTTCCAAATAGTTTTACAAAATTCATCATCTATAATTCTCCCCAAAACATCCATGAAGACTAATTTAGTGGAAAAATATTTAATATGTTTTGTTTAGGGATATCTTGATTAGGAGATATTTGTTTACACATTAATAAATCTCTTGTTCTTCTCACTATCTCATGGTGATATTTATCACATTATTAAATAGATTTATTTAATTTTTGATCTAGTGAATAAAAATGGATAAATATAACACCCCATAATATTTTCTCTAGGTTTTTCATGATACTTCATTATTAAATTTTATGTGAATATTTTACCAATATTTAAGGCTTATCATATAAATTTCTAATTCAATCTAAATGATCTTGAAATAGTAGAGAATAATGGATAAGTAGACATCCAATGAACACCATTTTGGTTCTCTTTAACTATCCTATAAAGTACAATAGTTTTTTATAGAATTTGTAATTACCGGTAGCACCGAACTATCGAGACCATGACCTTAAATATTCAAAAAATATTTTCATTAGATTATTCTCATTATTGATGATTCTTATGGTCTATGAGTAGTTATATGATTGATTATTAGATATTATCTAAATTCAACATTTAGATTGAGAGAAGTGTTTAGAGAGGAAAATCCAAGTGACTAACCTTGGTGTATCTTAATTGAATTTGAAATCTAATGAATGAATGAGGAATCCAAAAATTCAAACTGGATATGACGGTGCTATGTTATATAGGAATCCTATAGATTTTCTAGGATCTTGTGATTAAAACATAATGTTATCAAAGATTACTAACTATCCTCTAGGACCAAGCTTATCTCCTCTAATACAATGGGATACCTGAGAATGTTTGTTATATATGGCTTGTACACTAAATAACTATTGGATTGTGGGGATGTTATGAGGAATCACTTTATATTATTAATGATTTTTGGATAACTGATGATGTTATAAGGATCTTGGTTTTATAATCTATGAATTCCAGATAAATAAGGACATTCTCAATATCTATCTTGTTTGTTTAATTGCGATGAGATTCATAGTATGACACTAGGATATGACATGATGTTTGATAATAATAGGGTTTTGGAGGATTCTTCTTAAGAAACATATAATATGATATGTGATTGAATGCTTCAGTTGTAACATGGTATCCAACATGTTTTCTAAGGGCTTATAATATCTGGGTTCACTTTTTGAGGATTTAACACGTTTTTATTGTGATATATGAGATTACTGGGTGGTCTAGACATCCCATGAGCATCATATGAATATGAATTTTTTTGATTAGATCCATATGAAACTCACCAGAATTGATAAGATAAATTCAGTTATAGTTCCATGGAATTTCATATTAATTTACCAAAAAGGAATTATATGTTTAATAACTATTTTTCCAAACATCCATGAACTAAGATAAAACCATGACACTTTAAAATAAAATTATTAAATTTGACCATTATTAAATAGGCATTAATTTTTTTCTAATAAATATAAGTTACCATGTTACAAAATTGATAAATAAAGTAGAATAAACTGAACTAGGTAGTATAATTATTCATTATAATTCCCATTTTTCAGATCACTAAAAAGATTTACCTTTAGTATGGTTTTCACTAGACCAATCCCAAGATGAACTCCTATAATTAACATTCCAGTAAAATATTTTTAAAGATAAGATTAAACCCATTGAAACTTCCATGAGATCCATCCAAGCTAAAAGGCTACTGGTAAATATCAAAAGTGATAAACATATCCATTTGTCATATGTGGATATATTGAGGGGTTTTGTAAGTAGATATTAGATAGTTATAGGCATGCAATTATTAATATTTTATTATATTTAAATATATGACATATATTTTATAAAAATCACTTGAAATATTTTAAAATAAAATAATGTTCACATTTAATAATAATTTAATGATAAAATTCAATTATTATAGAAAAAAACTAATAATGTCATTTATTTCTTAGAAATATATATTTTCCTAAAATTTGATTTTTTTGGAACTGTGATGTTTTATCTCAAGAATATATGTATGTTGTGGTTAAATGAAATAAATTACATATTGTATTTATAAAAATAATATAATAAAACTAATTTAATAATACATTGTTTGAAAATTATAATATTAATTATTAATATTTGGAAAATATATTTTCTTATTAAAAAAAATTTCATTTGTATATTATGTTTCTAGTTAAAATTAAAAGTCATAAATATTATAATATTAATTTTAAAAAATTGAAATTCATTTTTTTATTTAAAATATAATTAATATTTTTGGATGAATGTTTTTATATTTATGATTTTTTTCATAGTAAAAAACATTAGTTAGAAAAATGTTGTGAATTTTATGGCATCATTAGGAGACACATACAACATAAAATTGATAAAAATATTCAGTGAAAATTATTTATCTTACAATTGAAATTATATATTTAGAAAATTTATTTTCAATTTTTGAATCTATATTTGTCATTTTAGAATTTATGTTGTATTTTTCTCTATTTTTTAATGTGTCACACATTTTTTATTTTGGAAATTATATTTAACAATTTTCAGAATTTAATAGATTAAACAATTTTTAACATTTGGAATTATATAGTCTAAATTTTCAATCAATATCGATTTTAATTTTTTTACATAATATTAAATTGTTTAGATAAAATTTAATTTCCACTCTAGAAGTCCAAATTTTCAAAGGGTTAAATATGAGTGTAAAAGTCATTAAATAATTTGAAAATGTGCATCCAAATGAGTTTTTTTATCTCATGAAAATTAATTATATATCCCTCCAATATATTATATGTTTTTTCTACATACCATGTTGAAAATTAAATATTTTTTATATTATGAAACTATATATCCAAAAATTCTGTTTCCTTCACATTTAAGGGGATCCTAGCAAAGTCCCATATATGCTACCCCATGAATAAAATTTTTGCACTATAAAAAACTATATTTCCTTAAAAATAAATCCTATTTGACATTATTTAACTTTTATTCCACAAATATTTCCAAAATCTATTCTAAACTAAGATAGTTTCAAAGGAGAAATCCAATTATTCTCTATAAGTATTTTCTCATCAGTAATATTTTTTATTTTTATTTGTATTCTAACACTTCTTAAATACAATTTAGTCATTGTATTATGTTTAAATCATCATTATTAATATACCTAAAATGTTTTATATTCATTTCATAATGATTTTAAACATTTCCCCTTTCCATAGAAAAATGAAAATGTTGTTCTTGTAATGTTCGTACTACGACTTCCATGAATGATGTGTTTTATTTTTCATTGTGATCATAAATGGATGTATACAATAGATTACTTAATGAATAAATATTATATTTTTAAATAATTTTTAAATTATTGATGATTTTTTACCATTTACCTATTCAATTGGAAATGAAACTGTTGTTCATCTGCATGTGCTGACAACCACAACCACAGTGAATCATATTTCAATTATCATCACAATCCTATTTAAATGATTTTAACAATATATTAACTAAATTAAACCTATTTTGAGTACAATATGAAGGTTATAGAAGGATTAACTTATTATTTAACACAATAGTAATATACCATCATTGTTTTCAAATATTTAACAACGAAGCTTATCTCTTATTTTGTCCTCACAAAACATGACTAAAACTCTAATGAAATGAAATTAAAATTATAATAATTATTATAAAAAAATCTTAATAATTTATATATTTGAGGAATAATAAAATTATTTTCAATTTTTGGGCACTAACATCTATATTTTAAGTCATGTGAGAAACAATCTAAATTGCTAACATGAGATGATAAAAAATTACATACAAATAAAAATATAATAAATGAATATAATATATGGTTGTAAAAGTAAATATATATAAATTTTTTTTATAAAATAATTTATTAAGATATATAATTTTATTATATATTAATTTAATGATCCTACACAGAATTTAAAAGAATTTGAGGGTGTTTACAATGATTGAATTTCCTTTTATAGAGTCTCAAATTTTCTTCATCAATTATAATCCTGTATGTTTATCCAATGAAAACATTTTTATATTCCAAATTATATTTTATATTTTCTTGGGGGAATATGCATCTATACATTATGTTCTATTTATCTTTTCTATCTCTTTTTAAAATAACATATTTTTATAAATAATTCTTATATACCCCAATTAATTTTATCTCTTATTTATACATGATATTTCATAAAAAATATATTTTAGTTTATTATTTTGAAAACCAAAAATGAATTATATCATATGAATTTCATACATTTATTTTCCCAATTTATTTAAAATATTTATTAACCCATTTTACAATTAGGGTTTATGTAAATGCAAAATGGAACATTTTTTTGTTTATTAATATTAAATTTCATATTCCATTACAAATTTACTTTATATAAACATTTTAAATTTTCATGGATTCATTTTTTTTTTATTTTAAAATAAACTCTGAATGTCACTTCATTAAAGGTCCTAAAAAATTATATTATTAAATGTGAGTCATAAATTCTTTTCATTACAAAAATATTAAGATATATTTACCAAATATTTCTTTTTTCACTTCCAATACCATATATAAATAAAAAATATATTACCCCTATTAAGTAATTATTTATGAATCACCATGTAAATAACATCATGAAATACTTGTTTCACGTGATTTAATTTTTTATATGAAACCATCTTAATTAAAATATTTTTATTTGATGCCATTACAAAATTATGTGAACCCATTTTCAATCAACGGGTTTTCAAAATTTGATGAATGATTGATATATTATAGTTCCAATTTGTAAGGATACAGGTTGGTGGGGTCCAATATCAACCTATAATTCATAGGTTAAGTATATATATCTCATGATATAAAGATGTGTGGTAATGATTGAGTTTTCTCTCAAACAGTTTATATATATATTATTTTTTATCACAACATAACGTGTGTAAATCATGGATTTGTTTAAAAACATATTTGTTGACTTCATGGGTTTGTTCAAAACATAATGAGTGGGCATGATTCAATATTCTCGTAATGTTTTAAATTTCAATTATGATGTGTTTTCTACATTTTCTAGGTATTAAAAATCTATATATTATTCTCTCATGATTTAAGATTATTGACATAATATTTTATAACATGTTATAATTCTTAAACATTCATGATGACCATTATATTGTCCTATGTTCCTATGTCAAGATCCTTAATTCTAAATAATGTATTATGATTACCACTTATAGTCCCTTGACCATTTAATTATATATTTTTTCTTATACATGTTATATCACTTGTTTATGATCTAATCATTATGATTCATTGATATATTTTCCTTTAATAAGAGTTTTATCTCACCCCTTTCATAGGATTCTATTCCCCATATTTTAATGATGGGAAAAACATTTGATAATTCTTGAAGGGGGTATCGTGTGGTCCAATTATGAACAACAATAATGTATTGTAAAAGAAGTTTCCAATATATATGATCCTCAATGACACCAAACATTTAGTAAATGTGATTGTGAGATTATTTATGATATTTCATATAATGATTAGGGAAATGACATAAAGTAAATATCATTTTGGCTTAGGTTTCCTCATCATGTGTCACTGTAGTACCCACATATAAATAGTGGATTGTTTATTTATTTAGTTTCCCTATTATTTATGCACACTATATAGTCCTTTTACATAGAATAGACAAGTTTATAGAAATATTTGGTTGTGGAATATTTAGTTTCACTCACACACTAATTGGGAATCTGTTAGTACAAGAGAAAATCTTATGGTTACTAGAAATGGTAATCCTAAAACCCTAATAACCAATTATTTATTTGGATAAGTCAGAAAAATCAGGATAGATTCCAACCAGTGTAGTACATTGATATATTTTGTAATATCATCCATAATAATAATAATAATTTGGTTATTGATATATATGATAAGCCATAGGGGGACATATATGTATATATTAATTGTATGCCATTTTTCACAGCATGGTCATATTCTGATTATTTATTAGAAAAAGATTTCTTGTTCATTACATATTCTTTCCCGGTGTATACTATTTTATATATTATTGTTGTTAATGGGACTCTTATATATGGGTATAGTCTTCCATCATAAGACTGTAAACCTAGTTTCTAGTTAGTAGCCTCTTTCATATGTGGGGGGACCCTAGAGGTTATAAAACCTCCTCGACCCAAAGAAAAACAAGTGTTATAGTTATGGTAGATAATTACAACAACCCTCACAGTGAAAAACTACACACTCTATTTATAATGGCTAACATACTCCCATCAGCCCCAATGGTGAAACATTGTTCCCTCAATTAATAATGGATGACTTACCCTCAGTATCTATAAAAATATGAAAATGGTGTCTATTTATAATAGTCATCATACTCTCGCCATTAATCATTTGGTCATCTATTATTTATAAATTTGATGACATGATATGCATAATCCATATTCCATCAGATCAAATGGATTCTAAATAACTTTTTATGCATTTATATATTACAAATTCTATAGAAAAGGATCTATGTTCCATGAGAATAACCTTATTGAATGTTTGTATGAATCCTTATAAACATAAACTATATGATTTATAAATTCTTATAAACATGACTATATAATTTTTAGTAATTAATATTTGTTGTGTGACTTTAAACTGTATGGTAGAAGGTCTATCCCACATGATGTAAAATTTATTGAAAGGGATTTTTTCCATATGTCTAAGATATAAAATGTCCTTATAATATATAACATCTGCATATATGATGGGGTTCATTTTTTTTGTAAGTTTTTAATAGTTATGAAAATTCTATCCAACCATAATGTCATGATGCTCCAAACACATGACTAAAATTTCCTCTCATGAAAACTACATGTGGCTTTGTTTCTACTATCATAGGTTACATAGTGATGTCTATGTATCTTATCCTAGGTCCACCAAAAAATCTATTTTTATACGTGGGGTATCATGGGTTATGGGGACTTTATTAATTCAAATCATACAGAAATCCTTCACACATTGAGTACCAATAAATTTCACCACTTATCCTCACCATGATCCATATTTGTATACATGTATTCTATATCCAAGAACAAATTGTGGATTTATTCTCATACCATGGGATATATATTGATTTCTAAATCTCTTATCTTGGTATCATCTACAAATTAAGTCGATGCCCAAGAATTCCAAGTGTATATTCCCTCTATTCATGTTGGGTCATTATATATCAATCTCTACACTATTATGATATATTGTTTATTAGGAACCATATGTATCTTGATTCCATTTTACCTTCTTATTCCATTTTCACATTAGATCAATATTTTAGGGCCATATATGAATCCGAATAAGACTCCCTTATTTATCATGACTTTGAAATATTTAATTATTATATGTTTTCCCTCCATCGGTACAACACTAATGTAAATCCAATTCATTTTTATATGATCTAGATTCTCACAAATCCTATAAAATATTTTACTCTTCATGTGTACAAAAACTACATGTAATTTTAGTCCTTGTCACAAAATTTCAAACTTCACGATTTAAGACCCGCCCTATCTAACCATAAAATAATGTTAGTGGTCCATCCTTATAATTCAACATCCCTATATAAGATTTTAATCCATATAAGGGTACCTAATATATAGTTCATATCAATAAAAATAGACTATGATAAAATTTTCCATATCTTCTTGTGATCTAGATTTATTTAATGATTATTTATAAAGAACTACATGTCACTTTATTCATACTACTTTAGGATATGTAGGGATTCTTGAATATCTTATCCTTGGACCATCCAATAATGTACAGTTGGAGTAGGTTCTTTAGAAGAAGGTACTTTTTATATTATATTAATTGTGTAATAAAATAGGTGGATATTATTGTAAAATATCTTATCAAATATTGAATATTGTTTTGAATGAAATTGATGAAATAATGTCTTTGTGCATCTATTTCATTGATGTGGTCATATAAAATTAATTCTAGGACGAGAAACATGAAGTGACATGATGATATTCTTAAATATAGTTCTACATGCAGCTAACATACTATAATGTGATACACGGTACATATAGTGTCTTGTGTGACAACTCATAAGAGGATGAGACTTCTTCTTATGATTTTCATACATGGTAATCTTGAATATGAGAGATAACGAGAATATACCTATGAGTAATAATTCCACATATTCTTGTGTCATAAGATATTCATTCTCACGATCATGTGTAATGGTCCTTGGTCATTTAGATTATTATAAATGGATGTCAGTACTCACATACATAGATGTATTTCTTAATCCATGAAAATAACCGTTCACGGAATATTTGGATACTTTGGGTGCATTATGAGTGACATGTTATAAATGGATAAGTTGATTAAGGATTTGTCCCTTACAAATTTATAGATGATCACATCTCATCCATTTTATTAGAATACATTCATCACCCGAAATTCCATGGTCATGGTGAAATGACGTGTTCATTTAAAATTGTAAAAGAAAGACATATCGATCACATAACATGATGGAATGGATATATATAATTCTTGATAAGATATCATGGAAAATGGATTATATTACATAATAAGAATTCATATTTTGTTTTCATTATTTCGACATTATGTTCTTTCTCTTGGTTACAATGACAGATTTCTAGAAATTAATCATGGACATTAGGCATACCCACATAATGAAATAGAGAATGAATCCTTTACGGTCACACACTATATGTTTCTTTTGTTCTCAATTAAATTCTATTTGAATTTAATTAATGGAATAAATATTATTCTCTAGTACATGGAATAAATCTCACCATGTTTTATTGATCACTTAAATTAAATAAATATTTATTCCATGGATTATGACTACAATTTATTAAATTATATTATTGAATTTAGAATAAATATTAATTTACTATTTTGGGAATAAAATATATGTTGAATAGAATAAATTTTTTATTTGGTTTTTCAACAAATGTCGTATAGTTTAAATGGACCATGACCATGTCAGTTGATGAATCATTATTTGTAAGTTAGTAAATAATATTTATAACATCATAAATTAGAACACATTGTAAAATAATATTATTAATATTATTATTTTATGTAATGGGGTTTTAATATTACTACTATATTATTTATTGTCGGATTCAAAATAAAATAATATTTTTATCCTAACCCATAGAACTATAAATAGAAGGTCATGTATACTGTTTAGAATTAGTCAAGTTATAGAGATTATCCACACAAAATGATTTCTCTATGAAATTAAATTTTCTCCCTCCATCTAAAGAATTATAAATGCATGAGGGATAACTTTATATTCAAATGATATGAAATCAACATGAATGATAAAAGACAATTTATTAAACATGTTAGAACTCAAAAATCAATTAGTATTCCTCAGAGATCAACAGAACATGTGTGTATCACCACATGAAGGATTCAACCCTTGGATCCCCTTATTGCTATAAAATAAACATGAAATGGGTATTTCAGAAGATCAAAAACATTATTGAATAATGGTTCCTATAATATTATATTTATTTTATCTAGATCAATATAAATTAATTATAAATTTTACATGAAAGATCATAACATGAGGTTTGAGAAAACCAAATAATAAAAATAAATTTTAATATATCGCCCACCTCTAGGGCCTTCACTGTGCTCAAATCCTTTAAGTGGTATCATAGGGGTCATTTAATATATTTATAATTATATATACTTTTTTAATTTTGGACTATGGGACCTGGTGGTTGAATTTTTCATTTCATATTATTTTTTATGAAATCCAATTCAAAACAACATGTTAGGAATATATTAATCGTGTTCATTTATTTGTTTCATTTTTAATGGTCTAGGAACATATAAAGTGTGAACATAGATGTCATCATGATGTTATAATTTTTTTGGAAAACCCTTATTATATGGTGTGTAGCCAGTGTAAACACCATTTACCCATGATCACTACACCTATATGTGTCACAGGATGTACAAAAAAACAATAATTCAATAACATAGAGTGCATTTATTGATCATTATGTGTAGACCAGTCCAACTAGTATCTCGAGATGTTGAAGTACATATCATGTGGTTGGTGTGCATGTTGTTTATTCTACATAGGTTAGTAGTGTGAATCACTTAATCTATGTGGACATTATACACAGTAAAATCATATGAGACTAAAAGTCTATATAATTTATGATATACATGATGTGTATATGGTGTACATTCCATGTAGTTCTTCATTTTATATGCTGAAAATAAATGTTGAGATGTTTGAAGAGAAATTATTAAAGATTACATAAGGGATACATGACATCTATCTGGCTTATATTCACCATGTAGTACCGCCAAGATACATGCCTAAGAATAGGTGTTTATCCTAGGAACAAGATAAGAGGATACACAACATGTATCTATCAAGTAAGTTTCATATAGTATGGCCAATTTTAAATGCCGATGCCCCAATAATGTGACACATATGCATGAAAAATAAGTTACATGGCATGTATCTTGATGGTATACACCATGTAGTATACAAATTAATGGAGATAATAAATTTCATTTAATTGATGATTGAATCATTAAATCATGATTTCATTGATTTCCACATATTATGTTTGTAAAATTTAATTATATTTTTAAATAATGTAAAATTATATATAAATATATTATAATAATCTACAATAATTGGTTCAATTGTGTATTTTCTATTTATTCTATAATGAAAGTTATGTAAAAGTGCATTCATATTGTCATTTATATGAAAGGTAATTAATTTTTTGTGTCAATTGATAAATTAATTAAATAAATATAATTTATCATAATAATAAAGAATGATTACGAAATGATTATTGACCAATTCACTTTTACTTATTCATTACATGATTAACAGTTCTCAATCTAAAAAATGGAAACTGTATGTGTTGAAATTAATTAATTTTATTTTATTTCATGGGATTCAAAAATTAATTACTAAATTAATTTCATGTCTTGCATGTTGTCCATCCCTCCATAAGTTTGTAGGACCTTCTTGACCAAGGTTATTTATATAATCCCTCATTAATAAATCACTTGGTTCCCCTCACTTGTGTTTGAGTTATAAGTAATTGTATGTAATATAGTTTCCCAAGGTGCAAGGATGTAGTTCAAGATGTAACACTAATGAGGCTAATTTTGGTATTACACATGTTGATAGTTGGAATTATATAAGTCATTCAAATACCGAGAATATGAGTTATTTTCCCAAGGTTATAGGGTAATTTAATATCCTCTCATTATATCAACCATTAAATATTCTCATGAACTGGTCATTTAATTAATTAATTAATTTTATCTATTCATTATTCTGTTATGGATGAAATACCATGATAATAGAAAATAATGAATTAATCTGCAAATAATGAATTAAAAAAATAGATCATGGGTAAATGTTTTATAGAACATGGTTAATTAATTTTGTAAAATCTAAATAATATTAAAATTAAATTTAATGGGTAAAAAAAGATAAAATTTATTTAAAATAAGTTTAAAAACTTCATCTGAATATTGAGTTAGAAAATATCTAATATTACATTATTTGTAATGAAACCATAAAAATTATTATCTTCATAGAAAAATTCTAGAAAAATATTGTTATCATTGAGTTATCATGTAAATTTGGTTTGACTTAACCAAACATGTACTAAATATTGGGATCAATGTATTTTCAATAAAAATTTGGATGAAAGTAATGATGAAATCCCTGTGAGGATTTCAATATTAGGGAGTCCATTCAATGGATCAAGGTGCTTTAAGCCCACAGGTGGCAATATTTCGTATCTAAAACCTTCTTATAGTTTTCATTGAAAATTATGGATCATTAAGAATGGTAATATAGATATTTTATACTATAATTTTCTAGAAAATTGTCTTTTTGAGTTAAATGGTTAGGGATATTAGGAAATGATAAAATTGTTAGATATTTAATACAATTAAATAGAATTATTTCTTACATAGTTTTCTACATGTTAACTACTAGTAATCTGTTTTAATTATTGTATAATAATGAGAATCAAGAACAAAAAAATATTTAATCATTCCTTATATCAAGATATATAATTATATATAAAACATTCTATTTATATTAAAATCATATATATGATTCATTATTATCAGAATCATTATGGGTTGTAATACCCTAATCTTATTCTTCTACCCCTATAGGTAAGAAAAATATTTAAGGATGCCTACTAGTGATATATTGAGGATTCTTTTGATGTCTGTTGTGTTATACTATCAACTATGTTTGAAGTGTTGACTATACAACATAAGGAAATGGATTCTTACACCAAAATATCTCATCTCCAATATCATGAGAAATATAAATAAAGGATTTAAAATAATATTATTATAAATTCACTATATCTATGTATATTAGAAGAAGGAAATTAAGAAACAAACCATGATTTCAATTTTCCAATGTATATTGGTCAGTTAGTGAAATTCGGATACCACATGGATAATAAATTTGACATTAATAATATATAAAAATCCTTACCACTGCGATTATCATTAATTTTATTAGACAAAATAAACATAATGGATATCCCATTTAGAAATAATTTTCCCATACTTCATTTGAGGATATGGATAATTTGACACCCATTTATCCACATATTGTATTGAAAAATTTTGAAATACAAGGATGATTACCCATGTATAATATAAAGATAAAATATCCATTACAACATCCCTTAAAGAGACAAAATATTCAATGCGAGAATAATGAACATTAATCCATTTTATTCGTTTGTAAAAACAACGGACACTTGAAAACAAATTATAGATAATTTAAGAGACATCCTATTACATCAAATTAAAGTATATTCACTAAGATTACATCATATTCTTGTGTATTATGTTCTATTTTCTATATCAATCATTTTGTAAAAATATAGGAAACAATCTTGATTAGAAATATTTTATAGGGAACTCAAAAGAAAATGAGAATGGGTGATTCATATGTTAAGTAAGGGGAACTCACAATTTCTTATTTCTAAATGGATTAATTCAAGATTGTAATATGTATTAGAAAAAAATATATCACGTTGTACATCTCTACATAATTTCCATTATTTTAATATGGAATATATGTTGTTATGGTACATTATTATTAATCTAATGGTTTTATAACTCAAGAAAAATATATAAATTGAAATATTATACTGAATAAAAAAATATAATAGCCTTACCTGAATGTGAGAAGATAAATCTTTCGCACGAATATACCTATTAATTTATTTACTCTCAATTGAGATAATTTAATAGATATACTAACAAATTACTTATCATGTTTTAGATAAAGAATTTTTTTGTTAAAAAAAAATTCACAACTTTTTTTAAGTATGTTCAACATGGAAACATGGACCATTATAAATCTATAAGTAATTTAAATTATTTCATGATATTACAATAATAAATTTTATAAATGCTCAATGATGTATGTGATTTCGCTTCAAAAAGATCAAGGGATCCCCATTTCGGGTTTTGAGAGTATATGTTATCAAAGTATTTACTGATATCATATGTTGAGTAAAGGTTATCACTAAAAAATTACTTATATATATATATTCCATGATCATTGTAAAAAGAATATCAATTATGAGTCATATATATTTTAGATCATTCATCATCTATTTCATGAAGTATTTTGTAAATAGATGGTAATAAACTAACTATATGCCAACTATACCATACAATTTATTTCATATAAAAATGAGATTTGATAAGAATAAATTTTAACTCTATTATATGTTTTTTTGTGCAATGTTTGTTAATAGCCGACCTTAGCTACATACAAACATCAAAACACTAAGGTGCATATGATTGAATGATCCTAAATAAACTAAGGATATTATTGTCTATTTATTATTGAATATATATCTACAAAAGCCTATATCATTAAATATAGTGAGATAATTATTTAAATATGTAGTTTAAGGATACAGATTCACATGATTTGTCATAAAAATATTGGACTCCTATGAGCTTAGTGGAAGGAGTAGTTTCAGAGAGACACACCACATTGGAATTCATAACCATAAATGTGTTTTTGTTCACCATGGTTTGGGATACATTTATAATTGTTTTAGAATAATAATTCCTCCAATGAATAAATAAATGGTATTATCCTATGGTTGAAAATTATAAATAAATTTAAGTAATGGAATCCATATAATAAGATTTGGGGGTGTTTTATTTTGAATTTTTTAATACTTGGTACAACTTGTGAGTATTTGAGAGAAAAATGACAAGGATCGTACACAATTTTACTACAAAATCATGATTTATTACTGAATTTTTTAGTCTATTAAAAAACAAATCACCCCTCATAATGAATTATTTTTTGAAATGATAACTTTCATTGAATATTTCTATGATATTCATATTGGGAAATTTATTGTCAATACCACCTAATTTAGGGGAATCCATATAGAATATTTCTATACGAGACAACCAACGGGAGGCCCTATAGTATAAATTTACAAGGAACAACATAAAAGGGTATGTGACATCAATAAATTATAGTAGGATATAATGATTACATAAATTAATTTATGAATAAATAAGTCATAGTGATCATAGAATATTGTTTATGACATTAATGAGAAATATGTGTCTCTAAGTGGTTAGTGGGAGAATTATTAGTTTTATAGATAAATATGTTGATAAAATATGAAAAATATTTTATATCATTCTTGTAATTTAAGACGTAGAAATCATGTTTCTCTAAATATGAAAAAATTATAAACCATTTTCTGGGAAAAACACATCCCTAAAATGGTGCTATGTGATTTCTAAATATAGTCAAAGTACATGTATTAACAATCATTTAAAAAATACAAGTTAAACAATTCATGTCTGAATTATTGTTGGAATATAATCCATTTAGAAGAAGGTACATAATAATAGGAAAATATTATTGTGATTAATATAATTTAAAAATAATATGTGCTAGAAATTTATCTTATGCTCTAATATATGTACTGATATTTGATATCACTAATTCATGATGCATAGAATTTGAATATGAAATATAACCAACATAACTTCATCGACATGCACATTGAAATAACTGATACAAAAATTTATTGTTGAACTGGATGAGTTCTTGGAGTCTAAAGAAATGGGGATACTACTGATTAAGGGAATTGAACACTTGTATTCATTTAGATCAATTTGATCGGGTATAATAAATAATTATAAGGTAATACGCATGAAAAGCTTCTTATTGCCAGTGGATTTCATATTTACATTATCAGAGTACACTGTGGGTTATGATGAATCTTATTAAACCATATAGAAACATCTAATTCCAATTTCATATTATAAAAAAATAAAATGTTTTTTCTTTTTATGACAAACATTAACTATGGATTTAGTCAAATTTCTGGATTTTGACATGGTAACAAGAGGTGGATACTCTGTTATTTGACTACTTGAGGGATTTTATTAAGATATTATTTTTGGAGTAAAATGATTCACTACACAGACTCTTGAATTTACCAAACCTATCTATAAAAAGATTTATGAGCTATAATATATATCCATACTCAGTAAAATCATGTTTTTCACGTGGAGAGTAACTAGTCATTAAGGAGTTGGCTCTAGAAAAAGTTATAGTATGTTGGAGTTAGTGTACTAGAACCAAATAATATGTAATTTAGATTATATTTTTTTTAAAATAAATGAATATTAATTTAAAATATTTTATCAAATATTGAGTATTCCTTTGAATAACATTGACATGATAATATTATGGGGTTTCTTTCCCCTTGAAAATGTACGATTTCTTCCCTAATATGATGATATCCATGAAGTCCTATGAAAATATTCATAAATATAGTTATGTGGTCAAATAATATACTATTATGGGACACATATTACATAGATTATGTCATGAAGATACTCATTATTGGATGGATATTTTTCCCATTAAGTTCACAAATTGAAATCTCAAAGGTGGGACACTATGAGAATAGACCTACTATAAGAAATTACTTATGCATTGGTGTTATCAGATATTCTTATTTGCGAGTTTGTGTAATGGTCCATGGAAATTTAGATTATTATTATTGAATGTAAAACCCCAAAATAATTTGATGTATTTCATAAACCATGGCGATAATAGTTTATAGTGATGTTGGACATGTTGGAAGGGTCATGAGTTTAATGTTATTAATGTATAATTCAAGGAAGAAATATTCCATTTCAGATTTATAGATGATGATATCTCTCCCCTTTGATTGGAACAAAAACCATCACTACAAATTCCATGGAAATGGTATAACAAATTATTTATTTCAGTTAGTCAATGAAATATATATCGAGAACATAAATTGATGATAGATCTGTGAAACCTTCTAGATGAGATATTATGAAAATATTTGATTAATTAGACAAATATGGTTTGTTTATGATTTTTTTCATTAGGAAAATAAATTATTTAGCCTCGATTCCTTGACCCGTTGATAGACAGTAATCATATAATTGTGGAATATTTTATTTATTCCAATGATAATGAATACTATAGGGTCACAATTTATGATTTTCTTTTGATCAAAAGTAAATTCTATTTGAGTTTAATTAGTGGAAAAAATATTATTCTCAAGACTAAGGAATTATTTTTCATCATGTTTAATCTATCACATAAATTAAAAAATATTTATTCACTTGATTTTGAAAAAATAATATCTCATTATTTTATATTATATTTAATAAATATTTATTTTTAGGTATTTGAAAAAAATATTTATTCAAGAGAATAATGTATTTTATTTGTGTATTCAACAAATTATGATGAATTTGAAGTGACAAAGACTTCATTTGGTGGTGAATATTTATTTACAAGAAGGTGAATAATATTCAACATTATACCAGTTAGCACACATAGTAATATAAGATTATTATTATTATTATTTTATATATTTGTGTTTTAATAAGGTTATTAAATGATTATAGTTATAGTAAAAAATTGAATAATATTTTTTTCAATAAATCATAACTATATAATTAAAATACTTATGCATATTGTGTAGAATTAAAAAAGATACATTTAATTATTACATAGAATTATATCTCTATCAAACTCTTTTTTGTCTATCCCTCGCAAGAATGTGAAATGAAAGATATATTCCTTAAATATATTAGGATGAGTGATCAGTATGGATGATCCAAGATAATTGACTCATCATGATAGTACTCATAAATCAATTGGTGTTCCTCAAAGGTCAATGGAGCCTATGTAAATCACCACATGAGAGATTATACACTTGGTTCCTCTCATAAAAATTAAGGAAAATCGAAAAGGGTATTTCAAAAGTTCGACATCATTATAAAAATGATGATCATATAAAAGGGTATTCATTTTAATTAGATCTAAATAATTTAATTATTAATTTAATGTTATCACTCAGGGTTTTAGGAAACAAAATAGTAATTGAAATTTTAATATATCTCACACCACATGGTCTTCCATTGGGATCAGAACCTTCTCATACTCCTAATTCATTATTTGAAGTATATTGACCTAAAAAATAGATTCACATACCTATGTGGTTGTATATACAGGCGTTTTGAACCACATACATGCTGGGATTTCTTTTCCAAATTTGGATTGACCATCTCAACCTTCGGTCGAAGCTATAAAACCTTAAACCCTTGAAACATTCGATCAAATTTTTATGAACATATATAGATACAACATATTTTCAAATATTCATAAAATTAGACCTCAAACACATTCATCTGAATCTATATGACCATAAACCCTAGTAAAATTTGGTCGATTTTGTAAGATATTAAAAAAAATTATTTATCTAAATCTATATTACGTTAAACTATACGCCATCTTTGTATAAATTACATTCCATTAATTTTAAAATAAAAAGATATAAAATTCATGATAGGTTGAAACCAATAGAAGTATAATTATGAAAAATTCATGTCTCCACCCACAAAGTCATTAATAGAAAACATAAAATATAATTATTTGGGAAAAGGCATCGAGGTTCATGGTTGTTTGATGAAAAATAACCTATGGTAATAACCTCCCAAATGATCAGTGAAACTAGGGGTGAGAGAGCCAATAGTAGTAAAGGATGTAAAAATTACCGTCACGGTTTATCCTCTACACCAAAAAATATTCTTCTCTACTCCCATCTCTATAAAAAAAATAATTTCCATCCAATTTTTGTTAGGGATATGAATCTATGAAAATGTTATATAATGAAAATGTAGTGGTGGTACAAACATGTTTGGATTTGAGGATATTGGTTGTATAAGTATCGTATGAGGACAATTCCATTTATTATCTTGATTGATCTCATGGACATCATGTATGGAATATTCCATAATGTTGAGAGTTTATTCTTAGATATAGAGAACACTGATGTTGATTTCCTATAAACCCCCTGGGTTGTTTACCATACCTCCCATATAGTTGAAATGAGGTTTCATTCCCCATCTACATAATGTTTAACACCACTAGGGGGAGGAAGAAAATGGACCCAACAACACTGGGGAAGAGCTCACTGGATGTTAGAGAGGGATCTCTTCAATTAATGATCTTATTCAAATAAGGTTCACTATCCAAAAATTTCATGAGAATGGAAATATTAGTATTCATACATCTAGTCCTATATAAAAGATCCAACAACAAACTTACAAATCCATTAAAATGGGTCATGTTCCTCAGTTCTTAGATAAACCAATAGCATATTTCTAGTAGGATAATATATTATTTATTTTTGTGGACATTATTTCCAAGACGATATAACCAGAGTGGAGGGGAAAATATTTTTATTATTGGGAGATATTGTCCCGATGATCTCAATGAAATAGTACCGCACTATAGCCACCCAATCACCCTTGAATAATAGACGAGAGGATTCTTATTCCATGTGATTCCTAAAACAAAGCAACAAATATTCTATATTTGATCCCTTGAATTTTATGTTGTCAATAATTAAAATTTTACTATTTCAAATGAACCAAACTATGAACATATACATTGTGGGGATATCATTACTTTATATAATGCCACCCATCTTTCAAGTCCCTGGCTCCGATGAAAAACATTAGAATGCATCTTCCAATAGAATACCCCCAATGAGTTAATCGTGATTACACAATATTACATCTCATATATCATGTAGATCCTTTAAAATAATCTCATCACTCAGGGTTCAAGATAACGTAGATAAAATAAGTTTAAATGTTATCTTTCTTAATTGTGGGTTTCGGGATCAAGAACATTGGGATACCAAATGGGACACTTTCCTGGTTCTAGTTCCATAATTCAATCATACCATTCCCAATTATCCATCACAAGTAGATTAGTAGATTAGGGAAAAAATATTTCCATATTGAAATTAAATTTATTTGTTCCTAAATTCATTGGTATAGGAAAAATATTTTGAAGATCGTCTTTGTCCAATATGTGTGATTAATCCATTCATTGGGTATATTTTCATTCATGAAAACATCACCTCATATTAATGAGAAGAATTCCAATTTAATTGATTCTATACTCAATAATTTCTTATGATATACCATTAACATGATAATGTGTTCCAAATATGATGGTGTAACATTTAGGGAGATCAAATACTTCTTGAATATCCTATCCTCCATGGGCCTATATCATATATATTTTTCTTTAATAATCAATAAAAAATAAATGAGTCTTTATAATTATCATATATTTATATATCATTGATTAAAGTATTTATCTTGGTTCCTGGATTCCTAGAAAATGATATAATGGATGGACTAATCATAATAGAACCCTCATGGAATTTAATGTAAACATCACAGTGAACTTTGATCCATTGAGTAACCATTAGGAGATGTTTTTGTCCCAAAGTATATGACCCATTTAACCCAATACACTATTAATGGATGGAGAAACACTATATTTTCCATTAATAATTATATACATACTCCAACCAGTGTCTATTAAATAGAGATTTAGATATTTTAATCATTAGATTGAGAATATTCTATATCCAAGATATTCATATATATTCATGCACCATCGATGTTATACATTCGTGAATCCCATCCTTATTAAAATAATTATTATTAAATGTTATTATACTTCCATTTTATATTAGGTTGTATACCACAAAGGAAGACCCAAATTCCCCAAGTCCTGATATTCCTCATAGAAATATCAAATCCTTCGGTTTAGATTACACTCTTCAAAAACCATTTTTTGGAATATTTTTTATTTCATAGGAATCTAAAATACTTGACACATTGATCCAATAAGTAAAACCTTAAACTGCATGATCCCATCCATGAGATTGTACACAATAAAATTGGTATCTCCATTAAAGAATGTTCACATTGATATTTTCTTATAAACTCTATACCCCTCCTTGTTAATGTTATATGATATTAAAATTCAATAATATTTGGTCCTAGAAACACGAACATAAAATATATACCTCATTCATCAAAGATATAAAATTTTATAGAATTGGTCTCTCCATCCACATTGGATCAACACCGCCCCTCATACTAAGAAGAATTCCTCATATTTATGTTCAATAATATCCAAACATAAATTCCAGTTTCATTGATCCAATGTGCATGAACACACACTGCTCTAGGTAAGAGACATAGTACTCAGGAGGTTGAAAACTCATGAATTGAATCTAAAGAAAAAATTGAGTCTCTACATTCTATCCATGCACCATTCATAACTTATTAAAGATTATAATTTTTTAGAAAAAGAATAAATAAATAATATGGCAGGATAACATCTTAAAATACGTATATAGAGACCTAGGATTCTCATACTAGGATATTAAATATTTTTATATGAATATTCATTTAATTTCACAAAAAACACATGAGGACTGTAATAGTTTTATAGATTTGGAAACATGGATCAAAATATTCAAATCTAGTGAAGTATCGTCAATTGTTCCCACAATGATCCTTCAATTTATTACTCTTTGTAGATATAACCTAAAAACTATTATTTATACCATGGGTAAAGGAGAAATAATAAGGGGTGAGTTCATATTCTCTATAAGTGTAAATAAGGGAAATACATAATCATAACATATATATAAGGGTTTGAAAACATTATTATTTAATATGAAAAACATACCTATATTATAAAATATCAAAATCCTAATACAAACAATATGGATTAGAAGTTCATAATACATTAATCATAATTAAATTGAAGAACATGAGTCATGAGATCATAACATTTACATTCAACATAGAATTGGGGCACACATATAAGCATTGAAAATCATTTCCTTAGTAGTCAAGGATCATTTACAAGACTTATCTGGTAACCTAATTTGTGGATACACCTCCTGGGTGGGACACACCACCATACATAATGACATAACATTCCCCATAGTGGAATCCATTCGCTTTAGGAACTATAATTGTAGCCAAGGTTCACTCCCAAGTCTATCATAGTTGTCTGAATCCCTTATTGATCTGAGTTCACATTCAATTCCAATCCTATCTATCTTAGGGGATATAAATATTTCAGAAATTCATTGTATGTTAATAGAAGTCTTATCCATTATTGATTATAAAATAACCACTTTCTTTTGTAATAATGCATCCACCATACTTGGTCACGATATGGCCCCTATCACATAATGAGAACCATATATATTTTCATTATATTATTGTAAATGTTTTTACCATATCATAACCCGTTAAATGAAATTGTTTCATAAACATTATTCATATCATAACCATTGGTTAAGAGATATGTTTCATAATTAAAAAAACATTTCATCATTGCATAACCAATGAAAAGAAGTGGGGTTTAGAAACAGTTTTTCATTGTATAACCCATAGAGAAACAAGGAGTTTAATAAACATATTATCATAAAAATAAACCACCTATAGAAGGAAAAATAATTGTATTCTTGGTTCATATCCCAATAAATTATATGTTACATCAATGGATTCCAAATTAAATAGAAAATTATTTGAAAAGATAAATCACATGAAAAGATTCATGAGGAAGATAAATTTTCTTGAAAATAACTTTTTAAAACTAAAAAATAATATAACAATTTGAAAAAAATTATTTAAATAAACTATAAAAACATTTAATAGAATATTTGATGAAAATAATTGTCATGACTTTATGAAATTCTATTTATGTCATACCCAAATATTCCTTTAACAGTTTCTCTAAAAGAAAACTAAGAGTTATTTTTTAAAAAAATGAATATTCCATATTTTTTTAGGTAAAATACTTACATGGGTTAGTAATTTATTTAAAAATTTATTTAAAAAAAGTTAAAAATATTCTTGGTTTTTGTAGAAAACATGTTTTTTGAAGATAAAATGTTTTCAACCAAAATATATGATTATTATTAAAAACATTTTATTGAGATATTGGGTATATAAAAATAGAAAAAAATAATTCCAAATTTTAATTTCTTGAAATAAATATAGGAGAATAAAATTAATGTGTTTTTTGAGATATTTATTGTATGTTTTGATCATCGGAAACATTTTCATAAACAATCATGATAAATGAAGATATTGTTACGTAAAATATTTACCACTTTGTTTAATTTAAAACATAATACCCATGGATAAATATATTTAATGAAATTCCAAATTTAATCAGGATAAATATATTATTGATTTTACATGTCAAGGTTGTTGTATATATATCTCGTTTTGAAGATAGGTGTTTAACATTATCATATGTCTCAAAGACGGAAAATTTATTGAAAAATACCTTACCTATATGGTATATTTTGAACCATAAAACACATAAAAGAGACACATTAAAATGGATATATAAATACCAATAATGATAATTATAATCATCATAAAATATATTCATGTATATTACATACCCCACATAAAAAAACATGTGGTGAATATAGAATTTGTCTCTTTAAAAATAAAAGCGAGACGAAAATATCTTACCATATGTCTTGACTTATTTTTTAGTAATTTGAACCTTCGGTATATTAAATATAATTTATTTATAAATATATTCAATAACCATAATTATATATATAATTCCATATTTATTTAGGTAATAATTGTTTAATATTTCATTATCAATTTTGAAGTTAAAAACAAGTTTCGGGTAATAACTGCTTTTATTTTTATATATGTTTTGATTTTTTGTTTTCATTCCACTTAATTTGATGATGGTTACAAAAATTCCAAAATAATAATAATTAAATAATTATCAAATTTGTATATGAATGTTTTTTCTTATACAATTCATGAATGATGATTTTGTGAAATGAAGTACGTTATAGTTAAGAAGAAATTAAGATGTACGTACATATCAGTAAAATTTCCATTTTCCATCATCATTATGGAAATGAGGTATGTAATATATTATATTTAAATAATGATAATAATATCATAAATAAAATATTATTTCTTTATAAATATTTATAAATATCATATATGTGGTGTGGTGATGATAAAAGAGTCACATAACTTCGTGAAGGTGGTGGTACAGAAGTACACAAGTGGCAACATCATCTTTCAGTGAGTGAAAATGTAAGAATGAAAATAATATATCATATTATAAAAATGATAAATATTTCATGAATAAAATAATAATTTATTTTATATCACATATATTTTTCCTTATTATATTAAATTTAAATCATTAAGGAAAATGAATAACATTACTTCCTCAGGAGGTAGTCTTACATACACACGAGTGACATTATCATATCCCCAATTGAATGAAAAGAAAAACAATGTATATATGATATAATGAATATATAGTTATAATTATGTTATAAATTTCACATATATAATTTATATCCATTATCATGTAGTACTGTGAGAGTTGTTAATGGAAAAAATATTGAAAACATTTTCTGAGGTCGTCATCCACCGTTCACACGAACAATGAATTCATAACCCATTTGATAAAGAAAGATATGGTGGTAGGTTTTGATAATAAAATAAAAAACACTCATTATATGGAATATACATATTTCATTCTATAATCCTGGATTCATATATATTATAAAAGGTTGATGAAGAAATAAAATAAAAATATTAATTGAAAAACGTTACATTTTATTCCTATATCCACCTTAGGTTTACACCAAAATCCTTCCATGGAAGAATTAATTACCAATATTAGAATTATAGGATGATATATTGGATGTTTGGTAGTGATTTGGGTAGGTAGGGTCCTATGAAAAAGGGTTTAAATGTGCGAAAAAGATAAGAGAGTGGTGTCCTTTTATAATTGAGGAGGGTTGACATTTTTGCAAATACCCAAAATTTTTAAATAATGTGTTTCCACACTTACCACAAGTGGCTCCAAAATTTTTGAATAATTTTTGTGAGGGATATTATGGTATATAAACACCTAACACAAAATGAAAACTCATGGTTTTAACATTTCTTTCATTAACCTTTGTGTTTTACTCACATTTACACTTTAAATTTTCACCATGGTACCTCGTTTTCCCTAAACTTAGTAATTTATCCTTTTTTGCTAAAATAGAAAGTGATGTATTATATAACATATTACTAATTATTTTGAATATTAAATATAAATTATAAAATAAAATTCTATATGTTTTGAATGTTAACGTTAAAAAAATTTCATGTAACACATAAAACCTCATTTTAACCATAGTTATAGTAAATAATTTTTTAATGTTTTTAATAATACTTATATACTAAAATTATGTTGAAATTTTTAGATAAAATAAATTTTTATAACATAAAATATGGAATCCATTTTCCTAATTTAAATTTATTATATTAGAAAAATGAAATTTAAAATTATTCCCACAAACATAATGAAAAACCATGTTTTTAAAGAGAAAATGTTAAATAAATAAAAATGTTTTTATATAAAAATTTATCATGAAGTTGATTAAAATTTACTAAATAGTATCAATGGATTGATATTTGAACTAATTTTTCTTTATACTATATTTAATATATAATTTAAATTTTTAAATAAATTAGAAGGAAAGATATTTTTCAATTAAAACTAAATGTTTTCAATATTCCGAATATAAATTAAAATATTTAGAAAATTATAAAAATTTAACCCTAATATAATTTTGTTAATTATTATATAAATATTTTTTTATTTTTAAATTTTTACTTTTAAAAGTGGAAAAATTCTAAATTTAGGAATCCCCTGTAAGTGTTATGAAAAATATGGTTTTTGAGAAGTATATTTTTTCCATGTACAATATGATTTTATATTAACTATACGTCTAATAGTAATCATTGTATCAATATAAATTAAAATTTATTGATATATAATATCTATATTTAATTTAAAATATTCCCCATTATGGGTTATTAATATAGAGAAACATCATACACTTTAAAATATTTTTTAGAAAAATTTCCTTTTTAAACCATAAAATGAATGTATAATAAAATCAATTGTAATTATGATTCTTAAGTAATTAAGTGGATTAAATGTTATTAAAGATTAATTATGTTTCATTAATTCGTATTTTGAATTTTAAATTGCTTAATTTAATGAAAATACATCATAGTTTTAAAAAGATGTTATATTTCACTATTCTATGAAAAATAAATATTTTCCATAAAAATAAAAAAAACAAGTCACCTTAAATAAATTTATATATAGTGGTTCTAGAAATGAATTTTCCTTTAAATAAAATTTCTGAAAATATCTCTAAATTAATCATTATATTTTATCATAAAAAGGAAATAAATAATTTTTATAGAAAATGTATATTTTTTTGAAGATTATTAATTTACTTAAATATGATAAATTGATTACTAATATTTTATAAATAAATTTATATATTACAATATATATATATATATTATATATTATTTTATAATATTTGTACCTTTCTATTTAATGGATATTTTATAATATAAATATATAAAATTATATTATTCCAGGTTTTACGAAAGCATGGAGTCATGTTTCATGCACGCATTCAAAAAAAATCCTTAATGCATATAACAAAATATATACTTAGAGTTTTATGTAAAATAAAATATAATGAAGCGGAAATTAATTTTAAAATATAATTCACAAAATATTGGGCTTTTAAACTCCACCCCCTAAAAAATTAATTCTCCCTCAATACTCATCTTAGTCATCATTGGTTTAACAATTAAAATTTCATTCATAGAAACCCACATCGTAAAATGGTTTAATAAAACATACTCTTTATAAAGATAAAGGTATGTGATAAATTCATCTAAAATAACACATTATAAATTTCTGTACAATAGAACATTTATTGGAAGTAAAAAAAGGATGTACAAGAGAAAACTAAAACCCAAATAAAAATGTAGATTCATGGAGAACATGGTCAGATAATTTTAGTGAACACAATTCTATAAATCAGAAAGGCCGAAAAAGGTCTTTTATATATTCAACAAATTATGATAACATAAAAACATTTCCTTTCCAAGATCCTTTTCTTGAAGTTGACTAATATTCAAGAGAATATATAATTACTTGTAACAATCCATTTCATAACCATATTCTCACCATTGTGTATTGTAGCAGCCCAAGTACGATAGTAGGTATGGAATAAGCCCATATACTATAGCAATACTATTTACCAAAGGTCCCTTTATACCAAAAATGGGCTTTTGGGTCTTGAATTTGGTCATTTATTCCCCCGGGCCTATGAGCCTGTTAATGGATCCCCCTCTACGTAATCAGAAAAATAGGTCTTTACATTAAAAATAAAAAGTCCACATTGACCTCATCCTTTAAAAAACAACCATAAATGAATGATATGTCATTCATTAAATCGTT
Source organism: Viscum album (assembly GCA_963277665.1). NCBI lineage: Eukaryota > Viridiplantae > Streptophyta > Magnoliopsida > Santalales > Viscaceae > Viscum > Viscum album. The sequence goes on along the minus strand of OY728155.1, from coordinate 227,023,204 downwards.
ATTTTAAAAAAAAGGTTAACACTTGTTGAAAAATATATATAAATTATCAAATGTTTATGTGATACATTACTCTCTAAAACCTCTTCCAATGTTCAACATAAACCCTTCCATAAATGTTTTTACTCAAGACCATTCCAAAAGACTAAAAACTAAAACCTTATAAATAAGGTCATGAAATCTCTAAAAATTTAAATATCATCGACCCCACATATATCATATGTTTTCTGTTGATTATCATATATCGGACATGTGAATACCTTCATCCCATATTATATTGAAACACATAAATAACATAAATTAATATAAAACCTTATTGAAAACATATAATATTCCTTATCCCTACATTAAACATAGATTATTACTTATATTACTAAAATCCAAAAATATTTTAAACTATATCGATGGTAACATAAACCAATTTGTTAATAAATACTAAATCAGTTCCAAGGTAATTATTACTATCCAATGTACTATATCAATATCAACCATCTCTTTATAATTGAATTACATTACATTAATACTTTAAAAATCCCTCTCCCTTCTCGACCCATTAACTACTATTCATCATCTTATTCTATAATATATCATTCGTTTTATATGTCATTCATAGTATCTTCATCGTCTACAGGAAAACCATTACTCATTCAACCATGCTAATCCTCTTAATGGGATTTCTCCTTAAGACACCCCTTTTCATAATTACAATACTATTCATATTTAAAACATCTAACATTCAATGATACCTTATGGAGAACATTATTTTCATCCAATTAATTGAAAAAAAAATATTTTTGTGTTACATGTTTTGTGTTTTTATTTGTCATAGAAAAAACATATTATTATCCCTATAATGAATTTCCTAGGGCCATTCTTTCCACATTCTTGGCACATAATAAAATAAATCTTCTATCATATATGGTCTCTACAACCCAATATCTCAAAAAACGCTATAATTATCTTCATTGGTGAGTATGATATTAGTTTAGGTGTGCATTATTAATGATGTTCTATGTTAATTGACTGGACATAATAAAAACATCCATCAATCCTTTTATTATCTTTTTTGGATGCTCATTATAAAATTGTCTACTATATTCAATGTCAGACCAGTTTTTTTTCATACATTGACGAAAACCAAAAACATCATTGTGTGAGAAAGAATAATCATTATGGAAAACCACATAATCATGAAATATAACATATAGGATTCCTAAATAATGAAACCTTATTTTAAATATATGACACATTAAACATAAACTATTCTATCCATGATAGTTATTTATTTAAATAATTAATTATGTGTTTTATATAGTTTGTTTATTTCCAAATCTCATCCCATGGGAGTGGTATATGAGGTGTGCAGCAAGACCTGTTTTCATGCACCAGCTGACAATTGATTCTAGATCATTGTACCCTTTTTGAGTTACAATCCCTAGGCAACTCTATGAAAGAGTTACATACACTAGAAGTATCCATAAATTGATGTAATTGATTAGAAATAAAAATATAAATCCTTTACCAAAATTCCCATTAAATTTGAAATAATTTGACTCATATGTTGACTAATACTCATAGAAATCACTAGACATATATGTAGAAATATACCTAGGTATTTCTACAAATTTTTTCTCATCATGGTATACTATAGTTTAATAAATATCTCCTCTAATACCAACTATTATTACCCAGTATTCCCATATGTGGATATTACATATTTTTAGATGAATATTCATTACATTACACAAACACATGCTTGAGGACAAAAATAGTTTTTCAAATTTGAGAACAAGGAAGAAAATATTATAATATAATGAAAGATCTTAAATGTTTCCCATAAATATATTACCATTAATTAATCATTGTATACATACCCAAAATAAAACCATTACATGTAACCTATTGGAATGATGCACATGGAATGGTGATTTTATATGATCAGTAATGATAAACATTAGAAATAAATAAGAATTCCTAACCACAAGTGTATGAGATCGTGATCATAAAATAGGAAAAACATACCCTACAAATAAATGAAAAAAAATCTAGATTCATGACATATATATTAGAATATAATTAGACATGAATCTTATGAAAATCAAAGAACATGAGTCATGGGAGTATACTATTGGATTAAGGCATAGAATTGGGGCACACAGATAAGCATAGAATATCCTTTCCTTAGTAGTCAATTATTATTTTAATTATTATCAGCTAACTCCAAGTGTTGCTACACAACCTTGGTGGAAAACACCACTATCCACAAAGACAATTCATTTTATATAGTGGAATGAGTTCACTTTAAAAACCATTATCCTATACAATGTTAATTCCCAAGAATTTCATAGTGTAGATAGTGCATTACTTAACCAAGACCACTCCCTATTCTGGTCCTATCTATTTCATAATATATAAATCTTTAAGAAATGTACTGTAGAGTGATATAGGTCCCACCCATATTTATTTTTAACATAACCATTATCTTTGGTTATAACATCATCACTGTAATTGGTCACAAAGTGACCACTTTCCTTAGTAATAACGTAAAATCCATCAGATAATGAAAATAATACATTTGTGTTCCAAAAGAAAAAAACATTCACTATATCATTACTTATAAAATGAAATGGATTTAATAAACATTTAATATTTTCTTAAAATGTTGAAAATATGTAGGTTTCACAATCATTTTAAAATTTATTTTTAGTATAAACCATTGAAGTAAGTAGAGATCATGAACATTTTATCATTGTATAACCGGTAAAAGAGAAATATGTTTTATAAACCTATTATAATTTAAATAAAACCTTAGATAAATAATATAAATTTCATCCTTGGTTCATATCCCATAAATATCATTAGTCACATCAAAGTATATAATCTTAGATATCATATTATTATTAAATATAAATCACTTGGAACGTTTCTCGAAGAATTTAAATTTTATTTGATTTTTTTTAATGAACAATTCATGAAAATATTTGAATGAAATTTTATTTGAAAATGACCATGGAAACATATAAAATATGCATTAATGAAAATAATGATCATTGTGGATGGAAATTCCAATCATGTCACACAAATAAGATTCCTTTCATAATATTCTATAAAATTTAAAGAAGTTTTTTCAAAATATGAGATAAAATTTAATTTTAAAATTTTATTTAAAAATTCAAACATGGGTAAAAATTCATTTCATGAATCAATTATAAAAAATTTTATAGTCATTTTGAGAACTTTTTTTTACAATATATGGCTTTTGATGGAAATTATTTTTGAACTAAAAAGATAATTTCTATAATAAAACATTATTCTAAAACTCGTGAGTAAATAAAGTAAGGAAAATAAAGGAAACAAATTTTTTTTCTGACATTAATGTATGATAAGAATATTATTGAGTTTATTGAGATATAGATCATGCTTTTTTATCATTATAAAAATATTCATAAAAAATCATGTTAAATAATTGGATTCAAACATAAAATCATTAACATAATGGTAACTTTGAAATGTAATCCGTATAAAGTAATTTCTTTAAATATATAATAATATTTCCTTAGTATAAATAAATTCATGATATTACATATCAATTTATCTTCATATACACCACATGAAAGAAGATATGTTTATAACATAATATTATGTCTCAATTAATGAAAATTGATACCACAATCCCTAACAGATTTAATGAATTTTGATTTGTAAACACATGATAGGGGGATACAATAATGTATATGTAAATAAAAATAATGTTAATTATAGGTAAAAAAAGAAACTCATTGGGTGTAAGTTTGCGCAAAAAACACATAGGAGTCTTACTCATCCAACAAGCTAAACAATAATATTGGACAAATCCCCCTTGAACAGGTCAGTAAGAACCCACGACCTGTCTCGAAAAGGCCCTACACGAAGACCTCCTTGTGGTAGGTGCTAGTTCCTCACGGACGGACCTACTAGAAGTTCTACATCACCCTTTCCTAATGGGAGTCTGAGCTGGTGGTGGACCCTCGTAGCATCTGGTCCTTCATGAGCTTCTCAGCATCGACCACATCCACTGAGCCTTGTACAACATCTCAAACCTTAAGAGAGCCTCCCTCCTCCCCACCCTTTGGGGCGATGAGGTGGAGCCCTTTCGTGGTGTTGCACTGCTCTACGGAGATATCGGCGCCCATAGAGCCATGGTTTTCCTGTAAATAAAATGTACACCCCCTCTCCCAAACCATTGTTACTCTGACCTTTCACATTGTGGTTTCATGTAGCCCTTCGTGAAGGCTACAAATGGATTCCTGATGTTACTTGGACTTTCTGATCCATCTCCCTTTGTTTCCTTCTCATCCTCCGCCTATAGTGGAGATTTCCTTCGCGAAAACCCATTCACATTGTAGAGGAAGGATCCCCTTCGGGGAGGTCTGGGTTTTGGGAAGCATAAATCCTTCAAAAAATTCTCTCAAAACAAATAGGTATTTTCTAATTTGAAGCCATGCTCTCTTAACGGTTTCACTTATCGAAGCCTTGGACTTTCATAGAGACCCACCTCTTCATGAAATGTTTCACATTCATTGATGACATCTTATCATAATGGTCTTATCCCTTCATGAGGTGCATATTCTTCATGAAGACCAGTCCCTTCGTAATGCTCGTTATCTTCATGAAGATGAGCATATTATTGAAGCCCATTATCTTGAAAAAAACTCCACCTCCTAGGACCAAATGATTTACAATACTTTTCCCAAAAGGCCCTTCCAGGTTAGTATGAAGCAACTTTAAAGTCCCTTGGGTGGTGCTTCCCATTTCATTGCATCGCCTCATGCTTCTTTGCATAAGCATTCTAACATCTATTTCTTCTTTGTATAGTCAAGCTAACGTGGGACACTCAATGGATCACTCCACAACACCCCCTTAACTTGACATTGTCGTTTACATCCCTTCACCAGGGGTTAATGTGTGATACTTATGAAAGTCATACGGGTAAGAATGGTTCCTACCACGTCTGAGTTGCACGATGTGAAAATGTTACAAAAATTATCATCATCACATGATGATAAACTGTGACTTCACCCCATGAACTTTACGGGAGGTTCCCCATCTCGGTCATCCTGTACGCTTACTACTCTCTATAAGAAGAAAATATTCCTCACATGTAATGAGATACTCTTCACTAGAGCTGCGCCTGTCCGTGGGGGATGGAAACCACCTTGGTGTAATCTCATTGTCATTCCTACATAAGGTAGCATTTGTGCTCATCCTCTTTTATTCATTGTGAAAGACCAAAGGAGATATAGGCATTAGGACTTTGTTATCCCATCCCTCCCCCATTAGGATTTGTCGGCACCCGGGCCTCCATCTTGGACTTAATCCCAATCTCCATCTCCCTGGTCTGATAACGACATGTAAGCCCCTATATCCTCTTTGGGCTACTAACCACATGTAATCCCCACACCACTTCTCACAGATTCTCCTTTCATGTCATGATGGTCAGGTCAATACTACCTCTGGTTTTTCACACCAAGAATGAATCACATGGGATTTGAGTAAGCTCCGACCATGACCAAACCATTCATAACTATGTGGAATTTGATCCTTGCTAAGGCATGGTATGTAGGATCCTTCCTTAGGTTCAAGCCCAACACAACTATTGGTCCTGACCCGCTTCATGTCGGTTCACAAACACCTCTTAACTATGTGGACTTCGATCATTTCCATGGAAAGGTATGTAGGAAGCCTCTGTGAGGTTCAATCTGAACACACCTATTGGTCCCGACCCACTTCATGTCAGTTCACCAACACCTCAGAACTACATGGACATGGATCTGTGCCAAATCCGAATATGTAGGAATACTCTATAAGGTTCAAGAACAACACCCATCTGTCTTAACCACTCAATGTTGGTCCACCCATATCCTTCTCGACGGTAATCCATTATGTCCCCTAGTCGATGGTATGCTATTGTGTCTCCCAATCGACGGTAATCCACCATATCCTATACAGCAGTAAGTCATTGTCATCCACACACGAAAGTAAGGCGTTGTAGAATGAACTACGTGGTTTTGATCCGCGTCTCCTAGACATGGTATATCAGAATACTCCTTGAGGTTCAACCCTAAACACTGGTTAACTTTGGTGTCCCCCGAATTTTGGATCCACATCTCTTGTCCTCCCCTTGATCATTAGACCATCCCAGGAATCTGACCACATGTAAGCCCTAGTATATCATGAGGTCCCTATCCTCTACACACACCCAGATTCCATACCCCATTTTGAACTACTTGGACCCTGATTCCTTACCATGAGGATACATAGGAGGGCTCCTAGAGGCTCAATCCCATCTCTCATATCCCGTCATTGTCTCTCCCTTGAGTCTATGTGTTTTGGGAGCGACATTCCCAACCGAGAGGTTCTACTTCCTCTAGGTCCCATTCGTGCATTCGTGCTCACATACTTCCTTATTAGGTGTCCCATCGACTCCCCAAATTATGTGGACTTTGATTCCATACCACGGGGATATGTTGGAAGTCTCTTCATGGTAGAAGACAAACATCATCATCTCTCTTATGGTGGTTCCACGTCATTATCCATCCACCCTCAACAACCCCTATCCATACTGATTCTTACTCGGGCAACCACATCCCGATGAGATCATGACAATTCACCTCTTCACTGCTCTTAACATCACTCGGGTAACTAATAACACGTAATCCCAAGCATCAGTGTTCCCTTTAGGGGTTGCACCCATCTGATCCACTCCAGTTAGTGTTCTGATCAGTAGGATCTGTCTCCACCAGAGATTAAACATGTGGCATACATTATGTTAAACATGTGACGATGAGAAAGTCCTCATAGACATGCCTATGGTATATAATTCCCCTCACTCTACATGGGATGCCTCGGGCTTCTATACCCTTGATAAGACCTAAAATAATAAGGAGAAACCCAAATGTGCTATTGTTCTAGCGTCTAGACACGCCAGTGATGTCCAACATAACTACTCCCCCGACTGAAGGTTGATGTCCAGGTCGAATCCCTTGGAATGTCTAGACATAAGTAGTGTAATTAACTGGTGTCCATGAAGACATGGAACTGGGAAAGTGTTTCATGAAAAATGTCTTAATATATGAGGGAGAACCGTACTAAGTTACGAATTTTGAGGAGGAATCCATGGATGGACAGACCAAGACCCCATCATCCTGATTGGATCAAGGAGGAAACATCCCTAAACAAGCGACAAATTCTGCCCCCATATTGAGAGAGGGAATGAGGGTAAAATATCCACACATCCTCTAAAATAGATGGATGTTCATGCCTTGGCTAAATTGTCAGAAACATGATAGTGAACTTGATGTAAAGTTCTTCTACTCAATATAGAGATTAGTAGCATTAAAGATATTAATGGACTAGCGTGTCACTAGATCCATGTAGCTGGCATCGTGTCCCGACATGAAAATAGTGGGAATGTCATGAAAATCCCCAAAAAGTGGGGTAATTGAGAATTGTAACTCTTGGATTGTGTTGTTGTCCATGTGGATCCTTCTTACTAGCCATGGAAGACAGAATGATGTTGGGGCACTGAGCGTCAATTTACTTGTATCGTCACTACTGATTTAATATCTCGACCTTCTAGGACCCATGATTCCATATTAGGAAAACAATTACCGCCCACCTACTAATTAAGGGGTAGGGGAAATGTCATCACAACAATATCGTGTGGCCACATTTCCCCTAAGGAAGCCTCCTCGTCCATAGCTGCGTGCTGCCTACTCCCTATCGTCAGGTATCTGTTTGTTCAGTAAAGGATGATAAACGACCTTATCCGATGATACGAGGAGGAGGAGATCATCCTAACCAGATATATGGACCGACAAGACATATAGGCATATGCACCACGTTTCCGCCACCGCCTCCAAGGGCCGCATATAGAGCCACTGCTCCCAACTCTGATGCACTACCATTTCAGGAGCCTCTCCCCAAAGCACATCAATGAATACCACCCCTATGACGATGAGGTGAGGGATGTCCGAGTTAACCGTGAAAGGATCATATTCCTATAGATCCCTAGGAGGGCCCCACTAGGCTACACCAGCATCGTCACATAGCCCCGCGAGTTGAGAAACAGCTAATCTATGCGCCTAACAACCAGCACCAGTCCGTTTGACCTAACGCCAGCATCAGGCACAGTCCGAGGAGGACGCTCACCAAGGGGTGTCAACTTCAATGACTGTCGGGGCACATGCCAACCTTGATTTATACCATTCAGTTCCTTGTCAATTATAACTAAGATAATTAATATTCCCATCATAGATTGAGGCCGCAAACACCCCATGGTAAGGCTGGGTCAACTCCCCGGGTTGTCAGCGTAGTTAGCTCCCAACGTATGTCGAACCGTGGTGATGACCCCTAGAATGATGGTCCTAACCATACCACCATCATTGATAATTTGGGTCCTCCCCACTTCCAAACTCATCATTGAGGTATTCCCCATTCCACCTTCCATATGAATGAGGGTCCTTTCCACGACAGTGACGCTTAGTACAGATTCCTTTTCTGCGCTCATGACATCAGGTATTGAGACGTTCCTTTTTCCACTGGTCACCGACATGGAGATGTTACACATCCAGTTAATATCCAGCATGGGGGAGTTCCCCATGTACTTATAGTAGTCTAAAAAGGTCATCCTCTCCCTAGAAATAAAAGGAGTTAAGGTTAGAATCGCTTCATCACCACCCATCATAGAGGTCCTACCCCAATTCGGCTAGACCAGTACGAGAACCCTCGTCGTACATACACTACAAGGGAAAATAAGCATTGAGGTTCTACCCATGATTCTACCAGCTTCGGTAGAGGTCTTAACATATTCAGCACTTCTTATGGAGATTCCCTCCACACATCAGCCTGTGGACATAGAGATCCTCTTCGTGTTCCCTTTGACATATTTTCTGGTGCTCCTTACACCACAGATCACTCAGGCGGAATACCATCTGTCCTAACACTAGTTATGCCAGAGGTCCTCATTGCTCCAGAAATCTACCATGTCTTAAAGATCGATCCTAGGGCATGAAGGTAGGTCGTCGCCACCATACGAAGAATGTTGGGATGATTCAAACTGATATTAAACCAATGTTATTATCATATTATGAGGCATAATACGACTAAGCAATGAAACCCTCACCTCGATCCTCTTGGTCAAGGAATGGGGTAGGAATTAGGTTCATCATCCTCGTACTTTCAGTATGTGAGGTCCACCATAGCCCTTACTCCATCCGTAGATACATCCATGAGGATAAATATTTGCTGCCTCCCTAGGGTCCAGACGTGTAGTCACCAACATCATCCTCAATATCATTCTGTACCTCAAAAAATGATCACATAGTTTTATTCGAGGGAATGATGGTGGATGAGAAACAACATGTTCCATAACAAACAGTCATAGTCCCTGTTCAAGAAACTATGGTCACTAGCCTGTCTTATCACGATGTGGTGGCCATGTCACTACACTCTTCCAAGGATAACCAGAGATGTGGTAGTTTTTCAGCCAATTCCTTGTATACTCCACCAGCCAGCCTATCATATCAACTGTCTGGTTCAGTACCACTAATGATTCCCCAACTACCTCTAGTTGAAGAGTGGGGAAACCAACAGCCAGACACTGAATTTTGGCCAAGGATCTTGTGGCACATTCTTGCATCATTCCATTTCTCAGAGATGTTTTCAAAAGTCTCGACACCAAAAATATGTTCCCTAGAATCTCATTGTGGAAAAAGTGTGATTATTTCTCTAGACCCTTTGGGAAACACATTTTTATCTTCATCATGGGTGAGTAGATTACCCCCAAAATCCAAGCACATTTTGAAGAAATTTTTCAACACATCTCTGTCTTCATCATGCATCCAGGGCTTTAACATACTCTTCTGGATTATCAAGGAGGCTTCCCCCCACATACAGATTCAAGGATGGGGGAAGTATGCTACCCTCCAAATCAGTTATATATAGCACTACCATGTAATTCTAGACGATGTCGAGTATATCCCTCCTGTTAGAGTTGTAGTAAACATGTTAGATTTATCAGAGGAAGAGATGGAAACAAAAATCCTTGGGATAAAATTACCCCTAGTGGTGTGCCACAACTTTTGGACCTATCGGAAAGGGTTAATCACTAGAATAGAAATCTACTGTGTCTTCTCATACCCCTTGAGGCATTGTCCCTTAAGAAAAATCCCAACAAGGGTATGGAACACCTCATAGTTGTCAAACCCTCCAACCTATCTGGCTTAGTTAAAAATACAGAAGACGATCCCGAGAAAGCCACGATGCATCAATAGATCACAGAGCATAATAAGATGGTTGATGAAATCCTTGTTGAGCATGCCATAGAGCGAAGACTAGACTACGGTGATCCTTATCCAGGGAAATAGGGGAAGGCACAACTTCCCCTCGATGAATTGACTCAAGGTGACCCTGACCATCCTACCCACGCAGAAAGATTTGAGGCAAGAAAATTATGGAAAGAGGGTGCAGTATGTGTATAAATATACACTATAGCGGAGAGAAAGTCCTTGAGACTGAGCTCAGATTCCCCCATCTACACCACAGGTTTTCCCACCAGCCGCTCCACGAGCCGTTGGCCTACTTATCACATTGATGAACCCTCCAATACACCAGTCGTTAAGGATCCCCGTCAAGATAGGAACCCTTGCCCAGATGATCCTATAGAGGTGCTCATTGCTCACCTCGAGGCATTAGAAACACGATTGGTGGCCATATCGACTAATGGAATTCCATATCCCGCATTGGTGGATTATATGACAGCACCCCAGTTTTTGGAAATCACACCTTCTACCCCCTTTAATGGGACGGGTGACCCACTACAGCATCTGAACCACTTCATTTCAATGTGAGGACCCATGTTAGGATCTCCAATGAAGTATGATTCCAGAAACTCCAATACTTCCTATAGACATTGGAAGGACCTAAATTTTTATGGAAAAACCAGCTACCCATCAAGTATGTAGCTGGTTGGGACAATCTTTTTATGTAATTTATTTACCAGTTTAGTTACACCACTCAGAAGACGAGTATTGGAGAACTCTTCAAGTGAAACCAGAGGTTTGACAAGCATGTTGCAGACATTTTAGCCCTCTAGAAAGGGCTCGCATAATATCATGAAGTTCCACTGACTCATGAGCAATTGCTGATGATGTGTTAGGGGGATGTCAAGACAGAACTGATCCCCTATCTGATCACCCAGAATTACCTCTGGGGATTTTAAGGATTCTTTGATAAGTCCCAACACATAGAATAATCCTTGCAGTAGGCCAGCCAAGAACGTCTATTGCCTCATGAAATTACTATGAGAAGGGCCACCAAGGACGAGCCCTCCACGATAGACTAAATAAAGTCCCCAAAAAAACTATAATTATTACAGTTCGAGCCACCTCTGTAGCCTTGTAGAGGCCCACCACATCAGGTGAAGCCTCTGCCTAGAAACACCCACCTTAGAACTAGAAGGTGCCCCATCATAATGCAATGCCACCACCTAGGTGAGATAATCAGGATCAACATTCCCAACAGGATCTCCCATCCCCTTTCAGGGTCATGATATTAGTTCTCTCTTCCTGAAAAAAATAAACCAGACCAAGCAATTCAACGAGGCTCAGGGCCCCAGTGATTTTTGAAGATCCTCAGAAAATAGAATTGTATGTTTTCTTGAATGCAGGAGTCCAGAAGTGGCATATCTAATTGTTCACCCCAACTACATCCATTATCATTGGATCCTAGGGCACACCCTCAAATAATGTAATGTGTTTAAGAACTAGCTTCGAGATCAGGTTGACAACAACATAGTCAGGGTGGTCCTAGATCTACCACATGTGGCGTGTGTATTCATGAAGCCCAATAGTGGCAGTTACAACAAAGGTGAATGGAATCATGTTTCTAACAGATGGTCCCTGGTATATGTTGACTGAATGGATCATAAGACTATCGCCTATTCCCATGGTATTATCCGTGCATTCCTAAATCAAAAAGAGCATTCAGAAGCCACAGCCAGTACCTATACGTCAATAGCTCATCAGTACTCGTCAAAAAAAGGAAATCATCAGTGACGCAAGGTAAAGAAAATCCACCCACTAATGTCGTCATCATCCCAAAATTCGGTTACTTTTTGCCACTAGAAATTGAGATTCCCCTACAATCCTTCTAGTAGTGGATGAGTATTCAAGTGATGGCCAAGGGTATGCCTTGGTTAACACTGTAGAGCTACTAAACCCCTACATGATTTTAGAAGGTGATGGGCAGTAGGAGGATCCTCCCATTGTTCCCAGTGGTTGTCAACATCGACAGAGCTATGACAAAATGGGTCATCAATGTACCTTAGTCAGCACTTCTAGCTAGGCTATGCATGTCACCAAAAGTAGACAACTTTCCCTGCACAGAGCTCAAGACGCACGACCTTCTCATCTGGTGTCATCAGAACCACCTTCTCTTCCATTTGTACTTCTTGATTAGGTGGAACCACCGAGACCATGCCACGATCAGCCAAACTATTCTGCAGACCAGTCTCAGTCATCTAGACCACATCCTGTAGTCACTTCCCTGGCTTCATCTAGTATGTAGCGGGACATTCCTAGCACCAGTCACATGCCTGTCTAGCCAGCATGGCCCGCCATACCTCCTACCACAGAGCGAACTCCTATAAGTAGAATCTACCACCTTATATATGACGTATGATGTCCCCAATAATCGTTCCATCATTCCAGCAAGGCTCTCCATCCTTTATATCCTTCTTCTGCTAGAAGATATGCATGAATCCCTCACCTATGCTCTATGTATCCCCATGCAATTTATGATTGAGGGAGCAGCTGTAGAAGCCTCTCATATTGAGGTAGTCGAGCATGCTGATTTCCGGGCCATTATCTTCTTCTCTATAAAAGATGAAGGCTATCCCATATAAGGGATCATCCTCCCACCATACATCATCATCCACTTCAATGTCCTGAAGATCCGTCATTTTCATGTCAACATGAGCTCTCATATTAACCTTATCCTGACATGGACACTCAGTAATATGGTGCATTCGGAGAATGACCTAATTCCCTATGAACTGAAAATCCAAGGTTATGATATGATGTAACAAACATCAGTCAGGAAGATATTTTTGAAAACATAGCTCGGCGGTTTGGTAGCTAGTACTATGATCATTGTTTTTTCGAAGGACACTTCTTACAATGCATTGATGGGTAGGTCGTGGATTCATCTGAATCCAGTAGTTCATTCATCGTATCACCAATACCTTCAGTATTCCCTAAACGGTCGAGTGGGAAAATTCCAAGGTGATGCATCTCCCTTTTCCTCTTGTTAAGACTGCTATATGGATGTAGACTATTTCAAGATCAAGGAAATGTAGAGTCACGCTATCGAGGTTGAGTATCCTACAACTGTGACTGACCTTTGGATAGATCTACATGTTGCCTACATATTTTCAATCGAGTAATTGGTGTATACAACCCCATACATTGGACAATTCTTTATTGTTTCTGGAACAAGGAGGAGCACATTCCCATGTCTATGAGATGCTGGAATATCACCCCATGCTCCTACACGAATCAGGATCAGGTGATCATGGATCCCCCTACACCCAAAAGATATTAGGATGTCTACCACATGGCTATAGAAATACTCCATAAATACTTGTTTCTCTATCCTGGGATAAACAGGATCAATACAACGCATCACTATTTCAATGATATCATCAAAAGTGGCCCCTTGGGCTAAATAATAGATGGTATCAGATTAACTAATTTCATTTCCATGGTTTCTGCAGGATGAGAGTTCCCCGATGTAGTGTCCACCACGTCTTAGGTTGGTACCAGTCTCCAATCGGGATCTATTCACTCAGAGGAAGATACTCCCACTGAGAATCCACCCTCAATAAGTGAAGAAGAGGATTTATAGGTTGATACTCCCTCCATTGAAGAGGGTGTCTACACCACGGTCGATGAATCTGTTCAGGTGAACCTCGTTATTGAGGTGGATCTGAAACCCACATTGATCAGTGCTGATATGCCTCTCGAGGAGAAAAAATAGTATGTGGGATATCTGAGGGACCACAGTGATGTATTTTACTAGAGTTACAATGAGATGTCAGGGATAGATACTCAGGTTTCTGTCCACTGCCTTGATTTCCCATAAAATCAAAATAGGATTTTGTAGACTCACAGAGAGATTCACTCTTCTCACAGTGCCATGGTCGAGGAAGATGTTCATTATCTCATCAGAGCCAATTTTTCAAGGAGGCCCAGTACCTTAGATGGTTATCCAATATTGTACACATCAGAAAGTAGAACAGATAGATCAGAGTCCGCATTAGATTCTGGGATATCAATAGTCAGTTCCCGAAGGATGATTTTCCTCTTCCAGTGATGAAACTATTGATCAACACCACAGCTGGGTTCTAAGCCATTTCTTTCATGGATGGGTATTCTGAGTATAACAAGATCTGAATAGCCCCCCGAAGATGAAATGTATACCTCCTTCAGGGCACCACAAGATCATTTCTTCTACCAGGTAATCCATTCAGTTTAAAAATGTAGGAGTCACCTATTAGTATTCCTTCTATCACATATTTATGCTGATCATCAAGACATTAGTGGAATTTTATAAGGATGATCAGGAAGACAAATCCCACCAGTGTTAGAACCAAATCAAACCCCTTAAGAATGTGTTTGGCATCCTCTTTTCTCGCCACCTAAAGATGAACCAATTGAATTTTGTCTTTGGGGTTACCTATGGAAATGTTCTCATCTTTGTTGTTTGAAAAAGGGGCATCAAGAAAGACCCAGAGAAGATCAAGGCCGTCAGTCAGATGTGTCCTCCAAAAAATAACATGAAGATTCGAGTTATCAAAGGCCACATAGTCTAAACAAACCAATTCATTAAGAATTTGGCTAGAAATTGTAATCCATTTTCCCATATCATGAAGAAAGGAACTATTTATCAGCGGGATGAAGAATGTCAGATATCTTTTGAGGAATCCAAGGTGTATCTACTATAGCCTCTAGTATTGATGCAACCAATTTCTAGAAGGACATTTGTCCTTTATGTGACCGCCTTGGAACAATATCTAGGAACACTTATCACTCATAATAACAATGAGGGAATGGAAAATAGTTTCTATTATCTCAGCGACAAGATCCTCGATACGAAGACTGGATAAGCCTCTATTGAGAAGAAATGCCTTGCGCTGGTATTCGCATGGGTTAAATTGCAACATTACTTGAAGCACCATGAGGTATAGATGGAGTCCCAGGTGGATCAACTAAGGAAAATCATGAACCAGCCTATATTGACAAGTCATATAGCTAGGTGGGAAGTAATACTCCAGTAGTTTAACATTATGTTTATCCCCCATAAGGTTATTACGGGGCAATCACTGATAGACTTCATTGCTACCAATCCAACTCCCACTAACTAGTCCCTAGAACATAATTTTGAAAATGAGTCTATCCAACCAGTATATCAAAAAAATCAATTTTGGTAGATTTAATTTTATGGGTCATCCCAAATCTCTACCAGTAGAAGACTCAATGACCCTAACTCAAAAGGGTGGGTCTTGTTATTGTCTTAATCACGCCAGCACAAGTTTTTCCACCATATTCATTCCTATTGTCATAAGGTTGTACCAACAATGAGCCATAGTATCAGGCTCTCATTATTGTCCTTGAGATTTCCCTTGATATTCAAATTCACCATTTTTATGTCAAAGGGGTCTGAACTAGTCATCAAGAAAATCAACAGTGACTATGTCTTCAGAAAGATAGAACTCATAGCACATTTAGAACACACCATCTAGCGGATGGCCCAGTTCCAATCCCTGCGAGAAGTTTATCATTTACCTCGTTCCCAGAATGGTCAATTTGATGCCTTGTCCTACCTAGCTGCATCACTTGTAGAGCCTGAATAAGATTATTTTATTATCTGCATGGCACACTAGAGATTTATCTCCCCCATCACTCCAGACAATGATGATAGACCACAGGTAAGCCACTATTACCACTGGTGCCCCCACATTAGGGCCCTGAGGTCCCCCTATTTCATGGTATAGGTGACTACCAACTAGAGGATTCCCTCTACTAAAAACATCAAGAATGAAAGTCATATGGTAGATCATGCTGAGCATGAGAGAATCCAACGTCACGCATTGCAGTTTACTCTCCAGAGAGGTCCCAAATTAGAGTGGATCCTCTACAAGAGAGGTTTTTTTTGGGGTTCTCCTCTATTTCATTCCAGGAATTGATATTTCTCAGTTCATGTAGGAGGTTCATGCTAGTTCTGCCAGGGGTCATCAGACCAAGCTGAAACTATCTCACCAGATCCGGAGGATGGGATATTTTTGGCTCGCCATGATCCATGACTGCATCATGTTTTCAAAGAGGTTCCTTACGTTCCAAATTCAAGCCAACATTGTGAATCGTCCACCAAATCCTCTCTAAACTACCAAGTACCCCATGACCTTTGTAGTCTAGGGACTCGATGCCTTGGGACCATATCCATCGGCGACGAATTGTTAGTGTCAGTTTATCTTGAGATCCACTGATTTCTTTTCCATGTGGGTAGAAGTGGTTCCACTTCAGGAGGTCAAGGGCCACTAAATCGTTGACTTTGTGAGATCTAATATCATCTAACAGTTTTTATTCCCTCACACCGTACTCACCGATAAAGGCGCCAACCTTTGGCCGACTGATATGAAGAATTTTTACTCTAAGTACAATACCTGTTCTAACCATACCTCCCTCTATCACGCACCTGAAAATGAGAAGATAGTGGCATTCGACAATATAATCTCTAATATTCTGCTGAAAATGGTTGGTCAGAAGAAGATTATTTAGTCAGAAAAGATCCCCAAAGCTCCCTGTTTTTATCAGATGACAGATCTTTATTCCACATAGGTGACCCCATACTCCCAAGTGTACAGAACATAGGACATCCTGTCCATCGAGAATAAGTTTCCTTGATTATGCACAACTATCTGTGATTAGAAAGAATGAGATAAAGTTGCTAAAACCTATTTGGATGAATTGGAATCACTCGATGAGTACATTATTCATAGCCTGAACAATATGGAGAGGCATCATAACAAGATAGCTAGAGCTTTCGATAAGAAAGTTCATCTCTGCTCTTTCTTGCAAGGTGACTTTGTGTTGGCCATGAGAACACCAATGATACCTAGATAAAATCCACCCACATGGGATATCAATGGGGAATAACATTAAATCATTCACAAGGTGTGCCCAAATGGTTCATAATCTCTCATGAGCATATAACCCCTCTCAACAATGCCAAATTCCTCATACAATGCTTTTCTTGAGCACCCAGGTCCTACATGACCATAAACTATATGTCATCCAGCATGACGTTATACTATAGACAGTACCGAATGACCTTAAACTATCCAAAGTATTTTATGTATGACTTTTTACAGCATATAACCTCCAAGATCTATGAATAGATTGATTCCCATCCTCTTGGGATATGAAGGAATGCTCAGACGTGAGCCCAATCCCAATTTTTCTCTGTGACTCCCCCTAGCTGTAGGTCTATCGGAGGATCCCGAATGGTGTAGCATAAAATTCATTGTCCCCGTTGGAGCTAGGATTATGATGATCGCCCCATGTTCCCCTCTAGTTCATCAATTATCCTTTGTCTTCACCACATTATGTTAAAATGCATGTCCTTTTCACAACTACATATGGCTTGTTTCCCATTCTCAGGGGATACGTAAGAAATCAAAAATATTTTGGTCTATAGGCCCAGCCCCAAGGTCTTAGATCACTCCCTTTAGTCTGGCGTCACAGCCCAGATACATCCCCAAATGTGTGGTTCAGTGTGGGAATATTTCCTTATTTCATATTAGGTTTATCATAACCACACAATGTGTTCTCCTTCATTGATGTCTTCACCCATCATCATCCTCACCACACTACATTAAATAGCATGGCCTTTTCAGAACTATGTATGAATATATTGTCATCCTCATGGTATATGTAGGACAGCCTCAGCATCTAGTCTTTGGGTATATCCCAATTTCTTATAAACCTTCTAATCATTATAGCCTTTTGTCCTAAATCCTTATAGGGGATGGGTATATGGCGTGGTATGTGCATATATCACCATTCATGCCGGGTTTGAAACAACCATTCCACATAAAAATTTATCCTGAGAACCCTTTGCTCCCCTGTTCTACACTCATCTTTTTGAGTGGGATGCTATTAAGTTGGGCCCCATGACCCTCTTCGGCCATTCATCAATGTTCCTAGGAGTACTCTGGTTCAGAATTATGAATGTCAGATTCTACCAAGACATGCTCTCTCCCATTTTTTAGGATTCATGCCCCCTTAATTTAGCTTTTCATCATATTTTACATTTGAATGGACCCCCTAATGGCCTGGATTCTCGGACTATGGTCTCCAACCATTTCAGGCCAACATTCTTGAGGGTTTCAAAAGATAAATTGATACAAATCCATTGCTGTGAATATTTTTAGCGGTTGATGCTCATTGGTTGTTCCCATTTTAGGTCACACAATATGGATACTGTGTTTAAAACATGGTAAACATTTATCCTCCATCATCACACCAACTCCATTGAGTCATAAATGTTGATTTCATGATTCAAATCATTTTCCACCCCATAGTGTCCAAGTAGAATTTTGACACTCTTGGTATTATCCATTAGTCCACATTTTCTCGTTAAGAGGACAAAGTCGTGGTAAGGTTTCATTATAGGATCCACATGGATATTCCATTTAAATGTATTCCAATTGTTTCAAACACCACTTCGTACCTTTTTTCCCACACCGAGTTTGACTCATGTGGTATTAGGGACTGGATCGTGATCTGCACTCACTTGGAAGAGTTTTGTTTCTCCATTGTTCGAGAACTAAGACCATTAACTAAAATCTCCTTATATGTCCTCTCCATAGAACTATGTCTATATTGATTCCCATTCTCATGGGATATTTATGAAATCCCAGACATCTTGTATTTGGTTCTATCTCAGGTTCTACTAATTATCTCTTCTGTTCAGCCTTTTAGGCCTCGACTCTTTTAAGATTCCTTAGTGTTGCATGTGTGGGATTATTCCCTCATTCATGTTGGGTTTGTAATAGATTCACCACATACTCCCCATCTAGGATATAATCTCTCCTAACTTCTATCCCATATTTCATTAAAATATATTTTATTCTATAAGATGTTAAACTATATACGATCCTACATGACCTTAAACTTTTACGTCTTGCTTGACATTAAACTGCAATCTTAGAACTACTTATGGATTTATTACCGTCCTCTTGGGATATGTAAAATCACATATAAATTTCGTCTACAAGTCCATCACCATATTTTTTTGGACTCCTTCTGTCCCCAAGGATTGAGGTTTCTTCCCCAGAATTGCATGTGGTGTCGTGTGGACAAAGTCATCATTCACGCTGAGTATGGTTTATCACGCCATGCACGTTCTCCTTTATAACCTCATTACTTTTATGTGTGTCAAATAAATATGATATTAAACTGTACTTCCTAGTCCCACATGACTTTAAACTATTTTATCATTATAGTATGGCATTAAAATGCATGGTTTATCCTATTATATGACCCTAAACTATGGTATTTTTGTCCTTACTGCATGGAGAAAACATAGCATTGCATTGTGATATCATCAGTCAGGGGGGAATCACATTGGGTATTGGTCATCCACCATCCCATTTTCCAATTCATACATGTGTCTGGGTTTCCGTAGAGACACTTGGATTCGCTGTCCTCAGTTTATCGCTCACAAAAAAACACACACACCTATGCTTAAGGACAAATAAGATCTATCAAATGCAGATTCTTTTGGGGTGTTGACAAGCCATGCACAACCCTATTATCCCTGACACTGGAACCCTACCTTTCCATTTTTAGAACTATGTATGGATTGATCCCCATCATCATGGGGTACGTAGGAATGCCCACACACTTTTCTTTGGGCCCATCCTACCTTTCACGTTTGGTCCAATGAATTAATGCTTCCCAGGGAACACATTGTGGTATGGGATTACTTCCTCCTTCATGTTGGGTTTTATACATAACAAACCACATGACTCGCTCACTGCTTTCCATCTTTGGTCTGAGTTCAATGCAGATAAACTAAGACCACTCCGTGCCCTTTCTGCAAGACGTCAAACTGGTCAACATTTTCTAGAACTATGTATGGCTTGATTATCATCCTCGTGGGATACATAGGAATTCCTAGACATCATGTCTTAGGGTCTAACACTAGGAATCAAAAATCATATCCCTTTTTGGCCCCTTGTCTGGAACTCATTCAGGAACACATAATGATATGGGATCCTAATGTCCTCATTCGCACTGGGATATGTACCTCGTTGCGCATTCCTGTCATGAGTTACCATGTCCTCAAAGTATTACTTTAAACTGCTATTATACCCTAAACATGTTACGGATGACCCATTATAGCTGGGGTTGCATCATCCTCCTTAGTAGATTTTTTTTTTGAATTAAATTTTATATCTGATAAAACCGATGCACTCATATAATCTTTTTTCATCAGAGTGGTGTAACATCAATAGTGTTGGACTCTATTAGAATAACCAATCAATCCACCCTCCATGCTTTGAATACCCTTTATTTGGATCTTCATCCTCAGTTGTTGTCTGTAGATTAGGTAACAAAATAGGGATGATGTGTTTGGAACATATTCAATAGTTATCCTTCATTGTCATGCCACCCCCATAGTGTTCGGAATTTTGGGTATTGTGATTAACACATTCAACTACCCTATGTTCGGATTGATTCTAACAGCCCTAACGTTGCGCCGCTCATGCACTAGAGCATGTTGGGAAGAGAAAATCTAAATGTTCTTAGAACTCCGTCCGCCTATCAGTCCTCCATCATTCTTCCCAGAAATCTAGTTTAGTTGTTCAAACCTTGGATTCCTGAACCATGGACGACACACTTATATTTATGTGGAATAATGATGGGGTCATCCATTTTTCTCACATAGGGTCGGACCCACATGTGCATAGATATTGATCGCTGGATATTTCCCAAATGTAACGGATATGTAGTGGACCAAAACAAATAACGAAACCCATGTATAAACCCAAAATAAACAATCAAATAATGAAAGTATGTTTTGGTTTTACATAAGCTATAGATCCCAAGGATCAGCCCATCCCTTGGATGGGTTGACCTCTTCAATAGTGTGTTTCAGCTCTACCACCCTCTGTCTTGTTGCTTCGATGATCTAATGATTATTGCTTAGCTCTTGTTCCTCTTCAGTAGTGAGAGGGTATAGTTCATCATCCTCGGTCCGGGCCCGGTCATTGTCAAATATGATAGTGGCCATTTCTTCGGATGTGTGCATCATCTGTTCTTCTTCCCTTGCTAGTTGGGCATTCAGGCGTGATATGAGCTCTAACTATGCCTCGAGGAAAGAATGTTTCTCATTTTCCCATGCCTTTAAATGTTGAAATTCATGAACATCCACCCAGGGCCTTTTAATGTTGACAACCCTTCTCCACTGCCAGCCGACACTAAGTCCGCATGTGTCCTCCTGCACCCTCTTAGTAAGGTAATCATGAATAAGTGCATGAGGGTGTTGGGAATTTACTCCTCCATCACATATTTCACATATCCGGGTACGAATCCTCCCCATATCATTTACTCATTTCATTTGTGAGGTCTCTATGATAAACTCTTAGATCAACTTCCCTGATCGTTGTTGAATGGACTTGTGGTACACTTCGTTAGAGGCAGTTTCATTCTGATCCAGTGTTTCTCTACGTTAATATTCAAGAAAAACATCCAAGATATCAGTATAACTGTATTCCATGAGTTGGTCTTTGTCATTAGATTCCACTTTGATGATGTCTTCCCAGTCCATCTTAAGGTTTGTCCCACCATCAACATCGCCCTCCACCAGTGACCATTCATAGGGAACTATGGCCAAGTCTCCCAGGTTTCTCAACATGATAGTGAGAGACACCGCGATTTAGAGTGGAGCCATAGGTCTTTCAACTTTATACATTATTAATGTACGCACCATCCTGGAAACTGTTCATGTAATGGTCGGGTTAGCCTGTTTGACCGACCAAATGATGAGTACAGTTATGGAGTGTGAGACTCACCTTAGTCTGCCCCTTGGTTTTTCATTGAGTATACCATCATTGGGAGGTTAGGGTGTGTCCCCCAGTATATGATTGCAGGCTCCGAGGCCTCTCAAAATGCTTCTCCTCCTTCCTCGGCATCGTTGGACTCTACCACCACCATCTCCCCAGTTGGGGACTCGACGTTAGGTCTTCTTTGACTGACACACCCTCTACCTCACCAGTGAGGGTGACCGACTAAAGGATCTCTTGCACAGATGTGTGTTAGGTAAGAAACTAATAAAAGGCAGATATTACATTAGTTCATTAAAATGAAGTGGATAAACATACATTCAAATTTGTGGCAAACTCGCCTAAGGAGATTCCCCCTGATGCTAGTATCTAACTTTTTCAGGAGAGGCTTCCCTGGAGGGCCCCTCCATTACTAAATGGGGGTATCCCATGTTGCCTTTCTCTAACCTCGATTCTTCTTCAAGGCTAGGAAATGGGAAGATCTCTTCCATTTGGCCTGTCATCATCTCTTCATGAGTGGTCATGTTCAGGAACACACTTTCCCGGTGCGACATCAGCAACATGTCACATTGGGAATGTATTACCTCATCTTGCTCCATTAAAAAAAATCACCTTGGAAGGATTAGCATTGAAGTCTCTATTCACCAGGCTGAGCTCCCCCTATAACATCATGTGCATGTTCAGGTTCGTCCATAAACCGTTGATGTCAATGTATTGTTTTCTATTTTTCCCAGTCCTACCATGCCTCTAGGAAGCCGACATCAGAAGGGATTGATACCGAGTGTAGCTGATTTATATGGTCTTGATGGGATATTATGAGAAATACTTAAGATGACTTGCCTCCCTCTTCGGGCCTCCTAAGAGAATCCACTGGGCATGACATTATTCTCTCACCCTTGTAACGACCCAAAATTTTGAATAAATAGTGTTTCCTAGTTTTGTGTGTTATTTTATTTTTATACTCAACAAAACTGTTTCATTTGATAACATGAGTATAATTAAATTGATATTGTTGGGTTTTTTACTATTATATGACCATTGGTCAATATGACCTCTAGAAACTAAACATTTCGATTTTTGTCTCTAAATACAAGTGATCATGGATAATTAATATAGAAAGAAGATTTGATGGCCTCACCCAGTAGTCTTGGAATGATCGAAGCCCATCTAATAGAACTTGGGAAGGAGGTAGCACCACTGGGCTTTGCTCTGGACCAAACCCAAGCCGAACTTAATCGTGTGAAGCTAGAACGGAATCGCCTTCGCGAGAAGTTCAAAATGATAGAAATTACTACTCGTGCGATGTTGGTCGATCCTCCCTCGGATTCTCTCACCTTAGAACACCTTACACTTAGGTCCTATGCTGGTGTGATAAGGGGCTATGTAAGGAGACTGTAACTGCCTTGTGTAATCCTTTGTTTTATGTAAAAAACTGTATTTCTTCTTATGATGATGTTTATGAATTTTCAAATGTCCGGATAAATGTAGTAAGCATATTTTTGGTGAATTTTATAGAAAGTATATTTTAAAAAATGTTTATATAAACCTTAAATAACTAAAATTGTGTAATGATTTTCCAAAAATGGTCTTCTGCAATTATATTCAATACGAAATTTAGAGTCTAATAAGATCAACTTATTTTTTGATGAATAGTAAATTTTTAATAGTGACTTTATGCTTAGGATTAGTATTGTGACCAAATGGTTTAGTAATCTCACTTAAATAAAGCATTAATATAATCTAGGCTCCTTGATTAAGTAATGTGATTCAATAAAATGGTTAAATAACGGTTTCATAAATTATTAGTCAAATATCAGTTTTTTTCGGGTTAATAGTGTTTTTTAATTAAAAATTTTACTAAAAATATTTAGAAAATTATTTTAATAAAATATATTTCATTTTTGAACTCATTGCATCGATATCATGTTAAGGTAATTTTTGGGGATTTTTCTGAAAAAAATGAATTTTCAGTGATTAGTGTATTAATTTAAATATTAAATTAAAAATATTTAGAAAATTATTGTTATAAAATGGAGTTCATTTTTGAAATCAGAGCATCAATATTTGGTTAAGGTGAGATTTTGGAATTTTTTTGAGAAAGCTGAATTTTTGATGAATAGTGAAAAA
The DNA here is from genome assembly GCA_963277665.1 of Viscum album. Lineage (NCBI taxonomy): Eukaryota > Viridiplantae > Streptophyta > Magnoliopsida > Santalales > Viscaceae > Viscum > Viscum album. Next base: position 226,998,909 of record OY728155.1, on the reverse strand, counting down.
CGGTTTTTAAGTTACGGGTGTTTAATGACATCATTAAATGATGTATTAATTATGAATTCAATATGGTCGACTTATGAATAGTAATATAAGGTATTATGTGTCCCAAGTGGTGAATACCATTGGAAAATACCATGGGGAAGCCCATGGTTTTGCCAAAACCACTAATGAGGTGTCCCTTGGCCATTAATGTCTTGTCCCCTCACTTTCCCTATAAATACCAATCCATCCTCTCATCCATTCGACTCGAAACTCTCCCCTAACGAATCTCTGGTCTAATTAATTCACAAAGAGTCCTCCCAAGGTTCCCTCATGCCCTCAAGGTCCCAACCATTGAGTTTTACGAGTTATGTTTTAAGGTAAGCGATCCTACCTCCCTCTTTCTTTTCAAATACTCTCTTTTAAGTCATTTCTTTTATGCTCCATGTTCTTATGTTGGATGATTTTCTTTTATATTACTCTTACTTCCCTTTTCATGTTTGTATGATGAGAGATCCCATCTTACTCTCATCATTTCATTTTATAAATGTTTAAGTGGCGTCGTTAGGCTGCCGAAATTTTTGTAACAGATTCTTTCACCCTTCTCATTTTCATGTTCTATTTTCTTGTCAAGTCATTCAAGTTACATTTTATGTTGAGGTATGATCTCTATATATATAATACTGATATTTTATGTTCATATTATTAGAGACCCTATTTGATCTGGTCAATTCATTTTTTTGAAGTTTAGGTGACGTCGTTAGGCTGCCAAATTTTTAAGGGGTTCTTTTACCCTTCTCATTTTCAAGATCTAATTTCATGTCAAGTATTTCAAGATACTTTTTATTCTGTTTGGGTATGATCTATATATCTATCATACTGATCTTTTATTTTCATGTGATAAGAGACCCTATTTGATCTCGTCAATTCATTTTTTTGAAGTTCAAGCGACACCGTTAGGCTGTCGAATTTTTAATTGATTCGTTCACCCTTCTCATTTTGATGTTCTATTTTATAGTCAAGTCTTTAATGTTCTTTTTTATATTGTTGGGGTATTATATCTATCTCTATAATACTTATGTTTTATGTTCATATGATTAGAGACCATATTTGATCTCTTCAATTTAGTATTTTGATGTTTTAAGTGGCGCCGGTAGGCTGCCGAATTTTTAAGGGATTCGTTCACCTTACTCGTTTTTCAAAGTTCTACTTTCTTGTAAAGTCTTTCAAGTTCATTTTTATTATTTTGGGGTATTTTATCTATATCTATCATACTGATCTTTTATGTTCATATTATTAGAGACCCTATTTTATCTCGTCAATTCATTTTTTGAAGTTTAAGTGACGTCATTAGGCTGCCGAATTTTCATAAGAGAAATCTTATTTTTGTCTTCCTTTCATGTTATTAATTTCATATGGTATATCATTAAAATTTCATTACCATGTTCATATATCCTTCATATTCTGTCCCTCTACTATTTTATGGGACATTTATGAATGTTTTACTCGTGTCCCCTCTCTTTTCAATGTTTTCTAAAACCACGAAACATAGTCGTTATGCTGCATAATTTCCATCTCAAAATGTGTCTCTCTCTTGTTGTAAAGTTCTATTATTCTATTAATTGAATACTCAAAGATATCTATTCTATAGGGGTTAACACATATATACCAAAATTTTATATTTTAAATTCTGGGATTTACATACATGAGACCCACTTTCCTTTTCTGTTGGTTTTAAGGTGACACAAAGATCATGTCTTTAAAGCCGTTTTTTTAAAACGATACTATTATGAAATGAAATCCATTAATTTTAGGATTTATGGGATTTTTATGAAATTATTTATGATGATATATGTGGCTCACATGATAATAAAGACATTTCAAGGGTGCGCCCTGATAGCGCTTCAATGCATTGGGTAATTACTTAATCTCTAGAGATGACCATTCTAACTCATTCCTTGGTGAATAACCTTTGTAATTTTTAATGACACCTTGGGGATGGACCTTGGTGAAACTGAAATGATTGTCTATGTTAAATGTTGTAGCCAAATCTTCATGTTATGAAATACGTTATTTTTATTATGATATGCTTCATGATTTCTTTCTCATTCCTTAAAGTTTATTTTCATCACATTGTTGATGTATCTCAAGTTCACATGTTAAATGTTTCCCCTTGTTTCCCTTATTGGGCCTTCTGCTCACCCTTTTTTGATGTATGTCCCTAGGTTATGAGATGCAGTAATGAACCGGGGATGAACATAAGTAGAAGCCTTTCAAGTGTTTAAGATGAATGTTTTATGTTTTCATGTTTTAAGTTCCGGGTTTCCAAGACACTAAACCTTAAAGATCTTCAGTTTTGTAAAATGAAATGAATGTTTATGTGATAAAAAGGTATGATGTTATAGTTGGTATCAAATTATGGTTTAGTTATTTGTGGAAATTAGGATATGAAAACTTCAGGATGAACCCAATAAAAATGTTCAAATATAAGAAATCTTCCTAGTTTTTTGGTGAGTATTGAGTAAGAGGTTTCCAAAAAAATACATCCTTGTCTGGATACGAGCAGGTAGAGGTGGCTCTGGAAAATATGTACATAGGGTTAAAGCCCAAAAACACCTCTTTGAGCTAGAATCAAATGGGAACTGGTACACGACAATGGGCCTTGCTGCACTCTTGGTTACAACACTCCTGGGGGATATGATTTGGTAAATTCATAAGCTTAGTATGAACCATTATTAAAGGAACAATGATAAAATAAAATAAAGATTCCAATAAGAATATATTATCATGGATAACCTAGATTGGGACCTAGGGGATCACAAGTTAGGGTATACATTTCTTCAACAAGTTTATCATTATATTATTTAAGATTCATTTTCATGATTATTGGCTATGTATTTAAGCCCCCTAATTATATGTTCTTTTCTTAGTTAATGGCGGGAAATGGAAGAGGTTGTCCCAACGACCAATGTGATAGGAAATGTGACCATTTCCCTATTAATGTGACAGAGATGACAAAAGCTCAAGTTGAAAATATTATGATTATGCCAAACCAGCTTTCAAAAATCACAATTAATAATTGGTACCAAGTTGAATACCCAAATTCATCAAGTAAGAAGGAGACAAAGTCTCAAGGATGTTCATCTGATAATGTTGATAAGGGAAATAAGACCCAATTTCTTTTTTGCAAAAAGTGTGGGAAGAGGCCCCAAGGAGAATGTCACAAAGGAACCGGGAGGTGTTTTATGTGTGGGAATATAGGGCATTAAGTAGCCAATTGTTTTAAAAAAATGGATAATGTGATGAATAGAGATATGGTTTGATCTAATGTACCTTATACTTTTCGATGTCGTAAATGTGGAAAAGTTAGACATTATCCAAGGAAATTCTCTCTTGGAATGGATGAGAAGAATGATGAGCAACAACAATCTTTGAGGATAAGGGAACAATGCATGTCCTATGCTGATATAGATCATGGTGACTGAAGTACATGTAACTTCTTCGCAATAATTGTCTATGTCATGTTGTATTTTAGTTCGTTCTCTATAAGAATATATTTTATGTTTTCTAAGATCACCGAGTCACTACCTATGTTGATTTTATATCATTAAGGAAAAAATATACTGTTATGTACCACATGTTGATGTAGTGAAGTTGTTCTTCTAAAAAAATGTTGATTAGGTGATTAAAAGATTATTATTATTTTGGAAGACGTTCACTATTTTAGGAACCCTATTTGATCGAGGTAAATAGATTACTACAGTATTTTCATTGAAGTGTAAAGGTTGACTTATATTTTGAAGAATTGATGGATTTAAGGTAGACTTATAGTAATTTAGGTTACTTATGGAAATGATTAACCTATCTTGGAGAAAATATGTTTAGGGTATCTACTTTTATTATAAGATGTTAGGAGTATTTGATGTTGTTTGGAGATGAACGATGAAGTTTATTTTGGAAGACAATGTTATCAAATCCTTCTTGTATTTGGGTTTCAATATTAGTTTGGTTTATTTTGAGGAATTTTAAGGATAGTTATTTATGGAATGGTCTATGATGAACATTGGGTAGTAGCGTGGAATTTTTATGATTTAAAGAAGTTTCACTTCTTATGGGATTCATTATTTTTAAAGATTTGTTTTATCTTACCATTTATATTTTTGGGATAATAGTAGAAATAGATAGTTAATCATTGGTGGACTATGTGATTCCCTAGAAGTGGATTCTTGTGATTTGATGAGACCAAGTAGTTTTGAATTCTAATCATTTGGAGAAAGGATTAGTTTTGTTAGAAACTTATTAAACGATGAAACTCTACTTGAAGGTAGGGATATTTCCTTGTGTATTCTATGTAGTAAATGAATTCCTAAAAACTATGAAAATGAACATAAAACAAAAACGTTGTCTGTTAAAGTTTATTGCTGGGAAATCAAATACTATTTTACCCATCGTAAGTTTGTGATTTTATTGTTGTTAACTTTATCCTAATCGTGTTTTCTATCACTCTCCCTCAGAACGTGACGCTTTGTTTTCTCCTTCATGTCCATGTTTTCCTACATAGAATCCTAGTGTGGGTTACCTTGGGTGACCTTTGTACTTAATTTTCTTTCATTTGAAGTAATAGTTATATTGAGTCCTTTTCCGATGTGGGACTATTAATGAAATTTCAAAGCCCATTTTTAAAAATTGCGAGGACAAAATTTCTTAAGGGGGAAGATTGTAACGACCAGAAATTTTGAATAAATCTTGTTTCCTAGTTTTGTGTGTTATTTTATTTTTATACTCAACAAAACTGTTTCATTTGATAACATGAGATAATTAAAATGAGACTGTTGGGTTTTTTACTGTTATATGACCATTGGTCAATATGACTGCTAGAAACTAAATATTTCAATTTTTGTCTCTAAATACAAGTGATCTTGGTTAATTAATATAGAAAGAAGATTTGATGGCCTCACCCAGTAGTCTTGGACTAATAGAGGCCTATATAATAGAACTTGGGATGGAGGTAGCACCACTGGAATTTGCTTTGGACCAAACCCAACCCGAACTTCATCATGTGAATCTTTAACGGAATCGCCATCGCGAGAAGTTCAAACTGATAGAAATTACTACTCCTGCGATGTTGGTCGAGCCTCCCTCAGATTCTCTCACCTTAGCACACCTTACACTTATGTCATATGCTGGTGTGATAAGGGGATATGTAAGGAGACTACACCAGACTTGTGTAATCCTTTGTTTTAAATAAAATTTTCGATTTCTTCTTATGATGAAGTTTATGAATTTTCAAATGTGCGGATAAATATAGTATGCATATTTTGGTGAATTTTTTAGAAAGTATATTTTAATAAATGTTTATGTAAATCTTAAATAATTAAAAATGTGTAATGATTTTAAAAAAAATGGTCTGCTACAATTATATTTAGTACGAAATTTAGAGTCTAACAAGATCAACTTAATTTTTGATGAATAGTATATTATGAATAGTGATTTTATGCTTTGGATTAGTAATGTGACCAAATGGATTAGTAATCTCACTTAAATAAAGCATTAATATAATCTAGGCACCTTGATTAAGTAGTGTGATTCAATAAAATGGTTAAATAATGGTTTCATCAATTATTAGTCAAGTATTATTTTTTTCAGGTGAATAGTGTTTTTTAATTAAAAAGATAATTAAAAATATTTAGAAAATTATTTTTATAAAATGGATTTCATTTTTGAACTCAGAGAATCGATATTATGTTAAGGTACTTTTTAGGGATTTTTCTGAAAAAATGAATTTTCAGTGAATAGTGTATTTATTTAAAAATAAAAAAAATAATATTTAGAAAAATATTTTTATAAAATGGAGTTCCATTTTTAAATCAGAGCATCGACATTTGGTTAAGGTGAATTTTGGGATTTTTCTGAGAAAGTTGAATTTTCGATGAATAGTGAAAATAGAGTTTTTATGTTACGGGTGTTTAATGACATCATAAAATGATGTATTATGTATGTAATCAATATGGTCTACTTATGAATAGTAAGATAAGATATTAGGTGTCCCAAGTGGCCAATAACATGGGAAAATACCATGGTAAAGCCCATGGTTTTCCCAAAACCAATAATGAGGTGTCCCTTGGCCATTAATGCATTGTCCCCTCACTTTCCCTATAAATACCAAGGCATCCTCACATATATTCAACTACCAACTCTCCCCAATGAATATCTGGTCTAATTACCTCCCAAGGAGTCCTCCCAAGGATCCCCCAAGCCCTCAAGGTCCAAACCATTGAGTTTTAAGAGTTACGTTTTAAGGTAAGGGATCATACCTCCCTCTTTCTTTTCAAATACTCTCTTTTAAGTCATTTCTTTTATGCTCCTTGTTCCAATGTTGTAGGATATTCTTTTATATTCCTCTTACTTCCCTTTTCATGTTCATATGATGAGAGATCCCCTCTTACTATCATCATTTTTTTAAATGTTTAAGTGGCATCGTTAGGGTGCCGAAATTTTTGTAACGGATTCTTTCACCCTTCTCATTTTCAAGTTCTATTTTCTTGTCAAGTCATTCAAGTTCCTTTTTATGTTGGGGTTTGATATATATATATATCTATAATACTGATATTTTATGTTAATATTATGAGAGACCCTATTTTATCTCGTCAATTCACTTTTTTAAAGTTTAAGTGACGCTGATAGGCTGCTGAATTTTTAAGGGGTTCTTTCACCCTTCTCGTTTTCAAGATATAATTTCATTTTAAGTCTTTCAAGTTTATTTTTATTAGGTTGTGGTATGATCTCTATATCTATAATACTGATATATTATGTTCATATGATTAGATACCCTATTTGATCTCTTCAATTCATTTTTTTGAAGTTTAAGTGACACCGTTAGGATGTCGAATTTTTAAATGATTCATTCACCCTTCTCATTTTCAAGTTCTATTTTCTAGGAAAGTCTTTCAAGTTCCTTTTTTATTTTGTTGGGGTATGATCTCTATATCTATCATACTGATCTTTTATGTTCATATGATGAGAGACCCTATTTTATCTCATCAATTCAGTATTTTGAATGTTTAAGAGTCACCGTTAGGCTGCCGAATTTTTAAGGGATTCGTTCACCTTTCTCATTTTTCAAAGTTCTACTTTCAATTCAAGTCATTAAAGTTCCTTTTTATTATATTGGGGTATTATCTCTATATCTATGATACTTATATTTTATGTTCATATGATGAGAGACCCTATTTGATCTCATCAATTCATTTTTTGAAGTTTAAGTGACGTCGTTAGGCTGCCGAAATTTCATAAGAGAAATCTTATTTTGTCTTCCTTTCATGTTCTTCATTTCATATGATATATCTTTGAAATTTCATTACCATGTTCATATATCCTTCATATTTTTTCCCTTTACTGTTTTATGGGTCATTTATGAATGTTTGACCCATGTCCCCTCTCTTTTTAATGTTTTCAAAAACCCCAAAACATAGTCGTTATGCTGGAGAATCTCTGTCTCAAAATGTCTCTCTCTATTGTTCTAAAGTTTTTTAGTTTATTAAGTGAATACTAAAAACTCTCTCTTCTATAGGGGTATTCACATATATACCAAAATGTTCTATTTTAAATTCTGGGATTTACATACATGAGACCCACCTTCCTTTTCTGTGGGTTTTAAAGTGAAACAAAGATCATGTCTTTAAAGCAGTTTTTGTTTTAAAACGTTATGATTATGAAATGAAACTCATTCTTTTATGATATATGTGTTGTTTATGAAATGATTTCTGATGATATATGTGGATCACATGATAATAAAGACATGTCAAGGGTGCTCCCTGATAGCGCTCCAATGCATTGGGTAAAGAGATAATCTCTAAAGATGACCATTTTGACTAATACTTTGGTGAATAACCTTGGTAATTTTTAATGACACCTTGGGGATGGACCTTGGTGAAACGGAAATTATTGTCTATGTTAAATGTTTTAGTCACATCTTCAAGTTATAAAATACGTTATTTTTATTATGATATGTCTCATGATTTCTTTCTCATGCCTTAAAGTTATTTTTCATGACATTATTGATGTATCTCAAGTTCAAATGTTAAATGTTTCCCCTTGTTTCCATTACTGGGACTTCTGCCCAACCTTTCTTTTGATGTATGTCCCCAGGTTATTAGATGCAGTAATGAACCAAGGATGAACATAAGAAAAATCCTTTCAAGTGTTTATGAAGAATGTTTTATGTTTTCATGTTTTAAGTTCCTGGTTTCCAAGACACTAAAATTTAATGATCCTCGGTTTTGTAAAATGTAATTAAAGTTTATGTGATAAAAAGGCGGGATGTTATAACTCTTCCCATCCACGGTGAACATCGACCCCAGATATGTCGATTTGTGGCCTACTACTCCCATTGTAATAGCTTCGCTGCCTTGGAAAATATCTACACCACCTTCTCAATGTCCGCCTATCGCCATTGTTTAGTGTCGTTGTGTTGGAACCACCTTGCTGGGCTGCATGGTCACTTGCTTCAGCATCTCGCCTGGGTAGGTAGCCTCAAATCATTGTGCATTCTCATGGACTAATCCGAATGTAGCATTTGATGGGGCAGCTCATCCAACATCCTCTCATTCTCCCTTGAAAACATCCACCATAGATTTCACAACATGCAATAGTGATTCTCATGGGGCACGGTCATATACACTTGAGGAGTCATCTTCTGTAGGCAACGAAACTATTGGGAAACTGGTGTGGGGCGTATAGATCACATATGGGTTAGCAATCCATTCGTGCCACCAACACACCACCATGAAAGGATAACATATCCAATCATTTCTCTATCATATTTGTGTGGTAGTCGGAATAGGCCTCAGTTGGAAAAGGGAATAGATGAAAGATAAACTGTTCTGCTTGCCCCATTTTACCTCGTGCTATCATGACATCTAGCTTCAGTGGGGCCCTCCCCGCAATGTTCAATGTTTCTGGTGGAGAATATATCCCCTAGTGGAGAAATGGGGTTCAGGTATTCAAACCCCCCATGTGCGTTGTGATCCTGCTATACAAAAAATGGAATGGCATGCATAATTGCAACGACCTCTTCCTCAAACTATCATTGCAAAGAAGATGGTACAACTTTTCAAGTGTTGGTATGTCCTGGTTTATGTGACTCGCACATGCCTGCTATGCTACCATGATAAATGTGATTGGCCACACCCCTATGTGGTCATCCCTTACCGATAATATCCACTGATATATCAGTGCTGAGATAAACCTGACAAGCCTGACTATAGGCCGCTACTCTATCTTGATAATGTATCTGAACAGATTCCACTTGATGTCTTCTAAGGTCCGCCAGTACGAACCCCCTTTGCCCCATTGAGCTCCTCGCGGACAAATAGAGGGACTTGCTGGTAGGATCCCTTTTTCTGATGGGAAATTAATGATGTATCCAAACCACTACTGCATTGGATGTCTCGGGTGTTCTGTTGGTCCTCGTCCGTTCCTAGAAGTAGTCTCAAGAATGCCAATGCCAAATGCGGCATTTTCTCCCCATCTCCCCAAGCATTCTTGGAAGGGTTAAACTCGTCATACGTTCCCCCTTGGGTCGGGAAGGCTGAAATCCGGTAGAGGTCCTAAAGGTTGATGCCAACCTCCCAGTGATATTGGGGGAAAGTGTTGGTATTTGGTGACCACTAGCTTAGCAACTCCGGTATAAATTCATTCGGCTAGGATATGTTGAATTCGGAGGCCCAGACTACTTCATACAGGCAAACCTGCCTCAATACATTCTTGAACTCCTCACTGGACGTGCATGCCCAGTAGGCCCAAGCACAGTCGCCTGTAAAGATACCGCCTTCACTACGGCAAAAAATGCATTTAGCAGCGGTTTTTTTAGTTTCGTGGCGGTTTAAACCACCGCTAAATCGATTGGCGGCGGTTTTGAAAAACCGATGCGAAATCGTACGTCGGGAAACTATTCGCGACGGTTTTCAAAACCGTCGCAGAACGTTTCGCGGCGGTTTTTTAACCGCCGCTAAATGATTTAGCTGCGGTTTTTTAATTTTTTTAATTTTTTTTAAATTTTTAATTTTATATATTTATTTATTTATATATTTATATATTTATATATTTATGTATTTATCTATTTATATATATATATTTATTTATTTATTTATTTTTCATATTTATTTATATATTTATTTCGTATTTATTTTATTAATTTATTTTACGTATTTATTTATTTATTTTATTTTATTTATTTTATTTATTTTATTTATTTTATTTATTTATTTTATTTATTTATATTATTTATATTATTTATTTTTCGTATTTATTTATTTATTTATTGATTTTTCATATTTATTTATTTTTTTTATTTTTTTCGTTTTTATTTTATTTATTTATTTAATTTATTTTATTTTATGTAATTATTTATTTATTTATATATTTATTTTATTTATTTAATTTCGTATTTATTTTTTATTTATTTTATTTCATATTTACTTTATTTATTTATTTTATTTATTTATTTATTTCGTATTATTTTATTTACTTTATTTATCCATGCATGCACATCCCATGCACATGCACATGCACATCTCCTGCAATATAAAGAAATTTTGCATTTGGTGAGATTTGAACCCCTAACCTCTTGCATATTTTTCAAAGACTTTACCACTCCACCAACCTCGCCATGTGGTTAATAAACAGAATTTAATATACTAATATATATTAATTGAAAAAACAAATAATACAGAAATAATAGATATATGCTCAATAATAATAAATAATAAATAATAACTAATAAATAAATATAAATAACAAATAATAATTAAATATAAATAATAAATAATAAATAAATAATAAATAATAAATAATAAATAATAAATAATAAATAATAAATAAAAAATAATAAATAAGGAATAATAAATAATAAATAATAAATAATAAATAATAAACAATAAATAATAAATAATAAATAATAAATAATAAATAATAAATAAATATAAATAATAAATAAATAAATATAAATAATAAATATAAATAAATATAAATAATAACTAATAAATAAATATTAATAATAAATAAATAAATATAAATAATAAATAATAAATAATAAATAAAAAATAATAAATAATAAATAAAAAATAAAAAATAAAAAAAATAAATAAAAAATAATAATTAAATATAAATAATTAATAATTAATAAATAATAAATAATAAATATTGATAAATAATAAATAATAAATAATAAATAATAAATAAATAATAATAATAAATAATAAATAAATATAAATAATAAATAATAATGAAATATAAATAATAAATAATAAATAAATATAAATAATAAATAAATAAATAAAAATAATAAATAATAAATATAAATATAAATAATAAATAAACATAAATAATTAATAAATATAAATAATAAATAATAAATAATAAATAAATATAAATAATATAAATTATAAATAATAAATAAATATTAATAATAAATAAATAAATATAAATAATCAATATTTAATAATATATATAAAATATAAATAAATATAAATAATAAATAAATATAAATATTAAATATTAAATAATAAATAATAAATAATAAATACATAATAGATATAAATAATAGATAATAAATAATAAATAATAAATAATAGATATAAATAATAAATAATAAATAGTAAATAATAAATAATAAATAATAAATAATAAATAATAAATAATAAATAATAAATAATAAATAATAAATAATAAATAATGAATAATGAATAATAAATAATAAATAATAAATAATAAAAAAATAAAAATCATAAATAATAAATAAATAATAAAAAACAAAATATAATAAATAATAAATAATAACTAATAAATAATAACTAATAAATTAATATAAATAATAAATAATAAATAATAAATAATAACTAATAACTAATAAATAAATATAAATAATAAATAATAAATAATAAATAATAAATAATAAATAAATATAAATAATAAATAATAAATAATAAATAAATATAAATAATAAATAATAAATAAATATAAATAATAACTACTAAATAAATATAAATAATAAATAATAAATAATAAATAATAAATAATAACTAATAACTAATAACTAATAACTAATAAATAATAACTAATAAATAATAACTAATAAATAAATATAAATAATTAATAATTAATAATTAATAACTAAAAATTAATAAATATAAATAATAAATAAATATAAATAATAAATAATAAATAATAAATAATAAATAATAAATAATATCTAATAAATAAATTAATGTATATTATAAGTAATAAATAATAAATAATAAATAATAAAGGAAACACATGAAAACGTATGAAAAGACGTGATAAGGGATGAAAAATCAAGAAAACGCATGAAAAAAGATGGAGAAGCATTTGAAGAACGAGGCATTAGAAAGAATGAGAACGCATGAAAACTCGTGACAACTCTGGAAAACTCCATAATAATTCAAAATATTCATCATAATAACCCATAACAAACCATTGATAAAGATAACAAGTCATGAAAACCCAAATAAACAGTAATAAATGGAACTACCATTAAAACCCTTCAAAAACAGTCATAAAGAGACAAAAACATTGGACTCACATTAACAAAGATAACTTATGATCCGAGAGTCCGTTTTAAATCCGTGACCTGTCAAATCAAAGATCCTGAAACGATCTTCGACCTGAATGGTGAAAGAGTCTGAATGCACAGGCGGATCGGAAGTTATGACCATTTAAAAAAGAGCTGACGGGGAACGGGTGCTAGAAACGAGGCATTGAAAAACATAAAAACTCGATACCCACTAAAAAGGCCATAACATATGATCTAGGAGTGCATTTGGGCACCGAAACTAGTCAAACTGAAGCTCATGGAACGAGCTATGATCTAGTAGGTGGAGGAGGCCGAACGAACACGCGGATCAAAAGTTAGGTCTGTTTGAAGTCAAGTTCGACGGGACACCAGTGACGGAAACAGGGTTTTGGAGGCCTACGGAGGGGTTTTTGGGGTCGAAAAACAGGATAGAAGCTTTCTTCTGTTAAACTATTGTGTAGATCTCTTCGCTGGCTTCGATTTGATATGTGGTAGTGCCCATACGGACACCCGGAGCGAATGTTATGGCCTTTTGAAGTTGAAGAACTTTTTTCAACTTTCTTATATATCTGATATCATCCACACCATAGAATTTCTAAGGGTTTTGATTATATGTGCCTCTAGATCTCTTCATGAGTTTCGATTTGACAGGTCGTGACGCTTCAACGGATGCCCGGATCAAAAGTTATGGTTATTTTAGTGATTTCGGGGTTTCTCGTGTTTTTTTTTTATTTTTTCATTTCATTTCGCGGCGGTTTTACCGAAACCACCGCTATTTCGCGGTGGTTTTTTAAAAAACCACGGCTAATCCTCGAATAAAATTAAAAAAAATTAAAAAAAATTAATTTTTTTTGCTGTTTAGCGGCATTTTTTTCGCGGGGGTTTTAAATACCGCGGGGAAATGGCGGCCCGAAACGCGTTTCGCGGCGGTGTTAAAAATCGACGCCAAGAAAACCGCCTCTAAACGGTGGTTTTCTTGTAGTTCTTGGAGCATGTCCTAGCTCATGATCCACCCCTTTTCTGGATTTCCAAGCCCAACCTTGAAGATTGTCTTATATAGGGGTGGGGGCATCTCTGACACGAGTACCTGACCATCGATGATATTTACATTATTGAACAAGAAATGCACTGTAATCGGGGTATGATTTTTCTTAATGCACCCATCTACAGCACTATGCCGCTAATATTGCTCAGGTGTCCCCTTGAACTAATAGGCTGGATCATCTCTACCAGCTTCATGAATAAATACCTCATCCCACAAACAAAATCCACATAATGGCAGATTCTTGAACAACATATATTCTATTTGCACCTCAGTCAGCAGTTCCATCAATGATGTAAGATCTGAGGTACTCGAAATGTACTCACCTATTTTTGTGTAGTTGGCGATGGCCTCCCGCTGGGCAGCATCAGAATGAACCTCTCGTGCAGCCTACCGAGCAGGCATTGAATCAAAGGACATTAGAACTTTTTCTTTTGGGAGTGAGAGAGTTAGCAAAGACCTTCGAGAGGGACCTTCATGATGACCGTCACTTCCCTATTTGCACCGTGAAGAGAAATGGGGGGTTCAGCTCATGTCACCAAGAATGTAGTGGTTTACAGTACCCCGGATAACTAAAAAAGCATTCGCGAAGCACCGTACGAAAGAATCTGGTTTTCTAAGACATTCACGAAGAGGATCGATTGTGAAGAGGGCTTAGGCACTATCATTATCAAATATCCAGGTACAGAAAAAATGAATTCGAGCCCCTATATATTGGTGGTAGAGGAACCAGGCTTTGTGGTTCCCCTGGGTTCGCGGCGCCCCCACTTCGGGGCACGACCCATGCAGGGTGTGCCGATCCTAAAGCACTTCGCGACCCTCCTTTGACCTACATTATTTGTGCCCGATTTGCGAACACCTCTTTTCAAGATGAGTAAGGTGTCTCCCTTAGTGGACCAGCTTCACCCCAAACTTCTCGTTCTGCTGTGAGTTCCATCATCCTAGTTTGTTTGACGTTTCCACGTCATAATTAATCCATATCCTTCCGTCAGCACCAATTCTGAGTGGGGAATTTTTTGGTGCTGAAAACCCACAGGTCTTCGAATCATCCCACAATATCAAAAATATGATTGGAAAAATTTTCGTTGAACAAGTTCAGAAGAATCCCTGGATCTATCTTGAAAAGGCCCTGCACGATTCCCTCCATGTGGAGGGCACAGGTTCCTCATGGATGGCTCCACGAGAGGCTCTAAGGGGCCCCTTCCTAATGGTAGTCTAGGCCGGTGGCGGTCCTTTCAAAGCATCAGATACGTAATGAGGCACTTGGCGTCAGCCACATCCTCTGAGACCTATGCGACATCTCTCCCCATCCGTGAGGCCCCCTGCGAGCCGACGAACTGGCGCTTTTCCACGGAGCCTTACAGCTACGCGTTGAGATCGTCTGCTCCAGAGCAAGGATTTGCCTATAAATAGAAGGTTCAGTCCCTGTCCAAAACTAATGTTACTTTGACCTTTCACCTTCTTATTTCAAGTATCCCTTCGTGAAGCCTTCACATGGATTCACAAAGGTACATGGACTTTGTGATCCATCGCCCTTTTCTTCCTTCTCAACCTCCGCCTACGGTGGAGATGCCCTTCGTGAAGGCACATTCCCTTCATAGAAGAAGGATCCCCTTTGGGGTGATTGAGGATTCGCGAAGTGTAAATCCATCGCAAAATTCTTCCAAATTTAAGAGGTATTCAGTATGGAGAATCCATGCTCCATTAACGGCAGCACTTCGCCAAGAATTGGCCTTTCGCAAAGACCCCCCTCTTCACGAAGTGTTTTACCTTTGTGGATGTTGTCTTCTCCTAGTGGTCCCTTTTCTCCGTGATGTGTAACTTATCCACGAAACAAAGTCCCCACGTGATGCTCATTCTCTTCGTGAAGACCAGCCTCTTCACAAAGACTGTGCTCTTGGAAAACACCTCCTTCTAGGACCGAATTCCTTACGCCCCCATTTCTTGTACGACCATCGAGGCTATTAAGAAGAAAATTTAAAGTTCCCTAGGTGGTGATTGACGTTGTGTTGCTTCGCCTTGTGCTTCCTCACATAGCTACACTAATATTTATTGCTTCTTTTCATAGACACGCTAATGAGGTCCACTTAGTGGATCACTCCACAAGACCCCCTTACCTCATCATTGCATGTTACTTCCTTTCACCAATGTTTAAAGCATGCCTATTATGTAATTCCTAGGGGTACAGAGTGAACCCGTCTCATCCGAGTTGCAGGACGATAAAATTCCGAGCACCATCTTCCTCCGCACATGATATTAAACTATGATTTCACCCCATGCACTTTACGCATTGTGCACAATCTTGGACATCCTCTACACCCATTGTCTCTGTTGAGTCAATAAGGTTTTCCTTATGAATTTTCCATTCCATCTTGTTTTGAAAATCACAAACACCTTATCTTTAGGAAAATTGCTTTCTTAAGGAAATTTGCTTTTATAAGGAAAATTGCTTTCTTAAGGAAAATCGCTTTTATAAGAAAAATTATCCTTATCACATTTTCATCCATATTTTTCTTAAGTATATGATTCGGATTCATTGTCTCGGAATCGTTGAAACTTTGATATAAAGCATTCTGTTTTAGGATTCATATTCTGGACAATAACTATAAGGAAGTTTCATTCCGAATTCCGGATATGAACTCTGACTAAGTTCTATTCCTAATTCAGGATACAAATTCTGAAGAAAAATTCTGATTACGAATTCTAATGAAGAAATCCCATTCTGAAATCCCATTACGAATTACAATGAAGAATTCCCATTACGAATTCTAATGAAGAAATCTCATTCCAAATTCCCATTACGAATTCCAATGACGAATTCTCATTACGAATTCTGATGACGAATTCTCATTACGAATTCTGATGACGAATTCTCAGTACAAATTCCAATGACGAATTCTCATTACGATTTCTGATGATGAATTCCTATTCCGAATTCTGATTCCGAATTCACCTATTAAACAGAATTTGAGTATCGTTGTTTTATACACTCTGAATTAATTCAAACTCCAAAAAATATCTTTGTTAGACTCCGAACTTTTATATTGCTTACACTTCTAAAATTAGTCTACTCTGTATTGTTGTTCCTTACACTCCGAACCTTCACTCTGACGTTTCCATTCCGAACTTTTATGTTAGAGTTTAAAATGATGTCGTACATTCTGTTACACTTGTTTTGTTATAAAACGATGTCGTCTGTTTTGTTATAAACTAACCGTTGTCTAAGTGGCACGTGTACAGGTCCCTCCGATCTTTAAGGAAAATATGACCATTGGAGAAGGAGCCGACCTTACCTATAAATAGGAGCTCATTTGAAAGAGCTCGAAGCAGGTAGCTGATAGCTGATAGCTGATGAAAGTGCTGAAAGGATGAAAAATTTGCTTGAAGTGATTTCTAGAGAGAGAGGCTCTTATTAACTCTCAAAGCTTCGTGCGACTCCGAATGTTGGTGATTACATTCGAGGGCTTCCGGGGATAGGAAGACAGAGGTGCCGACTACCTTAAAGTTCAAGGGCTTTCTGGCTGAGGAAGACAGAGGTTTCCAACTACCTTAAAGTTGAGGGCTTGCGGGGATAGCAAGACAGAGACTCCGATCTTCGTATCGAGGGCTTACCCTGGTGTGGGTAAGATAGACTTGCTTGAAAGTTTAAATCAAGGGACCTTTATCCAAGGTTGTTGGATACCCTTCTCTTTGGGTTAAAAGACTTATATCTTGTTACTTGTAGTTTTACTATTTGTTTATATTCCGCTGCATTTTGTATTATAAGTAAAGTATAACATTATTATACTTTCTTATTTGTACTCTGATTCAATTAGATTCTATACGCTTTAAGGTAGAATCTCATATTGTAATCGTTTGTTAAGTTTCAATCTCCAGAACCATATTTCCAGAACCTACTTTCGGAATCTCTTTCCTAAGTTTACTTTCGGTGTTAGAGGTGTTGTGAATTTGCTTAGTTTAATTCTTGTTAAACTTAGCCATTTCCTTTTCTTAAGGAAACTATAGTTATTCATAACTAACTTTAAAGGTTCCAAAGGAATTTATAAAGTATACAATTCACCCCCCCTCTTGTATATTGAGCATCTCATACTATATTTCGATCCTACAATTGGTATCAGAGGTTGGAAACCTCTTACTCTATACCAATCTTACATTTGGTATCAGAGTAGGTTACTGATATACTTGTAGTCACATACAAGTTTTTCTTGCTCACTTTTTCCTTCCGAACTTTGTCCATTCCGGACTTTCCCATTCCGAACTTTGTGATTACGATTCATTGCTACTAACAAGGTTGTGTGCAAAGTTATTTCTAGTATGGTAGGAATTAATGTTGGATCAATTGACAATATAAATCCTACAAGACAACCTATATTTGATGGTAATGACTATGAATACTGGAGAGATCGTATGAAGACTTTTGTTATCAATACTGGAGTAGACAACTTTGTTATGCTTACTGGTGATTATAAAATTCCTGACAAGGAAGTCAGAACTTTTACTAACCAGGAAAAAAAGAATATCAACTCAACTATAAGGTACGCAATACTTTACTATGTTCAATGACTAGAAATATATATAGCCAAATTTCTTCTTGTGAAGTAGCTAATTGTATATGGAAGAAGTTAAAGGTTACACACTTCGGGACTTCTAAGGTGATTGAAACTAGAATAGCTATGCTTAGAGCTGAATATCATGGCTTCAATTTACCTTATGGTGAACCTATCTATAAAGTTAAACAAAGATTTATGACCATTGTCAACAGTCTACAATCTATGGGAGAGAAAGGTTTAGATGATGAAGCTCTTGTGGACAAGATAATTGACATTATACCGAATGAGTGGGAATCCAATAGAACAGCTATAGATGAGAACAAGAAGGTCACTCAAATTACTCTTGATGAATTATTTGGAACTCTTATACAACATGAAACTAGAATGAAGAGAGATGCTGACAACATCAAGAAGAAGAATGGAAATGGTATTATTGCTTTCACTACAACTTCAAATCAGATGAAAGCTAAGACTCCTGAGAGAGTAACCAGATCCAAGTCTAAGAAAGTCATTTTCCAATCCGAATATAGTGAGAGTGAAGTTTCAGAAAATGAATTAGCCAATCTTGCTCGAAGGATGAACAAGATAGCTGGACAGAGAAACTTTCAATCCAAGTATAAGAAAAAGGATTGGAAAGATAAGAAATCTGGAGAAGTTATTTTTTATGAATGTAAAAGAGCTGACATATTAGACCAGATTGCCCTACGCTCAAAAAGAAAGAAAGAAAGGAAAGACATTCAGACAAGAACATGAAGAAGTATTATAAAGCTAAAGCTAAGAATGTTCTGAAAGCTAATGACACTGGGAGTGCCAGTGGTGGTGACTCTTCGGATGAATCTACTGATTATGAATCTTCAGGACAGAAGAATCTTGGTCTTATAGCCAGATTACCTATTGATAATCATTGTCTTATGGCTAAGGTACGAAATGCTGAATCATTGACCAATGTTTCTTTGAACTCTAATGATAGTAAGTATTATAAATCTTCTGATGAAGAATCATCTTCTGATGAAGAAAATACTTTACCTACTTATGAAGAAGTCTCTAGGTTTGCTGAACTTCTTGAGATTGAGAATTCCAAACTCAACAAGAAACTTGATGAGGCAAATTCTAGGAATTCAATTCTTACAAAAGAGATATCAGATCTTTCTAAAGATCTTGATAAGAAAAATGCTGATTTTGAAAATATTTCAAAAAATCTTGAGGAAGTAAGTTCTGATAAGAAAAAACTTTATAAAGAGTTAGAAAAAGTAATTTCTAATAAAAATGTTTTCGAGCCTAACTCTAGTTCAAAAACTAATGATTTTGAGGATAAAAACTTGGTTGTAAAACTCAAGTCCGAAATTTTTTCCTTAAAGAAGTGTTTATCAAACTTTACCCATGGTAAGGAAAATTTTGATAAGATGTATTCCCAAATACGACCTTTAAGAAATAAATCCGGATTTGGTTATACCCATGCAAAACCAGTTTTCAGTAACAATTATTTTGTTCCTCAAAGTGCCCCATTTTGTACTAAATGTCAATGTGGAGGTCATTGGGCAAAAAATTGTTCCTTAAACAAAACCCAATCTCTAGGATTTCACAAAGCTTACTTTTCTAAGAAGATGTGGGTTCCTAAAATTTTATTGTCTGGAAATCTCGGATCCAAACAAGTTTGGATTCCGAAAGTCTAATTTTCTTCTTGATTTCAGGAAAATAGAGAAAGTACCAGCAACAATACATGGTATATGGATAGTGGATGTTCCCGGCACATGACTGGTAACAAAATCTTTTTTGAAAAGATTATCAAAACGAAAGGAGGAAAGGTAAATTTCGGAGACAATGCCAAAGGAGATATTATTCTTCAGTTTATCGGAACGCAAGATCAACTTGCTGATATTTTCACAAAATCTTTGCCTTCTGATAGACTTGAATATATTAAACAGAAGTTAGGAATGATAACCGTAAGGTAATCTTTCTTAATTAACTTTCTGTTGAAAAAGCCTCCTTACAGTAATAATCTCTTTTTCATAGGGGGAGTACATTTGATTGTTTGTTTAACAAAGTTTTTTTTTCAAAAATTTGTTTTCAAACTTTTCGGAATGAAGATTTCCGGAATGGAACTACTGGAACTAAAATTTTCCCAAATGGACATTCTCGTACAGAATACTTCTGGAATGGAAGTATTCGTAATGAAAATTTCCAGAATGAAAATTACGTACCAACAATATCATAACCAGATTTTATACCGAATTCTTCGTAATGTATTTTTTGTACTAAGTTTTTCGTACTAAGTTTTCTTTCCCCGTAGTAAGTTTTTCGTAATAGAATTTTGCGAACTTTGTTTTTTTCGTAATTAAGTTTTTTTTGTAGTCATCGTTGTATTACCCATTACGAATAACTCTCCTATGTCAATCTGAATGGTATAATTTCCCTACTCAACATTTCGTAGTCATATTTTACTTGCTGGCAGTTTCTTATATTTTGTTTTCGGATTATAGTTTTCTTAAATCTTTATTTTAATAAAAACCTCAAAAAGATCGGATTCATGTTTTCAACCGTCAGATCTAATATCATCTCATACCAACCGTTAGATCAACCAAGGAAGTTGAACCGTCGCCTCATTGTCTATATAAAGGGGACCCGATTTCTCGTCCCACATCGGTTTCAAGCTCTTGCATCCTGAAGCTCTGACCCGCTGTTTTAAGGCCGTTCCGAACTACAGTTTTCTCTGTTCCAAACTTCATAGAGGACTTCAGATACGAATGTCTGCGGAGTTAGCGTCTCAAGAAATGTCTTCAACCAAGCCTATTTCTCAGTGGTTGGTTTACAGAGAAAGGTTAGTCCATCCGAATTTCTTCAACAACTATGGTTCTCTTATCTCAAAGAACATTAAGTTGAATGGCTGGGAAGATGTTGCTGTATCCAAACCGGGGACTCAAGACGATGTTTTTTCAGAGTTACTTGTCGAGTTCTATGAAACTGTTTCCTTCTTCCAGGAAGATAATAGGGAGAAGTTTTCCTTCAAGTCGTATGGCAAGACCTATAAACTTTATTATATCAAGGTAGAAAGTTTGGTAGGGCTGTCTTATGAAGGAGAAGCTGAGTTTATTTCGCATGTGTTGCCGGATTCCAAGGGTAGCTTCAACAAGGAAAAAGCCTTCGAGACTCTCGGACTGGATGACGACAAGGTTCCGAAGATTGCTAGTTTGCCTACAAACTTCCGGATTCTTGAATTATGGGTGCAAGGACTTATCGTACCGAGGAAAGGTGATAAAGACAGTCTGAAGAAGAGTGAGATCTATATCTTAGATTTCCTGATAAATCTAAGGAAGTTTAACCTCATGAGGCACATTCTTATAACTATTGAGAACCTTAAGAAAGGAAATCTCAGAGCTCAGATCGTAATGTACCCAGCAATATTATCAAAGCTCATAGTTCTGTGCCTAGAATCATTCAAGGAAGCTTGCAGATCTATGCCAAGGGTTTGTAAAATCTTGTTGGTTAGTGATGACACTCTTAAGAGGATGGATGTGGCTTTCAACAAGGAGATTGGAGAGTTCGTTGACTTGCCTAATCAAGAAGAAACGGTTCCGAAGGCTGATGAACCGGAATCATCCAAACCAGTGAAGAAAAGGAAGTTGAAGGACGTTGCAGCTTTAATCGAAGATCCGAAGTCTAAGGAAGCTCAAACCGCCCCTCCCAAACCAAAGAAGAAGAAGACCTATCCTGATGAGGTCGTTGCGAAGTGGAGAGCAGACAAAGAGAAAAGGAAAGAAGGGGATCCGCAGTTCGGATTGGACCATGCGGAAGCTAAGGCGTTAAAGGAGAGAACTACTGATGAGCTTGATAAAAAATCAAAGGAGAAGAATCTCAAGAAAAAGATGACAGAAGCCGAGGCAGTCCAAGCGCTGTTAAAGTTTAATGAAATAGTATCCGGAAGCATCACAGTTCCGAGATCTTTCTCCCTGGAATCTCTACCTGAGACTCCCGGAAGAAACCTTGATTTTCCGGAAGTAACTACAGCTGAGCAAGCTGAGCAAGTTGAGCAAATTGAGCAAATTCAGCAAGTGGGAGAGGAAGAAGAAGTTGCTGAAGTAAGTGGTGAAACAGGAGATCTTTTGAAACAAGTGGATGATTATAAAGATCACCTTCGGAACATCTATCACTCCGAACTTCAGAGGCTGAATCCTCTAAGTTAGTAACTCCAAAAAAGGATATGGAGGAGGAAGATGTTGTTCGGAAAGTTGTTGATGTGATTATTGAAGTATCTATTGGGGAGAAGAAAACTCCTGATCAAGAAACAATTCCGAAGAAAGACAAGGGAAAACAACTTCTTGTTGAAACTCCGAAATCAGTGGCTAGCAAGAAAAGAGAATATGGTGATTCATCTAAAAGGAAGTTGGAGCATATTGAGGAAGAAAACTCTCCTAGAAAGATTTCAGATTCGGAGTCATCCTTGTTGGGGCATGATTTTGTTGTCCAGTCTTTAAAGAAGTTGGTGGGAACCATTCCGACCTCCTCTAGTATTGACTCAAGATGCCAGATGCTCCAACATGCATTGAATCAGAAAACTGACTCCGTATCTATGGTTATGGATAAGTGCGTTGAGATTGAAGCTCAGTTCAAAACCTTCTTTGTTGGTTACGAAGCTCATAAAAGATCTTGCAAGAGGATGACAAGCAGGTCGAAGAAGACTGTGGAAGAGATGAGGTTGCTTGATGAGTTTCAAGACAATGTTAAAGATGCATTTGAGGGCGAGGACAAGAAGATAAATGAGCTGACTTCCTCCTTTGAAGAAAAGCTGACTGAAGAAAAGAACTTCCGGATCCAAGAAGTGAGAGATCTGAATGGCAAGCCAAATTCTATTTCTCAGAATTGGAAATTTGAAAGGGATCATCGGATCGATTTTGAAGAAAGGATGAAGGCTCAGGAAGAGAAGATCAAAGCTCAGGAAGAAAAGCTGAAGGCTCATGAAGAAAAAATTGAAGCTCAGTCCGCAAGAATAGTCGTCTTAGAGAAGCAAGCTGAAGAAGATCATAAAGACCTGAAGAAGATCATGACTATTCTAAAGGGGCTCATGTCAAAGGAAAAAGATCCGAAATAACCTAATCCGATCTTTTTGTTGTATTCTTTTTGTTACTGACATTCCAAATCTAATGAAAATTGTGTATCTCGTTTCCATTGTTGTCATTACTAATCTTTCAGGTACTTTGTTATTTTTTTCCATTCCCTCCAATTCTTTTTGAAAATCACAAAGGGGGAGAAGGAAAAGATCCTTAAGAAAAAGAAGAACTCTAATAAGAGTTTATCAAAGGGGGAGAAAGAAAAAATACCCAAGGAATAAGAACTCTAATAAGAGTTTGTTTAAGGGGGAGTTTTTCATAAAGAAGACCTTCTTATGAAATGTCACTCCGGAAATATGAATACGATCCTTAGAGTTTCAAATCCTAAGGGGGAGTTAGTCGTATTCATCTATATCCTTAAAGCAAGGGAGATAAGCATTAATATGTTTCTTTCTTCTTAGAATTTTTTTTCGTAAGGATGTTTGTGCTTTCCAAAAAGGGGGAGATTGTTGAGTCAATAAGGTTTTCCATATGAATTTTCCATTCCTTCTTGTTTTGAAAATCACAAACACCTTATCTTTAGGAAAATTGATTTCTTAAAGAAATTTTCTTTTATAAGGAAAATTTCTTTCTTAAGAAAAATTGCTTTTATAAGGAAAATTGATTTCTTAAGGAAAATTGCTTTTATAAGGAAACTTTCTTTCTTAAGGAAAATCGCTTTTATAAGAAAAATTATCCTTATCTCATTTTCATCCATATTTTTCTTAAGTATAAGATTCGGATTCATTGTCTCGGAATCATTGAAACTTTGATATAAAGCATTCTGTTTTAGGATTCGGATTCTGGACAATAACTATAAGGAAGTTTCATTCCGAATTCCGGATATGAACTCTGACTATGTTCTATTCCAGATTCAGGATACGAATTCTGAAGAAAAATTATCATTACGAATTCTAATGAAGAAATCCCATTCTGAATTCCCATTACAAATTCCAATGAATAATTCCCATTACAAATTCTAATGAAGAAATCTCATTCCAAATTCCCATTACGAATTCCAATGACGAATTCTCATTACGAATTCTGATGACGAATTCTCATTACGAATTCTGATGACGAATTCTCAGTACTAATTCCAATGACAAATTCTCATTACGATTTCTGTTGACGAATTCCTATTCTGAATTCTGATTCCGAATTCACCTATTAAACAGAATTTGAGTATCTTTGTTTTATACACTCTGAATTAATTCATACTCCGAAAAATATCTTTGTTAGACTCCGAACTTTTATATTGCTTACACTTCTAAAATTAGTCTACTCTGTATTGTTGTTCCTTACACTCCGAACCTTCACTCTGAAGTTTCCATTCCGAACTTTTATGTTAGAGTTTAAAACGATGTCGTACATTCTGTTACTCTTGTTTTGTTATAAAACGATGTCGCCTGTTTTGTTATAAACTAACCATTGTCTAAGTGACACGTGTACAGGTCCCTCCGATCTTTTTGGAAAATATGACCGTTGGATAAGGAGCCGACCTTACCTATAAATAGGAGCTCATTTGAAAGAGCTCGAAGCAGGTAGCTGATAGCTGATAGCTGATGAAAGAGCTGAAAGGCTGAAAAATTTTCTTGAAGTGATTTCTAGAGAGAGAGGCTCTTATTAACTCTCAATGCTTCGTGCGACTCCGAATGTTGGTGATTACATTCGAGGGCTTCCGGGGATAGGAAGACAGAGGTGCCGACTACCTTAAAGTTTGAGGGCTTTCTTGCTGAGGAAGACAGAGGTTTCCAACTACCTTGAAGTTGAGGGCTTGTGGGGATAGCAAGACAGAGACTCCAATCATCGTATCGAGGGCTTACCCTGGTGTGGGTAAGACAGACTTGCTTGAAAGTATAAATCAAGGGACCTTTATCCATGGTTGTTGGATACCCTTCTCTTTGGGTTAAAATACTTATATTTTGTTACTTGTAGTTTTACTACTTGTTTATATTACGCTGCATTTTGTATTATAAGGAAAGTATAACTTTTGTATACTTTCTTATTTGTACTCTGATTCAATTAGATTCTATACGCTTTAAGGTAGAATCTCATATTGTAATCGTTTGTTATGTTTCAATCTCCGGAACCATATTTCCGGAACCTACTTTCGAAATATATTTCCTAATTTTACTTTCGGTGTTAGAGGTGTTGTGAATTTGCTTAGTTTAATTCTTGTTAAACTTAGCCCTTTACTTTTCTTAAGGAAACTATAGTTATTCATAACTAACTTTAAAGGTACCAAAGGAATTTTTAAATTATACAATTCACCCCCCCTCTTGTATATTGAGCATCTCATACTATATTTCGATCCTACAGTCTCCACTGGAGTGAAATATTCTTCACATTGAATGAGATCTTCTTCGCTTTAGCTGTTCCTATCTACGGGGAAGGGAAACCAACATAGTGTAAGCCCCTATCATTTTATATAGGAGGTAACATCTCTTCTCTTCCACTTTTCTTCGGTGTCAATGACTCAAAGGAGATATGGGCATCATGACCTTCATTATCACATCCATCACCTTTGGGCTTTGTCTCCACCCGGGCCTCTATCCTGGAGTAAGTCCCAATCTCCATCTTCCAGGGATGCTAACCAAAAGTAAGCCCCAATTTTCTATTTGGGTCGTTAACCACATATAATCCCAACGTCACTTTCCATGGACTCACCTTTCGTGATGTGATTGTTCGTACTTTTTTTCCATTTGTTTCGCACATCGATCATGACTCACATGGTCATAGAGTAAGCACTGACCATGACCAAACCATTTTAAACTATAAGGACATTGATCATTTCCATGGAAAGGTACATATGAAGCCTCCCTATGGTTAAATCCCAACAATCCTATTGGTCCCAACACCCATCAAATCGGTTCACCAACTGCTCTGAATTACGTGGACATTGATCCATTCCAAGGCATGGTTCATAGAAATCCACCCTAAGGTTAAAGCCCAACACACATATTGGTCCCGACCCACTTCACGTTGGTTCACCAACATCTCTAAACCAGGTGGAATTTGATCCTTTCCAATGAAAGGTATGTAAGAAGGATCTCTGAGATTGAATCCCAACACCCATCATTCCCGACCACTCACCATCAGTCCACCCCCATCTTGCATGAGGTTATAATGTACACCACTTTTTGTCCCACAAGACAGTAAATTGTCCACCAATCGATGGTACTCCATTGTGTCCCCCTATTTATGGTAAGC
The DNA here is from genome assembly GCA_963277665.1 of Viscum album. Taxonomy (NCBI): domain Eukaryota; kingdom Viridiplantae; phylum Streptophyta; class Magnoliopsida; order Santalales; family Viscaceae; genus Viscum; species Viscum album. The sequence goes on along the minus strand of OY728155.1, from coordinate 226,972,455 downwards.
TTTTGTGTCTTGCAATTGACGGTAAGCCATCATATATAATCCAGCAGTAAGCCATTTTCAGCCCCACACAACGGTAATATGTCATAGGATGAACTACGTGGGTTTTATCCGTGTATTCTAGACATTGTACGTGGAAGCCTCCATGAGGTTCAACCCCAAACAATTGTAAACATTGGTGTCAACCCTATTTGGATATATATATCAGTTTCTCACATAGAGTGTTTGACTAACTCGATCTAATAACCACATGTAAGTCCCAGTATATCATATGATCGTTGTCCTCTCGACAAACCCTGATTTTATACCCCATCCTGAACTACATGAACATTAATTCCATGCAACGAGGACATGTAGGAGGCTCTTTTGTGACATAATTATTGGCTATGTATTTAAGCCCCATAATTATATGTTCTTTTCTTAGTTAATGGAGGTAAATTGAAGAGCATGTCCCAACGACCAATGTGATAGGAAAAGTGAAAATTTCCCTATTAATGTGATAGAGATGACGAAAGATCAAGTTGAAAATATTGTGATTATGCCAAACAAGCTTTCAAAAATCGCAATTAATAATTGGTACCTAGTTGAATGCACAATTTCATCAAGGAAGAAGGATACAAAGTCTCAAGGATGTTCATCTGATAATGTTGATAAGGGAAATAAGACCCAATTTCTTTTTTGCAAAAAGTGTGGGAAGAGGCACCAAGGATAATGTCACAAAAGAACAGGTAGGTGTTTTAAGTGTGGGAAGATAGGGAATAAAGTAGCCAATTGATTTAGAAAAATGTATAATGTGATGAATTGAGATAAGATTCGATCTAATGTACCTTATACTTTTCAATGTCGTAAATTTGGAAAAGTTAGACATTATCCAAGGAAATTCTCTCTTGTAATGGATGAGAATCATGATGAGCATTAACAATCTTTGAGGATAAGGGAACAATGTATGTCCAATGCTGAGATGGATCATGGTGACTGAAGTACATGTAACTTCTTCGCAATAATTGTCTATGTCATGTTGTATTTTAGTTCATGTTCTATAAGAATATCTTTTATGTTTTCTAAGATCACCGAGTCACTACCTTTGATGATTTTATATCATTAAGGAAAACAACTACTATTATGTACGACGTGTTAATATAGTGAAGTTGTTCTTCTTAAAAAAATGTTGATTAGGGGATTAAAAGATTATTATTATTTTGGAAGACGTTCACTATTTTGGGAACCCTATATGATCGAGGTAAATTGATTACTGCAGTATTTTCTTTGAAGAGTAAAGGTTGACTTATATTTTGAAGAATTGATGAATTTAAGGTGGACTTATAGTAATTTAGGTTACTTATGGAAATGATTAACCTATCTTGGGAAAAATATGTTTAGGGTAGCTACTTTTGTTATAAGAGGTTAGGAGTGGTTGATGTTGTTTGGAGATGAACGATGAAGTTTATTTTGGAAGACTATATTATCAAATCCTTCTTGTATTTGGGTTTCAACCTTAGTTTGGTTTATTTTGAGGAATTTTAAGGATAGTTATTTATGGAATGGTCTATGATGAACATTGGGTAGTTGCATGGAATTTTTATGATTTAAAGAAGTTTCACATCCTATGGGATTCTTTATTTTTGAAGAATTGTTTTATATTACCATTTATATTTTTGGGATAATAGTAGAAATAGATAGTTAATCATTGGTGGATTATGTGATTCCCTAGAAGCGGATTCTTGTGCTTTGATGAGACCATGTAGTTTTGAATGCACATCATTTGGAGAAAAGATTAGTATTGGTAGAAACTTATTAAATGATGAAACTCTACTTGAAGGTAGGGATATTTCCCTGTGTATTCTATATAGTAAATGAATTACTCAAAACTATGAAAAGGAACATAAAACAAAAATGTTGTCTCTTAATGTTTCCTACTGGGAAATTATATACCATTTTACCCATCCTAAGTTTGTGATTTTCTTGTTGATAACTTTCTCCTAATCATGTTTTCTACCACTCTCCCTCAGAACGTGACCCCTTGTTTTCTCCTCCATGTCCATGTTTCCTACATGGAATCCTAGTGTGGGTTTACTTGGGTGACCTTTGTACTTCACTTTCATTCATTAGAAGTAATAGTTTTACTGACTCGTTTTCCGATGTGGGACTTTCAATGAAATTTCAAAGCCCAGTTTTAAAAATTGCGAGGACGCTATTTCTTAAGGGCGAAGATTGTAAGGACCCGAAATTTTGAATAAATCGTGTTTCCTAGTTTTGTGTGTTATTTTATTTTTATACTCAACAAAACTGTTTCATTTGATAACATGAGTATAATTAAAATGAGACCGTTGGGTTTTTTACTGTTATATGACCATTGGTAAATATGACTGCTAAAAACTAAACATTTCAATTTTTGTCTCTAAATAGAAGTGATCTTGGTTAATTAATATAGAAAGAAGATTTGATGGCCTCACCCAGTAGTCCTGGACTAATCGAAGCCCATATAATAGAACTTGGGAAGGAGGTATCACCACTAGAATTTTCTCTGGACCAAACCCAAGCCGAACTTCATCATGTGAAGCTTGAATGGAATCGCCTTCGTGAGAAGTAAAAACTGATAGAAATTACTATTTGTGCGATGTTGGTCGAGCCTCCCTCGGATTCTCTCACCTTAGCACATGTTACACTTAGTTCATATGCTGGTGTGATAAGGGGATATGTAAGGAGACCGTACCTACCTTGTGTAATCATTTTTTTAAATAAAATTTTTGATTTCTTCTTATGATGAAGTTTATGAATTTTCAAATGTGCGAATAAATATAGTATGCATATTTTGGTGAATTTTTTAGAAAGGATATTTTAAGAAAATGTTTATGTAAATCTTAAATAATTAAAAATGTGTAATGATTTTCAAAAAATGGTCAGCTACAATTATATTCAGTATGAAATCTAGAGTCTAATAAGATCAACTTAATTTTTGATGAATAGTATATTATGAATAGTGATTTTATGCTTAGGATTAGTAATGTGACCAAAGGGATTATTAATATCACTTAAATAAAGCATTAATATAATCTAGGCACCTTGATTAAGTAATGTGATTTAATAAAATGGTTAAATAACGGTTTCATAAATTATTAGTCAAGTATTAGTTTTTTTCGGGTGAATAGTGTTTTTTAATTAAAATTTTAATTAAAAATATTTAGAAATTTATTTTAATAAAATGTATTTCATTTTTGTACTCAGAGCATCGATATTATGTTAAGGTACTTTTTGGGGATTTTTCTGAAAAAATGAATTTTCGTGAATAGTGTATTTAATTAAAAAATAAATTAAAAATATTTTGAAAATTAATTTTATAAAATGGAGTTCATTTTTTAAATCAGAGCATTGAAATTTGGTTAAGGTGAATTTTTTGGATTTTTCTGAGAATGTTGAATTTTCGATGAATAGTGAAAATACAGTTTTTAAGTTACTATTGTTTAATGACATCATAAAATGATGTATTAAGTATGTAATAAATATGGTCGACTTATGAATTGTAAGATAAGCTATGAGGTGTCCCAAGTGGCCAATACCATGGGAAAATACCATGGGAAATCCCATGGTTTTTCCAAAACCACTAATGAGGTGTCCCTTGGCCATTAACGCATTGTCCCCTCACTTTCCCTATAAATACCAAGGCGTCCTCTCATCCATTCGACTCCCAACTGTCCTCCAATGAAGATATGGTCTAATTACCTCCCGAGGAGTCCTCCCAAGGTTCCCCCAAACCCTCAAGGTCCCAGCCATTGAGTTTTAAGAGTTACGTTTTATGGTAAGGGATCCTACCTCCCTCTTTCTTTTCAAATAATCTCTTTTATGTCATTTCTTTAATGATCCATGTTCCTATGTTGCAGGATGTTATTTTATATTCCTATTGCTTCCCTTTTAATTTTAATATGATGATAGATTCCCCCTTACTCTCATCATTTCGTTTTTTAAATGTTTAAGTGGAACTGTTAGGCTGCCGAAATTTTTGTAACAGATTCTTTCACCCTTCTCATTTTCAATTTCTATTTTCATGTCAAGACATTCAAGTTCCTTTTTATTTTGGGGTATTATCTCTATATATATCATACTGATCTTTTATGTTCATATTATTAGAGACCCTATTTTATCTCATCAATTCACTTTTTTGTAGTTTATGTAACGCCGATAGGCGGCCGAATTTTTAAGGGGTTCTTTCACCCTTCTCATTTTCAAGATCTAATTTCATTTTAAGTCTTTAAAGTTCCTTTTTATTATGTTGGGGTATGATATCTATATCTATCATACTGATATTTTATGTTCATATGATTAGATACCCTATTTGATCTCGTAAATTTATTTTTTTGAAGTTTAAGTGACATCGTTAGGCTGTCGAATTTTTAAGTGATTCATTCACCCTTCTCATTTTCATGTTCTATTTTCTGGTCAAGTCATTCAAGATCCTTTTTATTTTGTTGGGGTATGATCTCTATATCTATCATACTGATCTTTTATGTTCATATGATGAGAGACCCTATTTTATCTCATCAATTCAGTATTTTTAAGGTTTAAGTGGCGTCGTTAGGCTGCCGAATTTTTAAGGGATTCGTTCACCTTTCTCATTTTTCAAAGTTCTACTTTCATGTCAAGTCTTTAAAGTTCCTTTTTATTATGTTGGGGTATGATCTCTATATCTATCATACTTATATTTTATGTTCATATGATGAGAGACCCTATTTGATCTCGTCAATTCATTTTTTGACGTTTAAGTGACGCCATTAGGCTGCAGAAATTTCATAAGAGAAATCTTATTTTTTCTTCCTTTCATGTTCTTCATCTCATATTTTATATCTTTAAAATTTCATTACCATGTTCATATATCCTTCATATTCTGTCCCTCTACTGTTTTATGGGTCATTTATTAATGTTTGACCCATGTCCCTTCTCTTTTCAATGTTTTATAAAACCCCGAAACATAGTCGTTATGCTGCAGAATTTCCGTCTCAAAATGACTCTCTCTCTTGTTCTAAAGTTCTTTTATTTTATTAAGTGAATACTCAAAACTCTCTCTTAAATAGGGGTATTCACATATATACCAAAATGTTAAATTTTAAATTCTGGTATTTACATACATGAGCGCCACCTTCCTTTTTTGAGGGTTTTAAAGTGAAACAAAGATCATGTCTTTAATGCAGTTTTTGTTTTAAATGATATGATTATGAAATGAAACTCATTATTTTATGATATATGGGTTGTTTATGAAATTATTGATGATGATATATGTGCCTCACAAGAAAATAAAGACATGTCAAGGGTGCTCCCTGATAGCGCTCCAATGCATTGGGTAAAGACTTAATCTCTAAAGATGACCATTTTGACTGATACTTTGGTGAATAACCTTAGTAATTTTTAATGACACCTTGGGGATGGACCTTGGTGAAACGGAAATGATTGTCTACGTTAAATGTTGTAGTCACATCTTCAAGTTATGAAATACATTATTTTTATTATGATATGCCTCATGATTTCTTTATCATGCCTTAAAGTTATTTTTCATGACATTGTTGATGTATCTCAAGTTCAAATGTTAAATGTTTCCCCTTGTTTCCATTACTGGTCCTTCTTCCCACCCATTCTTTTGATGTATGTCCCCAGGTTATGAGATGCATTAATGAACCTAGGAGAACATAAGAATAATCCTTTCAAGTGTTTAAGGAGAATGTTTTATGTTTTCATGTTTTATGTTCCTGGTTTTCAAGACACTAAAATTAAAAGATCCTTGGTTTTGTAAAATGTAATGAAAGTTTATGTGATAAAAGGCGGGGTGTTATAACCCTCCCCATCCATAGTCAACATCAACCCCAGATTTGTCGATTTGTGGCCTTCGACTCCCGCTGTCATAGCTTCGCTCTCTTGGAAAATATCTACACCACCTTCTCAATGTCCCCCTATCGCCATTGTCTAGTGTCGTTGTGTTGGAACCACCTTGCTGGGCTGCACGGTCACTTGCTTTAGCATCTATCCTAGGTAGGTAGCCTCCAATCATTTTCATACTCATGGACTAATCCGAATGTAGCATTTAATGGGGCAGCTCATCCAACATCCTCTCAATCTCCCATGAAAACATCCACAAGAGATTTTATAACATGCAATAGTGATTCTCATGGGGCACAATCATATACACTTGAGGAGTCGGCTTCTGTAGGAAACAAAACAATTGGGAAACTGGTGTGGGGCGTATAGAACACATATGGGATAACAATCCACTCGTTCCACCAACTCACCACCATGAAAGGATAGCATATCCAATCATTTCTCTATCATATTTGTGTGGTAGTCGGAATAGGCCTCGGTTGGCAAAGGGAATAGATGAAAGATAAACTATTCTTCTTGCCCCATTTTACATCATGCTATCATGACTTCTAGCTTTAGTGGGGCCCTCCCTGCAATGTTCAAAGTTCTTGGGGGAGAATATATCCCCTAGTGGAGAAATGTGGTTCATGTATTCAAAACCCCCCATGTGTGCTGTTATCCTACTATACAAAAAATGGAATGGCCCGCATAGTCGCAATGACCTCTTCCCCAAACTATCATTTCAATGAAGATGGTACAACTTTTCAAGTGTTGGTATGCCCTGGTTTATGTGACTCGCACATTCCAGCTAAGCTACCTTGATAAATGTGATTGGCCACACCCCTATGTGGGCATCCCTTACTGATAATATCCACTGATATATCAGTGCTGACATAAACCCGACAAGCCTGACTATAGGCTGCTACTCTATCTTGATAATGTATCTGAACAGCTTCCACTTGATATCTTCTAAGGTCTTCCAGTACGAACCCTCTTTTCCCCATTGAGCTCCTGGCGGACAAATAGATGGACTTGCTGGTAGGATCCCATTTTCTAATGGGAAATTAATGATGTATCCAAACCACTACTGCATTGGATGTCTCAGGTGTTCTGTTGGTCCTCGTTCGTTCCTGGAACTAGTCTCCACAATTCCAATGCCAAAGGCGTCATTCTCTACCCATCTCCCCAAGCATTCGTGGCAGGGTTGAACTCTTCATACGTTCCCCCTAGGGTCGGGATGGATGAAATCCGGTAGAGGTCCCCAAAGGCTGATGCCAACCTCCCAGTGATATTGGGGGAAGGTGTTGGTATTTGGTGACCACTAGCTTAGCAACTCCGGTATAGATTACTTCGGCTAGGATATGTTGAATTCGGAGGCCCAGAATACTTCATACAGGAAAACCCGCCTCAATACATTCTTGAACTCCTCACAGGACGTGCAGGCCCAGTAGGCCCAAGCCCAGTCGTCTGTAAAGATACCGCCTTGGAGCATGTCCTAGCTCGTGATCCAACCCTTTTCTGGATTTCCAAGCCCAACCTTGAAGATTGTCTTATATAGGGGTGGGGGCATCTATGACACCAGTACCCGACCATCGATGATATTTACATGATTGAACAAGAAATGCACTGTAATCGGGGTATGATTTTTCTTAATGCACCCATCTACAACACTATGCCGCTAATATTTCTCAGGTGTCCCCTTGAACCAATAGGCTGGATCATCTCTACTAGCTTCATGAATAAATACCTCATCCCACAAACGAAAACCATATAATGGCAGATGCTTGAACAACATATATTATATTTGCACCTCAGTCAACTGTTCCATCAATGATGTAAGATCTGAGTTACTCGAAATGTACTCACCTATTTTTGTGTTGTTGGCGATGGCCTCCCTCTATGCAGCATCAACATGAACCTCTCGTGCAGCCTCCCGAGCATGCATTGAATCAAAGGACATTAGAACATTTTCTTTTGGGAGTGCGAGAGTTTGCAAAGACCTTCGCGAGGGACCTTCATGATGACCGTCACTTCCCCATTTGCATCGTGAAGAGAAATGGGGGGTTCAGCTCATGTCGCCAAGAATGTAGTGGTTTACAGTACTCTGGATAACTAAAAAAGCATTTGCGAAGCACCGTGCGAAAGAATCTGGCTTTCTAAGACATTTACGAAGAGGATCGATTGTGAAGAGGGCTTAGGCACTATCGTTATCAAATATACAGGTATAGAAAAAATGCATTCGAGCCCCTATATATTGGTGGAAGAGGAACCAGGCTTCGCGGTTCCCCTGGGTTCGCGGTGCCCCCGATTCGGGGCACGACCCATGCAGGGCGTGCCGATCCTAAAGCGCTTTGCGACCCTCCTTTGACCTGCATTATTTGTGCCCGATTTGCAAAGACCGCTTTGCAAGATGATTAAGGTGTCTCCCTTAGTGGACCAGATTCACCCCAAACTTCTCGTTCTTCTGTGAGTTCCATCATCCTAGTTTGTTCGGTGTTTCCCCATCATAATTAATCCCTCTCCTTCCGTCGGCACCAATTTTGAGTGGGGAATTTTTTGGTGCCAAAAACCCACAGGTCTTCGAATCATCCCACAATATCAAAAATATGATTAAAAAAATTCCCCTTGAACAAGTTGAGATGAATCCCTGGGCCTGTCTTGAAAAGGCCCTGCACAAGTCCCTCCATGTGGCGGGCACTGGTTCCTCATGGATGGCTCCGCGAAAGGCTCTAAGGCGCCCCTTCCTAATGGTAGTCTAAGCCGGGGGCGGTCCTTTCAAAGCATCAGGTATGTCATGAGTCACTTGGCGTCATCCACATCCACTGAGCCTTGTGTGACATCTCTCCTACTCCGTGAGGCCCCCTGCGAGCCGACGAACTGGCACTTTTCTGCGGAGCCTTACTGCTACACGTTGAGATCGTCTGCTCTAGATCCAGGATTTTCCTATAAATAGAAGGGCCAACCCCTGTCCAAAACTAATGTTACTTTGACCTTTCATCTTCTTATTTCATGTATCCCTTCGTGAAGCCTTCAAATGGATTCAAAAAGGTACATGGAATTTGTGATCCATCACCCTTTTCTTCCTTCTCAACCTCTGCCTACGGTGGCGATGCCCTCGTGAAGGCACATTCCCTTCATAGAAGAAGGATCCCCTTTGGGGTGATTGAGGATTCACGAAGTGTAAATCCATCTCAAAATTCTCCCAAATTTAAGAGGTATTCAGTATGGAGAAGCCATGCTCCATTAACGGTAGCACTTCGCAAAGCATTGGCCTTTCACAAAGACCCCCCCTCTTCATGAAGTGTTTTACCTTTGCAGATGTTGTCTTCTCCTAGTGGTCCTTTCTCTCTGTGATGTGTATCTTATTCACGAAACAAAGTCCCAACGTGATGCTCATTCTCTTCGTGAAGACAAGCCTCTTCACAAAGACCATGCTCTTGGAAATCACCTCCTTCTAGGACCAAATTCCTTCCGCCCCCATTTCCTGTACGGCCCCCTTACCTCATCATTTCTTGTTCCTTCCCTTCACCAATGTTTAAAGCATGCCTATTATGTAAGTCTTAGGGGTACAGAGTGAAGCCGCCTCATCCGAGTTGTAGGATGATAAAATTCTGAGCACCATCTTCCTCTGCACATGATATTAAACTATGATTTCACCCCATGCACTTTACGCATGGTGCACAATCTTGGACATCCTCTACACCCACTGTCTCCACTGGAGTGAAATATTCTTCACATGGAATGAGATCTTCATTGCTTTAGCGGTGCCTGTCGGCCGGGAAGGGCAACCAACATAGTGTAAGCCCCTATCATTTTATATAGGAGGTAACATCTCTGCTCTTCCACTTTTCTTTGGCGTCAATGACTCAAAGGAGATATGGGCATCATGGCCTTCATTATCCCATCCCTCTCCTTTGGGCTTTGTCTCCACACGGGCCTCTATCCTGGAGTAAGTCCCAATCTCCATCTTCCAGGGATGATAACCACAAGTAAGCCCCGATTTTCTATTTGGGCAGTTAACCACATATAATCCCCACTTCACTTTACATGGACTCACCTTTCACGATGTGATTGTCTGGACTTTTGTGCATTTTGTTTCACACATCGATCATGACTCACATGGTCATAGAGTAAGCACTGACCATGACCAAACCATTTTGAACTACAAGGACATTGATCATTTCCATGGAAAGGTACATAGTAAGACTCCCTATGGTTAAATCCCAACAAACCTATTGGTCCCAATACCAATCACATCAGTTCACCAACTGCTCTGAATTACATGGACATTGATCCATTTCAAGGCATGGTGCATAGAAATCCACTGTAAGGTTAAAGCCCACCACACATATTGGTCCTGACCCACTTCACGTTGGTTCACCAACATCTATAAACTAGGTGGAATTTGATCCCTTACAAAGAAAGGTATGTAAGAAGGCTCTTTGAGGTTGAATCCCAACACCCATCGTTCCCGACCACTCACCATCATCCCACCCCCATCTTGCATTAAGTTATAATGTACACCACTTTTTGTCCCACAAGACAGTAAATTGTCCCCCAATCGATGGTAATCCATTGTGTCCCCCAGTTTATGGTAAGCTGTTGTGTCTTGAAATTGACGGTAATCCATCATATATAATCCAGAAGTAATCCATTTTCAGCCCCACACAATGATAATCTATCATAGGATGAACTACGTCGGTTTTATCTGTGTCTTCTAGACATTGTACGTGGAAGCCTCCTTGAGGTTCAACACCAAACAATGGTAAACATTGGTGTCAACCCTATTAGGATATACATCTCAGGTTCGCACCTAGAGTGTTTGACTAACTCGATCTACTAACCACATGTAAGTCCCAGTATATCATATGATCATTGTCCTCTCGACAAACCCTGATTTTATACCCCATCCCGAACTACATGAACTTTGATTCCATGTGACAAGGACATGTAGGAGGCCTACCAGAGATCATTCCCATCACTCATGTCATGTCAGTGTATCTACCTCAAACCTATGTGTTTTAGGAGGGCCATGCTTCAACCTGGAGGTTATACTTCCTCTGGGTCAGAGCCATGCGTTCATTCTCACGAACTGCCTCCTCAGGTGTCCAATAAACTATCCAAAATATGGGCACATTGATTCCCTACCACGGGGATATGTATGAATCCTCTTCATGCTCAATCCCAACATCACTGTTTCTCTTATGACAGTTCCACATCATTATCCATCCAGTCTCAACAAAATCTATGCATCCTGATTCTTACATGGGCTGCCAAATCCTAGTGAGATCATGCCAATTCACCTCTTCACTCTTCTTAGCTCCACTCAGATAACTAACCACGCATTATCCCTAAAATAAGTGTTTATTCCATGTGATTTACACATCTGATCCACTAATGTCATTGTTCTAATTAGTTTGATCCATCTCTGACTGACATTAAACTCACAACATAACTTTTGTTAAACGTGGGATGCTAAGAAAAACCTCAGAGAGAATTCTATGGGATATAATTCCCCACATTTGACATGGGATTCCTCAGGATTCTGACCCCCTAAAATGCCTTATCATAAAGATAATAAACCCATTTCCCCCAGTGTTCCAGTGTCCAGACATGCTAGTGATATCTAATATGACTACTCTCCCAACTGAAGGTTGTTGTCATGGTCGGACCCCTGGGAATGTACAGATAAATGATTTATAATTAAAGAGTGTCCATGAAGAAATGGAACTAGAAATATTTTCACAAACAACATCCTAATATATTTAGAGACCCTGACTATGTAACAAAATACAAGGAAGAATCCATGGAAGGAGAGAACTAAATCCCATCATCCAGTTTCGATCAAGGAGAAAACGTCCCTGAACAAGTGACGGCTGTCACCCGCCTTTGGAAAGTGGGAATGCGGGGAAACAATCAGCACGTCCTACGAAACAGAAAGATGCGCGATACCTGGTGAATGCATCTGAAAAAATGTATATACACTATATAAAATAAAAATTTTGTGAATATGGAATGTTTCTCACATAAATTAAAAGTGAGGTGGAAATGCCTTACTATATGCATCCACTTCCAGCACACACAATCAATCCTCATGTATAATAAATACCGGATGATAATAAAAATATTAAAAACCCATAATTACATATATAAAACTTTATATGATTTAAATATTTCATTTTATTAGTTTTTCTTACTAATTCCCAGATAATGTCACATTTGTGTTATTAACCGCTTTGTTTGTCTTATAATTATAGATTTTTATTTTAGGTAATCTTATATTGATCATGATTAAATCACATCATGAAAATAATAAAGAAATTATTATAGTATTTATATATCAATTACTCTTTTCAGACCAATAATGAATGATTTTTTTTGACAAATGATGTACGTTAAGATCATAGAGAGGGTATGTCACATATACAAATGAGTAAATTTTCCATTTTTCAATGATTATATGTGAAATAAGGTAAGTAATATAATATTTTTCTAGAATTATTATAATATAATAAGTATATTATTCATTATGTAAATAAACATATAAATTTAATAAATGTGATGTGGTGGTAAATAGAAGGTTACATTGTTGGTGAAAGTGATACTATACACATACACGAACGGCGTTATCATATTTCAGCAAGTGAAAAGGTATGAAATAAAATGAAATGTTATCTTTAAAAAATGTTAAATGTACCATTTAGATTATAATTATGTATTTTATATCATATATTTTTATCCTTATTTTCTTCCATGTAAATCTTTAGTGAAAGAGATTCATATCGCTTCACGAGGCGATTGTACTCCCTACACGCGATCGACATTATTGTATCCCTTATGGAATGGAATTTTGAAAGTTATATACGATATAATGACATTAGTGAAAAACTTATATAATAAATACCATATATATACTTTATATCCATCATCATACCAAACCATGAGCGGTGGTAATGGAAAAAAAGTAGGACATTGGTTCATGAGGCGGTAGTCTGGCGTACACAGGATCAATGATTTCTTGAACCTTTTGATGAATGTGGAGATGGTTGAAGGTCATAACCATAACATAACATCATATAATTATGTGTTTGATACTATGTTTATTATACCATAACATAGTAATAATAATGAATTAGGTGGATGAATAAATAAATTAAAATCAATCATTGAAGACTGTTAACTCCTCTTCGGGTATCCTATTAAGGGTTTCACGAAAAGCCTTCATAGGTTGGATTGAATTCAAAAATAAGTATTATATTATTATATGAATAATTTTGGGATTTTGTATGGTCTGGTATGATCCAAAATGTATTTATGGAGTGATGGAGAGAGGATATGGGGTGGCCATAAATAAATAGGTAGGACCGATATTTTTGTAAATACTCAAAAGTCTTCAATAATGAGAGTAAACTCTAATATAATGTAGCTACAAAATTGAAAAATAATGGATGTTATGGATGATATAGTAAATACATAAATACAACACAGAAAAACACACTTATTTTAAACATTTCGTTCTACATACATTATGTTTTACTCACTTATACCATTTTTATTTTCACCATGGTAACAAGCTTTTTTATCATAGGTAAGTTTTCCTTTAAGAATAAAATAAAATTATCCTTATTAGATAATTTATTAATAATTATTTTAAATAATAAATCCAATTCATATGATAAAAAAATCTTTGTTTGGGATGTCATTTTTTACAAAATCACATGTAATGCCCAAAACATCATTTAAGCCTCAATCACTGTAATCAATTGTTAAATATTTTCGTTACTAATTATAGTAAAAAATTATATTGATCCTATTAGATATTATAAAATATCATAATTAAAGATATTTAATTAATTTCTCCTAATTCCATTCATCTATGTATACAAAAATAATTTAAAAGTAATCCGGTAAATATGATGAGGAATCAGGTTTTTGAAAGATATAATTTTGAAATGTTTATATAGTTTTTATACAAACTTCAACATGAAATTGCTTCAAATATAATAAATTCAAATAATGGATTTATTATATACTAAAATTAATTTAATAACTATTTTAAATATTATTTATTTTTTAAAATAAATTAAACAAAAAGTCATTTTTCAATTAAAATTCTGTATTTTCACTATTCATAAATAATTATAAACAAATCACAAAAAAAGAATTTTCAAATGATTATTTAGAAAATTAATTTAATTTTTTCCAATGTAATTTATAAAATTTATAAAAAATAAATTTAAATCAAAGCCTAAAGATGTGATGAAAATGAGGGTTTTTGAGAAGTTTTTTTTTCAAGCACAATTTGATTTTATGTTTACTCTATGTCTAATAAAAATCATTACATGAATAGAAATTAAAATTAAGTGATATATAACTTATGCATTTCATTTAAAACAATCCACCTTAGATGTTATGTGGTTAGGGAAAAATTATTTCCTTTAAAAAAATTCTAATAAAAGATACATTTTTAAATAAAAAAATAAACTTATACTAAAATCCAATATAATATTGTTTAAAAAGTATTCATATAGAATAAATATTTCTATATAATAATTATTTTACCTTTAAAAATATTTGGAATTTAAATTCCTTAATGTTTTGAAAATAAATGACTGTTTCATAAAAATTGGTATTTTCATTATTCCTGAAAAATCGGTGCTTTCTCTATTTGTGAAAAATTAGCATTTTCTAAAAAATATCAAAATTTAACTATATGTTAATTTTCTTATGGTGGATAAAAAAAATTTCATTTTATCAAATAAAATTATTAAAATCTCTATAAATAATTTTTTGTATCTTATCATAATAGAAAAAATTAGTTTGTTGGAAATAGATTTATGATCAATATAAATATATTACAATAAATTGATTTAATATTTACTATGATTTTATAAATTAATATATATTTATATGGAAATTAATACATATATATATTATATTAGTTCATAATATTCATAATATCTTATTTAATGCTTAATTTATAATAGAAATATTTAAAATAATATTATTTTATGGATCCCTGAAACGTTGTTTTTCTTATCATGGACACATTTGAAGAAAAAATTAATATTTATAACAAAATATATAGATTTAATTTAATGTAACATAAATTATCAAAAAGTTTAAATTCATATAATAACCTTTTCAAAAATCCTGGGCTATTATAGGGTTTCCTCACAAATATCTGTGTTTTTACCATATAATCCATTCCATTGATTACATAGAAAAACCATACTGAAAGCATTTAAATATATATATCATAAAGGGGCCATTATTTGGACCTATAAAAATCAAAAAATTATTTTCTATGTCCATGAAGCATGTAAAATGTAAATAACCTTATTTTTCATTACATAAATTTATTCAAGAAATTCGACCCAAATCATCTAGTTCGTCCAAAAAACCATAACCCACATAGAATATTCTATTATATATGACCCAATTCACTCAATATAACATTATATTTAATTATATACAACTGAAAGATCTAAATAGAGTCCCCTTAATGGAAAAACTCTATGAAACTTGATTCTTATTAATAGAAGATATTATTGACATATAGATAAATTATATCTGAACAATCTAAATATTCATCTTTCATTAATTTCCCATTTCCATTCTAGAATTTTGGACTTATAATTTGTATTGGGGTTTCCACAATTATCAATATATTAGTATGAGAAAATCCATGAGTGAAGTATTCCTCATGGCCTATACATAAAATACTTGTGTTGAATATTCCCCTTATGAAACCAAAATTTTTGAGTTGACTACTCTTCTTGGTCACATATTATATTTAAGTTGATACTCTCCCCTTAGTTAAAATCAACCTTTGTTGAGTAACCTCCCAATGAACAAAGATTTTATTAATAATTTGGTAATGTGACATGGATTATATTATAATCAAATTATTTTAATTCAAAATAAACCCAATTTTATAGGTGCAATTTATATCATATAAAAATGTTTTCTTTTCACATTTCCACAAAATCCATGATATGACTGTCGCTAGGATAGCACATGTCAGCGTGTGATGAAATTTATTTTTTAGATGAATAATATGCATAATGGATATCCACATACAAATGAATTATCACATATCAAGGTATAAATATTCCTAAAAAACATTTCAATTTTTTGGTAAAGTTGTGGTAATAATATCCCACTGGGTGTAATCTGTAAATTTTATTTGTTTTTTATGTAATGGGGTTTCAAAACTAAAAAAACAATTTTTTGGGTCTTCTGGGATTATTTTGTACTAGAAAAATAAATCTAAAATAAATGAACCCAAAAAATGAAATATTTATTTTGTGAATCCTAAATTTTATTATTCATGGAGCCCAAACAGACACTTAGATCAAAAGATATGTTAATTGGGAATAGATAAAATTTTGAAAAAGTTTAGTTTTTCACCATGGTGAACTCCACTAATGAAATATAGTCTTTTTTTCGCAGGTCATTGCACAAAGGATTTAATGTCTAGGTTCAAAATAAAAAATTTCATTTTCCTAAGTCCAAGTAACTTGGTTTCTATGAAATTAATTACATGTTAATCCCTCTGACCGTATATATATATCCCCATTGATCGAATTTTATGGATGTTAATGGAGGGAAATTTATGTATGATCTCACTATTATTTATGTATTCTATATGATTATTCCATAGGGTTCAATGATCTTGTGTATTCTCAAAGATTGTATAATAGTTTGACAAAAAATCTAGAGATCCTCATAGATTCTGTAATAGGTAGAACCTTCTCCCTAGACTCCCATACTAGGATGAGCCTTCACATAGGATAATATACTTTATAAATCCATATACTAGCACTCCTACCATATCATGAAAATGCCTAGGTCTGATACCTACGAATGACTTCACCCATGTATCATACCCTTGTGTGACTTCCCTCAACTCTCCTACAAAGGCATGGATTCTACTAGGTTTCCAAATTTTTCTTGAATTCATATTGTCATTCTATATAGAAACTACATCACCTTAAAACCATAACTAGGTTTCTAATCCTTCATGGTCTCCTACCAATGTGTGAAATAATATGGGTCTCCTACCCATGTGTGACTTCACTTTAGTCTTATACCTAACAATGACTTCCCCAAGGTTTCATAATTGTGATTGAATAATCTATGGTATTCTACCTAGGTTCTATTTCTCACTAATCTCATTACTATGAAACCAAACTTTTTTATTCTCCTACATGGGATACAATTCACCCAATAATATTATAGGTAACCTATCTCGACCATAATGGTCTATAATATAGGGTATTTACCCCCACATCTATTGGGTCAAGACTAGTGATGGGATATAGTGTCGAGAACTAGGCCTTATCCCTCAACCTTTATCACCAATGCTATAATGAATTGAATGTTTTACAATTAATTTTTTCTATGGGTCATGAAATATTTGCGTCAAAAAACCTATGATCCCTAATCAATATTGAGAAATTCATTACTATTTTAAAAAATTCCTCGAGTTTTTATTCTCAATTTGGAACCCAAAAATAAATTCACCTAATTAACTTTCAAAAGTAAACAATATCGTGACATCCTTCTTAGCTACTAGAATTTTTCAATCCACCTAGGTCTCCTACTATGGGTAAAATAAAACTTTTCAGACATTGTTTGAGTCACTCTCCATTTCATTTATCTCATGGTAGCCCAATGTATAATCCCTACATATATTTTGAGTACTCCCAAGTGGGGAACGACGCTTGTACTATCCAAACTATATTATCTTATTTATATTTTGCAATAGTAAGGATTATCTAAATGGTCATGAAATTCATTGGTGCGTTTCGGGCATAGTAGAAGATGCGATGTGTGGTTCCCAACATTAATTTTCCCAAAAATTGATGATAAATCTAAGATCTATATGATGATGAACACCATGATCAACAGAATTGAATCAATGAATTAGATAGTGAAGAATAACACCAGAATTGAGATAGAGGATCATCACATATTATTTATAATTAATTTAACTAAATAAATAATTTCTTTTGTTGGAATTATTTCTTTGTGGATGAATCTAGTGACAAATATATGGTATATCATATTAGCATTGTAGAAACCACGTGTAGATTTCCTCTAGAAGTTAACCATACATGTTCAATGAATCCTGAGATGTTACTATAGTGGTCCCAGAGTTCTCTCATAGAAGTCCATTTCACATGTTTCCACCACCATTGATTTCCTCAATAATTACTTCCAAATATTTGTCCTTGAGCTGGTGGAGGAGCATTTATTTCCATTATTGGCAGTGTTCTTATTAAAGGTAAATCTATAGGATTGATAGGATTCTCAATGATTTTTTTCCACTACAAAATTAATTAGATCTTGAGAAAAAATAACATAACTGGGTTTATATATAACTAGGTTCAAAATAAAATAATTGAATAAGTTCCCTTAATTAGTTATTTAATCCTAGGAAAACCCCATTTTAAAAAATAATAATAATGTCATTATTTCTCAACTTGTTCTTAACATGGAAATTATAATTAAAAATTATTTAATAAAATAATATTCAATATTTTTATCTCTCACCAGACCATTAAACTGAGTCTTCCATTTCTCCACAATATTTATCAGGCCATGAATAATGGCTTCTTATTTCTTAAATAACTATCACCACATTATTCACTGAAAAATATATAAATATTATATTCATTAAATAGAAAAGAAATATTTATTAAATATTCCATTCACATTATATTTTCTCAAATAACTGGTGATGGGACATATACAATCAAGCATATATGAATAATTATAAAAATAATTTTAGGAATAATATTCATTCAACTTGTTAAATAATAAATAATAATATATTATTTTACTAAGATTTAGGATACACTTAGTGTGTGAACCTATAGGCCACTTACTCTGTGGAATTAGGTGAATCAGCCTAAAGTCAATGGAATGAATCTATCAACACGCCATGTCACAGATAGTGAATGAAGTTATTTCTGCAACGACATGTCACCTTATAGAGATTATTACTATGTAATATAATCCCTTTATCATTATATCCCAAATCAACCAGGTTGCATGCTAGTGCCATCATCCTATGTTCTCTATTTCTCTTTCTTTGACATTCCAGATATTTAAAATGTCTATAGAGTAACACAGACATGGATTTATATGGTCTATATCATTTCCATAAAAGGTTCTGAGATATCAACATCCATTAATAAATAGAAGAGATAGGTCCTTTCTCACATTATTCATTAATTCAATATTACTCATGATGCACCCAACATATCCTACATTGCCACAAACATCATTCATCAAGAATTTAGTCAATTAAACTATGTGGGAACATCATAATAATCATTAATAATAATAATAATTTATAATAACCAACACATGTGTATATAGATAGGAACATCTAATGACACATAGAATTGTGGATTTCCTACTATCGGGTCTTATTCTTAGAATATATTAAATGACATTAACTTGGGCATACACTATGAGAAGGTTCCTCAAAGTCTTTTGAGTCCCACACATGATAACCTATATAATTTGTGTCCATCAAATGATATCTTATTGATATAGAACATTTATTTTAGAATATTGTCTTAGCACTTTCAAGTTCGTATTATAGTGGGGAACTACTATGACCATTTAGTGTGACATCTGTTACTAGGTCTTTATTACATACATTGTCATGCAGAAGAAAAATCTTTATGTGATAATTAGTTTTTTAATATTCAAATCCATCAATTCAAGTTATCATAATGTATATAGATGTTGGTTTTTGGGTTTCAAATCTAACATACTCTCAAGTTATCCAGGGCCAACTACTAACAAAAATATGTTCTGTATCTCTCACAAAATACTTATTTTTATATTGAGATTTCCCATTAGTTAAGGTGTATACCACCTTCACTTCTGTGGGTACTCTTCTAACTAAAACTACACCCATTGATAAAAATACCTCAAGAGGTGATACCTTCAGAGTATCTGCTTTGTGCATTGGTGTGACCTTTGATCTTTTTCAAAATACACTACTATATTATTATTATAATACAATGTGATATGATATTTATTTCTAGGAACCAAATTAAGATCATGTAATTGTTTTTTGAAACCAAATGGATTCCTTGGGGGCATCAAGTGACGTTATATTCTTGGAATCCATTGTAGAATCAGTGAAAACTCACTTCTTCAAACTCCTCCAGATCATGGCTCCTCCATTGAGACATAAAACATGTCCTAATTGTACCTTCAGATCATTATGATCTATTTGAAAACTAGAATTATTATAACCCATGATGAACAACTCATCGTCTTCTCCATACACAAGGAACATATCCTTAGTTCTTCTCAGATACATAAAGATAACCATAATAGTAGTCCAATGATTTCCTCCTAGATCAAATTTATATATTCCTACCATGCTCAATGCATAGGGAAAATCATGTCAAGTACATAACATGACATACATGATTGATCCTATCATATAAGTGTATGAGATCATACCCATTCTATATTTCTCATGTCGTGTTTGAAAATATAATTTCTTAGAAGGATGTAAACAATGTGAATCTAGAACCAATCCCCACTTGAATTGTTCCATACTAAATATCTTTACTATCTTTCAATGAATTCACTCTTACTTAGTGCAAGAATCCTCATAGATCTACCACAAATGATCTTCATCCTTACAATATAAGCTTCTTCACTAAAGTCATTAAAAGCGAAAAACATTTTCAACCAGTCCTTACGTTATTATAAGACTAGTATGTTGTTTCCAATAGGTAATATGTCATAAATATACACTACTACGATAATGATCACATTCCAATTAACCATTTTACAAACATATGGCTCACATACATTCTAAATGAAACCAAATTATTTTATGATTACATAAAATTTAATGCTCCATGACATGGATGCTTTCTTCAATCTATGAATGGATATCTGCTACTTGAAAATCATTTTGGAATCAGATGGATTCATAATCTTGTCTGGTTGTTTCATATAGATATCTTCCTTAAGTTCCCCAATGTGGAATTTAGTTTTTACCTATATCTGCCAAATCTCATAGTCAGGGTATTCTTGTATAAAATGTATGATTATGATGGGTATAAAAATGACAACTACTGAAACATTTTTCATCATAGTCAATTCCTTGAAGTTGTTTAAACCCCTTATCCACTAGCCTTTATAGGTACATACATTACCTTCCTTGACAAGTTACCTCTTGAATACCCATATGCATCTGCCATGATTTACATTAACAGGTGCATCAACCAAAACACAAAAATGGTTTTAATACATGGAATCCATCTTAGAAATCATTTATTTTATCCATCTTGTAGATTCTTATATATCCAATTCATTCATATATGATATATGTTCATCATTTTCAACAAATAATGAGTCACCATCCTCGATGAGCATAGAACCATATCCCTCTAGTTCTCTTACTAATCTTACACTCCTACATAGTACTGGTGTTTCTATAACTACTTATTCTATGGGGACATATGGAATCTGTTCCTATACCAAATCTTGTGTATCCTGCTAATCAACTTTTTCGAAAATAATCATGCCCCCACAATCCTTTTTGAGGATTTTATCCCTCTCATGAAAGAAGAATTTTATAGAGAAAGTTAATTTCTTGTCTAAGGGGTTGTATAGGTAGTATCCCATTATTTAATTGGGAAACCCTATATAGATACAACTCATGCACTAGGGTGCTAGATTGTTTCTTGATAAGGGCTTAATAAATGTCTTGCAACCCTCTATATGTGTATAAAATAAAATAAATTTCATTCTATTCCATAACCCAAAATGGAATTTTATTATCCACTATAGTTGGTACTCCATTTACTTTGTATTCCAATGTTTTTAATGGATATGACCACATGGATAATGGAAGATCTTCATGACTCATCATCATCCTTTCCATGTCTAAAAAGGTACAATTCCTCTTTTCAATAACATCATTACAATGTGGTGTATATGGTTGAATTATTTGAGATAGAATTTCAAAATCCCATAAAATGATGATGAACACTTGGTTAAGATATTCACCACCTCGATCTGAACAAATCATCTTTGTCTTCTTATCATGTTTATTCTATACATCATTCTTTAATTCCTTAAATTTATAAAAGGTCTCAGACTTATACCTCATTAAGTAGACATATCCATATCTACTCATGTCATTATTAAAAGTTATGAATTAAGAATTACCACCTACATCTTCTATTGGAAATGGTCTACACACATCAGTGTATACAAATCCTACTAGATTTTTGGATCTTTAACTCTGTCCACCATGTGATGGTTTGGACATTTTCTCTTGTAAAGAAGCATGAAATATATCTAGGGGTTTTAGACCAGAAGAGTCTAACTGTCCATCTAGATAGATCAATTTCATATTCTTCTTGTTTACATGACCAATATGATGATTCCATAGCATAATGTAATTTGAGTCCTGTGAACATGATTTGTTATATATTTCCAACAATAGGTTTTCATTATTTAATACATAAAGACCATTTTTTGAATGTGTGATACCATATCATTTTTTTTCCTTATAAAACAAAAAAATTATTTCCAAATTTGAAAATAAACCCACATGTATCTACGTTTGACATGACAATTGTATTTTGTAAATGTAGTTACATAATAAAAATCATTTAAAACCAAATCAACTATCATTGGAAAATGAAATGAGGTAGTCATCAATGGCTCTGTTATCCAGCCTTGCTCTATTGGTAGATCTCAGATCTACCTCC
The DNA here is from genome assembly GCA_963277665.1 of Viscum album. NCBI lineage: Eukaryota > Viridiplantae > Streptophyta > Magnoliopsida > Santalales > Viscaceae > Viscum > Viscum album. Next base: position 226,949,845 of record OY728155.1, on the reverse strand, counting down.
CCTCTAGAAATATATCAAAATTAACATTGTTTATTCATTTATATATTGATGTGAGCACCACCATCCATATCTAATACCATATGTGTATAAATGGAAATAATCCAATTGATAACGAATGCACCATTAGATTCCCCTTGATTTTGGGTGTAGTTCCTCTTCCAGTGCCATGAATTGCCACATGAAAAACATATTTCCTTCTTTACTTATCAAGCCTTGTGATATTCTTCTTCATGGAATGACGGTGCTCGAGATCTTTAGACTGTATACAAGTCTTGTGTCCCTTTCTCTTTTCCTTCCATTTTTTCTTCACCATAAGTGCTGCGTTTTTTTCATGCCCCATGTCCTTATCCACTTCGAAAATTAACTTATTATGTTTTGGAAGGTTCTTCTCATTATTTCTCATATTTTAATTAATAATAAAACTGGATAAGGTGTTAGGTGGTGATGGAGGTATGATATTTTTATTCAATTTATCTAGGAATTTGATCCCTATGATATCCATGAATTCAATGTAGATGATAAGATTTATTATATGAGGCTCAGATGGTGTAGACTATCCAAGATTGGTTTTGAACAATGAATTTGAGATCTTGTACCTCTCTTGTATCACCATCTATTAAAAGAGATCCAAAAGGTGAGGCATCCTGCTATAACTTTCCATATCCTAGTTTTTCTTTAAAAGATAATTCTACATAGATGTTAACATGAAGCACTATAAATCAATAACATCATTAAGATGTTTCTAATTTAGAGATAATTATTCATCACATTCCTCATTACTAGGTACAATTGGTAAAGGTTCTTCCATCACATAGAATTTCCTTTCATGGTGAACGATGAAAGATACAGGCTGTTTCCATTCTTGGAATTTTTTTCCCATGAGAATGTTTTCTTTATCAAGTACAGATCATAATAATATGTTTGATATAATTTAATTTCTGTTTATAAAAAATAATATGAGAATAATTTTGCACTTAATCTGATAAATTTGGACAATTTAATAAATATTATATTTATTAGTCTCCAACAATTTTATTGAAACCCAACATCCCTCACTATTGTGCTTGGAATATCATGTTTCATTGACATTTTTGTGGAAAGGATCCATATTTCTATTCTAACCACTATATCGTTGGTTGGTAAATAAACACTAATGGTTTTATGTAAGAATTATAAATTCCATCTTCAATAACGCATTGTTCCTTAATCAACTAAGTTGAATCCCTAGTCCTAAAATCATTAATTTAGATTTCAGAAACATTTACCTCTATGTTACACTAATTCATACATTGGAAGTCAACCCTAGATGTGAACCAAGTTAATTCCACCCCAAACCTCATGTGAGAATACCCAGATAATTGAAAGCCCCCCAACATTGTCTGGTCATGCACATTAAACTATGGTAAATTATAACCAATGTAATAGAAGGATATAATGAATGAATATTTTATTGATTAATGCTATCCATTCATGTGTAAATTTACAATTATTATCTTTATCACATGCTTTTTAATATAAAATGGGATTACTTAAGTGAATAACCCTATCATAGAAAATATTTACACATAATCAAGATTAATTTGGGTATGTCTTGCATGAAATATAATTGATTAATTATGTCATCGTGAAGAAACATCCATAATGAAAAAAAATCGAATCTTGAAAAAAAAAACAGATGGTTCGATCATGACCATATAATAATGGTTAGTTTATCAAGGGGTTGATAAACTAACCATTTTCCTAGGGGAGAAACACCATGAACCAAATTAGATTTGTATTTATATCTTTCCACATATCCACCTTTGTATCTCCTTGGATTAGTTTCACCTAGGATTCAAAAATGAACAGCATGCACTAGCTTGGGATTTATATCTATTACATATGTCATTTAAACACACACATGTGAAGGGAAAATGTGTTTACAAAAAAGAAACCATGGGAATGAATTCCTTGTATATTGAAAGGAGAGAACTCATGCATGCTAAAAATTTAATTTAATATTAATTTAAATGAAACCAATCACATAAAAAAGGTCAACCATACTCATTATCATCCACATGCATGCAACAAATTACACATTTTTGAAAACCTGCATTCAATACTAAATCATTCTAATTTATGACAAATAACCCTCAAATAGATTTATTATTATCTTTAATTAATCAATCCATTTATCTTAATTATTCTATTAATTTCATTGAGAGTATCATCCATTATAATTTTAAGCAAATTAAATAAACTCATTAAAAATTATCTTTGTACATAAATGTTCCTTGGAATAAACATGGTAAATACCCATCTGATACAACCTAACATGTATTATTCTCTTATACTATTTTACCCTTGTGGCATATGGCATACAAAACTTATAATGTACTTTCAAAATTTGTACTTCATGAATAATTACAATAGTTGCATGATTTTCCATTATTTTTTTATGATTAAATGAATATTTTATAAAAACTATTAATACAAGTCATACTTAATATGAAAATATATGAATTATGATGATATTAATTAAACATTTAAATATTTTTATATATTAAACACTATCACAAGGAATGACCAATCTTTCTGAAAAAATGTATGTATATATCTAAATGATTACATAGTAAAATAAATAAATTTTAAATTTGTTACACTTGATATAAGTACACATTAGGTATATCTGATGTATACATCGTGTACACATCTCACAGTCTTTCTAAGACACATGCCTAGGGACTCGAAATTTAATTTTTGCCTCATAAAATATAGAGTAAAAATCATGTCCAATGAAACACATGATTTATAAAATCCTAGTTACATAGTCACTATTATGGTAGGCCGTGTATGGAATACATAGTCCGTCAGTGAACTAAATAGACTACACACCATATACGCGGGCTACAAAGTGTGTTGTACAGCTAACCATGCACTATTAAATTCTAGTCACCATGCACTGAATTAAGTGTATAGTTAATGAAATAAAAAATTCATAATATTGAACTGATTTTCTTATCAATTATGATGCCTTGAACATGACTATGTGGCATGTAATTCGGATTAAATGGCATTTATTTTGGTGTTTCCCAACCAAAAACCATGGCACCATTAGATGACTTCCTAGATTTTATTTTAATCATAAAATTAAAAATCTTGATTAGATTTATGAAAAATAGAGGAATAAATAGTATCAACATTCTTATTAAAATAATTATCAATAATTATTTGAAAAACTAAATTACAAATGAATAAATCATCATCGATTTATAAATAACTATGTAACTGCCCCGATACAACTTATAGGTTAGGGGCACAGTAGTTGTGTGAGATGGATGGTGCTCAATTTTGATTTTTTCCATAATCAATGATCAATCTGAGATATATTTGATGAATAATTTCATGACCCAATGAATTGTATCAGTAAAATAGAGAATAGATAATAATGTCAGAATAGAAAGAGATGATCATCTAAAATAAATTATATTTAATGTAATTAAATAATAAATTACCTTTGATAAATTTATTTTTTGTTGATGAATCTGGTGACATATCTATGGTTCACCATCACTGCATCATAGAAACCAAGTGTATATTTCTTCTAGAGGTGATACACATGTGTTTTATGAATCTCCATATGTCAGTAATGGAGTCTATGGGTGCTAGCACATATGATCTATCCACTTGCATCTTCCGCCTTTGATCATATCAATAATCGCTCCCAAAGAATTCTCCTTGATCTAGTTGAGGAGGATTGATCAATGTTCTTTGGAGAATTTCTATAGAAGGGTTATCTCTAGACTTGAGAGGATTCTGCAAGATTTTTTTGCACATTAAAAAAAATTAATTTTCTCTTGAAACAAATTACATTATTGGGTTTATATATCACTAAGGTTAAAATAATATAATTTCACAAGTGATTTTAATTATTTATTTGATACTATATAAACCCTATGTAAAATTTAAATATCAATATTATTATTTATTGACATATGTTTAACTTTCGAATTATAGTTAAATATTTTTTAATCAAATAATATTCAGTATAATTATTTCTCGCTAGACTCTTTAACTCGGTATTCCAAACCTCAATTATACTTATTAAGAATTAATTAATTACTAATTATTTATTAAATAAATAAAAATATATTTTTTCTAATAAAAAAAATAATTTTATATTAACTAATTAGAAAATGAATATTTATTAAATATTCTTCTCACATTATATTCTCTCCAATAACTGGTCATGGGATATATGTTAACAATCATTCATGAATAATTCTTAGACCATGTGATGAAATAATATTTATTCAACTTGTTTGATAATAAATAATAATATATTATTTAACTATGATTATGAATACACTTAGTGTGTGGCCATCTATGCCTCTTTCCTAGTGGAATTAGGCGAAGAAGCCTAATTTACCGGTTAACATCTATTAATATGCCAAGGCACCCATAGAGAAATAAGTTAATGACAAAATGAAATGTAATATCATTAGGATGCTACATCTGTAATAAAATCCCTTTATCTTGATATATCAAGTAGGTTACACTCTAGTTCTATCAACCTATGTGCTGGATTTCTCTTTATTTTAAGTTTTTAAAATAGAACTTTCCTAAAGAACGCCAAGGCCAGGGATTTTTAGGTGTTATAATTTCTTTCAAGGGGACTAAGATATAAAAGATTAACAATAAAAATAATGGACTAATTATTTCTCACATTATTCACCAATTCAATATTACTCGTGACATACCCGATGTATCATACTTTGCCGCAAACATCTATTTTTATGGTTTTTATCAATAAATTTAAGTGTGTGGATCATAATACTCATTGATAATAATATTAAATTCAAAGGAAAAATACACACATCCATTGATTGGAATGTCCAATAACATATAAAAATATGCATTTTCTACTGTCTCGTCTAATTATTATAATATACAACTATATATTTCCAAGGTAGTACACAATGAGAAGGGTGCTTAAAGTTATACATGTCTTAAACCTTGATATCATATATCATTTGTGTCCTTCAATTGATATCATCTAGATATAGAACATTTATTCAGGGATAGTGCCTTTTCACATTAGAATTATTATAGTACTGGGGAACTACTATGACTTTTTAGTGTGACAACTAATATTGGGGTATTATCACACACTATGTCACATAGAATAAAAATCATAAAATGATAAGTATTTTATTAATATTCAAAAATATTTATACATGTTATCATATTGTACTTAGAATTTAGTTCTAGGGAACCAGCTCCATCATCATTATGTCATATGAGTCTTCTGTTATGATCCATTTTATAGTACATGTGTCATTTAAAAGCCATCTTCTAGGTCTAATCAAAAAAATTACATTCTTTCAACTATGTCACTAACCATTTAATGTATCTCACATAATATTAATGTGAAATCCCTACTATTTCTGGCATGGTTTCCCCATTTAGGACATGGATATCCAATATGGACCTTCTACTAGGTTTCTTCCCAAACACTACCTACCTTTTCCTATGCCATCAACAAGGTCATGAATCTCTAGGTAGATTAATTCTTAAGCATAACTCATTCTACTATTGACACCTCTTTTATAGAATGAAAATTCTATATGGTCCTCATAATAGGAGTAATCCCCAACATATTTATTCATCCATGAATATATAGTTAAGAATATGTACTGGTGTATACATCCATATATATTACTTTTACTTGGTGTAAACCCCATCCAAACACTATAAAATTTGATTTCCAAAATAAATAAACAAAAATGGTCACAAATGTTTAAGTACCACAAAAAAATGGATAATAACATCTCACAATGTAGTTGTATTTTAATTAATTTTAATTTATTAACTTACTTCCTAACTGCAAAATGTTAAATGAAATTATATGGTCCTACGAACCAAAATTATATTATTTGACCCAAAATATATGAGGTTTGATTCCAAATAACCATGATATGTACGATGAACCTATGATGTTAAACTTATATACTCTATTGGTCTTGAATTATTTATCAAAAATGTAAATTCAGTTATTGATGGAGGAATGATCTTAAAAGCCAAAATGATGATTTTTAGATGACATAAAAAGGAATGAAGTCTTTTTTAGTGGAAATGAACATTATGGGTTTAACTTCCCTCTCCTCATGTATATATTAAGACCCATTCTTGGGCTTGGTCCCAATTCCACATAACCTTTCACCAACATTTATAGGAGCCAATGGAATCATTTAATGGAAGTGAACTCTAGAGTGCATACCTATATTGATTTATACGACAAATCCTAAGGAATCATTTAAGGGAAAACAATAATAATACTTATACTACCATTAATGTTAAACAAAAATGGAATAAATATTTAATAGATAAATGAGGTAGAAAATAATTAACCATAAAGTGAGAGATATTATTTTCCACCCATCCTAAGAAACAACCTAAAACCCATTCATCACTGTTAAAGTCTAAATGAATGCAGTCCTTTGAAAATTATGCAAGTGTCAATAAAACAAACACAATAAACTTTTCATGTTAGACATAATAGTATTAGTGAAACAACCTTTTACCAAATACATTAATACCTATATCCATTGGTTAGTGGTTGTTTGGTAAATTACCCGTAATTATATGGTTATGAGTTGGTTGAGAGGATGGGTGGTTGAGCTTTTTTAACCATTTGGTTGGGAAATTATTCCATGTTTGAAATTTTTTTAAAAAAATTAATCCCTGTTTGTGGATCAATCCAAGAATTATTAATAACAAAAAAATTTATTTTTATGAAATTCATTAATTGAATACTAGTATTTGAATGGTAACTGCTTCTGGGAATTATATCATCATCTATTTTATCAATGTATTTAGACACTATATGATATTTCCTTATAGGCCAGCATTATATAGTTTTTTTCTATACTGTGATCCATTATAATTATATGAAAATTATGTGTGAGGATTTATAGAATTGGGATCAGGGTCATGAGAGTTAATTCAAATATATCCATATAATGAGAATCGGAACCCATGTCATTCAAGGATACATAATAGGACAAATCATACCATTTAATATCATGTGAAAAATACCATTATAGTGCCTTTTATTATCATGAAACTATATCTAAATAGATTTATTTTAAATTTCATTCATTATAATACTATATAATATTATAATTCATTCTTCACGATGAATACTAAGAATCATTTTTAATGGGGATAAAATATAGTGTAGTTTGAGTCACACAATTTAGGATCATGTTAATGTACTATAATATGTAGTTTAACATCATAAAAACACAATGTATTCAAAATAGTTCAAGACCATGAAGCAATTTATTCAATGTGATTGGTGCCTAAAAATATTTGGTGTAATAATTACCCATGAAAAACCTTTTCTAGTTCTTTTAGTTTACCAATATCCAAAACAAATAAAGGATATATCTAAAGAATACATATAATATGAAGTACATATATGATTTCAAAAACCATATTTATTGGTAACATGATAATGAAGGTATTCTAGAGAGTTTGGTGAACAAATATTATTAGAGCCCCATCTAGAACTTGTATTCTATAATTGTGGTAGAAATATGAGACTTAGTAAGGAATGGGATAAGATATGAATCTTGGTTATATGTTATTGAATGTTCATTCACTAGAATTATATTTTATTGTATTTTTTCAATGGAATGTGGTTGGACTTTATGCGGGGGGGGGGGGGGGGGGGTTAATGTTCAATCTATTTAGGCTAAAATAAATCTAATGGAAATATATATGTTCGGATGGAGTCACAAAGGTCTAGAATGTTACGTAATGACTCTAGAATTATGATTCCAGATATGGATATTGATTTAGTAATTTGTATTCAGTGAATTTACTTGTTATATCAGGTGACATTGAAAATGGAAAAATTTCCCGGATTGTGGTAATGCAGTATTACTAGATCATCGAGTTAGATTTTCTAAACAAATGATAGGGAGATTGAACTATTTAGTACTTATTGTACACATATAATTAATCATTATTACGAAAAGATCTCAATCAATGTTCACATTATATAAATGTATTACAATAAGATAATATACATTAATGAATTATTAATGAATTTTTTTTGAACGTAATCATTTTCTCTTGGGGAATAAAAAGAACGATACAATGTCTCTACTGTCACATATGACAACCAAACTAAAGAATTTTTATCTCTTTATGTTCATCTAATTATTATATATATTTATTTTTTTAATTCCATTAGGTCAAATGTTTGTTTTTTTTCGGTGAATGAACGATCCATATTGTAAAATGGTTAGTGTTCAATTAATCTATACAACTAAAACACACAATAAAGGGAGAATAAAATTGGGAGGGTTTAGATTTTTTATTATTATGATATTCAATAAATATCCATTAGATTAACATGTGATGTTTCTATGAATTGAAGTTTATTGTTGTAGTGATTTCTTGGATGGACCCGTAGAATCCTAAGAAGTGGTACCAAATTACGCTGATTTAGTGGTAAACCCTGATGATATATCACCAAATTTGGTCTTGGATTAATGTAATTTTTTAATGTGGGATTTCAATTTCAAAAGATGTTATGGTGTCATATAATTTAATGATTAAAATAGATAAATACAACCGAACATATTTTATATTATGGGTAATGTAGTTGGTGGAAAATTTGATTAAATATGACCTAGAACATCTAAAAATTTGTGAACATCAAATAAAAATATAGAAGAATTAATATGAATGGGTTTATAGGAAAGAACTCGAATTAATAAGGATTAATTTTGCAAGGAATGTTTTCCATTAAAACCATGTAAATGAAAAATATATCAAAAGTGATGCAGTAATTTGATGATATGAATGAAAAAACAATGGATCATAAAATTGTATTTATATTACAAGGTCTGATAATGTTATGTTATTTATATGGAAGACTACGGATGATTAATTTAAATTACTTCAACATGATCCCAAAGAATCTGAAATATGTGATGTTAAAATTCACACATGATTTATGAGAAATATTTATACTATATAGACTTCCAAAAAACTATTAATCAATTTCGATTGTAGTTAGTAATTATAGATGAAAAATAGAAATATTGTTTGAGTATATTTGAAACATGATTATAAATAAGGAAATTAGTTAAAGATAAGTCAAAATACCCTCTGGTAGCATGGTCAATACTTATGGATGCACAAAATCACCAATATAAAAGAAATTATATTGGAAGAATGAATACAGACATAAGTATTGAGAAAACAAATAGGGAAAATTGGATGATCCTAGTACTATATTTTTGAGTTATGGGATAGAATAAAATTTTGAGAAAAAATAAAAAAATTAATATCACGAAAAAAAGGAACAATAATATGATTGTTCAAATTCAACTATCTTAGTGAAATATAGCAATGTGTTTTTACTGAGTCTGAACACATTGACATAATCATAGAGAGATGAATCTAGAAAGAAATTTCATTCAACTGGTGATAAAAAATGCAAATTCTATTAATATATAGGATTATATAAAAAGTAATATAGTAGGGGAAGCTTTAATAAAAGTTATTTTAAAATGACATATTAACATCTAAAAGAAGAATGATGGATTTTTAAAGCTCATAAAATATCGACACATCCCTGGTCATGGAAGAGGACTATTTCTTCTAGACATCATGGAGATGATGGATATGAAACAACCATTTTCAATGGGGAGTGGAATGTTACTATTGTATCAATGGTAGTTTCTAGTGGATTTAAATATAGAAATATTTAAACAACTATGATTTCATATGGAATTTATATTTTTAGAAGTGTTACATTATATGATCCTGGAAACAAGCATTATATAATTCAATACCTAAATTTTAAAATTTTAAAGGTTCAAATGAGAAAATTCATATTGAATATTTATCACATAAAAATGGAGATATATTAATTTTTTTGATGAGCCTATAGAGGAAATTCTCTTTCAATTTTTGTGGACAATATCATATAACTTAAAATAAAATTTGGAACAAATAGATGTTTGGGAATCTGCCCCATTATCAGCAGTTGTGCCCTAATTTACCCTAAAGGTTTGATGTGGTTGTAGTACAGGTAGGGTTCGAATCCACAATGACCGAAGAAGAAACTGAGAGACACTTTGATTTTGGAAGGATTTGGATATGGAGTGACCAACTATTTGGATTGATATGATTTTAATAACTACTGATTTAATCTAAATAAAATAAATTAAAACATACAATTACATAGTCTAAAACAATAACTGGAGATGAGTTGATCCTAAGTTGTTACTAGGGTTATATTGGATGCATTTATTTCTTATAACATTCATTTCACTAATTCATGATCTATCTAAAAAAATGATATAATTCATCAACATCATTCACCAATTTAATCCATAAACAATTCCGAGGCTAATCAAAAATGCACTTAGAGGATCAATTTAATGAATACTCCAAGGAATTGGATCGTACTAGCACTCGAAATGTGTCATTGTTAAATTTGGAAAAGACGAAGAAGAAAATAAATCATCAAATGGAAATCATAAAATAATGAAATGATTGTAGAATTTAAGATCATAAAATAACATACAATCATCCCCTTGCAACTCCCTAGGACCAACCCGTAAGGGTTTAGCCCTCCATTTATGCTATTCAATAAATGGAAGCGGGAAGTCGATTTAAAGAAAAAGGATTGGAGAAGAAAAATAAAAAAATGAAATGATCACTCCACCGTTGTGTGAATAAATTCACATGTGATGGTGTGAAAAAGATCAAAACATGGGGAAATGGTATCAATGTGAAAAGTAGAAGAACATAAAAAGAGAAGAAGAATATCTTTTTTTCAAAACAATGGTGATTCAAACAACTTACATAAAAAAGAAGAACGTTACAAAGGAAATTTAGCATAAAAACATTACACTGAATTTAATGCAACGAGATCCCTAAATCCTCCACCACTACTGCTTTAAATAAGAAAAAATGAAGTCCTGGACGATCCCCTAACAACCCATTTTCCTTTAATTAATTGTGTCGGAGAAAGGTGGGTGGAACATTAATGTAGAGAGACTTTTCCACTTCTTGCCCCGAAGTGGCAGCCATCTTGCATCCACCGGAAATACACGCCCAAAGGACCTTCTAGAAAGCCGAATGTGAGTGGGCCATATAAGACATAAAGGAATCTCCAGATGTTCTCTAACAGGATGTCAAATTTCAGCACATAATAATAATAATCCATTAGAGAGATATTATATAAATAGTGGGTTGTTTTTCTGGGCCGCAAAATTTAGCTCAGAATTGTATCTTCAACTGGGGCCGCATGGAAATCAATTGAAACATTCGAATTAGCTTTGTCCACTGTCAAATTAAATGCTCCCCATGATGTCTTATAACTCCAGTTAAATTTTGGGACTCATTGGTCTTGAATCATGGCCGCTACAGTACTTTGATTGGGCTGATGTCCATCTCACTTCGCTCAGAATGATTGTTGGTTCAAGGCCCACTTTGGTTGTCTTCCAATTTGAATCTTCAAGTGCTCCAAAATCATGAATTATTCCTTATAGAATGAGATACATGAAAATAAAATATTAAAATAAAATCAATTCCATTGGGTGTTTGATGAGATGTTCATGAATGTACCATGTAATAGTGCAATTTAGGAAAGAATTACAATCATGATGTGAAATGATGTTCAATGTGTAAAATGTACTAAAACAGTATTTAAGAATAAAAAATCACATGAAAAATATATAAATAAATAATGAATTTTAGCCTCTTCCAGTGGCTAATCACACCACCAACTTGAGTTTTGCTAGTCCTGAGCAAAATAAACATGAAATTTGTATTCCCCTTTCCAAAAACATTGTAATACACATTGCTCACCCAAATAACTCATACCAAAAAAATTATGAAACCCTTTCAAAATAATTTAAAACCAGCTATGTCCATAGGCATAATCCAAGACAAAGCCCACTAATTTTTTCAAATTCATCACCACATTTCATCCTATTTCAATTAAGCATGACAAAGTGTTGTGCATCACAATAGACATGGGTGTTCATTTTCATTTAATGGGAGAAAAGATGGAAGCGCTATGAGGAATGATATTTTAATATTAAGATGAGTATTCAATTTTATTTGTTTTTTTTAATATTTTTCCTTTTTTTCAATCTTTCCATGCTAATTTAAATTGAACTCAATCGAGTCAACCCATGTAGAAAGACTTTTCCGATGACTCTCGGGCTCAAAGACCTTAGGGCTCCAAGTGAATATCACATACTCAGGCATCGTATTGAGTTAACTCAATCATTATCAAATTCAAATTTACCACAAATAGAGATAAAATTCCCAAATCCGGGCTAGACAACTATGGAGTCGTGATCCCCAAGTGCCAAAAGCCACACATTAGGTCAATCCATTACTCTACGTGAAAATTTATTATTAGATTTTTTTATTTTTTTGAATACTCATATTAAAACTAAAATGATCTCAAAATCCATGCCATTTATTATGGTTCCCGAAGAACTCAAACTAAAACCCCACAATCTAGAGGACTTCCATTGTTTTTTTAATGAAATGGATGAAAATATAATGGTGAAAAATCACATCGGACAACCGCACTTTCCAAAATCTATGCAAATGAACTTAAACATGCATTAAAATCAGAATCAAGGCATTCAAATTTATTTGATATCCAATTTCAGAGTTTGTAATGTGTGTTATCTTGTTCAATGCTAATGATAATTTTCATTGCACACATCACATGATGAAACCAAAATCAATGCATTTATTTTATCTCCCCCCAACATAGAATGACATTGTCCATTGTTTTTAAAGAAAAAAAAGTTAGAAGGGGGGTATGAGAGGAGTTCAAAGAAGAAATTGAAAACGATAAACATGAAACAACGTCACCTTTTTTTGACGTTAAAGTTCATGAATCTCTAAATTACTCCTTTGATCTCTTGAGTGATGTAGGAACCTCCTTGATTGAACATGTATCACCCAAAATAGTCCCTGGACCATAAAAACAAGAACAAACCAGACAAAACAAACAACATAACGATTTATTTAATTCAATGTATCATAATTTTTACGGTTTTTTGTGTTTTTTATCAAACTAATGATACATTGTATTCTCTTAAATTTCTGGGTAAGGTATTACTCATTGATCACATCACGTGACATAGATGAATACGGTGATCCCATTTCATACCAATACTTACTCATAAAAGTAGAACATGTCAAAAATATATTCTTTTTTTAAATACCTACAAACACATAAAATAAAAATAAACTGATGATACATTGTCTTCTTAATATTTTCTGGCTAAGTTATTACTCAGGGATCACACCGCATGAATGAGATGAATACAGTGATCCCATTTCATACCCTTCCATACTCAAAAAAGAAGAACATGTCAACAGTCTATATTTTTTTTAAATACCTACAAAAACATAAAATAAAAAAACATTGATGATACATTGTCTTATTTATATTTTCTGGTTAAGGTATTACTCAGAGATCACACTGCGTGACACAAACGGTGCTCCCCTTTCATACCCATCCTTACTCATAAAAGAATAACATGTCAACAATATAAGGAAGAATAAATTTTATCAAAATAATCCAGTTATCCTATTTTAAATATAATGATCATTAAAACAACAAAATGATTGGAAACTTGAAAACCACTGGTTTCCTCCCGTGAAGCGCTTAATTTAACCTCTTTATCTCGACTTGAACCCCCCAACTTAGCCAATTCTAAATTTAAAAATTTTAATGACCTCATATTTCTCCACTTCAACATGATTGAGAATGCGTATCCCTTGTGGTTGGTAAGGCGATTTGGAATTTGATTCATGAACAATCCTATTTTATAAAATGAATGGGAAAATCCACGGAATATCAGAAATGGTTGAACATTTTTCATATGTAGTCTTTCCTAATAAATCAAAGATCAACCCCCCTTTCTGGGTTTCATGAGATGAATGAATGAATCCACCATGATCTTTCATAACACAAATGATACCGTACTCGAGTGGGGAAGGAAGGAAAATGATTTTGAGCTTAGTTTGGATAGGTCATTTAGACACAGGTTGAGAATTTTAATCAAACTCAGTCTGATTTTCCAAATTTCTTGACAAAATTATTTTATTTTGAACAGAAGATTCAAACAAAAAATTGGAAAGTATAGTTTTAGGAATGGTCATGAACTCAATGTTTTTTATTTCTTTAAGTGGTTCAGTGATTGGTGTTTTTGAAAAATCATCAATAGAGTTACACTTAGGAGACTCAATCCACGATGTCAAATTCCCCTCTTGTGAATACACGAAATCAATTTCCTCCTGTTTTAAATACCATTGAACAATTTCTTAATTCACTTACACTAACCCAAATCCAAAGGTCGGTTCTTCAATTAATTCAGGAGAGGTTTGTGGGAAACTAGACACTCCACATAAGGTTTCAAATGGAATAGTTGGTGTATGGGTGAGTTCCTCACAAGTATTAATGAATTATAGTTCTAATCTCAATGATGATACCTCAGAACTCATTATATCCATTTGATTAGACAAATTTTCAAGGAGTTTTTGAGGATTATGCAGGATATGAGTTTGTAAATCTTGAACTTCACTCTGTTTCATCTCTTCAATCATCCCAGAGAGGGATGGAAATTGATCCTTTAAACAATCATCATCCCATTTATTGTACATATCATCGAGATTGTGGGAATTAATCAAGGGTTGATAAAAAAAATTTATAATTTAGGGTCTTCCTAATATTCATTTTCCATTTCATTCTAGCATGAGTTTGTGACAAGATAATTTTGAAGATACTCCATTTGAGAAGATAGAAAGTTGGATTCTAGATTCTCAGTACACACACAAACAGTAAGGGTTAATGATATGAGAGATGGGGGTGAGAATAGAGAATGCGGGGTAAGAAAAGAAGATATGTGTCTAAGGTAACGTAATTGGGTCCCCGGAAATGGCGTCAAAATTTGGTTGCACCCAAATTTACCCTACAGGTTTGCGGTCTTTCTAGTACAGGTAGGGGTCGAATCCATAAGGACCGAAGAAAAACCGAGAGACAGTCTGATTTTGGAAGGATTTGGCTATGGAGTGGCCATCTATTTGGATTGATTTGATTTTAATAAATACTGATTTAATCTAAATAAAATAAATTAAAACACACAATTAATTAGTCTAAAACAATTAATGGATATGAGTTGATCCTAAGTTGTTACTGGGGTTAGATTGGTTGCATTTATTTATTATAACATTCGTTTCACTAATTCAAGATGTATCAAAAAAAATGATATAATTTATCAACATCATTCACCAATTTAATCTGTAATCAATTCCAAGGATAATCACCAATTCACTTAGATTATCAATTTAATTATCACTCCAAGGAATTGGATCGACTAGCACTCGAAATGTGTCATTGTTAAAGTTGGCAAAGACGAAGAAAAAAATAAATCATCAAATGGAAATCATAAAATAATGAAATTATTATAGAATTTAATATCATAAAATAACATACAATCTTCCCCATGAAACTCCATTGGACCAACCCATAACAGGTTATCCCTATATTTATGATATTCAATAAATGGAAGCTGGATGTCGACTCAAAGAAGCGGGATTGGAGAAGAAAAATAAAACAATGAAACGACCACTCCATCGTTGTGTGAATAAATTCACATGTGATGGTGTGAAAAAGATCACACATTGGGGAAACAGTATCAATTTGAAAAGGATAAGAACATAAAAGGAGCAGAAGAAGAACTTTAAATGAAAACTATGGTGATTCAAACAACTTACATGCAAAAGAAGAATGTTACAAAGGCAATTTGGCATAACAACAATACAATGAAAGTAAAGCACCAAGATCCCTAAATCCTCCACCACTACTGCCTTAAATAGGAAAAAATAAAGTCTTGGCCGAGCCCCCAACATCTCATGTGCCTTTAATTAATTTGTTTTTGGAGAAAGGAGGGTGTAACATTAATGTAGAGAGACTTTTCCACTTCTTGCCCCGAAGTGGCAGCCATCTTGCATCCACCGGAAAGACGCGCCAAAAGGACCTTTTAGAAGGCCAACATTGAGTGGGACATAGTAGACGTATATGAATCACCGAAGGTTGTGTAATAGCCTGTAAAATTTAAGCCCAAAATAATAATCCTTTCGAGAGATATGATATAAATAGTGGGCTATTTTTATGGGCCGCAAAATCTGGCCCAAATTTGCATCTTCAACTTGGGCCGCATGGAACTATATTGAAACATTGGAATTAGCTTTGTAAAATGTTGAATGAAATGTTCAAAATGATGTCTTATAACTTCAGGTAAAATTTGGGACTCATTGGTCTTGAATCATGTACGCTACAGTACTTTAATTGGGTTATTGTCCAGTTCACTTCGCCCAGAATGTTTGTTGGTTCAAGGCCCACTTTGGTGGTCTTCCAATTTGAATCTTCAAGTGCTCAAAAATCATGAATTATTCCTTAGAGAATTAGAGACATGAAAATAAAATATTAAAATAAAATCATGTCCATTTGGTGTTTTATGATATGTTCAAGAATGTACCATGTAATAGTTCATTTTAGGAAAGAATTGTAATCATGATGTTAAATGATGTTCAAAGTGTAAAATTCCCTAAAAAGGTATTTAAGAATAACAAATCACATGAAAACTATATAAATAAACAATTAATATTAGCCTCTTCTAGTGGCTAATCAATCAGTCTTTTAGTGGTTGTTTCTAACTTGCATCATTTATTGATAATACTACTCAAAAAATAATTATTTACATTATAAAGATAAATTTTGATGTTTTTAAGTTTTAATGTAATAAAAAGATTTATTTATATAAAATTTTGATAGAAAATAAATTGAAGACATTCCAAAAAAGTGGATAATATAAAGGATAAAAACTCATAAAATTTTCTTAAGAAGAATTAAATATGGTATGGGAGGATGGTTATTGTAAATCCAAAATAGAATTGAGGTTTTGAATGAATGAATAAGATGATGATAGAAAAATCATTAAGTGTAATGATACACTCAAAAATGAAAAATTTAATTCGTGCAGAGTTCCTAAACACAACGATATATATAAAAACCATGAGTCCAATATCAATGGTATGTATATAACTTCAGGTTGAAAATTTTCAAGTAAATTATCTAAATCATATTATCTTAATATTTATGGAAGTGTGGGATATGTCCATGTTCACTCTGCGGATCTATACCTGGTAGATGAAAACATTAAAATTTGTTTCCTATTTATATATAGAGATGAAAATTTTGTATATTAGATCAATGTTTATGTTATGAAAAAAATCACCATTATTGGAGATATATTTTTAGTGGGAATATTGAATGGAATGAACAAAACAAGGCAGTGAATGGATTTTATTTATATAAATATATAATAATTATCTAAATTATCGATATTAATAGAATTGGAAGTTCAAAAAACATGATGATAATGTGGGAAAAACATGAATTTAATATGTTTGAACATTCTATAATGATTAATGTTGGATAAATATCAGGTAAGATTATTTATGACAACATGTTTTTAAAAAAAATGCTTATCAATTAAATTCTTATTTTACAAAGAGTGTAGCATGTTAAAACAACCTAGGTTAAATCTTGTGTGAGGAAACTGCCATCATATTGTCCTTTTATTGTCACTATAATAACCTAACTAATCTAAATACACATAAATAATACAAATGTTTGTATTGATTTTTAATTACATTATATTTAGATATTAATTAAAATAAAAAACACAAAGAAAAATAAATGAAAGACATTATAAAAATATACAAATAAAATCACTACCCTAGGGGGTTCATAGTGATGTTGTCATTATTATTCAAAAATAAATGAAAAATTATATTATTCAATAATGAGACCAAGAATATTCACTCTACCCCTAGTCATTTGAATGCCATTTCCATCGACCGAGTCCTATACATTACGGATTAACCTATTCCACAACAATACCTAATCTAGGGTCCACTGTTGGAATGACCTAGATATCAATGAGATGGAAAATGAGTTAATGATGAGTAATAATTCATTGGTTTAGAATGTGGGTATAACACTCCCCACAATAATATTAACCGATGAAACAAATATCGTAGAAAACATGTGAATAATTAATTCATAATAAACTAAAGAACCACCAGTCTGCCCCTCAAACAATATTGATGGTTAGTTCTCTGTGGGAAAGGATTTAATATAAACATGATAGAGAAAACACAAAATAGAAAACAAATGAAAAAATAGAATAATAAGATACATAATTAAATATAGAATGAAATTATATAATATTATTATAGATAAAAAAATTCCACCGTAGGTTACATGAAAATTCCTATCCTTTGGAATGGTGATGGAGGGAAAAATTTATAAGGAGAGGGGTGATGAATATTCACTCAAGATATGTCCTCTAATTTTTAATTCATGCTATCCTGATTAATTACTGATTTATGAAATGAAATGATCATAAACATTGTTCATCTATGTCTTTCACATGAACCCAAAACCTTTCATCAGGATTTTCTATTTACATAAGTAGTCACAATAGATTTATTCATCAAAATTATTCTAGCTAGGTGACTATTCTAATTCTAATGCTCCAAAATCCAATGAATTTATGACCTTTAATGAGGTAGATTATATGTTGGTCATATTTAATGAATTATCCTCTTAAATATCTCCATGTATAATTTTATCTCCATTTGGTCAAAATTAGGCAATATATGGTCCCACATTTAGAAGTATTCTGATCTCATCACAATTTTGAAGGTTCAAAAAATAAGCCACTTTTGGGCCTTAAAAATTTATGTTATTCTATGGATCTAGATTAACGAAATGGGTAGTAATATTCATGGAAGATAAATTAACAAATGTTACAATATCTATCAATATATAAATTTTAATGTCTGAAACAATGAAGGTAATTAAATGTTATTATAATCCAAGAGTAGGATAGTTTAGAAATTAAGCTCCAAATGTAACCAAACATAAAAAATATTAAAATTTAATATAAAATTACACTAATATGGGAGTAATAACTTTTAATTATATTATAAAATTCATCAAAATATTAGCTTTATCAACCCCTAACACATAACCATTACACTCTATAGAAATAATCAAATATTAAAATCAAAATTGACATAAGAATAAAAAATGAGAAAACGCCCATGATCTTTTACAAAACATAAATTCACAATGTATTCTTTCTGAAAAAAATTTCATTTCAATTTTATTCCCTTCAGTTAAATTCACTCAACATAAAAAATTATTCCTTGGCACTATGGCACCATCCTTATATTAAATTTTATTTCACTCTTCACTCAAGAGAAATTAAATATGGAGTTATACTTCTACATTAACAATGTATTTATCACCATATGGTTTTGAAATTTCTAATCTATCCACACCAATATATATAAAAATATTTTCATTCTTGATATATTTTATAAATATGTTCAATAGCCAACGGTTTGTGGATAAAAACATTTAAGAATTTTATGCTGAAATAGAGATGTTGAACTATTAAGAACAATTCATGAATAATGAATTACAGATGCTAAGAAAGTAGTCACTCAATTTTCCTTAAATTTAAAACACATTATGAACCCATTTCATGACCTAGGATGTGACTCATCTATCTATTACAATGAAACATCTCTACCATATTATCCCTCCTTTTTTCAAATTTTTTTATTGTTTTATTTTGTATTTCGTATTTCTTATTTTCATTAAGGATGAGATATAAATAGAATTAAATAATAAAATGAAAATTCATACCCATGATTTTTAGAGGTACATGAAAGAAAAATTATATCACAGTGAATTATTTAAGATGATATCCATTTTTATTTATATATATTTCTTAATTTTACATTTTTTATGTAGGAGAAAGAGATGATACAAATAAAGAAAAGCGAAACAATGACCGATTCCCAATTATATCCATATACGCTTCCAAAAATTACAAGACACACCTCACTACACACTCAAATGAAACAAATCACAAAGAAAATACATGAAAGGAGTTTCCCTAACACTCAAACATGAAATATCCTAGTAAAAATATTAACAGTGTGGGTAGGTAGGGAAAATCATCTTGTAATGATTGATAACCCTATTTGGAAAATCATTTCGTATAAGGGAAAAACATGGTTAAATTCAAGGGTTTGTCTATAGTGTAAATGTGGATATCCAAATAAATACCACAATCATACCCAAAAAATCCATGAAATCAAATGATTTCAAAGTGAAAACCTCAATGTTCAGATTTCCACATAAAATCCACATTTCTTTGAAGAAAGTGTGGGTATTAAGAATAATACCTAAAAATGACTTATAACAACCCATAGAAAATAAAAAATATTATTTTTCTATGTTTCTTTGGCATTGATTTTAAAAAATAAATCAAAGTTTAAAAAACATGAAAATATAATACAATGAAAATTTATCACATAAAAAATCATTTATAATAGAATCTTTAGAAAATCATGTTGAATTTCTCAAAATTCATTGAATTGTGAAAAATGATGAGATTATAAATTTAGGCTCAATGTTTGAGGAAAATTTAAAACTAAAAGAAAAACAAAAACAAAAAACTATGTAGGATGACACTCTCACCCACTCATAGATTTCATTGCACTTAATTTCAGCTCAAATAAACACCTAAAACCAACAATATTGGATGATATAATGTGAGTTTAATTTTATTTGGTACATTTGATTAAAGATCATTGTTACTACCACTTTATACTAATAAAGAATGTAAAAAATAATAAAATATTAAAAATAAAGAAAAATAAATCTTGCATTTAACAGCACATGTATTTTTCAGTGCTAGAAAGAAACGATGAAAAATGGTATATTTATATGCACTGTGGAAATCACAAAAAAAATTATCCTTTTATCAGCGCTTAATTTTCAGGGTTGATAACAATTTCTTTCATCGGCACTTTTTAGCAGTCATAATGGTCCGAATAAATAAAATGATATAATTATATAAATAAAAATAAAATAATGATTTGATTAAAAAACATTACAAATTTTATGAATTAAATAATTATTGATAAAAATGAATAAAATGATTATACATTATCGAATTTTAGTCATTTAATTAATTAAATTACTATGATAATTAATGTTATTAAATTATATATATTGAATATATAGATTTATATTAACTTAAATAAATATGATTTATATATTACAAAATATTGATGCACATTACATTAGATTGTCATATATTTATGGAATAATGGATTATGATTAAAAATTAATATGAATTAAAAATATTGACGAATTTCATAGTACATGACATATTACAATAGTTCTAGGAGGGGGTTACAAAAAAGGAAAGAAACAATCCCACCTATAAGTACTCGAGGAGACTCTATCATGATACCTCCCATGAGACCCCTCAAAGATGTTACCACTATGAAACACCTATGGGGGCATATAGTACTCGACATATAATTGAATATCATATGATTTTTGAATTTTACATAGACAGTGATCAAATCTATTTTATATTGATTCCACATATACATAAATAATTCATTTTTATATAAAATGCAAACAAAAAAACATATCTATTTTTTCAATATTGTTAAAGTGTACCGATTCTTAATTTATTCAATTTCACTCATTTTTATCATATATGCATGCACTTAAAATTTGATATTCATTAATAATGTGAAAAAAAATATTTCTCAAAAAATATTTATAAATTAATATATTTATAAATTTATATTTACTATATTTATAAAATTATGTATTTTTAACTATAAATATTTAAATTTTTTTTAAAAGTTTTTATATAATTACATATAAATTTTTATATATATTTAAATAATTATTAAATTTATAAAAAATTTAGTTAAATAATGCATATATTTACAATATTTATATATATTTTTCAAATATATATATTTATAATAATATAAATATATATAATGTAATAAAAATTATTTTTGTAAAATTATTTCTTAAATTATAAATAAATAATTATTAAATAATAATAAAAATTTTTAATAATGAATATTATATATATATATATATATATTAAGTGTTTATAAATATTTACAATATTTTTGTTTATAATTATAATTATAAATCCTTTATCAGTGCGTAAGTAGTATGCGCGGGGTAAAAACATCGTTATCAGCACTAAAAAGGGTAGAGATAAAATTATCAATTATCTATGCTATAATTTTTTTGCGCCGATAAATATTTTATTTATCAAATCAGAAATAATAAGTGCTAATAAATGGACTCTTTATCAGTGATTATTTGTAAGTGCTATTAAAATTGTCCCGATATAATTAAAAAACTGGGAACATATACGAACCAATCAGAGTATCAAAAAAATTCTAAAAAATCCACACACTGTCGTGACTCCTCCTCAGTGAATCATACCTCAAATCACAGCAATCAACTACATCTCGAACATCTCATCTAACATCCAGTGTTCGACTGAAGTTATGTTTTCCTTATAAGGTTTCATATTTTTTTTAACTTGGTGAGGCATGAATTCCTATTTTCATTGTGTAGTTTTGGATTCATTTGTAATTTCTTCTTTGATGATGTATTTATTCATGGTTTGACGATTTTATACTAGAGAGTAAGGCATTTTAATTTTCTCAGTTTCCAATTTTGATGGAATTATTGATCGCACATGGAATGTTTATTATTTCTGGACACTATGGTGACCCATTGAGTAACATGGATTTTAGATGGTTTTTAAATTATTTTAACATTTCCAGAATTGATCACCTAAAACCATTATATATATTTTTCATTATTTATTTTAACAGTAATATTCCTAACATGTGAAATTTTAGAAATTGATACTGGGAATTTTTTTTGTGAGGGAGTGGAAGGTATGTTTAAGGATTTATTTTATAATATACATATACATATCTTCTATATTCTGCATATCTGGGTTTGTGTTGGAATCCAATATATGGATGCATCATTGGAATTTTATTGAAATTTTATTTCTTCTTTATTTATTTATTTTTCTGGGCTGATTAATTCCCATTTTGTTGTTTTTCAGGACTTGGTGCTTATTGCTAGCCTAAGGGGGGATCCAGAATGTCAATTAGACACTATCATGGAACAAATCATGTGTTTTATATAAGTTTTTCTTGGGTTTTTTTGGTAACAATATCTATTATTAAATGTATTTTCTGTTTTTCAATAATCCATCTTCTTATGTATCTACACTTTTAATAAAATCTATATATTTTTCTGCCTCATTAGATTAATCCAACATTATTTATAAATACTTTTAAATATAATATTTGAAATATCAGACCTTGAGGTTAGGTAGTATTTTCCAACTAGATTATATATTTTTTATCATCATACTCCACCGACCTCAATAATTTAGAAAAAAATTATCATTTGGAGGTCACCCCTATCTTTTTATAAGAATTTTTAGAGACCTTAATACCACTATTTTAGATTATAATTTCTTATATTTAAATTTATATTTAAAATAATTTCACCCACTTTTGAGTAGTTATTTAAATAATAACATGTTTATTGGCATGGATTCCCATTGACACATAGCTATATTAAATTTGTAAATATATTATCTATTTTTTTTAATATCATGAATGTTTTCATATAACAAATATACCACAATATAGGATATAGATTGACATTCCATCCATAAAATTTAAAAATTTTATTTAATTTTCAATGTATATCAGTATGGGTATTCAATCTTCCTCTTTAAATCTATATATAAGGTCCTGGTTCCGAAAGCCACCCAGAGGCGCCCCGTACCTAGTTGGTCATGTGGCCTCAAGTGCATTTCCCCAAACACCAGAGGCTACCGACTACAAGAGAGGGCCTTGGATGTGATAGTGGGGAAACTATGCCCTCATTGGCAGAGTACACACCGGATGTAAACAATAAGAAACAACAGAAATAGAACAATCCATACACAAGAAAATAGCGGATGACTAAAGCAATAAACAACTGGAAGACACATATAAATATGAAATGATGCATGATACATATGTTGAGGAAAGCATCCAAACGAGTCACAATGCTGGAAAATAAAATAGTACCAAACCAAATTACAAAAGAAAGGTAAACAGATAAACTCCTCAGCATTGCAAGCCATAGGTTGGTCCCATGCTCTCCTTCTCCAAGGAAATCATGTACCAGAAGTCGAAGGGATCTTTCCCTTGTCTATACCTGAAATGACATAGTCTGTTTGTGCCCAAATGCCTGACCCAAATAGGTTGTGAGACTAACTCCTAGTAGGCATTCACCTGAAGATCTGTTCCTAATAGTCAATGAGTATATGGAAGGTAAAAGTACAATGAGCAGTAAACAACAACAACAAAGCAGTAGGCAGTAAACAGTAAGTAGTAAAGAAGGATGATACACAATAGTAATAAATCCACAAAAAACAATAGCAGTGAAGCAAATAGCTAACAAGAAGGAAACCCTCTAGGAAGTACTCACAGCCATCCCCTCTGGTCCTATCCATGAAGTACCACAACCCTCTGGGAATTGCACTCAGCCTAACCCCTCTGGTTTGGTCATACGAATTTATGAGGCTCTCTTGGGAAGCTCACTCAGTCAATTTCCCTTATAGTCTAGGGTAGTCAGGGACTCTCTAAGGAAGATCACGCAGTCTTACAATCTTATCCCCAATGTCTAGAGACTCTATGAGAAAGAGATCTCAGTCAATTTCTTCTATAGCCTCAGGTATACCATAGACTCTCTGAGAAATCTCACTAGTTCAATTCCTCATATAGCCTGGGAAGGTTCTTAAAAAGATTCAAACAAAATAATACTCAATGAGGAAGCTCACTCGATCTACCCACCAATAGTATATAATATGCAAGACTCTATGGGAGCTCACCCAGTCCATCCCCTATAGTCTATAATGTCTATGACTATCTGAAGAAGAACTCTCAGTCTCCCATCCTATAGTCTATAATATCTAAGACTCTTTGGGAGGCTCACTCGGTCTATCCATTTTAGTCTATAGCAACATGTTCTCTTAGTATCTTGCGATTCAGTGCATAATAATTCTATAAGGCCAAAGTAGACCTATATAGATACTTGGGTAACCAAAGTACACCTATAGAGCTAATTGGCTAAACAAATTATAGGGAAACAGGCACGTTATGACTTTCAATCCAACCTATAATCACAAGGCATGGAAATATGTGTAACAACCAAATGAAAATGAGACCCCAAAAGTCGTAAACAGAACAAATCCCGGGAAAAATATCCAAGAACATAAAAGTATCCTCTAACATGATCAATTTACCTATACGCAAGCATAAAATCAAGTTAGGAAAACCACTAGGCCAAGACAAGAAACACGTAATACCTGGATCACGGGTATTAGTTGAATTTGCACATAAAAATCAAATAATTTGAATGGTAAGGCATAGACCACCTACCTCGATCCTAGGAGATAGATATACTTGAATCATGATGACTGATTCTCACTTGAACGTCGTAGATCTGAGAAAACATCCAAAACACTCAATCCACGATAACTTGAGAAAGTAAAAGAATCAAGGAATGAAACTCAAGAAGAAGGAAGAACTCACCGCTACAGTTCCAACGCAATCGACGACAGTCGAATCGGACAACAGATGGAGGCTTAGGAATATAGTGATGTTTCACGACTGTACGACGTCTCTCGGTCGAACCGGACCTAGAAGAAGACATTTATGGAGATCAAGTGTGACCTTGGTCCGTTTAGTGAATAAAAGAAAGTACATGGTGTGTACATTTAGAGTACACTGCGTGTACTAGGTCTTTCCGTAATCCACCAAAATCAGCCTCCACGTCACCCCTACACACCCGATGTCTAGCCCGGACACGGCCAGTACACGGCTTTGAGCGGGAAAAGAGTACACGACATGTACTCTAAAAGTACATGGTGTGTACTTCAAAAATTTCCATACACATTATTTTTCTCGAAAACTATAGAAAAGGGAAGGACATACATGAAACGAAGATCTGGGTTCTTACGAACATACCCCTTAATGAAATTCATCCCCAAATTTCCCAAGAGAGGCGTAGAAGAAGAAACCTCGAATAGCTCTGGACACTGTGATCGAGCGTCGACCTCCCTCTCCCAAGTCTCAGCCTATACTTGCCCGTGCTGCCATAGTACCCGTACTAGAGGAACAGACCGGCCACGAAGAACCTTCGTACTATGATAAAAAATCTGGATAGGATGCTCCTCAAATGACGCATTCGCTTCGAACTCAACCTCCTTGGGCTGAAAAACAAGAGATGGTTCTGAAAAGAAACGCCAGAGCTGAGAGACGTGGAAGACGTCGTGCATGGCCTTGTACCTCTGAGGTAGCTATAACCGATAAGCAACTGACCCAACTATCTGAAAAACCTCAAATGACCCGACGTACCGCAGTGAAAGCTTACCATGTCTTAGAATCCTCTTGTGTCCCAACCTTAGTGCGACATGCAGGAAAACCTGATATCCGACCATGAACTCCATAGGATGCCTTTGCAGATTAAAATAAGACTTCTGTTGAGAATATGGTGTAGCCATCATCTTCCGTATCAATTCTATGTGCTTTGAGTTCTCCTGAACAAGACGAGGTCACAACAGAGCTGCCTCTCCTACCTCCAGCCAGCATAAGGTTGATCGGCAGGGCCTACCGTACAATGCCTTGTAAGTTTCCATCTGAATGGTCACCTGAAAAATGTAGTTGTAGGCAAACTCCACAAGAGGAATATGCTTCTTTCAGGAACTACTGAAGTCTATAATTCAAGCTCGGAGCATATCCTCAATCACTTAGATCATGTGCTCGGAATGGCTATCAGTCTGGGGAGGGTATGTTGTACTCGAAAGTACCCATGTACCGAAAGACATTTGAAGTCCCTACCAGAACCGAGAAGTAAAGAGCACATTACAGTCTGAAACAATGGAGTGTGGAACTCCATGTAGACGTAGGATCTATTGGATGCACAACCATCCCAGATCATCAACACTGAGGGTCTCCTTGATCGGTAAGAAGTGTCCGACCTTTGTGAGTCTGTCGACAACAACCCAAAAAGCTTCGTTTTCCCGAGGCGACCTCACAACCAAGTCAGAAAGTCCATCACGACATCGTTCCACTTCCACTAGGGAATGGGTAACTGCTGTAAAAGCCCTTCTGGTCACTAATTCTCTACTTTCATTTACTGACAAGTAGAACATCTCATGAAAAAACCACCAAAATCTTTCTTCATACCTGGCCAACAGTACTGGTGGGGTAAATAACGATACATATTGGTGACGCCAGGATGAACTGCCCAAACTGAGGAATGAAAATCCCACATCATCTCCTCGCGTATGTCTGATGGAACCCATACGCGTCCCTGGAAACACATGATCTCGTCCTCCCCCACTATCCATATAGGAAGAGGTTCCCCTCCTTACACACTCTCCTGTAGGACTAAGGCCTCCGAATCTGATAGTTTCCTCATCCGTACCCAATCAAGAAGTGTAGAGGTAATAGATAAAGAAAATAGGACAGTCTGTCCCTTCCTGTAATGCACTTCAAAGTAAATCTCAGAGAATAGTGCCATAAGTTGCCACTCACTACTGGCCTCCTGAAGTGCCTGAATCTATGTTCGTTTGCTCAACGCATCTGCCACTACATTGCCCATTCCTAACGTATAGGCAAGCTCGAAGTCAATGTACTATAGGCACTCAACCCACCTATGCTATCTCAGATTCAGATCACACCGAGGGAAGATATACTTGAGACTCTTGTGGTCGGAGAAAACCACAAAGTGATCTCCCAGAAGGTAGTGTTTCCAACAGCGTAAGGCATGAACAACAGCTGCCAACTCCAGATCGTGGTAGGGTAATTCCTCTCATGTGGCCATAACTACTGAGACCCATACGCAATGACTCCATCTCCCTACATAAGCACAGATGATAGCCCGGTACCATAATCATCACAGTAAACAGTGTATCCCTTTCCTAGCTCTGGCAAGACTAGTATCGGTGGTGACGTCAACCTCCACTTCAACTCCTGAAAGGCTGATTCACTATAATCTGAACATAAAACCTTCTCCCCCATCTTGGTCAGACCTATCAACGGTGATTCTAGGGGCGAGAAGTCCTTAATGAAGCGTATGTAGTATCATGCGAGCCCTAGGAAACTCTGTACCTCAAAGATGTTCTTCGGCTTCTCACAGGAAACAACAGCCCTCGCTTTCTCTGGGTCCACAGATACTCCAGCCTATGAGATGAAGTGGCCCATGAAGTGAATCTGATCCATCCAAAAGTGGAACATTGAGAGTTTAGCATATAACTGATGCTCTCTCAGTGTACTCAGAACAATCTCAAGAAGTGTGGCATGGTCGTTTCAAGTGTGATAGTACACCATGATATCGTACATGAAGACCACAACGAAGGAGTCCAAGTATGGATAAAACACTTGGTTCATCAGTGCCATGAAAACTCCATGAACATTCGTGAGACCAAACGGAATGACTGTATACTCGTATAGACCATACCTGCTCTTGAAGGCTGTAAGAGGTATATCAGATGGTCTAACGCGCAACTGAAGATGACCGAACCTCAAATCAATGTCCGAAACACCCAGGATCCTTGAATATGGTCGAAGAGGTCATCTATCCTTAGAAAGGGATATCGGTCCTTGACCATAAACTGGTTCAGCTTTCGATAATCCACAAAAATCCGATGTACACCATCTTCCTTTTACGCAAACCGGATAGGCGAACCCCAAGGATAAGTACTGGGTCAGATGAAACCCTTTTCCTGCAACTCCTCCACCTACTTGTTGAGCTCATTTAACTGAGGTGTAGCCATCCTATAAGGAGGAATGGACACCTGTGCCACGGTTGGCACGAGCTCAATCGATAAGTCTACCTCACACTCCGAAGGCAATCCTGATAAGTCCTCTAGAAAGACATCCCTGAAACAATCCACCATTGGGGGAATGTATATCTGTGAAGTCCCCTAATCATCCAGATAAAAGACTAGAAATCTGAGCTATAGCTTCCCTTATCCCATGATTCTCTTGTCCATCTCTACCCGCCTGGACATCCCACTTGCCTCTATGAAGGAAATATCTTCCCTTTGGTAATACGAAACTCACCCTATGGCGATAGCAATCGACGACTCCCTGGAAGGGAACGAAACAGTTCATACTGAGAATGACATCATATCCCAACATCTCTAGGACATAGAGGTCAAATAATAAGTGAAACCCTGCATCCTCAAGAGGGTACTCTCTGCACTGATGTACACTAGATTTCCTCATTCCCAAAGGCATGTCAAGAGTCAACAAGTCGGCAGACGAAAGGATACAGAGCCCAAGGCTCTCCACAACAGGAACCGAGATAAAGCTATGGGAAGCACCTGTATCAAAAAGATCTGAAGATAAAAATGAGGCTACCAAGATCATATCTCAAACTATAGAAGGATCGAGATCCTACTCCTGATAAGTGTGCTCCATGGTGAAGGACTGGCCTGCACTGTGGGCCTGTGCCCCTGGCAGACCACTCTGAGGTGATCCACTCTGCTGTCACTGATGACCTGGTGGCTGACCACCACGACCGAGACCTCCACCTCGGCCCAAACAGCCAGAAGAACTCTAGTTCCTAGACTGGTGGGAAACTAGGAAAGCATCTACAGAACACGAGGTCATAGAGGAACCCCTACCACCAGCTGGAGGTGAGAAGATGTTACAGAAGCGCTGAAGATGGCCCATACTTCCGCAAGATCGGCACTCCATCAGATCTCTCTAGAACTGAGGCCTAGTGTGCCCATTTCTACCTCACTATTAGAATACAACCTGGCTTCCAGAAGACGTATCCCACGAACCCAAATCTCTTCGAGAAGACTCTCTGCGATGCTTCCTACAGTCCGTAGAAGGAACACCAGCTCTGGATATCAAACCTCCCTCGCTCACTGCTCCAGAATCCATCATATTGAACTTAGTAATCAACACCTAGTTGATGATGGAGGATATAGAAGTCAATTGGAAGATATTCACCTAGGAATGGATCTCCGGCCTGAGACCGTCCTCGAACTTCCTAGCAAGAACCAACTCATCACCTACTGAGATCGGTGTGAAACGCTACAGCTCAGTGAAGCAAGATGAGTAATCCATAACAGAAAGAGTACCCTGTTGTAGACTCATAATATCCCAGTCTCAATCGGCCCTTAGGTTCTCCGGATAGAATTAGTCATAGAAGTTACATCGAGACTCGTCTCAAGACATACCCTGATGGCGCCCTGACTTTGAGATCACCTACCACCACCTCTTGGCACTGTCTGAGAGCATATAGGTGTCCATCTTCACCCTCGTCTCTATGGGTATCTCCATATGCTCAAAGATAGTTAGGGTGGCCTCGAACCACGACTCTGAAGCCTGGGGTCCTCCATCCCCTGAAAAAGTAGGAGGATTCTTCTTCTGAAAAAACCGTATCAACTCAGCCATCAATGAGGTAGGTGACGATGCTCCCTGAAAATTCTGCATCATACTCAAGAAATCCTCCCTGAACTGTGCATCGATGCCTATGACGGGTTGAACAATTGGTTCCAAGGATGGCACATAAGGAGGATCAACTGGAGGTCCCTAATCGGCCATTTCAGGTGTCTGATCACCGTCTGGAAACTGACCCACGACCAGAGGATGTCTCAGAGGCATAGATCTTATAGATCAAAAGCACACCTTCGATTAGGATTATAAAAGACTGAAAACACATGAGTACAAAATGGGAATAGGGGAAAGAAACTATCAGGTATTAAAAAACATGACTACACGGCGTATATAAAAACTACACGACATGTACTTTTATCCATTGACATGGGCGTGTACTCCTGCCACTACTGGTCCTGTAACACCTCAAACTACACGGCATGTTGTTCCCAGACACGGCGTGTACTTAAACACTAAAACCCTTCCCGAGTCTCCTTACACGGCTAACCCACACGGTCCGATCTAACCCCAGAATACACTGCTTGTTCCCTAGGGACACGGTGTGTTCTAGACATGGTCTCGGCGGCCCGTGTTGTTAGTTACACGGTCGTCTACATGGCTAAACTTACACGATGTGTTCTGAACAATCACGACTTGTATATGAGAAGATTACACCGAACTGTATTGTTCGTGACATGGCCGGGTACCTGGGACAAAACTACACAACGTGTTCTTTTCCCACATGGTGTGTTCTACTCAAGCTTCCCTGTCCCGTGATGTTAGTGATACGGCTGGGTACACAGCGTGCACCTACCATGCACGACGTGTTTTAGAAGTCATTTTTCACGACACTGTCTTTCTACTCACACGGTCAGTGACACAACCTAAAAACTAAACGATGTGAATCCAGAAAGTACACGACGTGTATTCTGGGTTATTCTGGGAAGTAGCTCTGAAACTGTACAGAGGCCCAGAAAACACAAAAAACAAGGTAAGGGAGTGCCAAATTCCAACCCGCGAGGGCCCATACACCCCACGAATGAAAGATTGGAATCACCTACAGTCATATATAATGAAAACCAGGTCAATTATCCACAAAATACCGATTCAAGAGGGCCCATATCACCTCAAGATACAAAACATGGTGTTCATTTTAAGAAATGTATATAACAACCACGTTCTCTACCAAATTGCAGAAATTCTATCAAACATCTATCACAACAACATGCATAATCTACACAACGTCTATCAAAAAAACATGGAATTGCTAATGAACCCTAGATGACATGGTAAGAATGCATGGCATGTGATTTCTATCAAGTGCCAATATGATGCATGAGAAGGTATACCCTCATATCATCTGGTTTCCACAGAAATAGAACCATAATATCAAAACAATAACAACACGAAGCATGTGAATCACTCTAGGTGAAATCATATCATCCTTTAAATATCAAAACCAGAAAACTACAACAATGAGGTAGTATTTCTTTTCCCTGTATACGAGTTATCTTCTCCTGGTCACAACTTATTACCAAGTACCGAATCCGTCCTATCCCTGGATAAAGTCTCTAATCAATAAATAATGAGAAAAGAAACTCCTCTGATACCACTTTGTAACGTCCTGGTTCCAGAAGCCACCCAGAGGCAGCCCATACCCGGTTGGTCACGTGGACTCAAGCGCATTTCCCTAAATGCCAGATGCTGCCGACTAGCAGCGAGGGCCTTGGGCATGATAGTGGGGAAACTATGCCCTCATTAGCAGAGTACACAGCAGAAGTAAACAATATGAAACAACGGAAATAGAAAAATCCACACACAAGTAAACAGTAGAAGACTAATGTAATAAACAACTAGAGCACACATATAAATATGAAATGATGCATGATACACATGTCTAGAAAAGCTTCCAAACGAGTCACAATGCTAGAAAATACAATAGTACCAAACCAAAGTACAAAATAAAGGTAAATAGATATACTCCTTAGCATCGCAAGCCATAACATGGTCCCATGCGCTTTCCCTTGTTTATTCCTAAAACAACATAGTCTTCTTGGTCCCAAAATCATGGAACAAATAGGTTCTGATACTAACTCCTTGTAGTAATTCACACGAAGATCCATGCTTAACAGTCAGTGAGTATATAGCAGGTAAAAGTAAAATGAGCAGTAAACAGCAATAACAAAGCAGTAGGCAGTAATCATTAACTAGTAAAGCAGGATGATACACACCAGTAATAAATCCAAAACAAACAACAACAGTGAATCAAACAGTTAACAAGCAGGAAACCCTCTAGGAATTACTCACAACCACCCCCTCTGGTCCTATCCAAGAAGTACCTCATCCCTCTGGGCAGTGCACTCAGCCTAACCCCTCTGGTTTTCTCATATGAATTTATGAGACTCTATGGGGAAGCTCACTCGGTCAATTCCCTTTATAGTCTAGGGTAGTCAGGGACTCTCTGAGGAAGATCACGTGGTCTAAACATCTTAGCCCCAAGGTCTAGAGACTCACTGAGGAAGCTATCTCAGTCAATTCCTCCTATAGCCTCAGGTATACCACAGACTATTTGAGGAATCTCACTCGGTCCGTTTCTTCTCTAGAGTGTGAAGTTTCATAAAAAGATTAAAACAAAGTAAGAAAATCTGAAGAAGATCACTCGGTCTACCCTCATATAGTTTATAATATCCACGACTCTCTAGGAGATCACTCGGTTCATCACCTATAGTCAATAATGTCCATGACTCTCTTAGGAAGCTCTCTCGATCAACCCTCCCGTAGTCTATAATATCTAAGACTCTCTGGGAAGCTCACTCGGTCTATCCCTTATAGTCTGTACCACTATGTTCTCTCAGTCCCATGCCAGTCAGTGCATAATAATGCTATAAGGACAGAGTACACCTATAAAGCTACTTAGCTAACCAAAGTACACCTACAGAGCTACTAGGCTAAAAATTTTATAGGGAAACAAACATTTTATGAATTTCAGTCCAACCTATAATCACAAGGCATGGAAATAGGTGTAACAGCCAAAGGCAAACGAGACCCCAATGGTTGTAAATAGAAAAAATCATGGGAAAAAAATCCAAGAACAACAAAGTATCCTCTAACATGATTAATTTACCTCTACAAAAGCATACAAGCAAGGCAGGAAAACAATAAGGGAAAGACAGAAAACATGCAATACCCCGTTCATGGGTATTAGTAGAATTTGCGCATAAAGCTCAAAGACATTCAACGGTAAGGCACAAACCACCTACCTCAATTCTAAGAGATTTATATACTTTACCCATGATGATTGAATCTCTCTTGAAGGTCGTAGATCTGAAAAAACGTCCAAAACACTGGAAGCACGATAACTTGAGAAAGAGGAAGAATCAAGGAATGAAACTAAAGAATAAAGATGAACTCACCGTTGCGGTTCCAACGTAATCAACAGCGGTCGAATCGGACAACGAATGGAGGCTCTGGAATACAGAAGTTTCGCGGCCGTATGACGTCTCTCATTCGAACCGGACCTAGAAGAAGACGTTTATGGCAATCAGGCGCGACCCCGGTACATTTAGAAAAAAAAAAGAAAGTACACGACATGTACTTTTAGAGTACACAAAGTGTACTAGGTCTTTCTTTACTCCGCAAAAATTGGCCTCCACGTCACCCCTACACACCGTGTGTGTGTCCCGGACACGGCCAGTAGACGACTTTGACTGGGAAAAGAGTACATGGCATGTACTCGGAAAGTACATTGCGTGTACTTCAAAAATTTCCAGAAACATTATTTTTCTCAAAAACTCCAGAAAAGGGAAGGACATACCAGAACCGAAGATCCAGGTTCTTACACTATAAAACACTTTCCTCACATATATGGATTGGGAAATAAATATTTCATGAATTTTGTCAGTCGACTATAAACCAGTGAAAAAGAAACCACATTAATTATAAATTTTTAAACATTGTTCATTGTTAATGTATAAAATTATTATCATCATTCATCTCTTAGACCTCAAAATATTATGTCATCCATATTAATAAATACTTTGAATCTTTCCATAAAATTAATTTTTATGTAATGATTATGATCAATTAATTGTTTTTTAAATTAAAGATTCTTTAATAATTCATCTAACCTTCAATACCATGCTATTAATAATTATTCCAATTCATACACCGCCTTTATCAATTTACAAACATTGTTATCATACTGATTAAAGAGAAAAGTATCTGGTTGTTTAATGTAAAAATCATATTCAGGTTATCCGTTTGTAAATGCAATTTTTTTACATCTAGCTAGAGTACGTTCTTTTTTTGGGATGGAGAATTGTGGTGTTATGATATCCCATGAGACTTGAGATGTTTTAAAATATTTATAAACCATCAATTTTAAATTTTTATATTCCATTTGTTTCTACCTAACTTCTTCCCATAAATATATATATCATCAATTTGATTGAATGAGAGTTCATTATTCTTTTTTATCAAATATTAGTTTCTTATTACCCTTTAATTTAAAATATTATAATTGAATTTTTTATGTGATTTATGAAATATTTTATGTGTAGTGATTCATTTCATAAATTTATTAACTATTTTCTTTAACAAAACAAAACTATTTGAAATAATTAGATGTTGAGTTTCCAGTATTAGAATT
The DNA here is from genome assembly GCA_963277665.1 of Viscum album. Lineage (NCBI taxonomy): Eukaryota > Viridiplantae > Streptophyta > Magnoliopsida > Santalales > Viscaceae > Viscum > Viscum album. The sequence goes on along the minus strand of OY728155.1, from coordinate 226,914,693 downwards.
ATCGATAAATTTTACTTTTTATAATGAGTATCTTAAGAGTATTTATTTATAAATTGTTTAAATTTAATATTTTATGAACCCAATGGGATGGATATGAACTGAAAATAGATTCATCATAATATTTTGACAAATTAATATGAAGATGGAGTTAAAGAGTTCATCATGTTTGCAAGATATCAAGTAGAAGACCCTTCTAAAATCCTATGCACGTGTTTATCTTGTTGTTATTCAAGATAAATTAGTCCAAATGAGTTGTCATAACAATTTAGATGTCAAAGAATATAACAAATACATAAATGTTTGATTATACATGTGTAAAAACTGAAGATGGACATCGATTAGGATGATACTACGGTTTATGAATCATATGATAAAAATACAATTTTAAAAGATAATGGAGATCCTATGAAGGAAATGAAAATCAAAAATAATGATTACCTTTATGGTTGTGTAATGTTTTTTGAGGAGTTAAATAGCTATTCCATGAAACCAATGTATACATGTTATACAAAATACAAACAATTTAATCTCAATTGAAGTTATATAATTTGAAAGCTGGCAATAGATGGGTTGGCACTAGATTAACAGAACTACATAGTCTTCTAAAATATATGTTTCCAAAAAAAATTGAACTACCATTCTGAACATATGATGCTAAATGAATGATATGTTCAATAGTCACGATCCATAAAACAATACACTGTTGACCTTATGAATTCATATTGTTTCCCAAGGTCCATGAATCACTCATAAAATTCCTTATGTATGGTGAGGATCGATACAATAAAAATGAATCATGTTCTTTCAATTATGTATGGTTCAAAACTATCATTGCTTATTTTTGAAGACTATATAAATGTTTGTAAACCACAAGAAAATTAACATGGAATGGAGATTCAAGAATTAAAAATGAGAACATAATTTATCAATCAGATTCTCCTTAGTTGAAGAAAATTGATTATAAGTTTCATGAATATAGATATGATATGAGAAAATTTCATCTTGCATTAACTAAAGATAAAATAAATTCTTCTTGGTGAATAGATTAGAACTCATAGTATATTCCTCATCATGTTTTGGTAAATTATAACTTTCTACTAGGGTTTTCCATGAAGTACAAATACATTCTGTGGTCTCTACTATTATCTATTAAAACGAAACCCCATAATGATATTGATGTATATTCAGATCCATTGAAATATGATCTAAAATTGAAATGGGATATAGGTATTATATTGTATGATGCTCATAGAAGTGAATAATTCACATTGAGAGTCATGGTGTATTTAATGATAAACAAAATCCTCTCTTATGGAAATTTATCTTGCTATATCATTAAATGAATGTTGGGGTGAATCTTTTGTGGAAAACAGACATGGTCTATTCAGTTGAAATGTTCTTCAAAGACTGTGTTTTCAAGACATTTCAAATTTATTCCTAGTGAAGATAAATAATGTTCCTGGATGATAGCATTTGATGGGAATATTGAACAAGGTACAAAACCATCTAAAAAATTGGTGATCAACTGTAATAAAAAGTAAAAACAATAGAAACAATTTTTAGTAAACCATTTTGGATAAAACATATAGAATAATTTTGGAAGAAGAGGTAAATTTTCTTTGAATTCCGATATTGGAATATTTTTTGTGTCATATAATTTTTAGATGTCATGCATGTAGAAAAAAATTAATTTTATTGGGTTATTAGAACATAAATAAATGTTTCTAGAAATATTAAAAATGTAATCATGTATAGGTTAGACTTGATTAAAATGGAGATAAGTAAGAGTTGGTACTCGTGATGGGTAAAAGGCAGACTTTTGTATCTCTAGTAGCTTATACTCTATCAAGATAGAATTTTTTTTTAATTTTTTCTTTTCCTTACTCTTGTAGAAGGTCAACATGGGAATACATAAAATATCAAGATTGATGATTCAATCATTAACTAAAAGTTAGAATGACTAAAATTACATAAACATTGTGTTTTTATGCAAGATTTAATTCATGTTTCTATACATTTTATTCTACCTCAAAACATATGAAATAAATTATCCAGAGTCTGCATATTTTTCAAATCCATGTGTAATAAAGTTGAGACCCTACAAAGATTCCCATCACGAATCAGGATATTGAATTTATATTATGTGAATCAAAGTTATTATTCTCACCATTATTCTTTTATATAATTCTCCACTTGATGGTTCACTTGATCAGAGTCATTCAAGTATGTGGTCATGTACATTACTGATGGGTGCACTACGTTGAACGGTATATAATTACTTGGTAGCGGTATGTCAATAATCGAAGATGGAAAAAATTTTGTATTGAAGAACGATAAATTATTGAAGAAGATTTTGAATTCAGCACAAATTACCTATCAGATGTTTTAGACACTGGTCCCCCAAAGTCTCATCACCAAGAATTCCTTATGGGTGAAGGGTTTTCAGGAAGAGTTTTTGTTACAATTATCATGATAGAGTATGAGACAGGAAATCATTACATGTTACATAATAGTGCATATATTAATCCAAAAATTGAAGTGAACAAATTAATAATTATAGATTTAGATCTATCATGGAATGAATGATGGATATCAAATTCAAAAAATAAATAATTTATATGATGGGTCAAAGAACAAATTTAAAATGAGTTATATGAAAATATGAATTCAAATGCCAAATGACTTCAATTGCTAGATATAGGACAAAATAAAAATGTTATATCTTACACTGGTTTCATAATCAATGGTTATATGTTTTATAAAAAAGAACATGATGAATTTAGTACAATGAAAAACAATGGCATTACACTTCTGGATAAAGTTGTGCACATATCCGGTCTTGAGGATTGAAATCCAATTTAAGAACATATGTCATATTTTTGATTTATTGAACATATATATGAGTCATATTATACTACATTTCATGTAAATTTTCCATTTCAAATTGAATGACAATATAAATGGCGTGAAAGTCAAGGAATTGGGATTTTGAATCTGATTTTCGGAGAGAAAGTAGAAAAAGATGAGCCATTCAAAATGGCATCAGAAGAAGAGAAACTATTTTATTTCTATGATCCAACAAACAAGAATTGGTCAATTTTATTACTCCAAATTAAACAAATGTTGAGTCAGATGAAAATTCAATCGAGTAAGACCTATTCATCGAGACATCATAATCATTTTATATTGGTCCCAATGTAGAAAATGACTTGTACTTATAGGGGACCATAAATATGGGATTTAGATTCTCGATTGTGGAAGTAAAGAATTAAAACCATTAAAAAATTGAATAGGGTTCAATGAAAATGTAAAAACATGTTTTTTAATATATTATTATTTTACTCAATATATTATATGTTCTCTAATTCATTAACATAATCCAAATTAATCTTTTGAGTACTCATGCATACAAAGTATTCTACACATGATGGTAGAATAGACTATAATGTAGTAAAGCATTTAAAATGTTGTAACGGTAATGTTAGGATATACATTATCTATTTTACCAATAAATTATACAATCAAATATTGAAGTAATTTGAATTATTATTTGAAGAGTTAGTTTATTTTGGATGATTTTGGACCATGTTTTAGGCCTTTATAAAATGAGAAATGATGTAGTATGTGCTCAATCATAGAGGTAATCTTTATGTTTTTAATGTAAAATCATTATCCATAGAGTTAATTTATTTTTTCATTTTTATGTTTAATTTATTTATTTTTAGTATTACTAACATAATAAATGTTTTTTTACTGGTTGATTCTTTTGTTCAAGTTGGGGTGCTTTTTTCAACATTAATCCTTCTACTACCTTAAAACCTTTTCACCTATTTAGCGGGTTATTTATCACTTTCATTCATGTTACCTCCACTTCTTTTGAAGGATGATAAATGATGACGCCTATTATCTATTATATAGGTAATCTTGATTTTTTCACATTAAAATCCTTGTCCATTGAATTAAGGATTTATTTCATATTTATTTTTAAATTATTTCTTTTTAGTATTTCTCGCATAATAATTGCTTTCTTAGACAACCATATTCTTTTTTTTGTTGGGGTGCTCTATCCAAAATTCATGCTTCTTATCTTTTAAATCCTTTTCCCCCCTATATCGGTTCTTTTATAAATTTCCTTCATGTTAACTCCAGAACATTTATAGTAAGAGAAAATTCATTTTTTTTCCCTATTACAGAAGAAATCTTGATGTTTTCACAGAAAAATTATTTTCCATAAAATTAATGTATTGTTTCGTATTTATATTTTATTTTTTAATTGTTACTCTCGTAATGAATGTTTTATTATATAAGTAGATTCTTTTATTCTATTTAGGTTTCTCTATCTAGCATTGATGCTTTTTCTCCCATAAAAACATTTCACCCTCATAGTGGTGAATTTATCACTTTATTTCAAGTAACATCCAATGCGTTTATAGGAAGAAAAATGATGCTAGCTTTGCTAAATTACCGAGTTAATCTTGATATTTTAGTAATAAAATAATTTTCCATAGAATTAATGTATAGTTTCATTTTTATCTAGAATAAATTTATATTTATTATTATTCACATAATAATTATTTTAATATATAGGTGGATTATTTGGTTCCATTTTTGGATCTCTATCCAACATTCATTCTGCTTATTATTAAAAACAATTTCACCCCTACAGTGCTGCATTTATCAATTTGTTCATGTTACCTCCATTGATTTTTTATGAAGAGAAAAAAAGTTTTCCTTTCTCTATTACATACGTAATATTTGTTTTTTCATAATTAAATAAATTTCAATAGAATTAATTTATTGTTTCATTTTTATGTTTTATTTATTTATTTTTTGTATTACTTTCATAATAATTGTTTTCTTATACAGGTGGATTCTTTTTTGGAGTTGATGTGGTTTGTTCGATTCTCTTAAGGTAGTGTAGGTAGTTTTACAAATAAAGTCAATATAAATCAATGTATCATTGACAGTTAGGATTTTAATGAAACTCTAGGACATGTATAAATCATTTGTACCTCAATATGACACATGATGTGACTGGTATTACTCCATGTACTTCATCATATTTTAAATTGACATTAATTATAATAAAAAATTCAAATGATTCAATTAGTCAGTTTTGATTTCAAAATCTACATTTGACTTTTATAAGTTTAACTCACTGAAAATCAAGAAAACATTATCATATTTTATAAATAATTATGGTCATAGATTCATAAACTATTTTTAACATATAGAAATTGGTCTCAATACAATCTGATACATGATGAGATCTATATGTGTCAAGTTGTGTGTTTCATGCACAAAATGAAATTTTAGTAAAAAAGACAATTGATGTAATAAAAACTGATAAAAAACATTCACATTGTTAGGATACATTAAGAAAATAATCCCCAAGTGATTTGGAACATGTAGGAAATAACATCCCTCAAACTGATTCATGATGTGACTGGTATGAATATATGTGCATCTTTATAAAAAATTTGAATTCATTTCTTTAAAAAAACTGACCTACTAAAAACGAAAAAAACACATTCAGATTGTTATGGTACTTTAGGACAAAAATCCACCAGTTATTTGAGACATTATTGAATTAGACGCTCTTCAATCTGATGAACGGTGTGACCAATATGACTCTAAGTGCATGTTTTTATTTAAAATTGACATCATTTTTAATAAAAAGTCCAAAATACATACTCAAAACTAATAAAATTCATTAAAATTATTTAAATACTTTACGAAAATGATTCATAAGTCATTTTTATTATGTAGAAATCATCTTCACCTCAATACGATGGATGTTGTTACCGGTATGACTACAATTGCATCTTTTTATTTAAAATTGACATCAATTTTGTAAAATCCACACGTAAATTTATTTCTATATATTATAAATAACATAAGATTTTTTTACATAGGTTCTTTACTTTTCATGATCTGAGGTGGATAGTTCTGCAATAACATTATTTAGTACATGATTAAAAGAAAAAATCATTTATATGAATGTTTTATAATAATTTGTATTCATGTAATTGCATGAACCAATGTCCGAAATGAATATAATATAATGTTTTTTCTCATATTTTGTTTAAATTTAGTTTCATATAAATCTCGTATTGAAACTTGTTTTTGTTGATATCTGGTGTGTTTGGTGTTGTGGTGTGCTGTTACAACACACTGCAATATGACCCTTTATCAATGCTTTTAAATGTTCTAATAAAAGACTATTTTATCAGCACTCATAAAAGTGTTGATATGATAGCCTTTTTGAGTGCTTTTAAAGGCACTAATAAATGCATCCTTTATCGGTGCCTAATATATTCACTGATAAACGATTCCTTTATCAGGGATTTTAAAAATGCTTATAAAGTTACCATTTATCAGTGCTTTTTTAGCACCAATAAAGGACCCATTTATCAACACGTTTTTAACGCTAATAAAAGACCAGACCTATTAAACGCTTTCATGATTTAAGTGATATTTTAACATTAATAAAGGACATTTCAAGCACTGTTAACAGCCTACTTTGTAGTAGTGATGGTTTGGACCCCCAATAAGGTTCAAGGATTCTACTACCCCTTGTTAGGATGTTGTAGTTTATTAACCCAATTTTTATGGTTGGTATAATATCATACTCTTGAACCGTTAGATATGATTTCTCCCAAATTCCATTTGTTGATTACATGATAGTGGATCCTCAAGAACAATAAAAAAGGCTAACCCCATGATTTGTTGAAATATTAAATTTATGGTGATGAGGGAGAAGGGAAAATAATATAGGGGTGCTCCATATATAGTTTAGTTGGAGGTGCGAGTTCCACTAGTGGATAATTTTTAAAAATAAGATTTGGATTAACTTATTATTCTTGTTTTTCAAATGATTCAATAATTACTTATTGTTTCTTTATATCATCCTGACATGAACCAGTTTACATCTCAACAAGATCCTCCATTATCCCCACAATACAGAAATTATCTTCCTGAAATGGAGTCATATAGTTTAATGAATTTGAAAATATAAAATAGTGGGAGGTAATACTCAAATTAAATTAAATTAAAAAATATATATTAAAAATAAAATAATATCTCAATTAATTTTTTCAACTTAAAATTCCCCTTCTTCACATAATTACAATTGGAGTATATTAGTTCTTGATGGAAGAGGGTAGTCCACATGATCTAACATTTCATAAAATAACATTATCTTTGATTTTTTTTCGTTCTATAGTCATAGATATGTAGATATTTTCTGATTATTCATTATGAAATATGGATTCATCACTAACCATTTTGGTTTTTATAAAATATTAGCAATGTTATTTAGAATTATGTTTCACTCCCATAATTGTATCAGATTTAAAGAATCATTTTCTCCAATGGATCGAAGGCCTTCATTTTTTATTGATTTTGAAAATCCACCTTTCATGGGGTGAGGTGGAACCCTTACAAGGCCCGTAGGTGTAGGTATTACATGGCCCATAGGCCTTAGAGGAATTCATTGCCCGTAGTCTTCAAACATTACATACAACCCAAACTATCTACTTGGAACTGCTCCTCCCCAGCATCTTCATTGTGAAATCAGCTCTCCACCTTGGCATGGATGTTCATCTAGGAATTCCAGTGCATGCACAAGCTTCATTTATAAGGCCTCAGCCTTAAACCTTACTTAATCTTGAGTTATTACAAGATTACACATTTAGGATCTTTTCAAGTTTAGAGTTTTAGAGAATTAGATCATAAAACTTGTATTACATTCCACATTTAAACAAAGTGGTTACATGAAAGATAGTATTAATTTTTCCAATAAACGCAAAAATATTTAAAATAAAACGTGGATTCTTTCTTGACACTTCCTTGACACTATCATCATATCATGTACCCTTCCCTTGACCTGTGAAAAACATTTCAAAAACCTGGGATGAGCATAAAAAGCTCAGTAAGGGATATAAAAATATGGAAAGGAAACATGAGTACATGTGTACATAAGAATGAAATCATACTTTACCCATAAAACATAAGCACTTTAACATACCTCATAAAATCATGAATAAATCATAGAAATCATAAGACATTAAGGTAACTTGAGGCATTCATAACATTCATACGTAGGGAGTAAGCCTCTTGGTTACGTTTGGAATAACCACCACAGTATATTCCCTAAATCTCTTTGGAGAAACCATAATGTTTCACTCTTTCGCGTTACCCAATGCATTGGAGAGCTATATCGGGCTCACCCTCCCTTAGTTTATCACGGAACCACCCGTCTTCATAACAATGCCCAATAACCATAACATAATCATATCACATAAAACATGCATAAAGGAAACATAACATTTCCACATTTCAATCACAAGATATTAATAAAACACATTGATAAAAAAAACATTATGAAAACCATTTTCAATACCAAAATAAATGAAAAGTAATATAAGGTATTTAATTTTCTTTTAAAAATAAGGTATGGCTTGTATAGGAAGCCAAAACTCAAATAATGGTCACGGCGGCGGAGAAGTCATTGTCGCCGCATACGTATGACAAAAACATTCTCTTTTGTCGTTTTGTAAAATGCTTCATATAAAAAATATTCCTTTTGGATAAAAGTAAAATTCAAAGGGGTTTATAGATCATATAAAAGAAAGTTGTGTATAAAAAAAATATGCCTCAATGAAAGGATATTGGGACGAAGTCCCTTACAAAGACGATATCCTTGGTTTAAGGACAAATCAATTAATTAATTACGTGCGACAAACGAATACACCAAATATAAGTGGATATTAAGTGTAAAAAAATCAGAGGTTATTCACACATATTCATATAACAACATATTCAAGGAGTACATGTTTATCCAAAAGAATCAAATTTGGGTTAAGAAGTTCCCTTGCAAAAATTTGACTGCCTAATGGCGTCACTAGAAAATTCAGAAAATGAGTTGATGTGAGATAAAAAGGGTATCTCATCACCTGGACATAAATTTTACATCAATAAGTATATATAATAACATATCCCAACATAATTGTATGTTAATTAAAAGACATAACAAAATAATTCTTTTAAAAAGAGGAGGGTGAAAGGTTCCTTTACCGACTTGGGTTACTTTCGAAACATAAACCCCGTGAAAGAAAGACAATAAAACATTTATGTATATACTCAAAAATGAAATTATATTACACCATGAGTAAAATAATGGGCAGTACGTACACCACTCATAGTAAATTGTGGAAAACGTAGCATAAATCCCACAAGAATAAAAGTCAGATGAAAAATCCCTTACCAAAACTCGGCAGCTTAACGATGCCACTTAAAACTTCCAAAAATGGATTGATGTGATCAAATAGTGTCTCTCATAATATTACAATAAAATTTACAGCAAGAGGAATGTAAAAGAACATCCCACATCATAACAAAGAGGAGATTAAAATAAGTGACATAAATGAGAGTACATGAAAAGAAAGAGAGAGGTTAGATCTCTTACGAAAATTCGGCAGCCTAACGGTGCCCCTCAAAACTTCCAAAATGGAATGATGAGAGAGAATAGGGTCTCTAATCATATGTACATAAAAATTACAGTAATAGTAATATAAAATAACATCCCAATCACAAGAAATATGAGCTTAAAAAGAATGACATAAAAGAGTGTACTTAAAAATAAAGAGAGGAGTAGGATCCCTTACATCAAGTCCAACTTGTCTTCTTCGTTTCTTTATATTCGTGAATAATAAACGTTGGTAAATTTATAATTTCCTAAGAACCACCTTTAAAAATTATTATTCAGTTCATATCACATATTATAATGTTATAATACTTGTTTAATAATGTTAGTTAATATCAGACGTTTTTGTCGATGTTTGGTACATGAGTCAAAAATGAACTTGTTTGAAAAAATGATTTTCCATGTAGTTATAAGTAAATAATTTCCATAATAGTATTAATTATTATAATATAATATATATCCAGAACATATTAATTTTATACTATTCCATATCATTTGGAGATAAAAAACGAAAGGCACCGTTCATGGAGACGGTAGGCCGTACGTACGCATGAACGATACTTTCATTTTTTCTTTGTCAAATTAAAGGAATTAAAAAATAAATGATATATATATACATATATATTATAATTACAGTATAATATATATTTTATATAGGTCACATATGTTCATTAATTTCATTCTTTATACGTTCCATGTATTACATGTACGAGTCACATCACTTGAGGGGGCGGTAGTCCACACTTCCGAATATGAAATTATCGCATTTACACAACATGAAAAGAATAAAGGTATGGTTTAAATATAAAATACAGAAGTATATAGTAAACTTAAATACCATATATATCATATATAAAATACAGTGACATCATAATGTCCACCATTAATGTTGTTAAAAGAATATTGAACAATCATCGTTTCGTGAGGCAGAAAATCGCCAACCACAGAAACAGTATGTTCTTTAACCATTAGATGAAGGTGTGTGTAAGTGTAGCTCCAATAATTCTTATAAAAACATCCTAGTATATTTAAGATACTGGATTTGTTACAAAAGAAATGAATAAAAAGAGTTTAGGGGGTTGGAGAAGAAAAATAAAACAAAAGGACACAGGTGAAGACATTATCTTAAAATCGGGTAACACCCTTTGGTTTGAGCTCAAAGGCTTCCTTGGGAAGACTTCTGCCCAAACTGAGGATTCAAGTAGTTATAGAGGGATGTGGAGAGGCAAAATGGGCAGGATTTGGACGATCCAAAGGCTTTGGAAGTGTGGGTAAGGAGGTAGAGGTGAGGGCCTTTTATTATAGGAGAGGAGGGGAACTCTTGGAAAGTAAGAAAATGATACTTTATTTTAGAATGGGTTTCGGATTTTAATGGCCCCACATTGATGTGGTTTTAGGATAAGGTGATAAGGGTTCTAAATCCACTCATACAATAGGTTTTGGACATGTGTAGGTCTTTGATTTTAAATTATCTTTCCATTTTATTTAAATCGTTAAATAATGAGTTTATCGCTGCATCATCATGATGTCATAAATAATTTAATTTATTTAATGTCTAAAAATTATAAAACAAATACTATGATTTAGGAAATCTTTTTTTCTTTCCATTTATTCTTTATAGTAAAAAATATGACTTGTATAACCCCATTTAAAAATTGTTTTACTAAAACATCTCATGTTTGTGTCATTTTTACTTTAACATTAAATAAAAAGATATTTAGGTCATTTTCCAACCAATGTGGCTCCATGGGGTCCCCAAGTTGACACATGGATTTTCTTGGTCGTCCATGACACATAAAATGAGGGTAGGACATGTGTATAGGTCATTTCATTTTATTAAAACATTATTCTTACCTTAATCTACACTAATTACCTCTAATCCCGAATAAAAACTTAATAAGTTAGTATTCACCAAAAAATTATTTTAATCCCATTGAACCACATTTTACTTATTAATTACAACCATGTATGTCGGATTTTTGAAATTCAAAACACAAAGAAGGCAAAATTTCATGTAAACGGAAAAATCAGTTTTTATAAGTACCACTTAGTGGTTTCACTATTCATCAAAAATTGAAGTTCTTCAGAAAATTACCAAAAGTTCACCCTAAGCTATATTTGATATTCCAAATTCAAAAATGATTTATATTTTACAAAATTCAAAACATATAAGTTGCATTAATTAATTTAATAATTAATTCCCACTGTTAAAACAAATATCGTGTTTTTATGAAACAAAATGTATCAAATGATTGACACTAGTTTAAGTGCGATTTCAAAGGGAAATAAATTTCAACGACCACTATTGGATTAAATGGTAAAAATATATTATAATTTCACTTTAAAACAAAATCAATTGATAATATACTCATATAAATAAATTAGATTCAAAGTGGTTTTGAATTAAAATACAACATTTTTCACTATTCATTAAAATTGAACTTTTTCGGAAAAATACCAAAAATTAACACAAAGTAAATTTTGATGTCCCGATTCTAAAAAAGAATTTTATTTTGTAAAATATAACACATAAAATTGTCAAAAAGTGGATTTAAAAGAGGTTCTCCATCAAAAGGTGGTTAATCACCCTTTTAATGAATATTAGAATGTTTACGCTTAAAATTGGATTCAATTGCATTTTTAATCCTCTAAAATTTCTTGTAAAAAGTAAAAATATTTGAGAAACATATATAATCATTTTGTAGTAAGTTCTGTTCATTCCCGCCCTTACAACGGCTAGGCGTTAACTACTATTTAAAATAATATTATTTTATTATTAGAGTGCAACGTAAGATTCCCAACAAACTTGTCGTTGCGTGTTGGGTTCGTCATCGAGCATAGAACCCCCTTTAAAGTAATATTAATATTTTATTCACAAATATGGATAAATATAAAAATGTCATATTCTTTATTTACCTGGGGTGTTACATCCTTCCCCCCTTTTGGGAATTGCGTCTTCGCAATTTTAAAATTGAGCTTGGAAACATCCTTGAAAGTCCCACATTGGAAAAAGAGTCGGTAAAACAATCACTTTAAAATAAATAAAGATAAGTACAGAGTTCACACGAGTTAACCCATACTAGGATTCCATGTAGGAAAAAATGGAAATGGAGGAGAAAACATAGGGTCATGTTATAATGGAGAGTGATAGAAAACATGTTTAGGAGAAAGTTAACCATAAGAAAATCACAAACTTGTGATGGGTTAAACGGTATTCGATTCCCCAGTAGGAAAAGTTAATAGAAAACATTTTTGTATTACGTTACTTTTTATTGAGTAATTTATTCATAAGGAAACATAATCACTTATCATGTTGACTTTCAACATTTATTAAATTCCTTACACAAACTCATATTTTCTCCAAAAGATGAGTATTTATGAAGACTTGTTCACATTAAGAGTACTATAATAAACTTCTAGAGAATCACCTAATCCACAAAAGATAACTATATACTTCCCATGTCTTTAGACATTAACCAAAACCGAAACCAAAAAGGTTAGTACAAGATCAGATAATCCAGAAAAGGATAACCTGTTATAAAAAGAAAATCTATTCTTAATCTCCAAAATTTGTCCAAAAAAACCCAAAGTTCAACGAGGACCATTCGATAAACAATTTGACCATAAAATTATTCCAAGTAAACCAAACTAAGATGGAAACCCATATATTTGAATGATTTAGTCACATAGTCTTCCAAGGTAGAAATTAAATTTTACCTCCAAATAACATCATTTTCTCTTAAATTCTCATATTGAAAAGTAATTAACCTAATCACATATCCTAGATGATAGGTTAATCATTTCCATAGGTAACCCAAAATAAACTTACTCTTGATTCCTAAAATCATCTAACTAAAAATAATTAGTCAAACTAACCAGGGAATTCACGTAGTCCAGTGGTAGGCGATAAATACCAGTCGCACTTTGGTTGTGGGTTCGATTCCCGCAACATTGTCCGACGCGACGAGTTTTCACACGGTCTGTGTGTTGTCCTTTTTCCAAAACTATATAATTCTTAAATCATTACCCAAAATGAGATAAAATCTTTAAAATGATCATAACATATTTTAACATCAAGTTTATCTCATGCCTTTCATTTTCCATCATAACATATAATAACCCATAATTACCTCAAAAGTACGGATCATATAACCTCTAATGGTAACCTTTATAATAATTACCTGAACTTCCACATCGATTGGTCATCTCATACATGATGCATTACAGATCATACCAAGGTTAAAGTGGTTGATCATGAATCCTTGATAGTTGTTTTATAACAACCATAGGTTTCCTCATTCAATCCCCCATTTTATCTAGTATCTTAATCAGAGAACTACCACAGTTTCCTTCAAACCAGTTGTCTCTTTGGTGCCTGCTAGATCCATCCATTCAATGAAAATAGAAATGTCAGTGTGAGTATATCAACAAAACCATCATGTACTAATGAGTAAGGTAAACACTAAGATATAATTACTTATTCACTTTATCTAAAACTAGGACTCTTTCTGAAATCCTAACCATTATGGTAATGTCATTTATGCTTAAAGAGTACCCTAACCTCTGATGTTATCTAAACCGACCTTTGATACCAACTATAAGGCCCCAACCTTAAACATTACTTAATATTTAGTTATTACAAGAATACACATTGAGGTTCTTTTCAGGTTTAGAGTTTTAGAGAATTAGATCATAAAACTTGCATTACATTCCACATTTAAAAAAAGTGGTTACATAAAAGATAGTATTCATTTTTACAATCAACAGAAACATATTTAAAATAAAACATGGATTATTTCTTGAAACTTCCTTGACACTATCATCATATCATTTACCCTTCCCTTGACCTGTGAAAAACATTTCAAAAACATGGGATGAGCATAAGAAGCTCATTAAGGGATATAAAAATATGGAAAGGAAACATTAGTACATGTGTACATATGAATGAAATCATACATTACCATTAAAACATAAGCACTTTAACATAACTCATAAAATCATGAATAAATCATATAAATCATAATACATAAAGGTAACTTGAGGCATTTATAACATTCTTACGTAGGGAGTAACCCTCTTGGTTACGTTTGGAATAACCACCATAGTATATTCCCTAAATATCTTCGGAGAAACCTTAAGGTTTCACTACTTCGCGTTACCCAATGCATTGGAGAGCTATATCGGGCTCACCTTACCTTAGTTTATCACGGAACCACCCGTATTAATTACAATGCCCAAGACCCATAACACAATCGTATCACATAAAACATGCATAAAGGAAACATAACATTTCCATATTTCAATCCCAAGATATCAATAAAACACATTGATATAAAAAAAACTTATGAAAACCATTTTCAATACCAAAATAAAAGAAAGTAAAAAAAGGTATTTAATATTCTTTTAAAAAGAAGGTATGGCTTGTAGAGGAATCTGAAACTCAAATAATGATCACGGCGGCGGAGAAGTCATTGTCGCCGCATACGTATGACAAAAACAATCCATTTTTTCGTTTTGTAAAATGCTTCGTATAACAAAGATTCCTTTTGGATAAATGTAAAATTAAAAGGGGTTTATACACCATATAAAAGAAAGCTGTGTATAAAACAAAATATGCCTCAATGAAAGGAGATTGAGATGAAGTCCCTTACAAAGACGGTATCCTTGGTTTAAGGACAAATCAATTACATAATTATGTGTGACAAACGAATACACCAAATATAAGTGGATATTATGTGTAAAACAATCAGAGGTTATTCACACATATTCATAGAACGACATATTCAAGGAGTACATGTTTATCCCAAAGAATCAAATTTGGGTTAAGAAGATCCCTTGCAAAAATTTGACACCCTAATGACATCACTACAAAATTCAGAAAATGAGTTGATGAGAGATAAAAAGGGTAATTCATCACTTGGACATAAAATTTACATAAATAAGGATATATAAGAACATATCCCAACATAATAGTATGCGAATTAAAATACATAACAAAAGAAGTCTTTTAAAAAGTGGAGGGTGAAAGGTTCCCTTACCGACTTGGGTTACTTTCGAAACATACACCCCGTGAAATAAAGACAATTCAACATTGATGTAAATACTCATAAATGAAATTATATTACACAATGAGTAAAATAATGGGCAGTAAATACACCACTCAGAGGAAATTGTGAAAAATGTAGCATAAATCCCACGGGAATAAAAGTGAGATGAAAAATCCCTTACGAAAACTCAGTAGCCTAACAACGCCACATAAAACATCCTAAAATGGATTGATGAGATCAAATAGGGTATCTCATCATATTACAATAAAATTTAAATCAAGAGGAATATAAAATAAGATCACCCATCATAAAAAATAGGAGATTAAAAGAAGTGACATAAAGGGGAGTACTTGAAAAGAAAGGAGAGGTTAGATCTTTTACGAAAATTCGGCAGCCTAACAACGCCACTCAAAACATCCAAAATGGATTGATGAGAGAGAATAGGGTCTCTCATCATATGTACATAAAAATTACAGAAATATTATTATAAATGAACATCCCAATCACAAGAAATATGAGCTTAAAAGGAATAACATAAAAGAGTGTACTTAAAAAGAAAGAGAGGAGTACGACCCCTTACCTCAAGTCCAACTTGTCTTGTTCGTTTCTTTATATTCCCGAATAATAAAATTTGGTCAATTTATAATTGCCTAAGGACCTCCTTTAAATATTATTATTCTGTTCATATCACATATTATAATGATATAATAATTGTTTAATAATGTTATTTCATATAAGACGTTTTTGCCAATGTTCGGTACATGAGTCAAAAATGAACTTGTTTGAAAAAATGATTGTCCATGTAGTTATAAGTAAACAATTTCCAGAATATTATTAATGATTAATATATAATATATATACAGTACATATTCATTTTATACTATTACATATCATTTGGAGATAAAAAATGAAAAGCATCGTTCATGGAGACGGTAGGCCGTACGTACGCATGAACGCTACTTTCATTTTTTCCTTGTCAAATTAACAGAATTAAAAATAAATGATATATATTATAATTCCAGTATAATATATATGTTATATAGGTCACATATTTTCATTAATGGCATTCACTATACGTTCCATGTATTGCATGTATGAGTCACATCACTTGAGGAGGCGGTAGTCCACAATTCCTCATAAGAAATTATCGCATTTACACAATACGAAAAGAATAAAGGTATGGTTTAAATATAAAATACATAAGTATATAGTAAACATAAATACCATATATATCATATATAAAATACAGTGACATCATAATGGCCACCTTTAAACGTGTTAAAAGAATATTGAACAATCATCGTTTCGTGAGGCAGAAAATCGCCAACCATAGAAACAATATGTTCTTTAACCATTAGAGGAAGGTGTGTGTAAGTTTAGCACAAATACTTCTCATAAAAACATCCTAGTATATTTAAGATACTGGAGTTTTTACAAAATAAATGAATAAAATTATTTTAGGGGGTTGGAGAAGCAAAATAAAATAAAAGGACACAAGTGGAGACATTACCTTAAAATCAGGTAACTCCATTTGGTTTGAGCTCAAAGACTTCCTTGGGAAGACTTCTTCCAAACGTGAGGCATCAAGGAGTTATAGAGGGATGTGGAGCGACAAAATGGGTAGAGGTTGGCTATGCCAAAGGCTTTGGAAGTGTGGGTATGGAGGTAGAGGTGGGGGCCTTTTATAAGAGGAGAGGAGAGGCACTCTTGGAATGTATGGAAATGTTACTTTATTTTAGAATGAGTTTCAGATTTTAATGGTCCCACATTGATGTGTTTCAAGGATAAGGTGATAAGGGATCGAAATACTCTCATACAATAGGTTTTGGACATGTGTAGGTCTTCTATTTTACATTATCTTTCATTTTATTTAAAACATTAAATAATGAGGTCATCGCTGCATCATCATGATGTCATAAATAATTTAATTTATTTAATGCCTAAAAATTATAAAAAAAATACTATGATGTAGGAAATATTTTATCATTCCATTTATTATTTTTAGTCAAAATTCTGACTTGTATAACTCCATGTAAAAATTGTTTTAGTAAAACATCTCATGTTTGTGTCATTTTTACTTTAACATTAAATAAAAAGATATTTATGTCATTTTCTAACCAATGTGGCTCCATGGGGTCCCCAAGTTGACTCATGGATTTTCGTGGTCAGACATGACACATCCAATGAGGGTAGGACATGTTTCTAGGTCATATCATTTTATTAAAACATTATTCTAACCTTAAACTACACTAATTACCTCTAGTCGCGATTAAAAACTTAATAAGTTACTATTCACCATAAAATTATTTTAATCCCATTGAACCATATTTTACTTATTAATGACAACCATTTATGTCAGATTTTTGAAATTCAAAACACAAAGAAGGAAAAATTTCATTTAAACAGAAAAATCAGTTTTTATAAGTACCACTTAGTGGTTTCACTATTCATCAAAAATTGATGTTTTTCAGAAAATTACCAAAACTTCACCCTAAGATATATTTCATATTCAGAATTAAAAAATGATGTCTATTTTAAAAAATTCAAAACATATAAGTTCCATTAATTAATTTAATAATTAATTCCCGCTATTAAAACAAATAGCGTGTTTTTATGAAACAAAATGTATCAAAAGATTGACACTAGTTTAAGTCCGATTTCAAAGTGAAATTAATTCCAACGACCACTATTTGATTAAATGGTAAAAATATATTCTAATTTCACTTTAAAAACAATTAAAAATATAATGTAATCATATAAATAAATTATATTAAAAGTTGTTTTGATTTAAAATACAACATTTTTCACTATTCATTAAAAATTGAACTGTTTCGGTAAAATACCAAAAATTTACACAAAGTAAATTTTGATGTCCTGATTCTAAAGAAGAATTTTATTTTGTCAAATATAACACATGAAATTGTCAAAAAGTGGATTTAAAAGAGGTTCGCCATCAGAAGGCGATTAATCGACCTTTTAAGGAATATTAGAATGTTTACGCTTAAAATTTTATTCATTTGCATTTTTAATCCTCTAACATTTATTGTAAAAAGTAAAAATATTTGAAAAACATATATAATCATTTTTTAGTTAGTTCTGTTCATTCCCGCCATTACAATGGCTAGGCGTTTACTAATATTTAAAATAATATTATTTTATTATTAGAGTGCAACGCAAGATTCTCAAGAAACTCGTTGTTGCGTGTTGGGTACGCCATCGAGCATAGCATCCCCTTTAAAGTAATATTAATATTTTATTCAAAAATATGGATAAATATAAAAATGTCATATTCCTTATTTACCTAGGGTGTTACATCATTAATTTGATGTTGTTGTTGTCTTTCCCATAAAAATCATTTCCATAACTATAGTTGTCAGCAGTGATACTAGCTTTCTTTTTTCGTCCAATATCTTAATATTATGTTGATTTTGATACATTAATGAATGTTACCTACTGGACTAAAAATCATTCCATGCAAATGTACTAACACCATAAAAATCCATATTGACATTTGAAAATAAATATAAGAAATAAATAACCAATGTTCAGTTTTTAAATTTGTTTGATACTCTATGCTAATAGAGTGCATAAGATATAGTCCCTCATAAAAATAAGTGAATTTTTATAAATAAATAGTTCTTTTAACCACTTATCAATTAAATTGTTATTCTTATATGATTTTATAATAGTGGAAAACCTATGGTCGATCTCATAGAGGCAGATCACACCACATTGTCTTCTTATTATCACTATTATGACCTAACCAATATAAAAATAATCAAATAATATAGATGGGAGGTATTAATTTGAAATTAAATATTTATATATAAATGTAAATATAAATAAGAAATAAAAATAAAGAAAATACATGATAATATTATAAGAATAAGAACATTTCTCTCAGGGGTTCATAGTGATGTTATCATTATAATTCAAAATTTATGCCTAATTATTGTATTAAATGTAGTGATAAAGACTAGTAACTCTTGAGGTTCTCATTTTAATTATATTACCTTACACCAAGGCCTCTTCTTGTAGGATTAATCTCTTCAAAATCAAAACCTTATCAAAACTCCATCGTTTGAAGGGCTTGGAAATCAATGTGGGAAAAAATTAGTGAATATGGAGGAAATAGTCCGTAGTAGAGAATTTGTTGAGGTTTTTGGATCCAAGGATGTTATTTTATAGAAAATATTTATGGTTGGAATATGTTTTCAATCAAATTTGGGTTGATCGTGGGGATTACAAGCCATGTGATCTTATAGTACATGCCAAAGAAATAGCGTAATGTTCCACAATATCCCAATTTTTTCCAAATTTTGGGGCCTCAAAATCAGGAGTTCAATTTTTAAAAAATAAGGTTTTATGAAATGACAGGATGTGGAATGGTATTTATAAAAACATTTTATGGATGATGGAATATGGAACATGGAATTGTGAAACAGGAACCACACAATGGGAATGGTTCGTAGAAAATAAAATGGTATGTGGACCACATAGGGGGAATGATTCATAAAGCTATGGAGGTTTTTAGTGAAGACTAATGTTTCGTTATAAGGCTTATAATTCTCAGAAGGTGTGATGGTTTACAGGTTAGTGTGTCATTTTAAAAAATGAGGTGGTTTTTTGAGAAACTACAAAATGCGTTGTTTTTGGAAAAAAATTTGTTAATTGTGTGGTGGTGTATGGATAATGGAGGTACACAAAAATTGTAGGGAATATGGTTCATGGGTGGTGCACAATACAAGGTAAACACAGTTCCATATAAAGGATATGGTAAATCATATTTTAGAAAATTTTGCAGATCAATTTGAAAATATAATGAGCACTAATCCATTCAATAGTGTGTGGGTTTGAGATTAAAAAATAAAAGAGAAATTCAGTGAAATTTGGAAGTTGTTCAAAGTAATAAAACCCCAAAACATTAATTAATCATCTGAAAAGAATTCGATGATGTCTATAATAGTTCATGGAAGATAGTACATTGGAGGAAGAAGGCCGGTTTGTAGAATACATTTCATGGATGAGGAGTTGGTCTGTAGATATTATATAGAAAGCAGACAGTGTTTACAAAGGTATTATGTGGTCACAGTTTGCAGAAGAAGTATGCAGAGGATTCCTCGTAGTAAGAAGAGCATGGGAGAATGTGGAGGAAGCCTCATAGTATGCAGAGAAAGGTAGTATGCAGTGGAAGTAGTGTAGTATGAGGCAGAGTAGGGGCAGTTAATGGACAAAGTACTCACAGTAGGTGGTGCATTGCAATTCATTGAGGAATGAGGTCAGTTTGCAGAAGAACAGTTAAAGAACTAATAGTGAACTAAAAATTGAAAAACATCTAAAGTTGATAAAGAGAATCTAGATATAGTTGATGATGAAATATTTAAAGGCAAAATAATGTAGTGACCTTCAATAAGATAAACTGAGTTCATATTCTTCCCAACATAGTGAGAATGGAGGAGTAAAAACATGTGATCCAAGGAATGAAGTGTGTTATCCATAAAAACATATAAAGGAAGTGAACCTGTCATAGTGTGACTGGGCTATAAATTTTTACTCTACATGTAGTAATTATTAGTGGGCTTTGGTACGGACGACAACATTTTAGCATATACTCCTTGGATGTACCCCTTAGTGGTGAACCGTGTAAAATTGTTGTGTCTTCAATTTTTTTTGTGATTATTTGGTTTCAACTTTTTCACATAAGATAGATTTAAGAGGTTTCTACCAACATGTGACCATGATCAATGAGTTTAAAATAAAACGATAACACCTTGATTCACCCCTACCCTCTCAGTGTGTTCACGGGTCCTTCATAGACCACACAGTAGAATAATTTTAACCAATCATAAAATCCTATAATAAAATTGATAAACATTAAGGTTCAAAAATCCCAAACACCGCCACCTTCCCCCTTTAACAACAATAAGGGTTAGTTATCTACAAACATGGAGATAAAATAACCAAGATGGGGGAAACAAAAAATAGGTTAAAAATTAAAATAATGGAATATGAAGATAATTAAACTAATATATTATAAAATTATAAATAACTTTTATAAAACCTAAAATCCGCATTATATCCCCTAAAAATTGTTTTCCTTGGTAATGGTAATAAAGGTGAATATTTATATGGTGGGAGTTGAAGAATTTTAATTCGAAATATATATTTCAATGGATGGACCATTGAATCCCATTAAAAAACCAATCATGGAAATGTGGTCTTCATTAACCTTGTTTGAATATTTATTCTTAATGAACCCCTACAAACTCTTCTAGATTTATATGTCATGAATGTGTTATATCATATTTTTAGGAAAATCATTTTTGAAAGGTGACAATCTAAATGTCAAGGCTCCAAATTCCCAATATTTTATGGCCTTTAAAGATACATATTCATGCTTCATGAAATATAATTGTCCAATTCCCCAACCTCATATCTATATAAATTTTTAATATATTATTTCCCAATTCCAGGATTGTTGGAATTTTTGGGACTCAATATGATGTATTTTTATTTTGATATTGTTTAATTAATTTAATCTCAAGAATAAAAAAATCCTAAAAAATTTATTTCACAATTTTAATCAGTTTATAATATATTATGGCAAAAATTAAAAAGAAAATTAATTTTGTTTATAATTGATAATTAGGAAATTATAAAAATTTATATCAAAATGTCACAAAAATGTAAATATTATAAAATTTTTAATAAGATAAAACTATGGTGGGATAAAAATAGTAAATTATATATAAAATGTGTGAAGATATTACCTTAATCCGGTATATTCTATTATGGATCTATAAGATAGAGCTACGACAATCAACATTTAATTATCAATTCAGATTTAGAGATTAACTAGAGATATGATACAAATTAATAGGTTTGAGGATAATATTAACAATATTCACATTACATTTCTTAGAGAACTAGTATTTCCACAACATTAGGAACATTTAAGATGTTAAATAATGAATATAACATCCTTGTTTTACGTTATTTCAATATTTTAGTAAGCATTTTATTTTATAGAATGGTTGGGTAGTCCATAGGATAGATCTGGTTGTTATTGGAAATGTTTTAGAGAGGTTTTGGAATTTTCATGTATTAAAATTTATTAAGTAAAATTTTGGGGATTCCCCATGTCACTATACAAGAGAATAGATTGTTCATCAAGGAAGGTGCACATTTTTTAAATGTTTTGGCCAAATTGTACAACAACCACAGAACATTGAAATTTGAAGGACATAGAATATTTGACTGATTAGAACATTTTCTTCAAAACGATGGGGGGATAAACCATAAAAAAGAAGAATTAATTAAAAAAACTCAATTAAATATCCTACAATTCCCTAAAAACCCTTATTCTCCATACTCTAACCATCTATATTCAATTCCATCACCACTAGTAGATTCCATCGATCATTTTTAATTTTGATGATCAATTGATATAGTTTTAAGATCTTTTAGTTGTGAAAATTAATTGTAATTTCTTCATTCTTATTCTCTTCCCTTGATCCACTTGTTTTCTCTAAATAGGAATATCAGACTCGACCTTAAATGCCATGTTTTATTGGTATGATCCGGAATTGATTAATGTTATTTAATTTTTTTGAATGAATAGAATGAGATACCAAGATCTTCATGATCATATGATAATTCCTCATTCTAAATGCATCAGAGGTGGTTGGATTTATTAATATTTCCAATTTCACCTAGAATATGACAGATTAGTTTTTTAATAAAATTACTCTATTATTATTATAATACATTTGTTTATTATTTTATCGAAATTATACCTTTCATGGTTGTTCATTTATTTTATATTTGTGGGATTCACCAGCAAGGTGTTTGATTAATTGAATAAATGATTTTGGATTTCAAAATAATGGGTTTTGATATGAAAAGATTACATGAACATGGTCTGTGTGAGTGTTCATAAATATATGGAATGAACCATATGGGATAGACATGGTCATTATTCCAATCTGTTATAACATTAGTAATATATTTGAGTGATGACTTGGGACTTACGAGCTGAAAACCACACATGAGTTAGACTATTGAGGATGATCCTTTTCTAGTTGTTTCATTCATTAGTGTTATGAATGGGTGTACGAGTCATTGGGTTAATGTTAATATATATGTACATATTTAATGTGTACTGGTTTTTATTCATATAACTATATTTTAGTTTTAAATATAACTTGAGCTTACATGTTTCATGTTTATGAAAAATTTGGTACATGTCATTGGGTTTTCATACCAGGTTGTATACTGGACCCCTTAATATGCCGAATAATACATACATGGGGAATTTTTTATCCAAATAAACATAATGGGAATGTTACATATTTTACTATTATAGTTTCATGAGGTAAGGGTATTATATTTCTTGAACTAGATTGTTGGGTGGATTTTAAGTATTAGTGTTTTCAGAAGTTTACTTTGGTACACTATGTTTTTCACCTTTTAGACTTATTGTTTAGAGATTGAATAATTTAATATTGTTTTGTTTCTTCCCTTATTAATTTGATTTTTGTATGGATATTATTTTTGAGTTTATTATTTTTTGGAATATGTATTATCTCGTATCTTTTAATATTGCATTATTAATGGTTCTTGTTTATGGGTAAATCATCCCATTCGATTTTGTATAACCCCTGAAATTTATTTCCTTTTCTTGGGGCCTTGGGGATGTTACCTAATTTTAGTTAAAATTTTTTCACTTCCATAATTTTATAATAATACCTAATAGTTTTTAAAATTAATTATATGGATATATAATTATAAGACCACCTATAACATGATAAAAATAATACATATGTCTTCTAAAAAGTAATTAAAATTTCATCATTTCATAATATCATAACCTGTGTGAAGAAAAAAATTTCATAAACCTAACCCAATGAAAATAAATGTGTTTTATAAAAAAATATTCCACATAATAATAAACTTTCTGTAGATATATTATGGATAATACCATTGGATCATATCCCCTATAAAACATAATAAACAGTTTATGATATTGTAGTTTATGGGTAGAAAGACCATTAAAATGTCACTACAATCTTCCTTAATAAAATAACATTTACACTTTGAAAATCACCATTTACAAAGGAAATTTAGAAAATATTTATGAAAAATGTTTTTTATGAAAATTAATTATAATGGTGTTAAAAGATGAATAAAATCATCGAGTGGTCATGATGACATTAAATTCAATTAATTTGTTAAAAATGAAAAAGAAAATATTAATTATTTATGATTGTAAAAATAAAAGGTGCCAATTTAAAAAAAAAATATTAGTGATTTTGATTTTTTTTAAAAAAATCAATAAATGTTAAAACTCACATTGATCAATTTTTTTACAATATTAAAAACATTTTTGGAATAATATTTGTAAATCATGAACATAGAAGAGATCAAGTTTTCATCTACAGTGTCAAATGAAATATAATTTCATTAAAAGAAATCATTTTTCTTATTAGTTCGTAACGAGATAAAATTGAATGGAAAACATTTATTATGAATAAATAACTACTGAAGAATAAAAAATTATTTTATTTATAAGATAACATTTATATAATTTCCTAAATGTAAAATTAACCATAATCTATCTCGATTAAAAATTGGATTGAAACATAAAATCCTTACCAGTATGAAAATTCTGAATAATAATCCCCTTGAAAGAAATAAATATAGAATTTTATGTAAATCAACATGATTTTCATTTGAACTAGGATACAATATATTCATGGGATGTATATACACTGCATAAAATAAAGAAGTGGTTAATATGACATGTGTCTCACTGAAATAAAAGTGAGATAAAATCCTATACATCAAGTAATGAATTTATTTATACTCATTTTAAACTCATTTGAAATAAATATTTTTTAATATATATATATTAAAAACATATAATCATATATATCATAATATATATAATTTATTTATAACGTTTTTCACCCCTTTATTTTAATTCTTTATACGAATCATTGTTCCAGGTTATAACTACTTTGTTTTTAATGTATGTTTTGTTTTGGATGTTTTTTTCCTTATAAATTGATCATGGTTACATAATCCAAATAAAAATAATAATTATTTAAATATAATATATATTTATTAAATATGTATCTATTTTCTTCACCAAATGTTATTGAGGAAAATACGAATTACAACTTTCATGGGAATGGTAGGTTGTACATATGCACGAACACTATTTTCACTTTTCAATAGTCAGAATGAAATAAAGGAAATATTTATTCACCTTTAAAGAATAATTATTATATAATGTATATCATATATAATCATTAAAATAATATTTATTATCATTCATCAAAATCACAAATGAGAAACGAATCAAATCACATGTGATGTTATCATTTTCTAATAGATTGGAGGTTAAGATCATGGACGTAAAATTATTATATTTAATGTATATTAATTTCATTAATATGTTACACATACATTACATCTTTCATTATATACATCAATGAGATGTGATGAGGGAAAACTAATTAAATCAGTTCACGAGGCGGTAGTCCACTCCATAGACGATCGATGATCTCATTTCCCATTTAATGGAGGAAGAGAAAAATATTTTTTATTCCATGATAAAAATAATATATTATAATATTTATGAATATGTTTTATTATTTCATTATATTTTAATAATGTTTTAATGTGGTAGATGAGGAAAAAAAATACACCGTTAAGAATAAAACCTCTTCTTTGGGAAACCACTTCTTGTTTATACCTTAAGCCATTATAGTATGATTTTATAATAAAAACAATACTATATGTCAGGAATAGGAATGTATGTAATGTATTTGGGTATGTAATATACAATACCAAGGGATATTTCTGATTGTATAGGAGATAATAGGTACATATCTTTTATTATTAAGGTTAGTGGTATACTTGTAATTTTTCAAAGTATTTGAATAATGTCTTGTCACATGCTTGGAAAAGGCACCGAATAAACCATTACCTAAAAATATATGATATAAGGTAGAAATTATTCATTAAAAGATAAATTATATAATTTTTTAGGCCATTTTAAACATTATATCTTAATCTTACACCCCCAGTAAACATGTTTTAACCTTAATAATAAAAACACAATTGTTTTCTATAATTTTCAATAATTATGAAGAAATAAGAAGAAAAATTATATAATAATTATTATATATATTCTAAATATGCATTAAATTTTACCAAATTCAATTAATATATATGGTATAATAAAATTTAATATTAAACCTCTAAACATTTCATAAATATGTTTTGTGAAGAAAATGTTTTCTTATATATAAGATGTTTCTATATATTAATTCATCATAAAATTAATTCCAATGATATAAATTTGATTAAAACTAACATTATTGAAATATTTTACATTTAAATCCATTTATAAATAATTTATCTCTGAAATGATATAGATTAAAATGATTTGATTAATAAAAAAATAGTATTTTTACTATTCATCAAAAAAATAAATTTTTCATAAAAGTCAAAAATATTAAATGTTAAATAAATTTTAATTATTATTTAAAAATATATTTTCATTATTAAAAATTTATTATATATATTTTTTAAAAAGTAATTTTTCAATAAATGTACGAAACATAATGAAAATATTTTTCAAGAAATATACATTTTCATGCATAAAACATAATTTATTAATATTCCACGCCTATAAAAATGGTTAGATAAAAGATAAAATATTATACTGAACATATAATATGACAATTTTATTAAATATAGAATATTAATATTTAATTGAAATAATTTAATAGTAGTGAAGAATTTAATTTATATTGACAAAAACACATCGATTGCACAAAAAATAGTTTTTTTAGAATAATATTTCCTTTACAATGAAATATTTATTATTTGATTTTTAATAAATAGGTAACCAATGGAATTATTTTATAATTTTTTAAAATATATTTTATATAATTTAATTATTCCAATTTTGAACCCATCAATCCAATTTTTTTATAATAACTCTGCATATAAATAATAACATTTTTATTATATATTATGATTCCTTTAAACTCTGTTTTTCTTGTAACATAATTTATTGAAGAGATTAAATTTTTTTGAGAATCATATTTAATAAAATATCTTGTCATTTCGATATATAAGATTATATAAAGATATAACATGGTATTTATTATATAATTGTGTATGGAGGGAAAAAAATAATATATACAATAATTCCATCATAATCATTGAAAAAAGGAAATGTTACTCATGTGTACGTACATCCTATTATCTCTAGTATTATAATTTAGTACATATTTCATAACCATATTTTTTATTGGTCTTAAAAATATATATTTTTAAAAAATTATAATTATGTCATTATTAATCTAGATATGATGGAACAAAGACATCTTCTATAATATTGAACCTACTGTAGTCATTTTAGAGATATGACCCAAATATCGCCAAAAAATCCAACATGAACTTAACTGATTAATTAATTAAATATAATATAGTAATAAATAAAATAACTTTAATAATAAAATTTATAGAGTTTAAAAAATGTATATAATTAACATCTGTTTTTTATTTTTTAAGATAGTGAACACAAGTGATGATTTTAACATAAGGTGAAGATTTTCTCATGTAAATTTCCATTAATGGGGTAATAGTAGTTCTATATTGAATTTTATATTAAAATTGTTTTTAATTAAAATTTTAAATTATTATGTTTTATTTATGATTTTATTTTGTTGAATTTCATTTTTTTACACAATCACTTCTTTGATTAATTCTCTCATAAGTAATTCTGTCATTATAATGTATTTCATCTCACTTTTTACTTAATTGAGATATATTTGGTTTCATGCCACTTTTAATTTTGGTTGTTGTATATGATACACTTTTTGAGGAATTTAAAATAAATATGTATTTATTTGTTATTACTTGAGATTAATTTCAACCGTACTCTTTCAAGGGGCTGAAATTTTAATATTAACAATGTGGAATGAAATAATTTTACAATTTCATTTATTGAGGATTTATATTATTTTAATTAATGTAATTTTACAATATATACTTCATAACTACCATTTATATTTGTGTCCTATGTATATTTTTTGTGTTACCTTATTTATTTGACATTTTCATATATTTTCCAACTGAATCAAAGAACATAAAATCTGTAACAAAATTTCAACCTTATTTCTCTTTTTGATTGAGTATATTTTTATTCATTGTATATATATGTCATAATTTTTTATAAAAGAACTTTTATTTTCCTAATGATTTATTACGTACACTATATATTTTCTATTAATTTTTAGATGTTTTGAAAGGAATATTTTTAATTTCTTTTAGAAAGGGTCATTTTTTGATTTCATTAAAAAATTTCAAAATGAATATTTATTTTTAATGTATATGGTATTAATAGAATTTACTATCACCATATAAATTTTTCAACATATATCGTATTCTATATTCCTTCAATTTTTTTAAAATAAAATATTTAATGAAATATTATTTATATTTTTCTCATCCATATTCTTATATTCATTAAATGACATGATTTTTCTATAAAATATACTTATCAGATGGTCATCTCTTATATCATGACTTATTTTATGGCTGTTAGAATTCTCTATGTAAATTTCTCTACGAAAATTCAATTTCTTAGGATCATCAGAGATGAAATGTTACTAAAATATCTATATTTTTTTGAATCATGGATATGATTATTTTATAGACTATATTAAATTTCTATGTATGAAATTTTACATTGAATGTTTCTTGATTTATTCGGGAAATATTTACATTTTTTATTCCTTATTCAATAACAAAATTTATGGATAATGAATATTTTTTATGTATTAAATTTATCATTCAATATATGAGGAGAAAATTTGACATGATGTTATTCATAGGGCCTTTAATTATGTAATGGCCCAGAACCGGATGCCACCAAAAATGGTGCTCATAGCCCGGTTAGTAATAAGGTCTCAAGCGCATCTCCCCAAATTCTAGAGGCTTCTAACTATCAGTGAGGGCCTAGGTGAGTCAGTAGGGAGACTACTCCCTCCATACTATAGTATCACATCGTAATTCAAAAACATACAATAGTGGATGAGAATAAGTAAACAGACAATTGAAAGTAATATAGGTAGATAGTAATATAAATATCTATAACCAATATTATCTCATATAAAAAAATGTTGCAGATGGTACAAGTGTGTAGAAAACATCCAAAAAAGGTACCATGAAATGCAATATAGTACAAGTCCCAATGGGAAAAACAGAAAAAAGGTATCCTAGCATCACAATTTTCATCTTGAACCTATGCTCCCCTTATCTAAAGCCACAATCAACAACCTATACTAGGGCGCTTTCCCCTATCATCACCTGCAACCATATAATCTGTTTGGGTCCCCAAGGAGGCCCGAACTATGTGTGAGATGAACATCCTTTTTATAAACCACCAGGGTCCATACACTTCTAACAATAAATCTACAAATGTGGTAAAAAGTGTAAAAAATGAGTATGTAAGTGAAGATTCCCATGGCATAATATTTCTATAATAAGTAAAACTGAAAAGCCCAAAAGGCTACTAGAAAAAGAGAGTTTTCTCCTAAAAAGGAATCTATAACACGTAACCAAGTCACACTGCCACACTATACATCCATCTGTATCCTGAAACCCACAACCATGTAGTATAAAGTGAAAAAGTATCCCTCACCACATTGTATAGTGAAGTAACATCCCATGACCACATTGTGTAGTGAAATGTACACCCCGAGGGCCAGATCCAAGGTTTCAGCAGACCAAGGAATCCATGTAATGAATATCTAGACCATGGAGGGTTGGATACAAGGAGGGTGTCAGAGGAATCCCATTGATTCCCCTGAGAATCCATTGTGGAAACTCAATTAGGAACTAGTTGGTGTCCTATGATCATGTTAATAGAAATTCCTACAGAAGCCTAAGAATGCTGGATCCTTTAGTGTAGTAAGGCACGAGGCATCCCACAGAATCAAGACCCAAGGGGAAGAATCAACCCAAGGCATCCAGAAACACATTCCAGATCCCGGTAAAGCTTTACAGGGGATGTATCAAACCGGTCAATTAGGTATTCAAGAAATCAATTGTTCCAGTTAAACATTTATTACCAAGTGTGTATACCCACTCAAGTCAACAAGTACAATCCATGAGTATACCCACTCATTAAAACCATTTAACATAACCTTAAAGGCCTAACCTCCCAAATAAACCATTTTGAATGTCATTAATCATTTACATAAAGGTATACCCACCCATATCATCCATTTAACATGCGATTCTATCAAAATAAGGGAGGAATAACATGATATTCAATGATCAAAGTGGAAAAACATCTCCGAGACTAGCTACTCAAGCTTCCAAGTCATTAACAAGCTTCCTCTATCTAGGAAAACATGAGAACACACCCCATTGGAGGTTTATACAATAATAGAAAATATATTCCCTTAATTATCACCCCTTATGGGACCTCGAAACGGATAATTGGTGGAAAATCACCTAATGAATACCCACAGTCAACCTACATAGTCCTAAATATAGATAATAAAAGCTACTACCTCAAAAACTAGACCTCACTGGAAAGTCCAACAAATGAAATTTCGTCTGAATTCTCAAAAAACCCCAAGAAATACCTATAGACTATATAGGACACATACCTCACCTTATTAGTTGATATCTATTCTAGTATCTTGTCTTGATTCATCTTGTTTTGAATGAAATTTGAAGAATATACAAAGAAGGGATTATTAGGGCATATGATCCCAAATCCAAATAGTACAGTCATTGTTTATAAGAGTAAATAATGACTAAAAAGGAATCTATTATTTACCATTATGGTTCTAACATGATAGAACATGCTCGAATCAGAGACTAGATGGCTTCTATAAATGAAAAACTCTAAAATAGGGTTTTTAGGTTCAAAAAAGAAGGAAACTATTCTGTGCATTAATAAACGATGCTATTGAATATTTTATAATAAAAACCCTAAGGGAAATGTTATGGTGTGTACTCCAATTTATTTTACTCTAATCCAGACTAAATTCACGTTGTGACGGACATGTACACAATGTGGACATGAAGTACATGGCGGGTACTTGAAGTACATAGTGTGTAGATCGAGTACATGACATGTACTTGGCCTATGGCCATATTTCATCCTATTTTCAATTTATATCACAATAAAACAATCCAATTGGACCATGACCTGGCATAGTGTCTAAGACAAAAATTAAAGAAACTCATTTTACCCAAAAAAAGATCTTTACATCAAAAAACTAGGGATCTTACAAATTAAATAGCCCCTCAATGCATCAATGGGTCACCTAAGGTAAACCAATTTTCTAACTATGTTAAATGGGTTTATGTTGTATCCTAACCTATTGTTTAAACTATCTAGGAATAAGGCATTTATAGTAGATATTTTATGATGTCTATGATCATGATATCCAATAAAATATAATTTATTCATTTTGAATATATTTATTATAAACTAGTAGATTATTTCATCAGATATTATCCATCAACACATTTCATGCTCATGTTATTGATCAAACAAAATGTGTTCCACTTATATTGATGGACATATTTATTTTTCACTATTAATTCATGATACATTTTATTATACATAACTGTTACCAAGGATATGAGCTCAACCCATTTTCGTTATCATATCGGAGTATATAAATAATGATATGATTAATAATATAAAGGATGGAAAAAAGAGTTTATGATATATATCTTATATTTCCCATGTAATATTGGACTCATGTGTGCATTTAGTTCATCATGAGAATTAAATTGGTTGGTCCTTTAGGATGTATTTCATTTTATCTGATACCGATATAATAAATTGGACATCGTCTCTGGGTTACTGGAGTTGGGGATGTTACACCTATCCTCATCTTTATTGAACTAGGATAAGGTTTAATGGTATATGGTGGTGTGTCTAGATTGGGATGAGGATGTGTTCTCATAAAAGGAGGTCATAATTTAGCTTACATACAAAGAAATATAATAAGACATTAAAATAATTATCCAACGCATAATCTGGATTCAATTATTGTGGTGAATTCATTAAAAACATGGTACCACTACCTCTTTGGTGAAATGATAAAAATGTTTATGGAATTTTTAATATTTCATCACATGTCTCAAAAATGTATTTGAAGCTAAGTTAACACCAACAGATGGAATATCTAAATAAATTTTTCTTAGACTTGGTTTACACACTAGGAAGATGGAATTATATATATAATTATTGGAGTTGTAAATAATATAATATAATGTTTAGAGAGACTCATGACCCATGGAGACCTGTGAGAGTAGTTGTTGACATGAATCTTTATTATAGGGAGCAGAAAAAAAACACTATTTTCTTTTTCATTACACTATATATTTATTTCCAAAGTTTAATCCTGGAGGCTCAGTAATCGGATCTAGATCACCTTACCATGATGTAAATATATTTTGGTGGGTAGAACATTGTTGTCTGGGTGGTAGATTATTACTATATATTTCAATTTTATAATTGAATTATAGTTGAATAATTGAACCAAGAAGAACATATTTACTCTTATCACCATTCAAAATTTGATGTTCACATGATAATTTAAAATATTTACACTAAAATGAAGACCCATTTTATTGTTCGGGCATGAAAAAAAGTTGGTTTTTATTTTTTGAGATGCGCCACATAGAAATAGTTAAAATCTAAACACTAATGACTTGAATGAATGTTATAGATGTTTTAATAATTATTTGTAAATGAAAATCGATCTACATGGAAATTGCGGAAATTATTCAACTAGAACATTCTAATAAATAATCTATTTGTTGGATTTTGGACTGACTCACATTGTATCCAAAATTTATTCTAATTTAATAGTCCAATAAAATTAAATATTTGTGAAAGATCAATATCAATTAGGTGATTATATTTAATATAGTACTGAAATTTATTTTCTCTAATTGAGTCACTCAATACTCTTTATGGTTTTGACAATCCTTAAAACAATATTTTGGTACTTAGATCAGAAAAATCATGAAATGTAATTCCTGAAAGCATTTAATGTTGGAATGTTGGATCTATACATTCAAATAAATGCTCCATGAATGTTTTATTTATTCCAGTAGTTCAAGGGATGATCATTTTTTGTAAGTGGGATTTTCATATAAACATAGTTATAAATACATGAAAAATATTTCTCTTTTAATGAAACTCTATGATTTTTCTTGTCTATCTCCAAATTTTTGGGTTGATAAATGGTAAAATTTATTGCTCGGATCATTTTTAGTTCACAAAAGTACTAAAAAATTATAAAATATTGGGAAAAGGAAGGAAAATACCCAAATCCATTATAAATCACAAGAATATTATCAATAAAGATCATTAGCCTTATTAGTTTTGACCATGAATTATGGAATGATGATATGATACTAAGTTAGTTTAATTATTGAAGAAAAAGATAGTTGGATCCTTGATATATCTCTTCTTTTGAGGCTTTATAATTTATCAAAGACCTTGAATATTAGTTAGCCTTACCAGTGAATCTTTATGCATGTCATAATATTGTTTATGTGTTTCAATTAAAGAATTAATATCTAGATCCTAGACATATAATATGATGGGATCTTGTCACTCTTGAATAGAATGATATACTTATCAATTCCTCGATTCATATTCTGGATTGATAGTCTTTATATGATCATTTCAGGCAGGATTTTTAGTATTAAAATTCATTACTATTATGATTCACATTATTTAATCATTCCAAATAATCTAATGGATTTTTTAATTGTTATAAGCATACAAAAATCTATGGAAAACTTGAACACTAAGATAAATATGTCAATATTTCTAGTGAATTATGAATTTAAATGAAAAAGAATGACCATAGTGTGTTTTTGGTTTTTATAACTGAATAAAGAAGATGTAATAGAGTATAGATACTAAAAAATAAAAAATCAAAGCATGAAATTAGTATTTAGGACTTGAAAAGAAATTTATGTGATAAAATGAAGGATTGAAAAGAGAACACATGGCCAAAAAATAATTTAAGATGTGATTTCAGGATTTAAAAAAGGAAATCAGGACTTTAATGTTGAAGTGAGGCCCTACAACGTGAATTTGGGATTTTAAAGCACAAAAGGTGAAGATAACCCATCACTTTTATGGTGTGTATACATATTCTACATAATAAAATGTATAGACCTTCCCTGTTATGGATGTCAATGGGGATTTTAATATGATCTCACTTTTAATGACTTGATAAACCGATTTATGAACCATGAATCAATAATGAAATAATTTATGTGAAAATTTAATAAAACCTAAGACCCCCTATAGATATATTAATATATATTTTTATAAACCTTCAAAGGATTGATCTAGAGACCAAATCTAGGGGAGTGTTGATGCACTGCTGCATTATCTTATACGAATCATTATATTTACATTCATTAAACCTTTTTTCTCCATGGAATCTTACCCACTCATTACTTGAATTATGGGGTGGCTATCACCCTTTTAGTATAATTTAGAAAAATATTGATGGTGTTTCATTATTAAATTTTCTAATCTTTTTTTTAATGTTGGGTTTATGTAAGTTATGATGATAAATTATAACCTCTTTATTTTTTATTTTCTCTTGATCATTTAGTAAATACCTGGAATGAAAAAATAATTTAAATTTCATTAATGATTACTAAAAACATTACCATGAAAATTATGTTTTCTAGAGAAATTATGGTTAAATAAACCATTAATAAAAACGTATTTCATTAAAACAAAAATTTAGAAGGCCATGGGTAATATGGTATTTTTGTATGAATAAGGTGAGACCATAACCATTAGGTCCTCCTCAACCTAACACTAGAACCAAAAATAAATTAAAAAAATCAATTCATTAACCTAGTTTCACGGAAACTATAAAACATACAAAACTCCAACATTCAATATTTTTAATTTATTTTCCCAACACAACCTAATTAATTATCTGTATCTCAATTTCAAATCAATTAAAAATTATATATTTCACATTTATTAAAATCAATTTTATTTTTTTCTTTTAAAATATTAGGAAAATAATTTCACTATATCATGGGTTCAATCTAGAATCGATGTGTACTAATTTTTATGTAATTAATATCCCTATTTTAGTATAATTAACTTTTAAATTTAGTTAGACCATTTGTAAATTTTTGAAGATCTATAGGCATGAAATAAATCTTCAATACCATTTATATTAGAATAAAAAATCATCTTTTAAAATGATTCTTTGGATTTATTCTTTTTTATTATGTATATTATTATTATTTTATTAAATTTCCAATTTGATTATGGTTAATTTTGGTTATGATGGTAGGGTTTCTAAAAAAACAATATATCATTCATTATTAAGGATCTGACACAATATGTTGAGGAGAAAAAATGTTGAATAGTGAATATAAAGAGTTCCTAAAACCCTACCCATGAAAGAATGATTTAATATTTAGTTTCCTAGAATAGAAATTCAAAGAGGTACATCCTGATATATGATGTATGAAAATTGATAAATAGGTATGTACAACTTCAAATGATGAATTATATCATAACCGTGTTTCCCTCAACATTACAGGTTCAGTGGATGATGAAGAACATGATGTTACTATAGAAATTGAGTGGTCCAGGCCAAAATTCAGAAAACACTAGAAATTATAAGAGAAAGATTAAGAAGAAACCTTGTATGAAAATTATTTAAAAGGATTCCTCACCAATGCTAGATTGATGTTGATAAAAGAAGAAAACAAGTATGAGGAGATGACCCAAAAATTTCAACTATATTTCATATTGATATAAGTACCCCACTAAATGATAAATAAGAACATGTAGCCATCTTCTATAATAAAAAACAAGGAAAAGAAGATGTAATAAGAGAATATATTGATGATTTTTCTTCTAAATATGAATAAATAATTTAAAAATTGGAAAAAAATAACTAGATGATGTCAATGAATTTTACCAAATATGGATGGATGTAAAATTATTCCCACTCACCATCGAAAATTACATATTTTGGTTACATTCATCAAATTTCACACTTATTTAATCATGGAGGAGACAATATTATCCTGATACACTTATGCCAAAATATGGTTATCTCATGTTGATAAGAATTATACAATCCTCTAATTAGCTAACTAAGGTTATAATGACCATTGATAAATGAATCTTCTAAGAGGAAAGCCTAGTTTTAAGGAATTTTCTTTTATTTTTTTGTCATATGAACTCTTTCGCAAATATTTTATGATTCATTTAAATTTGGAAAGTAATTTACCTTGTGTATTCTCATATTTCTCATCTAACACTAGAAAATAGGAAACATAATTCTTGGACACAATCTAAAATTATGAAAATACTTTTGATTATTACACATTAATTCATGAATTATTACATAAAGGTATATATAATAAAACTCAAATTGTTGATTTCTAGTGTATTTTGGAAATTAGTTTAATTAATTAACAATTGAAAAAAAAGAGATACATAACCATGATTGAAATATTCGTAAAGATTCTCATAATATTCTATCACACTTAAAACACCATGGGATAGCCTGTGGACATACATAATAAATGGGTGAGATGTAAGTCTCATTTAGGGATTAAAAAATTAATAACATTAACATTTTACTACATGATAGATAATATGAATTTAAATGTTACAAAAAAAATGATGAGAATCATAATCTTGAAGAAAGGAATATGATATAATATGCCAATAAAATAGAAACATGGGAATGTGGAAATAATATTAAACATCACACAATAACATTGTTTAAGGTTAAACACCACTATATAATGACACCACGAAAATGTTAATGTGATAGATTAGCCTCACCCACTAATCCAATTCATGGAATATCATGATTCCAAAACATTACCCAATGAATTAGGGCATTATATAATTCTAGTTTCACTCGCCACTTTCATAATATGGACATACAGAAGTGTGCACTGTGGATAATTCAACATATGGTAAATTTTTATCAAATTTTATTCAAATAATGATTAATTTGGGTTACATATAGGGATTTCCCATATCTCTAATATATATGTACCCCTTAGTTAATACCCACAAGTTGAAATGGATATGAGTATAGAATTTATAAATTTTTAGTATGGAAAATTTCAATGACATTTCTGGAGTTTAATGAAATTAATTATGGATTCATAAAATCGTTTAATCAGAGAGAAATTGGTATCTATTCATTTGGAAATCAAACGGATAGTAATAGATACATGGAAAAACATATATCGTTAGTAGGAATTAGAAATAAATAACTTAAAATGATGATGATTCTTTTATAATGAGGAGAATGAAATGATCCCTTACCCTAATAGGGTTATTTCAAAATGTTAAGAAGATCATCATGTGAGCTTGTTGGCATATTTGTAGGATTCTGGAGAGTATATTTTAGATTAATGAAATTATATAATGTTTTTTAGTGATAGGGAATGGGTTCTTGGGTGGGTTTATATTGGAAAAGAGTGGGGAGTTCGTTATTTTTTCTCCGTCATAGGTATTGGATTCTATATTATAATGTAATAAAAAACATTCCCTTTCTTTTTTCTCGTGTTTTATATAAAATATAAGTTTTTTAGTTATATTATATTGAAAAATCATGAATTATTTAAATACTTCCCTTGGTGATGTAGATATGAGTCATGGTGTTAATGAAATTATATTAATACCGCAAAATATAATATAGGTTTTTGAGGATGCATAAAGTCTTAATAAGACTATTAAACTAACCTAAATATCATAATTTTGTTAATTGTAAAACATATATCTGGTTTTTTATATTATTTATATCATTTATTACTTCAATTTTGTGTCATCATGATGTCATAATACACTTTATGTAGTTATAATATATTTATTTGAACCCAAAAATTCGGATGTCTCGTACAACAATGAAAAATTGAACATTGGATAATTTGAACATTACAATTCCAGAAAGAAATTAGTTTATAAAAATAATTTTATAAATATTTTAATTTTTAATTTTAGAATAAGAATTAGAATTTATTGAGAAATTATTGGTATTTTTGGAAATAACAGTTTTAAAACCTTATAAAATTAACATTTGAATTCTATAAAATAAAATAATAATTTATATTTAATAAAAATTATTTATTAATAATATTTTTAAATAATAATTTACATAAAAAATACATCATTTAAACAAAATTAATTCTTTAATTAAAACCACATATTACCCAAAAAAAATTACATTTTACCATATGAAAGTCAAATTCATTAATAAAGTGACAACAATTGGAAAAAAATATATTAATTAATATATAAAATATACATATTCATATTATTATGTTCTAAATACATAGACATTTATTACACCATAAAATTCCATTAGGGTAAGGTGTGCGATGGTGATATTTTCATGGGGTGGTTTGGTATACATGGATTGAGATATGGTATCTATAAGATTGAACATCAAACATATGAGGTTTTGATCATGAATTAGATATTATATTATAGTATTGGATTGGTAGAGGAAATACTAATGATTTTCTCTCCCATAGAAGCTCTGGTATATAGGCCTCAAAGGTTATGATCCAACTCATTGAGGTCATCACTTCTTTTTGCTATGTCTATTGGATTTTTCAAAACATTATTTTTATATTAATAATATTATCACTCTTAAACAGATAGATTATCACTGGTTATGGTGAATTCATGGTATTTTAAATTTAATGGAATATAATAAAACAAAATAATCACATATATTTTATATAACCATAATAACTAAAAATACATTTAATTAAATCACAAAGGAAATATTATTTATAAAATTTTAGGTAGATAAAATATCCCCCCTTAAATAAATTCACCCTAAAAGGTTTCACTTCACATGATAAAATAAGATTATAATTCTATTTCATCACCTCTTATAGTTCCCAAATCACTTATTTAATCTTTTGGTTTCTCCATAGAAATTTGTCCTGGTTTATTGCATTATTTAGGAGAACATTGTCCTTAAAATATAAGATCTTCACTTGATACTCCTCATATGAGAGAACATTCTCCATTGGTTCCACATATAGATTCAATACATGTAAGGGGTATAGTTTGTACATCCTCAAGAGTGATACATGGAACACATCATTTACCTGAGATAGATTATGTGGTGGTTTTAGTTGATAGGACACCACTCAGATGTGATCAAGGGACTCAATGTGACTGATGTGGATTAGAATAATTTTTCCCTACATCCTAATTGTCATGAAATTATTCTATTTAAATATTTAGAGGAATAACTTATCTCCAAACGTAAATTCAGGGTCTTGACAATGATTTTCAGCATAACTCTTTTTTCAGTGCTGAGTATCCCAACTATGATGCTGAACTATCTTGAAAATTTCTACCATTTCCTTGTCCATTTCAAGACCCATCAGTTTTTATTCACAAACATCGCCCATCATTTAGGGGTTCTACCACTATACCCATAACAATATTCATATCGATACAATTGGATTGTTTATCAGAAAATATTATTTTATGAATACTTTACTAGAGGAATATATTTATCTCATCCTTCTTTAATGTCTGTTGAGAATGATCTAAACATTTCCCTATGTTTTTGGGCTTTCCACATAAATTGTCAATCAGTTTGAGGGTGATAAGTCATTCTAAAGTCAAACTCAATATTTTGAGCAAGTTGGAGAATCATCAAAAACATGGAGGAAAATATTAGATCATGATCAGATATAATCAATAGTGGTATTCTATACAGGTGCGAAAATTCTGAAATATATATCCTCAAAAGTTAATCGGGTGATAAATCTCTTATATAGAAATTATGTGAGTATATTTTGTAATATGTTAATCTAAAACACATTTAGCATTATTTCCTCTAGATGTATTTGGAAGATTAATAAAAATTTCATTGGTTCTATTTTACCACTTCTATATAGGTATGGGTAATGATTGCATCATCTCCTTTGATATTTTCTTTATTATATTCATTTGATGATGTATTGGACACATTGATGTACATTCTGCGATCTCCTTTATCATATTCTCCCCATAAAAGTGATATCATAGATCTTGATACATATTTTATATTCCTAGATGTACGATGAAGGTTTATATAAGTTCATTATCCAAAAACACTTTCTTTGACTCAGGATTTGATGGTACACATAGTAATGACCCAAATATTACAACCCATTCATCATTAATTTTGAACTCTATGTATTTCCATTTTCTTATATATTCCACTTTATTCTTAATTTCCATATAGTATATTTTAGAATTTATTATTTTACTCCTAATATACTATTGAGAACTATTTTTTCAAAGTATTGATGATGTTCCATCCTTAATGATTCCTATGTACATCATTTTCACCTATAATATTATCATATCCATATCAATTCTCAAGAATGTGAAAATTCTAGCATTATTTCTACTTAGAGAGTATAAAACCATATTATCATTCATATGTTGATAGTGTATTTAGAATTTATAGTCTTTTATCAGCTGAAACCATCTTGGATAGTTCATATTCAGAACATTCTGATTGAATATATACTTTATGATCTATGATCCATATATATATCACACATCTCCACAAAGATATAATACCACCAGATGTTTAGTATGAATATCACTATATCCAAATCCATATCATGTATTGTTTAGTTCTATTTAGGAACAGTTAACATGATTTTTCATTGGATATCACTTTGACATTCTACATTATTACACAACCAAGGCAATTCTTCACATCATTGTAGAGTTCTAGAAACATTTCTCGACATGTGGGTAGTATAATTACATGTGTAGTAATAAACCTTTTTTTTATAATTCATGAATTGATTTTCACATTCATTACTCCATAATAACTTGACTCCCTTTGGAATCATCATGGTTGGAGGGTTTGAAAATCATGGGAAATTTCTCCAAAATCAAAGATACTACCCAGAATGTCCAAGGAAACTACAGATTTATATAAGAGACGTAGTCATCATCCATCCATCAATTTTTCCTACCATTTAAGGGTCCATAGATATCCTGTTTCTTGTTATTATATTCCAAATGTAGGTGACTTATGTTAACTATATCTCAAATTTTCAAACCATTTCATAAATATTTCTATGTTGTGAGGTCTTCATCACACTTATCAGATGATCATATTTATTTTCTTTTATTTTCGATTATATTAGAATATTGTATATAAATACAACCCAAAAATTTTCAAGGAAATATCTAAAGACTATATTCATCAAGTACGTGAATATTTATATAGAATTAGTGAGTCTAAATTGAATTAATATTACTTCATTAGGCCCATTCTTGTTTAGGAAGC
The DNA here is from genome assembly GCA_963277665.1 of Viscum album. Taxonomy (NCBI): domain Eukaryota; kingdom Viridiplantae; phylum Streptophyta; class Magnoliopsida; order Santalales; family Viscaceae; genus Viscum; species Viscum album. Next base: position 226,872,742 of record OY728155.1, on the reverse strand, counting down.
AGTATTGGGGTTATCCTCAAACTTCACCTCTTCCAAATCAATTTTTTTTTAATTTTTTGAAAACACTTTAAAGAAAAAGTGTGAAACTTCACAAACATCCAACATTGCACAATTCAATCTAAATAAACCGAAAACCAAAAAACACCATAACTGGTGCCAACGAAAACCAATTTTGAAATTCAAAACACCGAAATTGAATGACCGTGCCTTGAGAACCGCACCGCACCGAGCCCCCTCGATTCCAGAACCACCAAAACCCTGACATGAGGGTCACATTCCACATCACCAATGCCATAATTTCTCCACCAATATCGTCGTCATCGGTATCACCATGGTCCATACTAATCAACACTGTTCAATTCAATGTTCAGAACGAACGCCAGCATGATCCTTCAGCCCACCAGAGAAAATCCCATAATCCTAGAAAATAAAGAGACACCACCAACATATACATCAAAGACAAAACCACTATCATATCCGTTCGAACACCATCGTCACCATTGAAGAATGTCGGACGCGCCTCCCGGAGGCCACTGACCACTCGAACAAAACATCCCAAACCCACCATGAAGACAGCCGCACCTACCAACTTGGAAAGGAGCATTGGACCAGGACGACAGAGCAGACTATGAGCAGCATGAGCCACCGAAGACTTCAACCATAACCAATATAGAGTATATCCATACCAAAAACCACTAATAGAACCTTCCTCAGGTTGGTATTGAGTAGATCGACCGCCAAGGGAAAGGGCAAAAATAAATAAATACTGAGAACCGAAGCAAACCGCGTGAGGGGTACCATCCTCTTCCAAACCCCACCTCCCAAAACCTTTGAGGAACCACTGCATCAGATCCAAATTAGAGAGAATAAAAATGCCTTGAGGTTAGGGAATTGATAAGAGCGGCCTAGGTCTCCAAACGATGGGAACATGGTGAGATTCAAACCAAAAACCCAAACCATGGTCGAGTCGAAACTAAAGTGCCTAAAGAAAAAACGACCACTGAAACCCTTAACCCAAAAACCCTATGATACAACCGCTCCAAATCCGACCTAGAGAGGGGTGGTGGAACGTGAGATCAGGTTAGGGTTTAATCATCTGGATTCTTCAATGTCGAGAGGCTTCAGTCAGACCAAAGAAGTCACCCCAGAATATGAACACGAAGAAAACCACAACTAAAAGAAGTCCACCATCGACCAAAATAAATAGATGAGGAATGATACTGAAGGATACATAAGATTAGAATAATGGAAGAAAAGGAAGCAGTGCATAGAAGCAGCGCTGACCCCAAGAGTAGGATTTCATGGGGAAACCCTAGATGGGCCGATCAAGATAGGGGGAGCGCCGGGAGAGAAGGGTGACATCGAAAACCCACCATACTATGAGATGGTTGCTGCTTCAAAAATCTACAACTTCACCCATACATGATAATACACTGAATGAGGATCTACCATGGAGAAGTATTGGGCTTCACATAGTAGATCAAACATTACATCAATCAATGACAAGAGATCAATTTTATTCATCATTATTTTTTTAGCATATGATAATCAATGAAAAAGAGCGTTGACCCATCCATATTTTTCACGAGGAGGACTTGTTCACCCCAAGGTGAAGCAATGATATGTATAAACCCTTTATCCAATTTTTTTTTAGTTTTTTCCCGCACATATATTTATATAATATCTAATATATATATATTCATGGATAATAGATACACAATGGTTTTAATAATGATTTAAAATTTAACATCTCGGCTGGGAGGAATAATATAAAATTCATTAAGAAACAAATTAGTATTTTCTCTCACAATTATAATGTCTTCAATGAAGATCTCTTCCTTGGGATAAAAAAATTGATCTAGAATCACTTTCTCATAGAGAAATATCATCCACTACTAATATGTCAGTGGTAAATAATTATCATACTCCTACTTCCACATATAAATAATTAGGAGACAATTTTCAATAAAAAGATTGATTTACTTATCACGGGAATTTATGTTGGATCTATATATGGAATGTCATTCCATACCCACAATTGAAACCAATTACACTAAATATAGTATCACAATGTTAACTAGGATTTTCATCCCAACAATTTTGATATGGAAGGTGTAATATACTTGTGATGAAATAATTTACCCATTACCTATTTTCACTAACAACCCAACTTCTATACTTTTTGGTGGTGTTTTAATAGTTTTACTAAACATGCATGATATTAAGGATTGTGAAGAAGTAAAATAAAAAATTGTGTTTGCTAATCATGGATGAATAACTATATTATCTATCACTAATTCATTTTTAGGAACCACCTCAATAGTTGTAATGGAATAAGATTACCCTTTCTTCCATGGTGGTTATTGGTGGTGATTGTATCTGACAACACTTGGTTTAGTGTAGTGGTTTGAAAAGTTCCATTCTTCTATCTAGTTGAAAAATATAAAAAAGGCATAGGGTTGACATTAGAAATCATATATTCCCTTAAATTAGTGGTTTTCTATATTTGAAAATCAGTGGCTAATTTCTATTCCTTTACATACCTAAAACATTTCCTTGTCCCTCTTAGTAATTTTTTTGGTGTTCATAATTCCATACTTTTAGAAAATATTATGTCATCCTTTATTGATATCGTTATATTTATCCATATCACCTATAAAATTAACCACCTCATTATAATTATTATCCCTAGGAAACCATTGTGATTATATGATCTCTATTTGAAGTTTGTGTTATCATCATATAACACCCTCATAGATATAAATGTCGCAGATCACCAAGTATTTTTGTAGACTCAGATTTAACCCACCAAAGAAGAACTCAACTTTTCATTCATGGGTTAATGAAAATTCAATAATATTATCATGAAATTGTTGTGATGTTTTCCTCATACGCCCAGATGTAATCATAATCTATTTTCCTATGGTAATGTAAATATCTTTCAGTTTAAATTAGAGAGTTCAACAAAAATATTTTTCAAATATATATTTTCCAGAATACCTTCCACCACATTAAATTGATATCTTCCTAAAGCAATATATAATTGATCAATGTATAAAATAGATCTAATACTCCCTCCATATGATAAATAGCCATTATAACCCCCTCTTGATCAAAATATTAAAGTATAAAGAAGATATTCTCATTTGAGTAGATCCATTATTCCACAATTAAGGGATTAATATGTCCATTGAAAGTTAGAGGAATTTTTCACATTAAGGTATCAATAGAATATTTTTACTTATTTATGCGATTTGGGAATTCAGATTCCTTTAGGATTATATAAAAAAACTCTGTCGTCTTAGATATTATTATAATTTTTTTTCATTAGTTCTTCTAGAGGGTTCGAAATCATATTTAGACAAACATCACATTTCCTTTCACATTGGTTGTTTACTCTATTCCTCATACTTTAAGAGATTTTCTAGAATAAAGGAAAAATTAAGGATAAGAATTTATTTAATCATTAAAATTAATAAATGATAATCTATTAAAATTATTTTGATAAATTAAAAATTAAATTTCTTCATTAAATTATAAATTCAAATCTTTAATATTTTTAGGAAAAATATATTTTTTATGATAAAAATTTCTAGAATAGTTTATTCAACTAATAATGGTACATAATGATACTGTCAATTTTCCAAATCATATCCTAATGGAGTGTCGCACCATGTGTACATTAGGTCACATTATCATGCACCAGTTTCTAACCAAGTCTAGCTCATTGTGGTGTCTTCGAGTGTTACCCCTATGTATATCTATTCGAGAGCCAATCCATTAGATGTATAAAAACACTGATGCGTCTTTTAAAAAAAACATAATCTATAATTTTATAAAATTTACATATGTATTATTATGTTCATTGTTATCCTTAAAAATATTATTATGGTTTTCTAATCCAAATATCAACAAATAACTAAATGTCCCTTTGATACCAATAATGACAGCCATTATCATTATTAAAAATTAATTCATGAGTTATTACACAAATGTACACACAATTAAACAAAAAAATCCAAAAATTATAATGTATTTGAGTAATTAGGTAATTTAAATAAAAAAATGTGGTACAATTACATTATTAAGAAAATCCTTAAAATTCTTATAATATTCAATCGTATATAAAACTTCATAGGATAACCTAGGGACATATACAACAACAGGGTGAGCTATAAATCCCAGTAAGGAATAAAATAAAGATAACATGAAGAAGGTATTATATGTTTGAAAATATTTATTCTTATTGGACATAAATAGGGATATAATAATAAATATTAATTAAGGTGTGGGATATAGTATGTCAACATAAAGGAAACATGGTAATATGGAGACAAATTTAAATATGACATCATAACATTTGTCAATGATACACACCAAAATAGCATAAAATAGTGGAAGAATTATTGTGATGGATTTAGTTTTTTCATAAATTAATTTCATGTTGTATCATGAGAATAAAAAATTACCCAATTTATTAGAGATCTATATAATTTTGGGCCCACCCATCATAGTCATATAATTAACATGCATATGTGTACCACATAGATAATTCAATGTAGGTTAATTTTTTAGAAACATCAATCCCATGAATAAGGAATGTGGATTAAATATAGGGATGTATAAAATTAATGATTTATAGTTACAAATTGGTCAATTACCATGGGATAAAATTTATATAGGTATACACATCACAATTGTTTGTTATGGAAAATCATAGTGACATTTCAAAAGTGTAATGGAAGCACTGAATGATTTATAAAATGATTTAATGAGATAGAAAATTGTTAATAATAGTTTTCCAATCATATGTATAGTAATAAGGACATGTAAAAACATATCCCAATAATAGGAATTTGAAATCATATACATAAAATAAAATAGATTCTCTATTTAATAGTAGAAGTAAATGATCTATTACGTTGAGAGGGTAAGTCCAAAATCTTGTGGGGAGTTTCATGAGAGCTTACAGGAACCTAGGGAGGACTCTAGAAAGGGGATACAATATTAATTTCATTATACAAGGGTTTTTAGTGAATAAAAATTGGTCCATGGGGTCATTTATATAGGAAAAGTGAGGAGATATGCTTATTATTTTACAAACATTGGTTTTGGACACTATATAATAATGTAATCAAAACTAAAAACCATACCACATATTTTTACAATGGTTTATAAAAAAGTGCAGTGGTTTCCATTATTTTATATATATAAGGTACAAAATTATTAAATTATCTCCCTTGTTGATGTGGAACCGTTCCATTTTCTTAGGGAAATGAGTTAAAAAAATAAAAATATACTATACATTTAGGAGGATTTTTAAAGCCTTTATAAAACAAATAAAACATCCTAAAAATATCATTATTTTAATGTGGAAACATATATTTGGTCTTGTAAAAACAGAATTTAATTTATTACATCAATTTTTGGGTTATTATGATGTAATAAAACATATAGTATAATTATAACATATCTAATTTTTCCCAAAAAATTCAGGTTTCTCAAATTTTTTTGAAAATTCACAATTAGATAATTTTTTCAGTTTATTTTTGAATATCACATTTATTTCTAAAAATTTATTTTTTAATTTTCATATTTTTTATTTTAATATAAGAATCAAAATTTATTAAAATTTTTGGTTGTTTTGAAAATAAATGTTTTCGAACCCTTAGAAAAATTATATTTGACTTCATAAAAAATAATTTTATCATTTATATAAAATAAACATTATTTAATAATAATATTTTTTAAAAAATATCTCTTATTTCCAGAATTCATTAATTCATCCAAAGTAAACCCTTAATCAAAATTTCATATTACCCAAATATATAATTTTTGTATTTTTATATCAAAGACAAAATGATTATCAAGTAAAAATAATAAGAATAATATATATGTGCTATTATATAAAAAATACATATTAGTATTTTAGGGACATGATGAATAGAAAATGAATTCACTAGAAAACACATTAAGGGATTGGTGAATGATGGTGATATTATTATAGGGTTTTTTGGCATACATGTTATTTGGCCATGATCTCAATGATCATGAACTTCTCTTATAAATTTTTTCACTCATGACATAGTTATTATATCTCAGATTTGGATTTGTCAAGCTAAGAGACCACTAACATTACCATACTTGGAAACTATGAGAAATGGAATTCAATTGGTATGATCCTATTGATTGAGGTCATCACATTCTTTCTATATGTCAATTAGATTTTCCAAAATTTTATATTTATACTAATAATTTGATCACTATTAATCTGTGAGATTATAAACGGGTATGGTTCATATAAGTATTTTAAAAATTATATGATAATATAAAACCAAATAATTTCATGTGTTTTATATAACAATAATTGATAATATGTTATTTTATTGAATCACCAAGGAAATTTTATTAAAAAAATCTTAGGCCATTACTGAAACAAAACAATGAAAAGGGATTTATGAGTTTCAATTTCAAATTTTATTTTTCCAATATATTTTTTAATTTTTTAAGAGAGTCAACATCCTATTTCATAACCTACCTCAAATATTAAATTAATAAAATGAATTGGGATATATAATATTCTTAGAATAATTTATATTCCATTATTTTTAATTTAAAAATCAATAAATGTTAATGATAGAAAATGGAAAAATTAACCATTAGTGATAAATATATGGTTTATGATTTTTTTAAATCATGCTTTAGGGAATATTGTTAATCATATTTAATTAATGTTATTTTATATTTTTTCTAATTTGTGTTTTTAATAATATCAATAATTTATTTTATTATTCATATACATTTCCTTCATTATTTTCCCCAATAAATAGTCTCATTCCCATAAAATTTTATGCACAATTTACCATTTATTAAATTGTATATTTCTTGGGTGAGACTCAAGAATGTTATCTAATACAACTTTATTGAGAAGTTATCAATGATATGACAGAACTGAATCACATTCAACATGATTGAGTAATCTTTTATAACTATATTTCCTTGAACCCACTTAATATTAATCCTTGTTAAGCTTGTTGAAGTGCAGAATGTCCTTATTAGAGAATGAGATGGGTTAGAAAAATACTTTTGCCATTTTCTACCTTATGTTAAATGCTTAATAGAATAGGTGTGGGGGAGAATCTATCCATTGCAAAATGGGACATATTATAGTGAGGATAAATTTATTTTTGTTATATTTTTATATTATTTGAGGCCTTGTTTTATTAAATATACTTTATTATTCACCACAAATAATGTAAAATTGGAAAAAAATAAAAGAAAAAAATGTTGTGTCTTTAGAGGATCAAAAATCACAATTTCCATAACAATGATATTTTCATCATAAGTTTGTTGGTTATGTATATGAGATTTTTCATAAGCACATCTTTTGAAAAAATGGATTAAATTTGCAAGAGATGATTAATAAATCATTTTTCATAATTTTTTATTGATCCCACTAAAATATTGTTAGTGGAAGATCAGGAGAGAATTATTTTAAGGGATATTATCATTGATAATTATCATTTTATATCATTAATTATTCTTTTTAGTCTAGTCACATTATTGTTTTTTATTTTTTAACAACATTAACAACCCACCCTTATGCCTAAAAGTTATTTTTAACCATGATATAAAAAACTCATGATGAATATTTTTCGATGCCTTTACATGGAGGAGATGCGATATATTTTTTATTCCTATGGTATGTGTCAATATTTTAAGGTATAGGCATAACACTATTTATAATTTTACTTTTATGAGGAGTGAAAAATCTAATGTGATGTAAATTACAAATGAATTCATATTAATAATTAAATTAAAAATAAAAATGGATGAATGAATAGGTTTGGATGATTCCAAATTAAAAATAAAAAATTATTTCTTGAATTATATGTATGAAAATGTGACATTGATGAATTTTTATTGGGATTCTAATACATTTAGGTTTCAATTTTAAAACATTAATGTTTTTTAAAATTAATTTTATTCATGGTATGGTGAGGACCCATTGAAGTATGTTTGTATTCCATCCATGTTGAAAATTATGAATTAATATATATGTAATTTGATAAATATATTTCATACTTCATTTTTTGTATTAAAATTCAATACATTTATTATCTAAATTATTGTTTCTTTCTTAAATATTTATTGGATTTGTTAATATTTGAATGGATATACCAATTTATAAATATAAGTAAAAGGGAACCAAAAAGATCAAAATTTCCAATAAAATATGGATTTAAATTGAAAATTTGATCATAGGAATAATATACTGTTAAAACTAAAGATACAAAGTGAAACAGTCTAAGCCTATAGAAAAAAAAATTCAGGGCTTGAAAAGGGAATTCACGGCCTAAAAACATTTCAAGCGATAAATTTAGTTACTAGAAGTGGAATTTAGAGCCTGAAAATAATTGATGGTGTGAATTCAATAGATAAAAAATTAATTTTTGGTGTGGAAGGTGAATTCGGGCATTAACAAAATAAATTATGATGTAAAAAACAATTTCTGAAAATGAACCATGCCTTTTTTTGGGTGTGAATACCTATTTTATGCCGTAAAAGTGTCCATAATTCACCATATTGGGAAGTTTGAAGGGGATTTTGATTTGTGATATCTTTTATGGACCTTGAACGACCATGTAGGTCCTATGTTTCTATTATGAAAAACTTTATTTGGGAATTTAATAAAACCAAAGAAGACCAAGATATCTATAAATAGATATTTTTATATGTTGTTTCTAGGGACTGATATAGAGGGAAAAACCTATGGCAAGATGCTACATTTTCCTCCACAAATATTTGTCTCTATTTTCATTAATTATTTATTTTTTATTATCCCTTACCACTTACCCCCCATTACTTAAATAAGGTAGAAATTTATGTCGAGTTTAAGGGTAATTTAGATATAGGGATAATTTTTTTTGAATTTTTTTTTTCGTGTTTGGTTGCTATAATTTCTACATATAAATTATAGTATCTTTGTTTTTCTCAAGATCACTGATTGTACAACTTGAATGAAAAAAATTTAAAATTGGAATCTTATTTCCCTAAATTATTCTATGGCCATTGGTTATTCTATAATAATTATGTTTAAATATTGTATGAAGATAAACATTGTCCATCAAAACCATAAATTACGAGAACAAGGGAAATATTGTGGTTTTTTACTAAGGAGTGGACATAAAGACCATATTATCCTCTTAATCCCAACTCCAAAACTAATATTGAAATAATAACATCAATTTTTAAATCCATTTTCACCTAAACCCTAAAATACAGAAAACATGATTCACATTTTCCCTATTGATATTTAAAAAAAATTTCTTCATTCTCTCTCTCATTTTCAAATAAACAAAACCTATTGTATTTCCCCTTTCATCAAATATATTTAATTAATTTCTATTTAGAACCTAAGAAAATTACAATGTCTCGTGGGTTTTTCCTCCACTCATCGATTGATGTTATATTATCAATTAATCTAACTTTTATGCGTTTCATCAATAATGTTATTTGGTTTACCCTATAGGGTATTAATGACCCCCCATAGGTGATCAATGATACACATCACTTTGGTATATGTGTCATTACCACATTTCTTAAATCATGTGGATGCATTGAAATGAATGATTTTTATACTTGAATAATGGCCATATCTATTGATTGATAATTCCAACATCTAGATTCTTAAGGATGGAAATACCAATAGTGGGGGATCGTAACTCTAAGAGTTTTTGTAATGACATTATACTTTAATATATGAATTCCTCTATTTATGTCAAGGATGCTCGATAAATTCTCCACACACAACATCAAACCAAATTGAAACCATGATATTAATTATAAATATAAGATATGGTCACTAAAACTATCCATTGAATTAGTAGGTATAAATTGATGTAACTAAATTCTAGAATATATTATTATATATATAAATAATATATATATAATGGTTATTTTATAAAATGTTACTTATTTACTAATTATGTTTAAAAAATATATTATTTTATGCACTACAAATTTTATTAAAATCAACTAAAAATATTATTAATTAATAATTATTTTAATCAAATATAATATTTATTGATTAATTGTATCATTACTATTGTTTTATAAAAATTAATAAAAAAATTGACAAGAAATTTAAAAGAATATTTTAAATAAATTTTTTTTCTTTGTTTTATAATTTTAATTTATGGATATATATATAAGTATTATAAATTTTAAAAATAAGAATCATTTCTTATTTAATATAAAAATTAATTTTATGATATTTTTTTATTATTTTACTAGAAAAATAATTTTTAGGGCAATCATGCAATATATTATTTTAAAACATTTTCTAAATATTATAGTGTTATTAGTTTATAAGTAGGATTTGTAAATTGATGAAAATGATTTTCGATAAAAACATGTAATTTATAAGTTACATTATCAATTTAAAAATATTGTGTTGGGTTTATAAACCTCAAATTAAACTATTATAATGAGAGTGATATTTTAATGAAGCCATTGTTCTAAATAAATTATAAATTTAGAATTTAATAATTCATTTTATTAGTTTCATTAATTTTATAATATATAATTGATTTAAAATTTGGAATCATTGTGTCTAGATTATGTAATAATGTACTTTTTATTTTTGGTCATTAATGTTATGTTAAAATTATTAGATAGTAGTTACCATGTTAAAATACGAAATAGTATGTGTGAAAACTCTAATGGTAATAAATTTAAAACATGTTTAAAAAGGTGTGGAAATAATAATATGATGAATTTATTGACTATATCCTTTCCCATATACATTGTTTTAAAAATTTAGGTATAATTTCCATTATAATAACTTTTTATTTCTAATATGTTTTGCATATTTTAAAAATCACCATACCTTTTCACATATAAAAGGGGCACTCCTCTCCTAAAATCCCATCACCAGAAAAGAAAATTAGTTCTGGCCAAAATATATCCTATCATATCCTCCAAATTTTTACTCACCTTCAATTGTTTCTGATATTCTCAAAGACCATATCTCAAAGGATTAACCCCCTTTGAAATTAATATAATCTTGGAAGGGAGGTATAAATATCTAACAGATTGCTTCTAAATTATATTTATTTTTGTTTAGTTAATATTCTTAAAATACCACTGTAGAATATGAAAATGATATAAATAGTAAAATTGGTATAGTATAGTGTTCTTATAATTATGGAATAACTATTAATCAAAATTTTCACATCTATTATGAAAAAACACAATCGTCATTGATGCATTTTGTGGACTACCACCTCGACAACACTACATGATTCATTTTCTATCACTGACATATATTGATATTAATTATATTGAATTTTAAATATATTTATGTTATTTATTAAATTTTTTTATTCTAAAATGTTAAATCATATTACAAATTTCCTTGTTTAATAGAAAACAAAATCGTCAACCATCCGTACGTGTGATCTACAACCTCCATGGAACTATCAATTTTCATTATTTATTTTCATCACTTCCATACATGGAATTCCATGAGAGTTCATTTTATAGATAAATATCTGTTCTATGATATATTTAATGTAATTTTCAATGAAAATTAGAAAACATATTAATAATATGAGTAATAAAAAATTGTTTAAAATTCAGCCATCCAAATGATCATTCTAAGAGAAAAAATGGTTTCTTCATAATATAAATTAATATAATATAGGTTATCATATTCATATATTTAATTATAATTATATTATATCAATATAATAAACACTAAATAATATTTTTTGTCTTATATTATAATAATATTACAAATAAATCACATCATAATCATCCATTAATTATGCTATATTTTTCATTGGGTCTATTTTACAACCCACTAGAACAATGCTATAAAAATATACATGGGTGAAAATGAGAATTTAATTTCATCTAATATTGATATAAATATTTAATATTTTTATAATGGTAATATAAATATTTAACTCTCTATTTATGAAAACGTCATTCTTTCAATAAGAATAATAAAAACATTCTCCTTAAAAAATTATGTTATAAAGTTCATAAACAAAACATTCATAGAAATAATATCCAAAATTATAAATATTTATAAAACATAATTTACAATAACTTTTATGATTTTTTAATGTTGAATATTTGGATATTAATCAATAAAAAAGACACTATTAGGAATTTAGTTCAAAACCATCATGATTACAGACACAAAACCTCAAAAATTGACAACAAACAAATAATTTTGAAGTAGATAGTAATTATAAAAAATGACAATTAATTTTCATATTTTCCATATTTTTTTTGAATAATGTGATTAAGATAGTTAATTTCATTATACCTAATGTTAGAGTGTACTTCTAATGACCATGAATATTTTTTAGTGATTCATTGTTTCAAAATTTAATTTCGTGATACATGTTTATGTTATACAAAATGTTTTTTAATTTTATAGTGAATTTAATAAACATGAATGTATAATTATAAGATATTTTTGTAATTCATGGCATATACTATGAAAAAATAGTTCCATTTCATTAAATAATGTTTGATCCAATTGTTACCCCACGTTAATGGTTTTATAGCCACTCAAATTTCATTTATTGATACGTAATTTTTCCCAATACAATTTTTATTGGTTTATCCACCCCAATATTTTATAAATGGTATTTTATCTTCTTTTATTATTAACAATTTTTTGAATAAAAATCAATTTTTTACAATTTTGGATTCAAATAAAGTTATTTTTAATTTATTAAAATTTCTCGTTTACAACCAATATAATTTTTTTATCGTTATCATGAAATATATTATATAAAATATTATAAAATTTTCAAGGATCAATTTTTGTTGATTATTTTTAAATATAATTTTTTAAAATAATTTAACCAAAAATTTCTAAAATTACTTTTAAAGTTGACATGTATTTGATTTTATATTATAGTAAAGTTATTTTTTTTGGAAAGTTCATTTTCATTATCGACATCATTTTAACTATTATATTTAAAATTATATGCAGTCATGGTATTTATGTTTTACAGTTTATTCTATAAAAAATAAGAATATTTATAATTTTCTTGATTGAACTTATTGTATCAAAAAATTAAGCAATTGTTCCATTCTTGTGTAATGACATTCATATAATTTAATTATTGAGACGTTTTTTTATCAATATCAATACCCTTCTATGTTTTGTTTTTCATTATAGGGATTTATTGTTTTCCTAAAATCAAAATTATTTCTTTTGTGGGATTTGGAAATATTATTTTCAATCATCGATATGAAAAATCATTATAATCTTATTATTATCTATCCATTTTTAATATTCATGAAAATTACTTCAATGAATTTATTGTGTGGAAAATATATATTTCCTTCTTTTGATAGAGTGGTGTTTTCTGGGATTACATATATTATTCAATTTTTCAAAAAATATTGACATAACCATATTATTTTTATCAATTTATTAAAAAAACATATGAATTTTATTTTCTGAAATCTATTTACCTAAAAAGTTACTAAATATATTTGGATACCCATTTATATTCATTGGTTATATCATGATTATTATTTTCTTATGCGAGTCCATTTTATAGGATATAAAACCACATTTCTTGGATGGGTTCTTTTTTAGGTGATGAGCGAATCTCATTTCATTTTTGTGGGTCCTTTATGATGTTTTTAATGAAACATATATTATTACAATATTTTATTTAGTAAATAAAAAGATATTTTTATCAAATTATTTCTTTATAAACCCCAATGTTTTCATAGGTTCATTATGATGTGATAAGTGATTTAGTTTTCATGTGACACCCATATATATGAATGATTGATGGGTGGTGTTCTATATCACTCTAATACATTAGTTAAATTATTATATATTTCTGGATAAGAATTTTGAGTACATATAGTTTTTCTTTTAAGAATAGGCACTGATAGTATGGATAATTAATGTAATTTTATGTATACTAATTTTTGTTCCATATTTAAATTATCTTTTGTTCTTTTATTCTTTTTCTCATTCCAATTTTATGATTACTTGAATCATGTATATTCTATCATTTATATATTATTATATAATAGAAATTCTCTATGATGTATGATATATTATAATTGATATGGAATATGATTCTTATATATCCTCATTATACCCATATTCCCATATTATGCTCACAAATGATGTTTTATAATTATCACTTTTGTTAAAGATTACTGTGTATCTGACATGAAAACATTTTTTATAATTCTTTTTACTCAACTTATATAAATAAAGAAAGTATGTATCCTATATAATAGTTTCATTTGAAATGAATTTTAAGATATATTAAAGGCATTTTATGGGTTAAGCAGTAGTTTATATAGTGTAAAATTTCCTCTAATTAAAAAATTCAGGATTTTTTCTAGTAGATTTATTTTTTATTCACTAAAACATTAAACTTAAATAATTACAATAATATTTTAAAATTATTTTTTATTCATTCCATGTAATTAGATGTTCATTTTAGTGGGATTCGTTAATTGGAATCAATTAAATGTTTATATGTCTGTAGATGTAAATATTATATTAGACGAGAAAAAATGGGAGTTATTAGTGTCTATAAATATTGATTACATATGAACGATTATAAATTAAATTGTATAGAAACCCTTTTAGGTAATGTGTATTAAATCTATCACCACCTAGTACACAACATAAAGCCCTCACTATAAGCCTGTTTTATCACTCGTGCATGGATATGATTGATTTAATCGTATTCTCCTTCAAAATCGTATGAAGGATTTTATTCCTAATTACTTTAAGAGAACATGTTATGATGACTAGGTGAGTATAACTTAAATAAGAATGTACTAAAATGAATATATCAAAGGATGAAATGAAGTAATAATTACAGAATACATATTATGATTGGGTTTTCATATTCTTATATTAATATAATATGAATTTATTTATAACCATTACAAGTTCTTATATTATGTTGAAACAATATCGTTGAAATGATGCTGAGGAATATATGTATCTAAAAACCACTATGTCTGATAACTGAATAAGGATTTATACATAAATGTTTGATAATACTGGTATATGCCTATTATGATGAAAAAGATGAGATTCATCAAAGTACCTAATAAAGTAAGGATGGAATCATAATATAAAATAATTCTATATATTGTTCATTATTTACATTAGTGAGTGATATTTTTTTTGATGATATTCATGTATATTTTAATTGTAATGAGAATTATGTGAAACATATACTGATATTTAAGCGATAATTTTTTTAGGATTAGAATCAAATAATAATTGGTAATATTATCCTCAAAAACTGATTTTAATACAATGTTATATTTTGATGATTACTATTGGAGAACAAATGATTGATGTATATAAAATTATTTGGTTTAATAGATGCATGATTGTAACGTATCAGACCGAGTTCCTCGTGTCAGTTCCCTGATCCAGTCAGTAAGATGACCTCATCTCCAACACCCCATATGCTTTTGGTTGCTAACTAGTAACAAGGTTCCAATATAGTTCATGGGGAGACAATGTCCTCTTTTTATTAGAGAAAACAATAAAAATAATCAAAAGATATTACATAACCAAACAAATCCAGTATATCATGATAACCAATGAAAAAAATAGAATGTCAAAACAGAATAGTAAATATGTCATTTCACTATATGTGGCAAGTGGGAAAATGGAAAACCAAATATAAAGACATTGATGACTCACATGCGGGCCACGAACCATGTTTAGTTCCCACATACAAGATCTATACAAATCATCCATCTAACATGGGGCATTTTACCTAATCCTATCAGACAATCTTGAAATCCATTTGGGTACCTATCAAGAAGCCTGAGTAGGGTGTGAGTGCAATTCAGTAGGCCACCACTAATGGTGTCTAAAACAATATCTATTCAAACCATCTTTGTGGTTGTATAAATAATAAAATCCATCAATAATGTAATTTTTTTTACATTGATTCATTTTATATTTACTTAAGTACATAAATTTCTAAGTTCCCTTGGACACCCGAACCACTTTACCTGCTTCATCCAATGATGGAGTTCTTAAAATCCATAATGGAATTAATAAAATATAATTCAATTATTTCCTTTAATCATATCCATTAATTTTACAGCCAAATGGAACTATTTCCAATGCTAACTAAGGGGCATTAACCCCATGTATAACAACCTTTTGGGTATTTGAAGCCTCTATCCCTATCCCACGCCTTACTATCACATGATATTTAGATCATAGGTCCCTATCCAACTTATATTGTCTCATATTTGTATTTGGAGAATCAGTCCATGTCCCACACATGATTTCTCATAGTGAGGTATTCAGAGCCTCCGTCCTTGTCCCACACACATTTATCACAGATATGTGTACGTAGAACCACAATCTCTAACTCACACACATGAATCACACATTTAGATGTATCATAATTACACATGTGTCACTATATCACAATAATTAATTAATTAATTAACTAATCAAATTAAACAATTATAAAATTTAATTTTTCTGTAAGTTAATTCAACAATTAATTTTCTCCATAATTTTGGTATAAATTCAATAATTAGTTAACAACATCAATATCATAACAATTCATAAATTATTTGTCCACGTCAATTTAATTCCAATTGAATAATTATTTTATCACATCAATTAATACTAATAAACGTAATCCCAATGATCACAATTCACAATCAAACATCCAATTAATTAATTAATTAATTAATTAAATCATTTAAATAAATTTTATAATAAAAAATCAATTAATTAATCCCACAATTAATTAATAAATTCATAATCCCAATATCACAAAGTTAAATCCAAAATTAATCATTCAATTAGAATTCTCAATATCTCATAATTAATTCACCAATTAATTATTCAATTCACAATCTCAACAAACCCAATTAATTTTTCAAATTATTATTCCATCCAATTCAATTCAATAATTCCAATAATTAATTTAAAAATAAAATATTCATCAAATCCAATCTATTCAATATTAAAATAATTAATTCCTAAATTAATTATCCATGAATACACAATCCCTTAATTAATTAAGTAAGAAAATTAATTAATTAAATTTGGTAACGTAATTTATAATAAAACCCAATATGTTTTAAAATTATATACAAATAATTTAAATCATGAATATGTGATTTTAATAATAGACCCCCTAACTTGATTTTTTGATGAGATTTCTCACAATAAAAATCAATAATTTAAACAGAATAATGTTGTAGCATGAGATCCGAATATAAAAACAAAATCCTTGTTTGAAAAAAAAAATAATCCTATAATACTATATTTAGATCCATAATTCCTAGATATAAAACCAATAATAGATTTATATCCAAAAAATAGGAAAGAGCAACTTTTAATAGATGTGTAAAGAAGGGGAAAGAGAATGGAAACTATACGAGATGAGATCCTCATACCAGTATGGGTGAAAATTGTTAAGCCTAGAATCAAACCATGAATAACATATGTTGGAATATAGTGGAATTTATCTAGATGGATTTAAAAATTTGAAATATTGGTTACGGTTGATCTAGGGTTGAATATGGGTTAAAATTTAGGCTCAAGAAAATTTTAGTCTAATTTTTTGGATAAATAAATTACCAGAGGTGGTTTTTTGGGTTGAGGCACATGGTTTCCCACAACTGTTCTCTTTAACCATGTGCCTATTTCAGGGGGGGTTATGGTTTGTCCCTTTTGGGTTCATATTTTGTCCAACCTTGCGCCATCCCTCCAAAAAAACTGTCTATCAAGAGTTGTACGGTTACATGCTCCCGTGGGAATGGATTAGGAAAACTATTTTCCAATCGTGCATAGAATGTATTCCTTCCAAAAACACAATTTCACCCAAACACATCGGAATGTAAAACCCAAATGAAAAGTTGTCAAAATTATATAAGAGATTGGGTGTTAACATGTCAAAGATATCTCATAAAAAGGTTGGGATCTTACAATCTCCCTACCTAATAATAAATCTTCCTCGAGATATACTCCCAAGAATCTCTATGATTTCAATATAAAAATATTGGGCCACTGAGCTTGTATATATTATTAAAATTCATATGTTTTTCCTATACACAACCGCATTTCCAAGATACATGTCCTATTGATAGAATCATACCTCGAAACAAATTTACATTGTGATCTAACACATGCATTGTATGCTCCTTAAAGGACACGTCTATCTCATGTTCAACATCATCAACATTGATCACATGAGAAGGGTTGGGGTGTTACGACCATAGTTGTGAAACATGAGAAACATCATGAATAACACATTGTATTTATGGAAAATCCAATTGGTATGCCACCACACTAATTCTCTCGATAATCTGAAATGGTCCAATGAACATGGGTGTAAAATTTCCCTGACTTTATATCATATAGTGACCCAATCTCGGATACACTCAAAAGAATAAACAACCACCCTATATATAATCTAGGGGTCATAATCTACTATTTTCATATGATTTTTTTTCCACATTGAGCCATTGCACTCTACATCGAAACCAACAAAACCTATTATAATGTCTCCTTCAAGAGACTTAGTCCCACCAGCTCTGACACACCTAACTCCATCCACCATAGAGTTGATCTTTATAGACTACCATAAAGAGAAGCATATGGTACCATCTATATTGTATCATGATAAATTTTGGAATAGTAAAACATTACCCTTTCTAGTTGATTCTCCCAAGACCCACGAAATTCAATTACACAAGATCGAAACATATCATGAATCCCCTGAATAGTATTATCTAAATTCCAATCTATCTTTGGGTGGGATGTCAAACTAAGTATGAAATGTTTACCAATATCCTTTTTAATCCACTCTAGATGTGAGAGGTAAAAGATGAATCATAGTTTGAAACAATAGTCTCTATAACCATATGTAGAAAAACTATCTATCAAATATATAGTTGTTCGAGCTTATCTGTTTAGAAAGTCCCCCGTAATGGAATGAAATTTGATATCTTTTTCAAACACTCCAAAATCACCCAAATAGATTCTTTAATCCAAAGAATCCTTGGGATACCCACCAAAATATCTAGAGTCATGTCATCCCACATCCATTCTGTAATAGGAAACAACAATAATAGACCTATATGTAATTGTTTCTTGGTCTTCACCTACTAACATGTGTAACATTCTATCAAAAAATATATTATATCCTTTCTCATGTATGGACTCCAAAACTATAATTGTAGGTCTTGGTATATTTTGGCAGCACATAGATATACTATACAGTTTGAGGCATGAAAATTACTATATCAACAACTCCCTCATACTAGTATTTACTACAAAACAATTCCTAAAATAAATGATCTCATACTCATTAATGTACTAATCATAAGGTAAATCCCCCATTATAGGATTCCCATCAAGGTAAAACACTATAGATCATCATATTATTTATTCTTGATCTATCCCAAAACTATTAACTCCAATAAAAATGATACGAGTTTCATATAAACATTAATACCATGAAAAACAACATGCATGACATCTAGTAATGTTATCATCGTTTTATCAACACTATACTCATTGACTACCTAGGTATGAGTTTTCTTGCTCAAAGAGTCAATAATATTATTCCCATTTCTAGTTTTATATTCTTTCTCAAAATAAAAATAACTAATATATTATACCCATATTCACTTCCAGATATTTAAATATATTTTTGGAAGGATATATATATATATCAATATCTTGTGATCTATGTACACAATAAAAATTTCACCAAATATATAATATTTCAAACACTTCAAATCACAAATCACTATAGATAACATGAGGTCATGTGTAGTAATGTTCTATTCATGTGGCCACAATTTCCAAGACTCATAATCTATAACTCAATATCTCTATTGCAGTATTTCACATGTTTGATCCTATAAGTTTCAAAATAAACCAAATAATCCTCACTTGGCTTTGGTAGGATCACAATTATTTCCAATGAACAATGGTTAATTAGTTCTAGAAAGATATTATCACATGCTTCTAACCATTAAAACATAATAATTTTTTTGGTCAATCCCAAAATAGGTGTTTCCGAATGGGAAAAGTACTAGATTATCTTATGACAATATCCATTTTCCCTAGAAATATATAGATATCAAAAATGTTTTTAAGATGATCCCAAGAAATCCCTGCATGAACCTTCTATGGGTCCACAAACACACCTTTTTAAGAGTTGATGTGACACTAAAAGATTACTGATAAAATTAAAACCTAACAATTTCATTGAAAGGAATATATGTGATTATCTCTCACTGTGCTTAGGACGATTTCATGATTTTGGCCACGATAATTATGAATATTAGTGTTAAACAAGATTTCATCCACAAACACTACAACAAATTGACCCAGGTGTAGATTGAAATTTTTTTTCCATTAAGGCCATATAAACTAATGGTGTGTTGGTCAACCCAAATAGCATTATAAAAAACTCATATTAGAATAAATAATTTTCAAATCAGTCCTCTGTATGTTAGATGTTTGGAATACCAAATGATGATACCCTGATATCAAGTTAATATATGAAAAGAGTCAATATCACCTGAACTAGTCAAAAAAATTATATATTTGGAGGGAGGATTCTATTTTTTCACTATTAGCCTATCAAAATTTTTATATTCAACACACAAGCACATAGTCCCGTATACCATCCTTTCATGAAACTATGGTGAACCCCATGGGGGAATACATGTGAAGAAAAAACACTTATCCTCCAAATACTCTAGTGATTTCATGATCTCTTGAATCTTTATTGGTGACATTTAATATGGTGGAATAGAAACTACCTCATCCCAAAGCATGAATTCAATAGTAAATTCCACATATCTCTTAGGTTGAATCCCTGTTATGTATTTAGGAAATACATCCTAAAACAAATCTACTAATAGTGGAAGGACATCATTCTATAGTTCTCTATCATCCACTATAGACATGAAACCTAGGCTGTGAGGTCTTCTAGATCCTAAGTAATTGTACCTTCTCTATCTTATAGGATATCTTACTATCCATGATAGATATAGTTGTCTCCTATATTAGATGTAAAATTCACTCTCATTTGGTAGCAATCGATGTGGCCTTGGTACTCTACTAACCAATACATATGAAATATAAAGTCAAAACTAGACATATCATGAATGTAGAGATCTCAAAGAAAACGATATTCCCCAACCTCGAGAGAACACCCCTTCCAAAAATAGATATACCTTGATCGTACTCCCCATGTCGTATCTATCTCCATAAATCCACTATAGAACCCCATCACTAGGCTCTAACCATTATCAAGTTGTGTAGAAATAATATATTTAGAAGAACCTAAGTGCACATGAGCCTCAACCCAGTTGAAGAGGAATTTTTTAGTGAATCCAGGAGACCCAGGTTTGAAAAAAGGCGGAGGAATAATTTTGGGTTATCGTAGCAGTACTGATGTATGAACTACAGTAGTTCTGAGTGGGTACTGTAGTAGGTATTGTTGTAGATACTGTTCGATAATGTAGCATACAGAACTATTCACATTGGGCCACTAGTTTGGGATTTGAGTCATCAAGGACTTCTAGTCAGTAAGGATTTCAGGCCACCTTTATGGAATTTAGGCCACAACAATACTTTAGAGCCACATGATAAGTGAAGTTTCACCAGATAGACTCTACAAATAAAAGGGTAGCCCAAGAGGAGGATTCAGAGAAAGTGAACTCACTAGAGAAAAACCAGATAGATTTGGATGAAATGAGTGGGTATAGATACACCATTGGTACCAACATGTGATTTCAAGGGAAGCCTAGATATATGACCATGTGAAAGTGGAGAGATATCATCATGATGCAGATGCTGGGGTGGGGATGTTCCTTATAGTTATAGTCTGGTCTAATTCCCAAAGACAATTGGGCCACTTTATCTCTTAAGCTTGTGTGCCATGTAATCTCAAAGCCAATGGTCCTTGTAAGTTTTCCCCCTCATCCCTTAAAAAGAGGATATAAAAATAAATAAAAATTAAGGCTTTAGAGCCATTGGGGGGGGGGTGACTAATATAATATAAGGAAAAAAGTAATGTAGAATATAAAATAATAATACTTATCACTATCGATGGTTTAGCCTCAATACCATTGAGTGTAGGCTAAACTATTTGAAACTGTCCAGCCCTCCATCCCGATAACAATTCATTTGTTCCCTGAGATTCACTACTCTGATAGTATGGTCACACTTTTCAATACGCTTCACTTATAATGCTTAAACCACCTCATTCATTTGAACTCCAATTGATAGATATATATAGTACAGAAGAGCCTATTCATGCACTCTGGTTCTATCTAGTATCTTCATTACTACCAATCAATATCGTGTTCCATCATAACCTCTATTGATTTCCCATAATTCCATAGGCTCGGGAATCTATTAGTGTTAGGGGAAAATATTTATTAATGTGTCCCGAACAACCGCACTGGTGGAAATATACTTGGGTATGGTCATGGGTAACTGATCCCTCTATCTGGTCACTCATATTTCCACATCCCTAACTAATATTCTCATAACATTTATTTCTTCCCTCAGAAGGCATACCATAATATCGTCTAGTTGAAATAGGAGGTCCCATACTAAAATCATTCTTCATGTTCCCCTCATATACTAATGACTAATCGATCACCTTAGGAAAATTTTTTGTCTAAAAGATGATAACTAGGGACTTGATATCAAATTTAATGTCATCCAGATAGTGTCACTATGTAGCTGTCTCACCCTTACTAATTCTTTGGAAAAGCATTGAAGTTCTAAAAAGAATCCAACATAGTCTATCACAAACATACTCCCCTGATTCAACCACATTAACTAAATTGATTTCTCATTACTTAGAATCTCTATATAGAATTTATCTATAAACATCACTAATAATTCCTTCCATAACACACCATCATTATGTCCAATCTCTTCATGAAAGTCCCACATGTGATTCTCTAATCCTAATAGCATATAAGAGGACAACTTGAACATATGCACACCTGATGTATCCAAATGGTCAAGTATTTTCTATATAGACTCAATATATAGAATAACACCATGAGGTCAAACTTCTAAAGTTAAAGTAATAG
This sequence comes from Viscum album, assembly GCA_963277665.1. NCBI lineage: Eukaryota > Viridiplantae > Streptophyta > Magnoliopsida > Santalales > Viscaceae > Viscum > Viscum album. Next base: position 226,849,597 of record OY728155.1, on the reverse strand, counting down.
GGTATGGTAGTTAAAACTCCGTCATCATATTAGATATGTTATTCTCAACAAGACATGGATCTCTCTATATATTCTACATAAAGCAAGCAATGTTCTCATGGAACTTCTCTCTTGCATTCTCACCCAACTCTATTATTGTCTTCGGTTCCACTTCTGGTAGATTGTCTCTAATCATAACATTATATCATCCTTTCAAAAAACACTATCTTGTATTCATATCTCTATAATTCCAAACATGTTATTTAGGAAACATAACAAAGGTTTACACATTTTTTAAAAGTAATAAGCCACAAAAATTCATTTCCCTAAACCCCACTACATGGTAAACATGAGGCATTTCCACAACCCTTTAACCATCATACATCTAGTTCCTTGAAACAACGGTAAACACATTGTCAGTATTCATGTTTTTAATTTTAATAACCATTTATTATATTCATTCATCATTTTAAAATCTTTATCAATACATTTTCAGGGTCATTTTTTTATTTCAATTTCACAAAGAAGGAAAAAAATTAACGTTTATCAACTTACCCATAACCAATTTTCTCGTGCGTTCCGGAAATGATGGATGTCATAATAATCCTATGTGCCTAGAATGATGAATTCAATCTCAACTCTTGTGACATTAATGGACATAATTAAATTATTAATAAATATTTGAAATAATTATCACATCACACAAGAAGTGTGTTACCCAAGGAAAAATAATATTAATGTTTAACAACAAATATTAACAACAACACCCCCCAAGTACTTGGGTTCCCCCATATATAGGTTATCTATTTTCATGAACGAGATCATATCCAGGGCCCAAATATTCATAGTATCATTTATACCTTTCCAAAAATATAATACAAATGAAAAAAACTCTTCTAATCTCACTTTGTAACATCATGGACCATGTAGAATGTCCAGGTGGCCTGAGCCGATCAGTTACATTACCTCAATAATGCCTCACCGAATAAAATAGGATGTCGACTAGCCACGAGGCTCTAATTTTAATCATGTTGATATTATGCCATTTTTATGAGAGTAATAAAATATTAGAAAATAATAAAAATAATAAAATGATACGATATAACTAAAATAATACCAATATCTCATGATATCAGAAGTAGGAAATACCAAGTCATAACTGAAAAATAAATATGTCATGTGAAAGTACGTGTTAATTTGAAAAATGAAAACCCAAAAGTAAATACATTGATGAATCCCAAGAAGGCCTCGAGAAACATTTTGTTCGCTGACCCATGCACCAGCACAATCAGGAATCTAACATATGGCTTTTAGCAATACCTTTTCCTACAACCAAGAAATATATTTAGTTAATAATTATGAAGCCTGAGTAGGGAGTGATTATAATTCAGTAGGCCACTGCCAACATAATCTAAAACAATATGTAGTCAAATAGTGTATCAATTTATATCAAAAAATAAATTCCATATATAATTTAAACAATTTACATTTATTCTATTACTATTTATTTAACCACATAAATCCTCAAGATCCCAAAGACACCCAAACCTCTATACACACTTCGTCCCATACAATATTCTAAATTATCCATAAGGTAATTCTTAAAATTGAATTCCATTATAACCATTCATCATCTTAACCCATATCATGATCTGTTGGAACTATATTCCAATGCCAAATCGTTGATATAGAACATCATGTATAACAACCTCATAGGCATTTCGAGCCTGTGTCCCAATCCCACTACACAATATCATAGGGGTATTTATAGCCTCATCCCCTATCCCACAATTACTATCTCATATTGGAATTTGGAGCCTTTCTCCCTGTCCCACACATATTATCACATACATGGGAATTTTTATCCCCTATCCGTATATCACACACAATTATCACACATATGGGTTTTAGGATCCTCATTCCTCATAACACAAACAATTATCACACATGTCGAAATATCAAACTTTTACATGAGACACAATATCGCATTAATTAAATAATTAATTAATTAATTTGACTCAACAACTATATAATAATATAATTTTATAAAATAATTCAACAATTAATTATCCACTTCAATTTTGTACTAATTAAACAATTATTTACCCACACCAATTTGATACTAAGTCACTAATTATTTTTACACATCAATTTCATAATATTTAAATAATTAATTTATCACTACATAATGGATAATCAACATTATTATTCATATGAAATTTCACAATCAAACATAAAATTAATTAATAAATCATTTAATTAATTCATTTCAATCAATCATAAAAACAGAAAAAATCTACTGATTAATAAAAAACAATCAATCCATTCACAATCAAAATATTCCATAATTAGTTTTAAAATTAATTATTCAATTGGAAAATCTCGATATGTCATAACTAAATCATTAATTAATTATTCAATTCAAAATCACAACAACCCTAATTTATTCATCAATTAATTGTTTCATCTCCATCAATACAATAATTCCTATAATTATCTCAAAAATTAATCATTCCCCAAATTCCAAAAGTTTAATATTATGATAATTAATTCAATAATTACTATTCCCCAATTCCACAATCCGTTAGTAAATTATTTCAATAATTAAATTAATTCAATTATGAAGTTTAATTTCTAAAAAACCATATAAATTATACAATTGAATACACACAATTGAAATCATAACTAGGTTATTTTAATAATAAACCACTTAACCTGATTTGTTACTAAGATATCAATAATTGGAAATCCATATTTTGAACAGAATAATGGCATAATACAAAATCCAGATTCAAAAACTAAATCCCAGATTTCCAAAAAATGAAGATCCCTTAATTCTAAATCTTGACCCACAATTCCAAGGTCTATGACCAATAAATAATCTAGATCCAACCAAAAATAGAAAAAAATAAATTTATATGGATGGGAGAAGAACTCGAAATATATTGGAAACTACATGAGAGGAGGTACTCTTAGAAGATGTGCTTTATATCTTCAATCTGGGCCTCAAATCGCAACGAACTAAGGTAATAATGGATTGGAATGTACCCAAAGGGCTCCAAAAATATGAAGGAGAAATTATGGTCAAGATAGGGTCAAATAGGGGTTTAAAGTAGGGGTATATAAAATTATTAACTTAATTTTTATGTTAAATAAATTCTTTCACATCGTGTTTTGGTCTAAAGTGGATGATTTCTCATAACCATGCTTGGTAATTATGTTCCTCTTTGAAGGGGGTACATGGTTTATCCTTTTAGAGCACAAGGTTTGACAAACTATCTTTCAACCATGAAAAACATCTATGTCCCAGTTTGCACAGCTTGTTTTTCTAGGGAGCATTGATCAGGAAAAATGTGTGCCAACCATGAACATCCCTTTTTTGCTTCCAAAAAACTCAAAATTCAGCCTAACATAATCCAAAAAAACCCCATACTAAAAGTACTCAAAATTAGATAAAAGAGTACTTGTTAATGATCATAATAATTCTAAAAAAATGATTATGATATTGAAATTATGTTTAAGTAATAATGCGTTGATAATTTTTTTATCAAAATTGGGTTATATAAAATTTATAGTCATTGAATAGAATATTAATTTAATTGAAAAGTTATCCACTAAAACACCCTGAGATTTTAAAATAAGAACATCATATTACATAGAGTTTATGACATGTAACACCAATATTTGAATATTCTGTTACACCCATTAATTTAATATATTATTAATTTTATATAAATATAATCTATTTGATTTATTTCAAGGTACACAACCATGATATTTTAAAATAATACATTGTTTGATAGAATATAAATACACAACATCGAGTTTCAATGATCCAAGAAATATTATTTTAATATGACCATTATAAACAAGTAGTGAAAATTGTGTCTATTAATTTAATTGGTCAAATGATGAAATATATATATAAAGAACAGAATTAGTACAAATTTATTGATTAATTATTAACAAATAAGTACCCAATTTTTAGTAATGTTTTTTTATGATTTAGAAATAGTTTGTCTTAAAAAATATTTTTGTATTGGGAAAATATTATAAATAAATTATGAAATGTATAAAAATATTAATTTAAAAAAATAATATAATTTTGTAAATAATAATATATAATTAATCTTAGGCTAAAAGATTCATTTTTTTGCAATTGTATATTATTTAGTGAATTATGAAAAATACTGATTTTGGTTTAAAATTGTATTTTTGTTTCAACCATTGGTGAAATTTCATATTATGTTAAAATAGTATAAACAATAAATTTGTAAAATTATATTAAAAATAATACACTTATGTTCATTTTAAAATGTTTTATTGTTTAATTTTGCATGATTTTTTTTCACATAAAAGGGTATTTTTTCACAAAACATATTTCATTTTGTTTTCCCGACAAACATTTTTGTTGAATTATGTGACTTATTTGTTTTATGTTTTAAAAAACATTGATTAAATATTGTGATTCATGATGTAAATTTTTAGTAAGTATGCCCATTTCATTTCTGGTCTATATGAATAGTATCCTCAAATATTTTTATTATCATTGTAAAGGGGAAATCCGATAATTAATGTTACAAATAAAATGCTAAAGATTATAAAATGCCCCAAAAAAATTATATAATTTTATTATATGCTTCAATTTAATCCATATTCTTCCAATATTCGGTTATATGAAACTTTATGGCCATATGAATTATATTATGACCTTTAAAGTATTTTATTTCAAGAAAAGTCAAACATGTCAAACTCTTGTTTTTACTAAATATAATAATTTTAATACCACATTATATAGAGGATAATTTTTACTATAAATATTATTTTTAATGATAATATATTAATCTTAATAGTGCTAATTTATTCTTATTTTCTTCTAAATAATTTATTACATTGAATTCATAAAAATTATATACAAAATAATTTCTCAATTAATAGAAAAATAAAATAAACGAGATTAAAAATATTATATTAAATATTATATGAGATAAATAATAAAATCCATTAATTATATATATTAACAAGATATTTTAGGGATATTTTTATTTTTTTCTAATTCTATATGTTGTCTGAATATTATTAAATTTAAAGTGACTAATAGTTCTAGAAATTAATAATATAGATATTTTATAATTAATATGATTTTATTAAATGATATCAAATTCCCAAAAAATAATATATTTATAAAAATGAATATTATTATGTCAATAACATGTTCCATAATCTATTTATAGATATTTTATTTTATATTAACATTATTGAACCATAGAGAGTATAAAATTTTTATAATATAGTACATTTCAAAAGGGTTAACGGGGGTTAAAATTGAAATAAAAGGGAGAAAACATATTGAAAAAAATCCAAATAAAATTCAATGAAATTATATTGACATATATTCTCTTTAAATTAAAATTTTATCAATTTATATCCATTTTTACTTGATAAATAATTTATATTATATTAAAAGTTTATGACATTCTGATAATTCCCCTCCCCTCAATTTCAAGAGGGCACCCACTACTTCATTTATTTACACAATATTGAGCCGTATATATCAACCAAAATATTTAAATTACTCTTAATAATATCCTTATAAATTCAATTTGGGTTATTTAACATATAAAATATCAACCCCATGTCCCATTAAAAAAAATTTAAAAAGACACCCCTGAAGAAGTAGAAATCATCTTAACCGACTATTTCTGGTTTATTTCTTATTCTACATAAAAATCAAAAGTTTTTAAAATCATAAAAAAAAAATCTAGTATCATAAATATAAAAATATTTTATTATGATTTTTAAATCCATATAATCTCAGATTTCCATTCATAAAAAAACATTTCGCTCATGCATACGTACGAATTATCATCTACATGTAGTAGTGTAATTAGTTTTCCACCCATACACTAATTGTATGGTTAAAAATATCATACAATTGAATAAATATGACATATGTTACATAATAATTATTCTTTAAGTGAAAATCATTCATTACCATTCTTTTAATCAATCCATCAAAAAATGAAATAAATGTTTATGCGCACGTACAACCTATAGTGTCTATTAACGGTGAAATTAGTTTTTAAATCTCTTATGTTTTTGGATGAATATAATTATAAATATACTGAATATATACTATATTTATAACCTTGATAATAATCATGACATATTTAGAAAATAAAAAGAATACATAGTCTGAATAAAAAAAAGAGGAAATATAAAGTAGTTAACACAAAAAATAATGACAATAGAAAATGATCTATAAAACATGTAATAATATTTTATCAAGGGATTGTATATGAAATTATTTATATTTAAATATAATTATAATAAAATATTTATTATACTAGAAGTTAAAATAACTATCGAGGTAAGCCAAACCTGTGGTACGAGTTTGTCATCTACCTTTTATTTGTATCAGACATATATCATACTCAATAATTATTTCTTTTATGTGGGGTATATAATTCAACATTGATATATTATATCATCAATATATTTGTATTTATGGTATATAACATTTCCTTTTATGTTATTTCTTTCATGGGGATTACGTTTCAAAAGAAACCAAAGGGCTTATTTCACAATCTCATCCATATTTTGAATTATTTATTCTATACTCTCATAATAAGAAAAATTTATCTTAAATGCCCATGTTAACGATTAATGATATCAAAAAAATTATGATTATTTGAAAATTATTTTATAATTTCATTTTTACCCTTTTTTACATTTTAAAAATGTTTTAAAAGAAATATTTTATTCATTTTCCAAACAAGCTATTTTTTACTTTTCCAACAAAATCATGAATGGATTATTTTAACAAACATAGAATAAAAGTATATTTTACACTATTATGATTACTAAATAATTTTTTACTTCTTTTAGATGTTTAAAATGTTTTTTATGATAATCAATTCATCATTATTTATACATTTTCTTATTCTAATAATTATTTTCAACGTGAAAGGGTATTTTCCTAAGAAATATTCCATCAATATATTTAATTAATTATCAATTGTTTCCAAAACCATTATTTACTCTTATGTGTAGGATTTTATCTAGTTATACCGTTTTTATTATTTCCATGGAATGGTTATGTCCAATTTTAATAATGAAAATATTGAAATTTTTATTGAATGTTCTTCTAATATGATATGTTATTCATTTTCTTAATGAATATTGATATAAATTAATTATTAATAAAAATAATGAATACATTTTACATAGTAATTGATGGTATGGGCCTACAAAAAACATGACATACTACTCAACTGGTATGAAACTCATGGGGGCATCTTCTATGTTTAATTCAAATATTCCTTATTATCCATAATAAAGGATTTCATTAGATGATGAACATGATTAAAATAGGTTAAACCTGAGATGAAAAATATTAAAAATATTTTTTAAATATTTAGACATACTATAAATTATTCTTCGTAACTACGTGATTTAAAATAATTATTTTTGTTTCTCCCACAACTCATTTCGGTTTATGTCAATGGATGAAATGTGAAAGAACCGGGTTAATGATGAATGTGATGAAAATGTTTTTAAGATAAAACAAATGGAATGATGCCTAGGGTTATGAATATTATAATTATTTTTAATTATTTATCAAAATATTTTATTGAACACATGACCTTTAACCAACTATAGGACTCACTAGTGATGAAAAGGATGGAGTACACATTGAGCTTGGGTAGTGGAGACCATGGAGGAGGGAAGTCTAGATATCCTTTAGCTCAGAAATGTGGAAAGTGGCACACATGTGAGTGTGTTTAAGGAATAATAAAATGTATTATGTGTTGAATTGGAGGAAAAAATAATTTAATTTCTAGGGGAAATTGGAAATTTTAGTTAACATAATTGTTATGAGAAATATTCCTAGTAAGGTATTATCGGTGGTTGAATATTTTAAATGTGGAATTTATGGACCTTATGAATGTATATGTCATAGAAGGGAATCACATAAAGACTATTAGTATGGTTTTATGAGTAATGGGTTTTTACTGATGATGAAGAGATCTACTGATATAATATTAAAGGAAGGAGTTATCAATGAATAAAATGATGAACCCTAGTTAAAATGATTAAGATTGATGTGGAATGATTGTTGTGATTGTCTTTGGATTCATGAATTGTTTGTATGGGTATTTAATAAGATAAATTTTATCTATAATAGTAATGAAATGTATAAAGATTATACTAAAATATTATTTCATTAAGTATTTGGGAGCATATGTCGAATGGTACCATTGAACATGAAAGGTGACTTAGTAGAAATGTGATCTTTTTGGAAAACACATTTTTGAGGGATGATAACACCTAATTTTTTCTCAATATTTATATAATAATGATAAAGAGATTTTTTATGGGATTGTTTCTATGACAAAGAAATTGGTTAGTGATTGGATTATTTATGTTTTTTTGGGTTTACTACATATATGGATTTATGGAATATATTTGAAAACATAAGATATACTTTAAGCGCATGTATGTTTTAATTAATTGTTTAATTTTATAAAGGTATTAAAATATCATATATGTGTCATAAAGTGCTATATTAGTTTTTTGGGGAATCTATGGTTGATTTTAATTTGGATATTCAGTGACATTACTTATCGATTAATAGATTTTTAATTTCAATGAACATGTTTTAGATTTGTCATATGTTAAAAATGTTTATGGAGAGGATTATGATGAACATTGGGTATTGTTAGATAACTTTTGTTATCCATTTTGATCATTTAACATATATAGAGACATGAGTAATGGTTTTTCATTCATTCATTGAGATAATGACCAGTTAAATGTTAATTTTCTGTATTTAGGAATAAAACATCTAATTGGATATTCATTTATTAGAACAAGAGGAGAAATAGGAATTAATGAATCCACATCCAAAGGAAAACAACATTCCTATGATATTTTGAAATATAAATTCACTATATTTCCTTATGTTTTTTCGATAAATGGAAATAGAATTACTTAACTCTAGGAAAAAGGGTCTTGAACCTATATTATTATCTTATTACCTTCATATATGATGGATAAATGGTATTTTAACTCATCTTAGATTTATGGTTTTGTGGTTGTTGAATGTATATTTATAATGAAAATTATTTTTATCAATTCATTCTACCACCCCACATCATTATTCGGGAATTATAGTTTTCTTCCATGTCACTTTCATCACACCCCACCTATGCTCTCATACATGGAAACCTTATTATTTGATTATTCCTGAGGACATTCATACTTTAGTTTGTTCTTTATCAAGAGTATTTTTCTTAACCATTCTCATGATTTGAGATATCATCTTGTTTTTTAAGGAAAACCATTGATTTTTTTGATCATGATTAAATTGGGAGGAGTCTATTTATTTTATTGGGGTAGAATGTTACACCCTAATATTTTAAAAGAGTAAATTAATATTCAATAGCATATATGATATGAAACACCAATAATAAAATAGAATATAACAACAATATATTTTATGACATATTTATTTTCAAATAAATTTAATTTATTTGATTTCTTATGGTTCGTATATCTACAATAATTTAAAATAACCCTATTAAAAATATAATATAAAACAAACAACACGTAACTTCAATAAAAAAAATATTCCTTAAATATGACAATTATAATGTAGATGTAAAATTGGAAGGTACAAATATTATTAATTTAATTTTGAAATATGTATATATAAAATTATTCTATTTAGTAAAGATGTATTGATTAGTTTTTATGAAATAAGTGTTCAATTTGTAGTAATGTTATTATATGCTTTAGACATATGTTTTCTTCAGAATTTTTGTGATAAAATATTATAATTAAATTATAGAATTTAAATAAATTATATTTTATTAAAAAATATTATTTTTGAAATCATCATATCAAAGTTTCCATAGGGTGAAATTTTCCTAATATGATTTATTTTATAGTGAAAAAAGAAAATCAATGATTTTTATTTATAATTAAATTTTTATTTCTACCATTTGAAATTTTCTATATTAATTTAAAATGATTCCAATTTAAATTATTTATATTATAATATAAATAATATAATATTGTTTTGTGGACTATATTTTATGGTTTAATTTGGTAAACAAAAATATTAATAATTAGAATGACATTTTTCTTGAAACCTATTTTCCATTGAAATTTTTTCTCTTAATTTTAAATTTTATTATTCCATTTATGTTTTTTAAATTAAAAAAAGTTAGTAAAAATTTTATTTTGGATGTTAAACTTTTTTAAATATCCCACTTTTAATTTTGGTGAATAATAATAGTGTCTTTAGTAATTTTTTTTCAATGGTAATGTTTTAATTAGGTAATTAAGGTCGAAAATAAAAAAATTAGAACTATAAAATGACCATAAAATTTTTAGTAATTTTATTTTATGTGCTTATTTGGTTAGTAATCATCCATTATTTGGTCATATTGACTTTTATGAGAATCTTGAATTGATTTTAACATGTATAGTAATTTATTTCAAGAAAATCCAAACATGACACATTCTTGTATTTAATAAAAATAATATTTTAAAAATTGAATTTTTTATATAATGTGATGAATATAATATGTATTTTAAAATATATAAAAATTTTCACCATATTGGAAATTTTATTAATATTTTGTTATTAAATAATAATGCCAAATTATTACACAATGATAAAGTACTAATTATTCAATTAATGGAAAAATACAATAAATGATAATAAAAATATATAAAGTAATATATTTTATGAAATTAAAGTGAAAAAAAACTTTCTCAAAATAACCTGACAAGTTAGGTATATTAGAATTTGTTTTGAATTCTAATTATTGAATTGATATTATTAATATCAGTGTAATGAATAGTTCTACAAATTGACAATATCAATATTTTATAATAAAAAATATGTAATTATATGGTAAAATGTTTCTTACAATATAATATTTGATAAAATAAATGTGACATGATTAATCAAATATTCCAATTTCCATTTATCTATCTATTATAATATTATTATAACATTATGGACCCTTAGAGAGTAGAAAATTTAAATGGTAGGATAATTGTCAAAAGGGTTAATGAGGGGTGAAATCTAAATGATAAGGTTGATAGAAATATCCCAAAAATTAAAAATACTAGTGGATGAATACATTTCAACTAAAATTTACCATAACCTTGAATTATATCAATTTGGATCAATTTAGACCTGAAAAACAATTTATTTTGATTTAATATTTTTTGACAATCCAAGAATGATTCTCCCATAAATTATAAATATCAACCCATTAATTTACTTATTTAAAGGCCTTTGAGATGTATATCTTGAAGAATCGTGACCATTTCTCTTACTAACATAATTATACACGTTCTTGAGGTTCTATCCATTTGAAAATATCAAATCCTCTATCCCTTAAGAAGATATATAATGAGAGTCCTTGAAAAAAGAGGTAATCATATTTACTAAATCTTTTAATATTATAAATATATTTAGATATTTTTATGATTATTATATATCCAAATTCTATCTCTCCTCCATCCTATGAAAATGGAAAACATCTTCCTTGTGTTTGTAGGTCCTACCATCTATATGTAGCGGTATAATATGGTATTCATCACCAATTTACTTGGATTGTTATAAATATGGAACTACTGAATATATAAGATATATATTAAATAATAATAATTCATAAACTATTATTTATTTTTATCATTAATTTCCTTCATCTTCTCAAAAAATGAAAATAATGTTCATGCGTATATACGACCTACTATCTTTATTAACAGAAAACATTTTTAAATCCTCATATTTTAAATATGACTATAATTATCTATATATTGAATTATATATGATATTTATACAATTAATAATATTTTATACATGATGGAAACATTATAAAGGAAAACTATTTTAACTATTGAATCAAAATATACATGCAAAACAATGGATTAAACGCCTAAAATAATGATAATACTAAAAATATTAGTAGAAATATGTAATAAAATGTTTTATATAGATAATATATGACATTATAGATATTTTTATACTAGTATAATAAATCTAAAAATATTATACATGAGGTTAAAATAACTAATCAAGAATTTTAGAGATGATATAAGGTTTTCTCATCTCACTTTTACTTCTATGAAACAAATTTCAGATTAAATGCTTATTTATTTTGTGTATTGTATATATTTACCCAATTGTATATTATATCATTAATATCATTATATTCATGTCATTCAATGTTTCATTTTATGTTATTTCTTTCTTATGTCTAGTGATTCAAAAAAAAACAAAGTGGTATGGGTTTATTTCAAAATCATATCATTATTTAGGATTTTCTATTTTGAAGTCTCGCATAAGGAATATTTTTCCTTCCATTCCATGTTCTCTGAAAATTATTGTAACTTTTTTTCTATTATCTAATGATATTATAATTTCATTCTTAGACTAATTTTAATTTTTACACATATTTTAAAAGTACTATTTATCCAGTTTTCTAAATTAGATATGTATTGACTTTTCTTATAAAATTGTGGAATGAATGTTTTTAACATACAAAAAATAAATAGAATTTCCAACTATCATGACATCATTATCGTTTTAATATTTCTTAACAAATTTTCAATGTTAAATTTAAATAAAATTATTTATTTATTACATTCCCAATATTTAGATTATAAAAATTATTTTCTAATTTATAATGTATATTTTCCTCATTAAATATCGGAATTATCACTTTAAATTATTTGCATCACTGTTAACATCCTTTGTTTAATCAATTGTTGAGTAGATACTCTAAATACAACATTCAATATATTTATTTGGATGGATAATAATTAGATTGACTAGGGAATATTGATATTCCTAGTGACTAGTTAATCAAATATTTACAACTATTGATTTTTTAAGGAATGGCAATTTATTTATAATATTTAATAATATTAGGAACTAGTTTGACTTCTTAAGGGATCATGGAGCCTATTGAAATTCAATAATTTATCGGTAGTTCTCAGGAGACAAATGATATTCGATTTTCTCTGAGCCCTTAAGTATTTATTCACTTATCATGGAATGAGGACTTGATTGTATCTTCATATGTATTGGCCGAGTCATTGATTGTATGTTTTAGATGGACACTATTAGGAATTCAATCCTTATGATAGCTGATCTCTTCAAGGTGATTATTTTATTAGTTATATTATGAATGAATATGTTATGATATTATGAGATTATTTTTATGGCTTATTGGATTAACCCCTGTTTCTTCATTATTATGATAATGTTACATTCCAAACAGCATTTTTTCAGTTATTTACCATTCTATTTTGTTTATGCTTATTAATTAAGGAATGGTTGCACTATATACATACCCTTAATGAATGTTGATCTCACTAATTTCTTATATTTTATTTAAAAAAAAACTAGGTAGTTTTTTTAGATTAATATTTGGGGATATGATAATAAGAATAATGGTATACTCAAATAATATACTATATTATATTTTTGTTATCAATTTTAATTTGAAATTGAAGTATGTATTAAATTACAAAGACTACCAAATAATTTTTTTCTATTGGGATTAGATTACATTTATCTAGTTTAAATGTAACAAAGTAAACAATTACTCTATGGTAATTAAATTTTGTTCATTACAACCATGATAATTTTGCTAAATTTTATTTTATTTTTGTGATTATGAAATATATTTATTATTTTTTTCTTTTTTAAACTGTGATTAATAAATTTATTTTTTATGAATGGAATTATTTTTTAGAGGAATATATAACCCTACAATTTCTTAATGTGTAGGATATTCAAATGGTTGGGGGGTATGTTATGTTGAATACATTAGTAGGTTATTTAAATATTTTCATTCCAGAATCTATGAATGGATAATGTTGTTTGAGGATAGATAATTAACCAGATTAAAATAAGATATTGAGATAGATCTCATAGTATGTTTAATATCCCAAATGAAAAATATGATAATAGTACCCCCACCCACTTTCATTTTAATGTAATATTTTAAATATTAAGGATGTATCTTATTTAATATGGAAGAATGTATTGACCTGAAATTTTAAAATATGTTTTCCTTTAATTAAGTAATATATGTTTGACAGCCTGGGCCTTATGCAACACCAAAACAAATAATCCATGATATATGATATATATATATATTATAAATACTAATTATGGATACTAAAAATAGACTTTTAAATATAATGTATGAATAAGAGTAACAGAATTATAAAATATATTAATATATATTTATATTTAATGGTAATGTTATAAAATTTTTTGTAATACATTATTTTTTTAAGAATCTAACAGTTTATATGTTGAAACATTCATAATATTAAACAATAAATACAATTTTCAAAATATGATTTTAATAAATATTATATTTTTTTTCAATTCTATATTTGTTAGTATTTTATAAAAATTAAGAATTAGAACAATTGGAATTTTAAAATTTAATTTTACAATATAAACATGTTTTCCTATTCTTTATAATTTTCTTTCAAATTAAAAAATGTAGATTTTAAAATGTTATATTAAAAAATAAAATAAATTATATGAAACATATTAAAAATATTACCATGTATTAAATTTTTGTCATTTTTTAGAAATATTTATTTTAAGGTGTATAATAAAATATTGCATTTTCCCAAATTCAAAGAATATAATAAAATTTTAGTATATGATACAATTTTGAAATTAATGATAACCATTTTCATGAAAAATATTTATTTCATAAGATAATTTATAAATTTACAAAAAATATTTTGTTTAAAAATAATTTATTAATAATTTAGAACATGAGTGTCATTTTTATAAGAAATTGTTTTTAATGTATTATATATTTTATATTTTGAAATTAGATTTTTCATAGATGAAAATTGAATCTAATAAAAGGGAAATAAATTTTGAAATCATTATATAAAAATTATATAATAAAAAAATAATTTTTTTCTATAACGGTTAGGATTCCTATATAAAAACTAGTTACTATGAAAAAATAAAAATGGTAAAAGTGAAAAATATAATGGTAAGGATATGAAAACCTGATTAGTACTTCTGTGAGAATGGGTGCCATAAGAATTGTGCCAAATTATCCTATCCCGCACCATTATTTCATAATTTTGGATCTAATTTCCTTGAAAATGGCTTCCCATTATTAAATTTTTTTTGTTATTTTCCAATATTTCACCCCTTTTCACTTAGAATTGGGGAATTGCTCTCCTAAATTACCCTCACACAACAACTGCAATAGTTTTCTTAAATATAAAATTAATTCTACTCCAAATTATTATTGCAGTAAATAAATATGGTTTCGTATTAAAATACTATCCCTCGAAGGATTAACCCCTTTCAAAAGGATATAATCCAAGAAGTGATATATAAATTTCTTAACTGTTTCATTATAATTATTATATATTTATTTTCACTTGATCATTAGAAAAATCTACGAAAAATTATTAAATTTATAACTTCGGTATTTTTTTAAATTTTATTTTTTTATAATGATTTTATAAGAATGAACCACCATACATTTGTATATTAAGAAAAATTAAACCATCATTCATGAATTGTGTGAACTGCTGCCTCCATGACAGAAGGTGTTTCATTTTACTTCACCACCATAGATGGATGGTACTTGAATGGAATTAAATATATTATTATTTTATTGATAAAATATTTTATATTCTAAAATAATAAACCCCATTTCTTATATTCCATGTTTTATGGATAATGAAAGCAACATCATTTCATATGTGAGGACAAGAACTTCTATGTACCAATCAATATCAAATCATTGTTTTCATCACAAAATTATATTGATTGTCATGATAATGACTTTAATGGATAAATATTCTATTTATGGAATATAATGTCACTATAAATATAAATTTGATATCCAATTAAATATATTATTAATAAAACACCTTAGTTAATTTATCCGTCCCAAAGAGGGTTGTAAGAGAAAAAATTAAATTATCATTATAATAAAATATCATTGTAAATTTTATTGTTTTTTAAAACCACATTTATATGGGAATGGGTGTTTAGTTTTTTGAAAAAGATATTAATTATAAATTAAGGTATACATTGAAGATTAATTATCTCCCAAAGATAGACGACATAGTATATTTTCTAGAAACAAACTATAACAATGTTTTTTGTTCTTCAAAAATAATAACTAACCATATATTGATTTACAAACCTACTCAACCACAAATATATAGGAGAAAGACTGACCATTAATAGGAACTAGCTATGATATCCTACTACTAGGGTAGTAGAAAGGTAGTTAAGTATTCATGTGGGTTGATATGCAGATGGTGTAGTGGTGAACACCGTAGGGGTGGCTGAGCAGAAGACATAGTCTGAGTAAAAGGGTGACCCCATGGTGGGGTTGAAGTGTGGACCTCAATAAATGCATTTGGATAGCTAGTGGAAGGTGAAATCTTATGTAATAAGATAATTTTAGGGAAATCAATAATGGGGTAATATAATTTTAGGTAATTCTACACTCATGACCACTAGGTCATAGAGTGGGATCCATGTTATTTTGGTCCCTCTAGAGATTTTATGATTTTCACACCATATATCACAAGGCTATACCACAATATTCTAGGAGAGGATGTTTTTTATTTCTATATATATGCCTTGTGATATGAATGGTATGATTTTGGAAGAATTAATTTTTTCCCATAATGAAAAAAATTTCACAATTGTTGTCTATACACTAATATTAGTTTTTTGTAAGAAGCGGTTTAAGGATGAAATTATATAGGGAGTTTTGGAAGGATATAAGTGTGAGAAAATTGGATCCTTTTAATTTTAATTCACCACGTTGTTGTACTATTTTACATTCCATAAGAAGAAGTTGATACACAATAATTATGGTTGAAACAACACAGTATATGTAAAATTGGTGATACAAAGATGTATAATTAATCGCCACACAATAACTAGAATGTCTTCAATATTCACATAGTTTGGTTAAAGAGAGTTACGATTAGACACCACCAAATGTTAATTCAGAATTTTTATTGAATAATGAAATCATTAAATATAAGTGACACATAAAAAATCTAACATGTGATAGAATCTGTCTTATCTCTTGGAATGAGATGAGAAGAGAAAGAAAACATACTATGCAAAAAATACATATAAAAAATACATAAAGGGACATAGTGTTTTTCTAGATATTTTAGAATCTAGTGTTCTCGATATAATATTTATGTTGTTGATGGTTGAAAGAGTTATCAAGTATTTTCATCCTCAACAAATGTTGAAATTATTGTTTTAAATAGTAACCACAATGTGGGTGTATGTTCGTATCATCATTATATGGGGAAGTAAGATTCAATAGATGGAGTAGTGAGTTATGTGTTGATAGGAGAGAAGTGAGTTCTATAAGAAATTATGGTATTGAACAAGGATAGTCTGTTGGATAACTATAAAGTAGTTATAATTTAGTTAATATGGCGAAAATGCATATTTTTTTCATTAACCATAGAAGTAGACTAGTTTGGTTGATCCGAGTAATATCTTGGGTGTTTTTACTATAATCATTACAAACTGAGGTGACAGGATGAGATAAATAAAAGTTTTTCCTCAATGTCAAATAATTTTATCTCCAACTCATAAATAGTATCCTATACCCTTATTCACCTTTATCAAGGTTTTACCATATATAGGATTTTAACAATGTTATAAAAATATAGTTTATTATGCTTCTCTCTAGGATTTTTTGGAATGATTATCAACTATAAATGTGTTCCCCTTTTTCAAGACAATAATTTAATTTTATTATGAACCTAAAATAAACATTTTTTTATAATTATAAATGTATATTTACATAATATTCATATATATAATCAATGAATATAATTATAGTTGATCCTTGAAAGAAAGATAAATCAATAATGAGATGTAGATTTTAAATCCATTATTATTTGTGAAGTACTCTTCCAATAACAGTATTACAAAGTATTGTCTTAAAAAAACTCACGTGTTTTGTGGGAAAATATTTTGATTATTTAAGAATGGGATTCACTGGCTTAGAAGTTTATAAATAATTTTTTTTGTTGAAAAAATATAAATATATGAGAATGAACTCAATTGAGATGACTACTTATTTTTTGGTCACCTAAAATATCATTTTAAAGATATGAGTTGTATTATTGGGTATATCAAAAATGAAATGGTCATTAAGAGAGTCATGAATAGAATCCATGAAAATTTCAATTGAAAATTTTCAATTCTAGAAGATGATGTCCAGAAATAGGTTACTTTTGATATCTTTCATAGCACACCAATGGATTATGAAATGAGAATTGAAGACTATGAGTCATGAATAATAGAAATTATTTAAGAGGTGTGTTTTATTTCTATGAAGAACATATAGATAATGGAAAATTAATATGATGATAAATATGATGAGGTTATATCATTCTTGTTCTCTAATTATAAAAGTGAAAATGGGAGGTTCAAAGGTATGATTCTTGTTTCGTGCTTGATGTGTGAAAAAATGGGACATATTGTGGTTCCTAAAAATATATAGAAGATTTTAACACCCAAAAAATATAATATAATAATATTTTATTCCATAGATTATGTGACATGAAAAATTTATATTAACATTATTTACATGAAAATGTAATTTTATCTTATATGACAAGCAATACTAGGTTTAGTTTTTGTTACACTCAATATAGAGTTTTACTGAACAACAATATATTATTAATATTGTTATTTAATATATGCATTTTCGCATAGATATTACAATTTAATGTAGGAATATGATTAAATATATTATTAACATATATAGTTTACAAATGTTTTTCCTTGATATATTAGTTAGTAATAAAAAATATCAATTAAAATAAAAAGATGTTTTATCTAGAAATAGTATTGTTTCTAAAAGACGATTTAACCAGGAGTTATATAAATAATTTTAAATTAATATTTAAAACATTTACAATAATTATATGAAAAAATAACCATAATTTTATAAATTTAACTATTTAAATGATTTTAGGGTGAGTTTTTCTTACGTTTATGAGAAATAACATTTATTGATGAATATGGAAATATAATGAAATTGAATATAAAAATTATTTTCATTTAAATAATTTAGATTGTAAAAATAAATTTTGAATTGGTTCTATAGAAACATTATGACATTTTTCTACTAAGTAATCTAACTTATTTCATTTTAATCATATTAATACTGAATTAGGATATAAAAATATTTCCAGATTTTCCAGATTTTATATTTGAAACTCAGCTTTCATATCATATCTGTACGATTAAATTTAATTTAACATATACCAATTATATGAGTTGAATTTTTGAATATATATACTATATTTATAATTTATATAATTTATATTATCGAAAAATTTCAGAGTAATTTTTTACATTAGTTATTATTGAAAAAAGTTATAATTATTTACCATGATTAAGGTAGAAATATGTTTATAGGGGGTTAAAATTATTATATAAAGGTTAAAATGTCCAACCATAATATAAAAAACCAATTTTATGGAAATATAACAGCATGTATCAGCTTTTTATCTATTTTTATTGAAATAGTGGGATACTATTCAATGAATGCGACCTAAGCAATATGTTATGTAACGAAAAAGAAAAAAAATAAATTTTACTTTTCTTTAATATAAATAATGCTTTAGGATAGGGAAAACCCATATTTGGTTCATTATCAATATTATTTTGAAATATAAATTAATTTTTTTCATTATAATTTATTCTAAATTTTTATTGATGAAATAATTATTTTAAATTCTTAATAAATGCTAACATAGGAATTATTTAGATAATAATTTATATAATAAATGATACAAAAATTATTAAAAGTGATGTAAATTGAATGAATAATTGAGTTAAACTAATTGTATTGATGATTGTATTATGTCACACTGGTTTGAGAATAATATATTTTAATTCCATAATTTTATTGTGTTTTTAAAATAAAAATTAAATGAATAATGTTAAAATTTACTTTAATGTTATTTTATAATAGATGGTATTTTACTAAATTATTACAAATTTAAAAAAATTTATATCATCTTAAAATAGATTTATAGATATTAATAAATATAAAAAAAATCATTATTGGACCACTTTATCTTTTATTAACAATATATTGACCCCTAAATAGAAAAAATAAATGCTAGTGCGGATAGGGTTAAAGTGATGTTTGTTCACATACATGTGCTTATGTAAAAATAGATTTTAAACACACATAGAATTTTTATTTGATATATTTTATTTCTTATTTATAATTTTTGGACCCAAAATATCTAATAATTATCATTTTAATTTTATCCTTAATGGATAAATTACCTAGGTAAATAAAAAGAATCAACTTACAATGGTAAAAACTAAAAGTTTAAAATATAGTATACATAACTACTGAGAAATAAAATTATAAAAAAGTACTTATTATTGTTTTTAAAGGTTTTTTACAACCAAATAATCATTAACCTATTTTATAGATTTATTTTTTAGGAATATTAGGTTTGAAAGATGTCCCAATAGTGAATACATTTGGGTAGTTACAAGAATTCCACTCCTCCTCATTCATAAAAAGACACTCGCTCCCATAAATTATTCACACCTCTAAAACCATTTTTCTCAAAACAAAATTCCTAAATAACATTATCTCTTCCCTAAAATAATCATATAATCCTCATTTTGGTCATGAATCCATCATAAGAAGGATTAAATGCAATCATATGGAGAATACTCTATGTGTATGTAACGTTCCTCAATTACTGACTTTATTTTAATTCATTCTCTACCTTATTAAATTTTTATTAAACTAGAATAATATAATAAAATTAGTAAATTAAATATATATTTTTTAATAATATGTTCATGACCTAAATATATATCCACTTCCGTCAAATGGTTTACGAAATCATATTTTATTTTTACAATAGACTGCTGCCTCGTGAACCATTGTTTTTTTTCATTTCCACATCTCATAGTTGTGTAATACGTTGTATATAAAGTATATATATGATATAGTTAACATAAATATAATTATTGTGTAATTATATCGTATATTCCTTATTTCATTCCATTTCATATGAGACATGATAACATCACTCGTGTGTACGACAGACTACCACCTCGTGAAGTGATGCGATTCATCTTTTAGTAACACACTATATAGATGGTCATAAAGAGTAATGTTAATGATTATACACTATATTAATTACATAATTATTATATTTGTAACATATTAATCATTATGGGAATATAATATATCATTGTTTTCTCTTAAATATGATATCATTGCTGAAATACGTGGTGACTATTGCCTTCTAGAAGAGTTGTGACTCTATTTTCATCAACACACCACATGTATGATATATATATATATATATATATAAGGATTTAAAATTTAATTTAATACATATTTTAATTCATGAAACAAAAATACTCAATAAAAAACACATTTTTATTATTTTATTAAAACGATATGGTTATAACCAAGACGTTAAAGAAAAGTAATAGAAATAACAATAACAATTATTATAATGTTATTTATAATGTTTTAACATAAATTAAAAATATTTATAATGAAATAAATTGTTTTTAATAAATAAAAATTATTTTTTAATATGTCATTTCATAATTAATTTATTTTTCATTTTTCATTTTTTTATGATAAGTTTTATTTTTTGATTAATAGTGAAAAATACTACATTGTAGTTGAAAATGGTGTTTCTCATTAAAATAAAGTATACATTGAATAGATTCGTAAAATAATTATTGATAAATTATACATATATTATTCTAATATATATCATTGGAATAAATTTTATATTTAATTTAGAAATAAAAACTTATTGCACATGTGAAGGTTATTTTTACTTGTCTTCTCGCCACACCTGCAGGATTAACATTGAATGTGATTTTTTTTACTTTTGTGAATTTAATTTCATAAAACAGACATAGATGGTTTTGATCCGTAATATATTTTAGGTCTAATATTATCAACATAGTTTTTTGGATAAAATTTTCATGATCCATTGGAATATTAATGTTACCTTTATGAATAGTAACATGAAGTTTAGAAAAAGTTAATTAGCCAACTGAATAAAAATATCACACAGAAATGTATAAATAAAATTTAGGCATCTTAGAAATGATGTTACGATATAATTGTAACATAGAATAAGTATGTGAGTATTTTAAAAATTATTAATTAACTGTTTGTATTTTTGAATGCCATAAATATTTAATTATAAGAATACATTTTATAAAGTTATTTAAGAGAAGATATATTTTCATAAAATTATTCCATAAATTAATATTTTTTTTTCTTATGTTTATTGAATAATTCTATGAGTCCTTATTTAATTTTTCTAAGTGTTATAAAATCAGATGTAAATATTAAAATTAGCATTTTTGAGTAAATATTGATTTTATTAAAAAAAATAAAGTTATCAGATTTGGAAAATTATTTTCAAAAAATGAAGCCCGTTTTTGAATTATACACATTGAAAATTGGTTGTGGTGGATTTTTGGGATTTTTCTAAAATAAATAATTTTTTAGTATTGTAAAATATGATAATTTACAATAAAAACTAAATAAATTGTTAATGATTCATAGATGATGTAAGGATATTATAAGTCTATAATCTCAAACTAACATGCCATATTTTATTTATGTAGTAATGGTTATGAAAATAATTCATAGTCTTGAATAGAATAGTAAGCTATTTAATAAAGTATTCAAGGAATCCCCCTCACATCCCCTATAAATACCAAATCTCACCACCTCTTCTCCTGAAACCTTCCAATATTTGAGACTTGTAAAAATTCAGCCAAATAATCTTTCATGCCTATTATCCACGTCCAAAACCTATTTGTATCACCAAAATTCGAATCCAAAAATCCTTGATGAGGTTCGTTGGGAGCGGAATTCAAGAGGTAAAAACTATTTTTTTATTTTAATTTCTTTTCATGTCCCTTTATTTTCATATATTCTCGTCACCTCCCTATTATAAGTGAAACAATATCTACAACATATTTCATATAATAAAATTTTATTATTTTTGGTAATAATCCACCATCAATTCTCTTCCCTCCCTTTTGGATTTCAAAAAATGAAAACATTGTTCGTGATGCGTTGCTTTATCACATTCAAGGACAAAGAGTTTCAATTTCCATTACCACCTTTAGATATTTTCATGGATCCAATATAATAGTTTAAAAAATATTATTATTTGTGTATTAGATCATATTTTGTTTTATGGATCAATTATATAATCAAGATGTTCATTCATAATAAAATTAATATGTGATAATCAAAGATCCCCTAAACAAATTATCACTAACTTCTTATTAATGATCCATCCTCATTCCAAATTACCAAATGACTTATATAACCATTTAATCATATATAGGTTAGTAAATAAAATATTAATTCAATTCCTGATATCTATTTACCCTTTATTGGATCTTCTAAACTCATATACAAGTTAAAACCGATCATGAAAACCTAGGAAATGAATACACGTGAATAATATATTTGAATATTATAACTCATAAAAAATGCCATAAATAAACTTAATAAAATATTAATAAATCAAATACAAGTAGAAAATGTTCTGAATTAATTATTAAATGTAATTAATTTGATTATCTGTGACATTTAGTTCTAGTGATGAACATATTCAAACATAAGTTAAGGGGTTTCTCAAATCACTTTTATTTCTATGAGATTTCCATTAGTTTCAACTTATATTCCTATATGAGGTTTTTTTATAATAACATAATATATATATACAATATTGTTAATATATTTAAATTTATGTTATTCAATGTTTCCTTTGATAATTATTAATTTTTGAGCGTATTGTGTGATTGATTACGAAGTGGTAAGGGACTTCATCTCAATTTCAATTTCTTTGAGATTTACATGGTATTATGGACCTAATAATTTTTATGTGGTGTAATAAAAACCCCTTTGAGATCATTATTCATTTGAAAATGAATTAATATTAAATATCCATATTCTTTTGTCATGTATATTATTATTTTCTTAATCATATACCATTTTATATACAATTTTTATTTGAAATATTTATTTAAGTAGGAAATATTAATGAATTAGTATCCCCTACTCAAATTAGATATTTTTAGAAGGAATATTTTTTTCGAATTAAATCTATTTATTAAGAATGATTTTTTATTTTATAGATGGGAGGGGCTTTCTATTTCCCATTGATGCATCAACGGGTCCCAGGAGACAAAACATTTGGTGACAAACCCTTAATGTTTGTTTCTAAACAGAATCAGATGTGTAAAGACCCGTAAAATTCAAGGGAAATTTTTTCTTATTTTTCTTTAGAATTTTACAAGAGCGCGGTTTCAGACGGCACCTGATTCCGAGGCCCGGAGTGCCCAGAATTAATTTCCGAAGTTTGGCTCGGGTACGTTCAGTGAACGAACGAGCGGGAATTCCTAGCTTTTGATCCGGTGCTCGGAATTGAAATCCGAGGGCACCGATGAACTCGCAGCGCCGATATTCGCTTAAAGAGTCCTTTTCGGGAGTTGCGTTTGTTGCGGGTTGAGAGTTTCGTTTTGGGGTTTTTAGTTTGAGTTAAATAAAATTGTGTAGAACAATTTTATTTTTAACTTGTTAAAACCTATCTAAGGTGGTTGGGAGTGGGACCCACACCCACTTAACCTCCCTTGGGAGGATTAAGTGTGGTGGGGCCCACACGAACCCCCACCTTTTCAACTCCCCACTCTCCTTCTTAATGGCTTGATAACTTAACTTCTTTTTAATTATACAACTCTTGTATATTAAATAAGTGAGTTAATTTTGGGGTTAGCCATTTTGAATTTCAAACTTTTGAAATTCTTTTATGTTTTGTAATAATAAAATAAGATGTTATCTTATTTCATTTTGGGTTGTTTGGTTTGTCTCCTTGAGAGCTTTTGGAGAGCCTCCTCTTCTTCTTCAAACTCAACGAAGAACGCGAAGAACGTCGTTCTTCAACGAAGAACTTCTCCGCCGAAGATCACGATCCATCCACGACGCCGTATCCGCGACGCGACGTACTTCTTCCGCGTCATCCCTTCCGCGACGGTTTTCCGCGACGAACGCCTTCGACAACGACTCTTCCTCCGACGTCAAAGGAATCGACACCGATATTCCACGACTCCGTCAACGTGCGACTATCGAGAACGCCGCAACTCCTTTCTTCGTTCTCCGTGACAACGAAGGGGACGCCATCTCTTCTTCGGACAACCTTCATCGGCAAACGAAGATCCGCCAACGTCGTGTCTCTTCGGGCATAGCACATCGTCAACGGATTTGACGAACGACGACCGCGACGCCCGACTTCCGCGACGCCGTCTTCCGCGGATCGTAGACGATTCTTCGAATCTTAAAACCGAGGTAGGGGTTGTCGATTTTCTTTTGGATTCCTCATTTCATTCTTGATCGTGCTTTTAGCAAGATTAACGTGTGACGTGATTTTTCTTTAGTTGCGTTTTTATTATTAACGCGAGGGGGGGCCGGACCGCACGAACACGGCCGAACCCCCCCCTCCAACGTTCTTGTTGTTCTTGCGGGTGGAAGCAAGTGGCGTGGTGCCGTCGCACCACGCGGATGATTGTGCGTTTAATTTTACGCAACGCCGTCGCGCTTCGCCGAGGAGAGTCTTCAAGAACGCGACGCCGTCGCGCCGCGTTGGAAGGATTCATGGCACGGCGAAAGGGGCGCGGTGCCGTCGCACCGCGCCGGACGACGAACACCGCGGCCGGTTCCGGGCCGCGGCGGGACGAGAAGACCGCGGCCGGTTCCGGGCCGCGGCGGGACGAGAAGACCGCGGCCGGTTCCGGGCCGCGGCGGGACGAGAAGTCCGCGGCCGGTTCCGGGCCGCGGCGAGACGAGGAGACCGCGGCCGGTTCCGGGCCGCGGCGGAAGGAAAGACCGGCGGCCGGGCCGCCGGCGTCGGAAGTCGAGGGCGGGACCGGAATTTCCGGTCCCGTTGGTAAAAACCGGCCGGCCAGCGGGCCGGCCGGATGTCATAAAACCGGGGGATTAAACCCCCGGCCGGATGGCTTAAAACCGGGGAATTTAATTCCCCGACCAACCATGAAAACCCCCCTCTTTAAGAGGGGGGGGGGGGCGTTTCTTCAAAGGGAGGGGGCCGGCTGCCCCCTCGGTTCCACCAGCAGGCCCCCCCACGTGAAGGGGGGGGGGGGGGGGGGGGGCGGTTTTAAGAAAATCGGCGCGGCACGTAGGCCGCGCCACTTGAAGAAGGGCGGGGGCTTAGCCCCCCGCGTGTGCCGCGGCCCGTCGCCGCCAGCGCGGCCCGCCGCCGCCGCCGCCGCACGGCCCGCCGCCGCGCCGCCCGCCCGCCGCCGCCGCACCGC
The DNA here is from genome assembly GCA_963277665.1 of Viscum album. Classification (NCBI taxonomy): domain Eukaryota; kingdom Viridiplantae; phylum Streptophyta; class Magnoliopsida; order Santalales; family Viscaceae; genus Viscum; species Viscum album. The sequence goes on along the minus strand of OY728155.1, from coordinate 226,823,160 downwards.
CCCGGGGGGGGGGGGGGGGTCGGGCCGGGTCGGCCCGGACCCGGACCCCCCCGTTTCGAACCTGTTTTGGTTTTTGGCTCATAACTTGAGCTTCGGACCTCCGAATGACGAATCGTCTGCGGCAACGCGATCCTTGGATCGAGACGGTCGTTTCGATATATCTCACTCAAGGTTTCGGGTTACTTTGAGTTCGGCCGGGTTGGTTCGTTCACGAAACCAACCGGGCCTTCGGAGCGGAAACGCTCATATCTTGAGCCACGAACGTCCGATTGACGCGCCGTCAGTCGCGTTGTGTTCCTCTTAGTGAATCGGATCTTTTGGCATACTCCGCCCGAGGTTCGGACGCAGGTGGAGTACGGTCGGGTTGGTTTTTCCTTAAAAACCAACCGGGCCCCGGAGACGAAAATGCCAATAACTCACAGACCGGGCGTCCGATTGACGCGCCGTCTGTTTCGTTGACTTCCTCTTGACGATACGAAACTTTTGGCACCCTACGCCCGAGTTTTGGATGCAGTTGGATAGTGGCCGGGTTGGATCGCACCGAAATCCAACCGGGCCCCTGGAACGGGAAAAGCTGTTATCTTTCAGACAGGACGTCCGTCTGACGAACCGTCAGCGGCGTTGATGATCACGATGAGAAACGGTCCCTATGAGTATACCCTATGAGAGTTCGGGGTACAGTTGAGATACGGCCGGGTTTGGTTCGCTCACGAAACCAACCGGGCCCCTGGGACGAAAGGGCTAATAACTCACAGACCGGGCGTCCGATCGACGCGCCGTCTGTTACGTTGAGACCCCTGTGACGAGACGGACTTTTGAGACACTTCTTCGTGGGACCTTGTGATACTTGGAGTATCGACCAGTAGCTCGTGGAGCGGACCCTCCCGAAGACGAGCGTGCAGAGTACGGAGACCGTGTAACTAGCTGAGACCTGACGACTGCTTGACCGACTCGACTTGGAGTGAGTCGACTAGCCCAGTGGACGGAGCACTACTTTCTGAGGTGCAGACCCATGGCGGACGGAGTACGTGTGTGACAGTGCAGTCCCGCGGTACTCGTCCGGAGAGTACCTCAGCAGGCTAACTGGGTAGCGCCCGGTATTTGGCGACAGTCCCTCAGCGGACGGAGCGCCAGGTAGTTGGCCGCAAACCCGCAGTACTCGACAGGAGGAGTACCTCAGCAGTCTTAGGTTAGTGAGCAGTACCTCAGAGTCGTGACAGGACTACTGCACACTTCAGAGACGGGGCTCTTCAGCAGTTACGGTTTCGATAATGAAAATCCTGGTTTGAGCTGAGACTTTTGACCTTGTGTTTACTTCATGATTGAGATGGGTCACTTGCTAACTTTGGTATATGTATGGGCATATACCCGGGTAGTGGTTATCCGTCGATTTCACAATCCTTGTGTTTCCTCATGATTGAGATGGGTTACTTAATAACTTAGGTATATGTATGGGCATATACCTAAGTAGGGGTTATCTGTTGAGATCTTCTTGTGTTTATCTTTGTTGGTTTTAGTGAGACCTTGAGGGTCTCGGGGTCCCTACTGAGTATCGTTATACTCACCCCTGCACGGGCTATGCCCGCACCTCGTTGTGTTGGTTGCAGACGACGGACAGAGCTGACAGAGGCCGAGTGTTTGAGGACTGGACGGTACCTGGAGGTGGACTATACGACGAGGCGGTACCCAGAGGCAGACCACTGGGCGGGTCATACTTGGAGCAGACGGCGGGACCCGAGGAGCAGAAGAGCTATCTGTACCCACCCTTCAGGTGGGATTTCCAGTGGACATCTCAGCGTAGCAGCTTTACTTTTCAGTCGCTGTTTTCCCTTTCGAGTTGTACTTTACAGTTGGGCTTGTATTTCCGGCCCCTTTTACTTTTCAGCTCTTCTTTTTGTACTTAGTGTTTTACTTCCGCTTGTTTACTCTGTGTTGTGTGATTACTTTTCAAAGGCAATGCCTTCCCTTTTTACGGGATTTACGCCTTGGTGCTAGTCGCCAGCCCCTGGCCTATGGAAGGCGGGCTTGGGGTAGTCACGGCTCGGACCCCGAGGGCGGGTCGTGACAAATTGGTATCAAAGGAGTTCGGTTCTACCGCAGAACTTATAACTCTGATGTTTCTTTCTGTGAAGCAATAGTGTTTAGAGTACCGAGTGTGGTTTTCAGTTCAGGGAGTCCAGTGTTGGTGCGGGCGGCCGACGTATCCATACACCAAGACCCTGACAACTGATTTCCGACTTTGTGCACAAAAACACTGATTGCGTGTGTGTTTTCAAAGGTTTTTCCCCTTAAAACAGCTCAAACCAGGTCAGCTCACCAGGTATAATCGTTTGATCGTGTTACGTTGTTTCTTTCAGGATGTCTTTTCTCAGACGACCAGCTAGAGCCCGGAGGGATGAGCGTGCTGACGGTCTGTCGAGCGACGAGGCTTCGGTACAGGGCCCTCTTGCAGTTGGGCCATCGATGCCACCAGCCCCAGCAGTAGGCGATGCACGACGCTTGAGCGCGCTGCACGAGTTCCAGCGCCAGAGGCCACCCAGGTTCCGGGGAGAGGCGGACCCGCAGGCGGCTGAGGTTTGGCTGGAGGCTGTGGTGAGAGTCTTCAGGCTAGTGGGGACGCCGACAGACTTCATGGTGATCTTTGCTACCAACCTCCTTCAGGCAGCAGCAGGTAGGTGGTGGAGCCACTTGTTTCAGTTTTGCGATGAGTTGAACTTCGCATGGGAAGACTTCGAGACCTTCTTCAGGGTGGAGTTTGTGCCAGTATCTCTACACCCCGAGCGTGTACAGGAGATTCTGCCTTTGACGCGTGTTTTTCGATCAGAAGCCGAGTCATCTGTGGGCAGTAGACAGATGATGCAGAGGTCCAGGAGGACCAGACGAGCAGTTGGGAGATCTCGGGTTTTAGGACCGGTGGTGCGGGGCACCCGAGGTGGGGTCAGAGCCAGGCGTGCCAGAAACGGACATTGTTACTCGTGCGGTGGAAAGGGTCACCTGGCACGTGACTGTCCGACTCCTCGTACAGTTGATCCATAGGCTTTTGAGGAGCCACCGAGGTTGAGGCAGCGACAAATGCTGGAGCTCTGGGAACAGATGGACAGGGGAGGAACTAGTGGATACGTCTTTTGTACTTCTAGTTCCATGATGATGTTGCTTTTGTGTAGCGTCTTGTATTATGAGCTGCAGTAATAAAAAGACGCATTCTTTTGTGATGTTTTCTTTCCTGTCCTCTTTTGTGATGTTACTAAGAGGTTCCAGTTGACTGTTGACTTGACCCTCACTTGTGAGACATCTACTGGAGGAGACCAGTTACCACACACTGATGCCGACAGTGTGACTCAACCCTTGGAGGTGAGAGTAACGGTTGGATCTCTTAGTAGTAGCGTCGAGGCCTTACGACGTCATCCTTGGTATGGATTAATATCATCCATTTTAGGATTGACTGTTTTAGGCAAAGAATGTGGTTCATCCAGGGGATGAGACCAGGTTTCTCTTTTCGGCAAAGAAGAAATCTTGCAGCTCTTGTGGGACCAGAGATGGTCCGGGCCACGTCAAAAGAGGTCCATGTCATCCAGGAGCGGGTCCTACATGGACGATCGATTCCTCTTGTGCGCAACAGATGGCGGCACGGGAATCTCCAGGAGAGCACATGGGAGCGGGAGGCTCAGATGCGTGCTCAGTATCCCCTTTTTGTTTCCCTAGTTTTTGATGTAGCTTTACGGGGACGTAAAGCCCTGAGGTGGGAGTAATGTAAAGACCCGTAAAATTCAAGGGAAATTTTTTCTTAATTTTCTTTAGAATTTTACAAGAGGGCGGTTTCAGACGGCACCTGATTCCGAGGCCCGGAGTGCCCGGAATTAATTTCCGAAGTTTGGCTCGGGTACGTTCAGTGAACGAACGAGCGGGAATTCCTAGCTTTTGATCCGGTGCTCGGAATTGAAATCCGAGGGCACCGATGAACTCGCAGCGCCGATATTCGCTTAAAGAGTCCTTTTCGGGAGTTGCGTTTGTTGCGGGTTGAGAGTTTCGTTTTGGGGTTTTTAGTTTGAGTTAAATAAAATTGTGTAGAACAATTTTATTTTTAACTTGTTAAAACCTATCTAAGGTGGTTGGGAGTGGGACCCACACCCACTTAACCTCCCTTGGGAGGATTAAGTGTGGTGGGGCCCACACGAACCCCCACCTTTTCAACTCCCCACTCTCCTTCTTAATGGCTTGATAACTTAACTTCTTTTTAATTATACAACTCTTGTATATTAAATAAGTGAGTTAATTTTGGGGTTAGCCATTTTGAATTTCAAACTTTTGAAATTCTTTTATGTTTTGTAATAATAAAATAAGATGTTATCTTATTTCATTTTGGGTTGTTTGGTTTGTCTCCTTGAGAGCTTTTGGAGAGCCTCCTCTTCTTCTTCAAACTCAACGAAGAACGCGAAGAACGTCGTTCTTCAACGAAGAACTTCTCCGCCGAAGAACACGATCCATCCGCGACGCCGTATCCGCGACGCGACGTACTTATTCCGCGTCATCCCTTCCGCGACGGTTTTCCGCGACGAACGCCTTCGACAACGACTCTTCCTCCGACGTCAAAGGAATCGACACCGATATTCCACGACTCCGTCAACGTGCGACTATCGAGAACGCCGCAACTCCTTTCTTCGTTCTCCGTGACAACGAAGGGGACGCCATCTCTTCTTCGGACAACCTTCGTCGGCAAACGAAGATCCGCCAACGTCGTGTCTCTTCGGGCATAGCACTTCGTCAACGGATTTGACGAACGACGACCGCGACGCCCGACTTCCGCGACGCCGTCTTCCGCGGATCGTAGACGATTCTTCGAATCTTAAAACCGAGGTAGGGGTTGTCGATTTTCTTTTGGATTCCTCATTTCATTCTTGATCGTGCTTTTAGCAAGATTAACGTGTGACGTGATTTTTCTTTAGTTGCGTTTTTATTATTAACGCGAGGGGGGGCCGGACCGCACGAACACGGCCGAACCCCCCCTCCAACGTTCTTGTTGTTCTTGCGGGTGGAAGCAAGTGGCGTGGTGCCGTCGCACCACGCGGATGATTGTGCGTTTAATTTTACGCAACGCCGTTGCGCTTCGCCGAGGAGAGTCTTCAAGAACGCGACGCTGTCGCGCCGCGTTGGAAGGATTCATGGCACGGCGAAAGGGGCGCGGTGCCGTCGCACCGCGCCGGACGACGAACACCGCGGCCGGTTCCGGGCCGCGGCGGGACGAGAAGACCGCGGCCGGTTCCGGGCCGCGGCGGGACGAGAAGACCGCGGCCGGTTCCGGGCCGCGGCGGGACGAGAAGTTCGCGGCCGGTTCCGGGCCGCGGCGAGACGAGGAGACCGCGGCCGGTTCCGGGCCGCGGCGGAAGGAAAGACCGGCGGCCGGGCCGCCGGCGTCGGAAGTCGAGGGCGGGACCGGAATTTCCAGTCCCGTTGGTAAAAACCGGCCGGCCAGCGGGCCGGCCGGATGTCATAAAACCGGGGGATTAAACCCCCGGCCGGATGGCTTAAAACCGGGGAATTTAATTCCCCGGCCAACCATGAAAACCCCCCTCTTTAAGAGGGGGGGGGGGGGGCGTTTCTTCAAAGAGAGGGGGCCGGCTGCCCCCTCGGTTCCACCAGCAGGCCCCCCCACGTGAAGGGGGGGGGGTTTTAAGAAAATCGGCGCGGCACGTAGGCCGCGCCACTTGAAGAAGGGCGGGGGCTTAGCCCCCCGCTTGTGCCGCGGCCCGTCGCCGCCGGCGCGGCCCGCCGCCGCCGCCGGCGCGGCCCGCCGCCGCCGCCGCCGCCGCGCCGCCCGCCGCCGCCGCCCGCCGCCGCCCGCCGCCGCCGTCCGCCGCCGCACCGCCCCGGGGGGGGGGGGGGGGGGGGGGTCGGGCCGGGTCGGCCCGGACCCGGACCCCCCCGTTTCGAACCTGTTTTGGTTTTTGGCTCATAACTTGAGCTTCGGACCTCCGAATGACGAACCGTCTGCGGCAACGCGATCCTTGGATCGAGACGGTCGTTTCGATATATCGCACTCAAGGTTTCGGGTTACTTTGAGTTTGGCCGGGTTGGTTCGTTCACGAAACCAACCGGGCCTTCGGAGCGGAAACGCTCATATCTTGAGCCACGAACGTCCGATTGACGCGCCGTCAGTCGTGTTGTGTTCCTCTTAGTGAATCGGATCTTTTGGCATACTCCGCCCGAGGTTCGGACGCAGGTGGAGTACGGTCGGGTTGGTTTTTCCTTAAAAACCAACCGGGCCCCGGAGACGAAAATGCCAATAACTCACAGACCGGGCGTCCGATTGACGCGCCGTCTGTTTCGTTGACTTCCTCTTGACGATACGAAACTTTTGGCACCCTCCGCCCGAGTTTTGGATGCAGTTGGATAGTGGCCGGGTTGGATCGCACCGAAATCCAACCGGGCCCCTGGAACGGGAAAAGCTGTTATCTTTCAGACAGGACGTCCGTCTGACGAACCGTCAGCGGCGTTGATGATCACGATGAGAAACGGTCCCTATGAGTATACCCTATGAGAGTTCGGGGTACAGTTGAGATACGGCCGGGTTTGGTTCGCTCACGAAACCAACCGGGCCCCTGGGACGAAAGGGCTAATAACTCACAGACCGGGCGTCCGATCGACGCGCCGTCTGTTACGTTGAGACCCCTGTGACGAGACGGACTTTTGAGACACTTCTTCGTGGGACCTTGTGATACTTGGAGTATCGACCAGTAGCTCGTGGAGCGGACCCTCCCGAAGACGAGCGTGCAGAGTACGGAGACCGTGTAACTAGCTGAGACCTGACGACTGCTTGACCGACTCGACTTGGAGTGAGTCGACTAGCCCAGTGGACGGAGCACTACTTTCTGAGGTGCAGACCCATGGCGGACGGAGTACGTGTGTGACAGTGCAGACCCGCGGTACTCGTCCGGAGAGTACCTCAGCAGGCTAACTGGGTAGCGACCGGTATTTGGCGACAGACCCTCAGCGGACGGAGCGCCAGGTAGTTGGCCGCAAACCCGCAGTACTCGACAGGAGGAGTACCTCAGCAGTCTTAGGTTAGTGAGCAGTACCTCGGAGTCGTGACAGGACTACTGCACACTTCAGAGACGGGGCTCTTCAGCAGTTACGGTTTCGATAATGAAAATCCTGGTTTGAGCTGAGACTTTTGACCTTGTGTTTACTTCATGATTGAGATGGGTCACTTGCTAACTTTGGTATATGTATGGGCATATACCCGGGTAGTGGTTATCCGTCGATTTCACAATCCTTGTGTTTCCTCATGATTGAGATGGGTTACTTAATAACTTAGGTATATGTATGGGCATATACCTAAGTAGGGTTTATCTGTTGAGATCTTCTTGTGTTTATCCTTGTTGGTTTTAGTGAGACCTTGAGGGTCTCGGGGTCCCTACTGAGTATCGTTATACTCACCCCTGCACGGGCTATGCCCGCACCTCGTTGTGTTGGTTGCAGACGACGGACAGAGCTGACAGAGGCCGAGTGTTCGAGGACTGGACGGTACCTGGAGGTGGACTATACGACGAGGCGGTACCCAGAGGCAGACCACTGGGCGGGTCATACATGGAGCAGACGGCGGGACCCGAGGAGCAGAAGAGCTATCTGTACCCACCCTTCAGGTGGGATTTCCAGTGGACATCTCAGCGTAGCAGCTTTACTTTTCAGTCGCTGTTTTCCCTTTTCAGTTGTACTTTACAGTTGGGCTTGTATTTCCGGCCCCTTTTACTTTTCAGCTCTTCTTTTTGTACTTAGTGTTTTACTTCCGCTTGTTTACTCTGTGTTGTGTGATTACTTTTCAAAGGCAATGCCTTCCCTTTTTTACGGGATTTACGCCTTGGTGCTAGTCGCCAGCCCCTGGCCTATGGAAGGCGGGCTTGGGGTAGTCACGGCTCGTACCCCGAGGGCGGGTCGTGACAAGATGGGTTTCTACCAACAAACGTAAACTATATTCATGTTATAATGGTTTTTATTCCTTATACATGGTATCCAATAATAAATAATTTTTTCTTCATTTTGTAATTTTTTATTATTATCTAGAAGATTTTTACATTGACAAAATCTATGGAAACATTTTCATTATCAGTTTATTGGTAGAATGTGTTTTTCAAATTATTTACATTCCCTTAATATCTATTATTTATTAAATTTACCAAGATTATTATTATTTCTATTAACTCTTACTTGTCATTTTAGATAACCCTTTTGACATTTCATTTCTAAAGGACATTGAGGGGAATCCATTGAATGAGTTTCAAGGATGTTTTTTACTTCATTTTATAATATATCATATTTTATTTTCCCAATGTATTATGGGTATAATGAATGTAATATAGTTTTAAAATATTATTAAACAAATATATCCTTCAAAATTTTATTCCTTGTTATCATTATAATGTAATAAAATAATGCACTAAATCCGGTCTTCTGGTGTCGAGGCGTTACATTTGGTATCAAAGGTTGTTTAAAAAAAACATTGGAAACTAGATTTAGATATCATATATTGGAGAACATAACATGAAGATATAATTTTAGGGTTAGTATAGAATAATATCCTAGATTTTTGGTAAGGTGTAGATTTTTTCAGTCTTCCCCAAAATATATCATTTTCTGGATACTAAATGTTGACATGGTTCTTGAACATATGTACATAAGGGTAACAACTATAACAAGATATCCCAAGCCTAAATTGTGGTATCTTAGTACAGGACAATGGGACTTACTACTCACCTGGTTTGAATCTATTAGGGAATATTATTAGGATAACTAACATTTTCATTGAAATCCATTTTTATTGGATTAAATGTTAATTTGTCCCCAAAGAAATCATGATTATGAATATGATATTAGGTATTTGTAAAATTATCAATTTTCTTAAGTATTTCACATGTTTGGGATTATATATTAATTTCTAAAATTTTAGGATTTAATATAGTGTATGAAATTTTTTATAAATTGTTCCCACTAGAGCGAATGTTAACTACATCAATGAACATAATTCAAGGAGTATGAATGATCACTTCATTGATGGTTTTAATCATGGATTTACAAGGGAAATAGTCTCTCATCAATTGTCATAATATTAGGAGACAATATCATGTTATAAAAAGAAGAAGAATTATTTTTCTAAGTATTATGTCTGCAGAAGCATACCTGATAATAAGAGGATAGGAGGGAAAAATATTTCTAAAAGGTATAAGGGATATAAATTTTTCCTACATGTGATAATTGTGGAAGGAAACACCTTGGTATATGATTTTGTGGAAAATGAGGTTCCATAATGTGTGGATTAAAAAAACAATGTGATCATTATTGAAAGGAATTTTTTTTCTAATATACAGTGGTTCAACTAAAGAAATATTGGACAGTACACAAATCAATCTTCCATGCGGCAAAAGAATATACACCAAAAGAATATAATATACCATAGTCAAGATTTTGATACTACCACATAAAAAGATAAATGATTTATTTGATTATGTTTAGATTTAATAATTATTTATTTTTACAATTTTAATCAATGATGTACTAGTTATAAGTGTTATATAATATATAAGGATTGTACCATAGTACTATTTCAATATAGATTTGAGGTCGTATAATGAAGGATAATAAAGAAAATTTATGTGGTATAAATTTGAACTTTTGAAAAAATATATGGTTGAGGTAATACACTTAATATCTTTATGATACAATGATATAAATTTAGGAATATAGATATTATTGTTTTGGATAACATGAATTTTCTATCACATACAATCGGGGATCTAAATAATCAATTTTTGTCCAAGTGGTAGAGTCTACAACATTTTGGACGTAAATAATAAATCCAAATTCAAATGTATTACATAAGGAATATGTAATCATGATCATAATCCATAATTTTTTATGGTAATTCATGCTATTACCATGATTTATTAGAGCAGAAGGGGAATGTACCCACTTGTTTAAATGTGATCATTAAGAGACACATATTTCTATTTTATAGGATCTCTATGGAAATTTAGGGACCTTCTTTCTAAAAATTAGAACATGATATTTTAGAAATGTTTACCTTATATGAAATGTTTTAATTTGATAACTGGAAAAGGGTTTAGATATTATTTTAACCTATGATATGACTTGTTCCATTAAATGAAGTAGGAATAGTTAAAGGCACCATCGAAGGATAAAATTGTGTTTATAAAAATGTATTAAGTACTAATATTTCCTTACATTAATATAGAGTGAAATAATTTCTCACCATTAGTGAATGGAACTAGAAACAAAAATTGTTATCCTTGTACCTTCTTTATCAATGAATCAAATGTCTCATAGATCATCAAATATTTATGGTTTTGTGAATGTTAATTTCTATTGACCATGTTCTCTACCACTATCCATTAGAACATTATTGTTATATTTCAATTCCATGTGCATATATTTTTTTCCAATAGTTTATCATATTTGAAATCCAATGTTGGTGGTGACCTTTTAATTTCCTTATCACTTAAATAAAGAGTATATTTTATTAACCTTATTTATGATGGGGGTTTTCCAAAAATGTATATTTTAGTGTCTTCCATTTTTTCAAGGTGAAATTTAAATTGTGAGAATTAAATTTATTAAAAGAGGGCAGAATGTAACACCCCAACGATTTACAAACATATTTAATACATCTTATAATTCATGAGACACTGAGGCTATGTGAAATAAAACATTAATATTATAATTATTTAAATGAGATTTTTATAAGATAGATGTAAAAAATGTAATATGAATAGTAGTAACAACAATTAAATGTAAATTATAATGGTTTTAAATAAATGAAACTTTTTAAAAAGAAAAGTTTAATATTTGGTAACATAAACATCATTTTTTAATTTGATATTTCTTGAATAATGTAGGGTAATGTTTTTTTAATTTTATGAGAAGTTCCAGTTTTTGTTGAAAAAAAAATATTTCATTGTATTTAAAAACACAGTTTTTCATTTAAATAATTATTATACATTAAATTTACTAATAAAATCATAATAAATAAATTATATATATATTACTCAAATATAAATCATTCGAATCATTTTTATATTGAAATTAGATAAAAAGACATATTTATGTTTTGAACGTTATTTTTTCCAGGATTATCACCACACCAGTGGGATTAACATTAAAAATAAATTTTCAACTTATATGAAATTTATTTCAAAATAATACATATATGGTTGTGATTAGTAAGATATTTAGTGTCTTATAGGATCAACTTAATTTTTCGATGCATTGTAATTTGACTCTTTGGAATGGTAATGTTATATCTTTGATAAGTAATATAACAGTTATGAATAGTGAATTATCCAACTAAATAGTAACATCCCCCATGAATGTATAAATATAATTTAGAAATATTTTAAATGAATGTATGATATAATTATATATTAGTATATGTAAGAGAATATTATAAAAATTATTAATTAAGTGATGGTATTTTTTAAAGTAATAAATAGTTAAAAATAATGTTATAATTAAAAATTGATTTAAATGTAAATTTATTTTCATAAAATTAATTCATAAATTTATATTTTTTCCCTTATGACTATTTTATAATTATATAAGACTTTTTTATTTTTTTAGAGTTTTATAAAATCAGTTATAAATATTAAAATCAGTATTTTTCTAGTAAATGATGATTTTATTTATAAATTCAATTTCTCATACATAGAAATTATGTTCAACAAATAGAGTACATTTTCGAGTACCATACAACAAAAAATAGTTAGGGAGAATTTTTTGGATTTTATAAAAAAATTGTGAATAATAAAATACAATAATTTAGGTTAAAAGATAAAAACATGATTTATTGAGTCGTATATTATATAAGGCTGTTGTAAGACCATAATCTCAAACTCACATGGTCTCTTACTATATTTATTCACAATAATAATAACTATTCATAGTCATGATACTAATAGTAAACTATTTCATAAAATATTGAAGGAAACCCCCCTCTCCCCCATTATAAATACCACCCCCACCACCTCTTCTCCTCACACCATCAAAATTTGACAATTTTCTAAATTATTCCCATTAATATTCCTGTGCTTCATACCCATGTCTTTGACATTAATGTGTCACAAAATTCCAAAACCAATGTTCTTAAGGAGGTTCTAGAGGAGTGGAATTCATGAGGTAAAAACCTCTTTCTTTTTCTTTTAATTTCATTTCATGTTAATTTATTTTAATAACATATCACCACCTCCCTATCCCAAGTGGCATTATATCTCTATTATATTTTAAATACTATAATTTAATTGTATTTATGGAATAATATTCCGTTAATAATCTTTCAACACCTTTTGTTCTAAAAATGTAAACACCATCCATGATATGTTTATTTATCACTTTCAATGATGAAATGTTTTCAATTTGCAATACAACATCCAAATATGGTCCTGCAACAATTTTCACGGTTGATACTGACAATAATATATGTATTACATCCAATGAAATGTTCTATATCCATTATATATTCATTATTTTAATTAATAAAACAAATCTCATTTGTGATAATAGAAAAGCATCCGAAATAATTATCATTATCATCTTAACTAAGGATTCGTCCTCACCCCAAATGACTAAATGACTTATATAAAAATTTAAACCTATATTTGATTATTAATAAAAATCTAATTAACTTATAGAAATTTTTTTACAATTTAAATTCACTTCCATTCTCATATACATGTAAACTTGTCATAAAACCCAAGGAAATGAATGCTCTCGAATGATAAAATTGTGTCTTATTACTCATCAAAAAGTTCGTGAATGAACATAATATAATTTTAATATGTAAAATAAATGTATAATAGGTTGTGAATATATTAATTAATTGATTTAATCTGATTATCTAGGACATTAAGATCAAGTGTAGAAAACATTCAGACATAAGGTAAGGGGTTTCTCATCTCACTTTTATTTCTGTGATATTTCCCTTATTATCTACCTATTTATTGTATGAGGTGTATATATACTTCCATTTGATATATAATATTTAAAATCTATTTATATTAATGGTATTATGTGTTTCATTTGATTGATATTAATTTTTGAGCATATAATATGATTAATTACAATGTGGTACGAGACTTCATCTCAATTTTCTTTTCTTTGAAACCTACATGGTTTCTGCACCTAATAATATATATGTGGTTTATCGTCTGACCCTTTTAGATCAATATTTTTTTGAAATTATATTTCTATTAAATATTTATATCAATGTATCGTGTATATGATTATTATCTTATCTATATAAAATTTTACATTAGGTGTTCATTTTTAACGTTGATTTAACTATAGAAATATTGGTGAATCTGTATCCTCTACTCAATATGGATATTTTGATAATGAATATTGTTCATGAATTACATATATGTATGAATAATGTTTTGGGATTTTAGTGATGGGTGACACCCACTATAGTCTATTGATTCAACTATAGATCTCTTGAGACAAAATTATCGGTGATAAACCCTTCATGTTTTTTTAAATAGAATAAATTGTGTTTCAACCCACAGACATAAACAATATTAATAATATAATGGTTCATGTTTCTGATAAATGATTCCCAATAATAAATTATTTCCATAATTTGGTAATCTATTATTTTTATTGAGATGATTTTCACTATGATAAAATCTATGGATTCTATTTTATTATCAATGTATTGGTTTCATGTGTTGTTCAAAATTAGTAATAGAAATTTCTCTCCCAAATAATGCACCGAACGCGACTGGGGATAATCAATTTTTTTCGCATGTTGTGCCTTTGTCATCTCGTTCTCTGGTGTCGTTTTCGGCTCCTTCTCCGTTCGATCCCAGCTCAGAAGCACTGTGTGGGAGGGCGTTGTCTAGTTGGTGACACCCGAATCCTTCTCGTAGGTATGGCCATCCGTTGGAGTCTTTAAAGGATATCCTATGTGGGAGCTTGTGTGGCATCTTAGACTAGTGTTTCCTAGTGATTGTGTCATCTCTCACTCAATGGTGAAAGAGGGTGGCCTCCTTACCTTCTAATCTCCTTCATCGGCGTTCAATGAGGTTGTGAATGGCCCACAGTGGACTCTTGTTGCGCAGTTCGGGTCTAAAAAAACTTCTCTTCCGGTATGCAAGAGGTTTGTGGCTTCGTGGGGGTTGCAAGAAAAGGATTGGGTGTTGACATGACTCTCGTTCTATGGGGTGTTTTCATTTCAACCTTTCCAGAAGTTCGATTCCAACCCATCGAGGGAAGGAAAGTCCTTCGTCCGCAATGTTGGTTAGTCTTCCAGGTTTTTTGCTTCCATTCCAGAATGTTTCATTCCTCAAAGCTATATATGATGTTATGGTTTTTTTCTGTGCATGGATCCTTGGTCCTGTCGCAGTGAGGAGATGATGGTCCCCCAGATCTGCTTTGAATTGGACATTTTCTTACCGATCATGGAGAATATTTCCTTGAAGGTGCACGATTCCTCTATATGGATCCCGATCTTCGTATTCCCTATTTTTCCTCGGTGCTGCACCTTTTGCGTTCTGCAGGGACACTCAGTTTAGAGTTTCAGGAGAAGTGGTTATGTGCTTTGGCCTCATGACAAAAGAGGCACCAGGCCTGGGCAGGTGTTGTCTTCTTCTTGTGCAGGGCGGGGTCTGATTAGTTTTTTTCGGGGTCCATTGATCCCCCTTGACCTTTAGAGGGGATGGAGGATCCTCCGTCAATGGCACATTGCAAGGGGTCGGTGGCCTTTACAGGAAATTCTCTACAGCACTGCAAGTATCTGGTCCCAGTCCAGCCATGAGTGAATCGGATACAGATGGCCTCCTTTCAGATGGAATGCGATGCCTCCCAGATTGCATGAGAAAGGGAGTTGCTAGAAAATGTCACGGGGTCCACTTTTAGAGGTTTGGTGTCAAGGGTTGGGGACCTAACTTTCGATTCCTATAATGACAGGGTTGGGGTGAAGCAAGATATCATGATTTTTTGAGGGTTTGAGGATTGGATACCTATTTATGTTAACCTCATGAGGCTGGCCAGGTGTTCTGCTCATGAAGTTCCTACTTTTGCAGAGGATCGATCATCAACAGAGCAAGGTGGGCTGAGCAGTGAGGTGTCTGTGGTGGGTTCGGGTCCCCTTGGTGACATGGTGGTAGCGAATCCTGTTGCTAAGGATCAGTTGTTCCCGTTGCTAGAGGATGGATCAACCATTAAGTGGACAATGAAACCTCTTGGTGTCCCTGTTACCCTAACTCAAGAACTGATTCCTCTACTTATTCGCTTTCCCGCAGGAGGGACAAGGGGAAGTACGTTGAACGCCCTTCCATTTAGCCACCTCCTGCCTCAGCATCCCCTATTCAATGCCCAGGGATACACACTCTCTATCAAGAAAGGCAATAATGGGAAGGATTTACTTTCCCAGGTTCCAAGACCATGAAGACCGGGGCCAAAGATGGGTCCCCTCTGTTAAATGTTGAATATTCTAATATGGAATGCATGTGGTCTTGGAGCTCAGGTAAAGATAGGCCTCATTGTCTATTAAACTAAGGGGAACAATGTTTGTCTTGTCACTCTCCTGGAGACGAAACAAAACCTGAATAAAATCAAGACCTTTTTTCATTATGTTCACATCCATGGTCACATGCACACAGATCCGACAAACAGTCATATATTTCTATTCTAAAAACGGAGGTGTCCATGGATTTCATTTAAGTAGGATATCAACATATCACCATGAAATGTACGAAGAGAGAGGAGTGCTTATATATTTCCTTCATGTACGGTAGATGTGATTCCCAAGAAATAATGCGGCTGTTCCAGGGCTTGGTGATTTTTGATCCAGAGGATCTCCCCTAGTTTGTGGTGAGGGACTTAAATATTTTCCTGGATCCAAATGAGAAGAAGGGGAGAGGGTCCTTCTCAAGGAGATCCATTCTGGACTTTTCTCAGTTTATGTCGAGGAAAGGGTTGTATGACGTGGGCTACAGTGGGGACTAGTTTATGTGGTTCAATAATCAGGGTGTGAGAAGGAGGAGTTGGAGTAGAATCGACCGTTGTTTGTCTAATATAAATGCTCTTAATATCTACCCTTCGTGCGAGGTCAACCAACTTGCTCATGGCATTTGTCACCACTCTCCACTAATGGTCTCAGTGTCCCTTAAGAAGGATTCTCAAGAATATTTCAGGTTCTACCAGTTTTGGCATGGATTGGATGGTTATCAAGAGAAGTTAAGGGATCCGTGGGACACTCCAACTCAATGGTAATATTTGGTGGCAATTCATAATAAGCTATGGAGGTTAAAGAATGGGATTTTAGAGTGGGATAGGAGAATCCCTCTCTTTGATAGATGGTCTAAGACTCTCAATCAGAAGGTAGAAGAGTTAGAAGGGAGTCTAGAGGAGAAATGTAGTGAGATGGCATTCAAATATCTCATGACCCAGAAGATGAGTTGGGATGTGGAGCTTCTCTGAAAATAATTGATGGATCAGGACCAGTCTAGGACGAAGTGGCTACAAGCAGTTGGCAAAAGCACACCCTTCTTCCATGATTCTATCAGTGAACTGAAATGTTGGATCAAACCAAATGTCTTGCAGGAGGATGGCTCCTTCAAGCATGATAGGGACACTGTTGGGGGGATGGATCTTTCGTTCATTCAGGACCTCCTAGAAGGCTCAAACCCGAGGATGGCCAGTGGTTATCCTACCGGCACATCGGCTCTATGGGAGGTGATTTCAAACAGAGTGTATTACATGGAGAACAACTCGATGGATGCCCCTCCAAATGAGGAAGATATTTTCAATGACATGCAGAAGATTAACCCAGAGAGTGGCCACGACCCTAATGGGTTTCCTGGATCCATTTACAGAGGGTCATGAGAGATTTTCAAAAAAACTATTGTCAAATCCATACAAGATTTCTTTCGGGGTTGGTCTCTTCCTCGGGTCACCAGTGCCACAACTCTCTACCTCATCCCCAAGGTAAGAGATTCATCCTCACTTTCCCATTATTGCCTAGTGAGTCTTTTCAACTTCTTGTACAATATCATTGCTTGCCTTATTAATCATAGGCTATCTATGTTTCTTCTTGGATGGATTTCTATTGAGAGGCTTGGCTTCGTGAAGGGCCACTCTATTCAAGGGGCTATAGAACTTTCCCAGGAGATGGCGAGGGACATCAATTTCAAGGCCCAGGGTTCGAATCATGCGATCTATGTTGATATGAACAGAGCATTTGACATGATTGAGTGGAGTTTTTTTAACAGAGTTTTTGTGGTGATGGGATTCTTGATAAGGGTGGTTGATATTATTTTCAGGTGTGTATGATCTTTGTGGATGGGGGTATCATTTATGGGGACAGTGCATGGTTTTTTCAAGGAAACCAAATGTCTGTGAGAGGGTGAACCACTCTCACCCAGATTATTCATCCTTTCCCATGATACTCTCAGAATCCTCCTCAACTGCAACATTCTTCAAGGGGAAATTATCCTCTTTAGAAGGAAACAAAACCCCCCCTCTATATCCCATCTAATGATTTTAGACGACACCATTATACTCATCAATGACGAGAGGATATCTGTTCAGAAGATCGATGATATCACGAAGGACTGCTGCTTCTAGAGTGGATAGGTTCTAAGTGTCGACAATATTGAATTCATTATCTCTCGCAGAAGCTCGCCTCAGTGCATGTATTCCATGTGCAGCCAGCTTAACATGCATCACGGGTCCTTCCCGATGGAGTAACTGGGAATGCCTATCTACTAGGGTAGACTCTGTTTTCATGATTTCGACCACATTTTAAGTAGAATCACAGGCCGAGTTCTCAACTGGAAGAATCACCCCCTCTATTTCGGATGGCGTATATCTCTAGTAAACATTGTGTTGTCCACCATACCTATACACGAAATGGCATCTTTGAACATCCCTAAATGATTCATAAAATTAGATGACTATATTTTATGGAGTTTTGTATTGGATGCGATGTTTGAGGGGAAGAGGCACTAGAAATCGTGGGATAGGATGTAAAGACCCACTCATGAAGGAGGGATCAACTGCAGAAGCTTGCAGAGCACTCTCCAAGGCTTACATGCTAACCATGGTTGGAAAATTCTTGAATAGTGTACTCTATGGAACCATAGGATGTCTCAGATTAGTGGGAGTAACATGATGGTTTGCAGCAGCTATGTTTCTCTTATTTGGTAAAAAATCAATCCCCTACTGCTGACCCTGAAACATAGCTCGTGATGGAAACTTGGAACAACAGATATTCTCTTCTGGCACAAGAATTGGGCAAGCTCTTTTGTTGCCTTCCTAGGGTGCACAGCTCCTCTGATCACAATTAAGGAAGAAAGGTGTCACCCTCATTTCACCAAGGCGGTTCTGAGAGAAGACCATTAGGTCCTATTTGATTCCATTGAGATGAATGATGAGCATGATAGATGTTTGTTCACTCCCTCATCATCGGGCATCTTTAATATATGAGATTTTCTAAGGTAGGTACCCTCACAGGGTTTTTCGGATCGCTGGAACGATGTGCCCATGGTGAGGTCCATTATAGAGAGTATTCAATTCCTTCTCCTAGACTTTATTTCGGTCAACAAGGAATGGAAGGAGGCTTCTCCATTCCCATTAATTTAGAGGTCTATGCCGCGTTCTCCTCCCTCATCAACTGGAGCTTATGGTAAATGGATCAGATGGTTTCCCCCTACATCTGGCTGTAAAATCAATACTTATGGGGCTTGTTCTAAAGGGGTGATGTCGGAAGGGTGTGTTGTGAGAGGAACAAGATGATGTGTGGTGTTTTCATTCTCTTCCAACCTCAGCATTAGTACCGTAATCCAAGATGAGGCCCAGGATCTTCTCACTAGTATTTCCATGTGCATCCAAGAGAATGTGTTCATTTCTGAGGTGGAGGTTGACTCCGTGATTCTCCATGATTCCTTGAAAGGAAAATTTTCAATACCTTGGTCTATTACCTACAGTTTCAGGAAATGCCTTGGTATTATTCTCCACAACATTGAAGTGTCCCACACCTGTCGCGAGGGGAACAAGATTGCGGATTAATTTGAATCTGTGGCTGATCATAGGTCTACCAATAGTTGTCTTTTTTAGTTTAACAACTTAATGTCGGAATGTGTTAATTTTATCAGAGGGGATTCCCTTTTTTGCATTACTATAGACCCCCCTAGTTTGTCTTCTTTCATTTTTAACTATTTAATAAAAAAAATTGATTTGGATGGATGTGTTGTTCAAATTATTTACCATTCCATAATTTATATTCCATATTTACTTGACTTATCATATAAATCTTACTAGGATGGTGTTTAATTTTACTATATGTTTTTCATATAACTCATTCATTTCATTTGAGATCACCCTTCTTATATTTATTTTCCACAGGTTATGAATTTTTATTCTTTGAATGAGTTTCATGGATGTTTTTATTCATTTTAATGTGTATCATATTTTCTTTTCCTAATGTATTATGGGTATCATGAATGTAATTTGTTCTTGCAGGACTACTAAACTAGTTAGTCCTTTAGAAGTTGATTCCTTGTAATCATGCCCATGTAATAAAATAATATGCCGACTCCGAGCTTCTAGGATTGGGGTGTTTCAAAATATATGTATATTAAAAGGAGAAATATGGTAATTATGATATCATGATCATTATTTAAGGTTAATAATTTACATAACGTTTTTTCTTAAGGATCATTGAAAATTAAAGAATTACTCATGCATATGTGTGACCCACCGTCACCATGATTGTAACATGCTTCATTTTCCATAACCATCATTAATTATTGGTTTTACAATTATAATTGAAGTAAAAAACATCAACTATTCCATTTTTATTAATTAGGATATGATTTAATAATATAATATGTATAATAACTAGATGATTAATAATTCAAATTGCATAAGAAACTAAGGGAATTACCACATGAATTAATGAAAATAATAAAATATTATTAAAAAACTGACCATGATACTTTATAACAAGATCACATATAGAATCATAAAAACAAATATGGTTATGTTAATAGTTAATAACTTTATTTAAATCACTACACATGAAAGAAAATTCTAGTCTCTCAAAAGTAAATTTTCTTTATGGGATTTCATATCAACATAAATCCCATTGAGACTTTTTTTCATTGTGCACCAATTCACTATGTTTTATGTACTTCTCTTATGACTTGTAAAATAACAACACATTCATACTTCATGGAATTTTATGTTTTCACATTCAACAATTTCTCCCAATGAGATTTGAATTGAAAATTTGTATATGGTAAATATTATAGTTTAATATCACGTTCTTTTGTGATTGATAACATTATATTGAAGGAACCGTTTATGACCCGACCCGCGCCGGGGTTCGAGCAGGAACTACCCCCAACCCACCTCTATATCCTATGGGGTGGTGACCAGTGACGAAGGTATATCTCAACCCAGGGAGGCCATTTCTTAAGTACCCTCTAATATACACACACACACAATCGTCTCAATTTAGAAGTTCATATGGAAGGTGTAAAAGATTCAACAATGCTATAAAGTAATCCATAAATCTGTGAACCTCTTGATAGTAAAAAATTAAAATATTACAAACTAAAATGAAAAAGGAAAAATATATTCCTAACTATAAATTTATCTAAACCTGATAAAATAAGAAAATTAAACTACTAAGAGAGCCAGACTCGAGATCACCATGCTATGACCTACTTACATGGTCCTAAGTACCATGTCTTCATAAGATTATATAAATTAAATGTTGACCTATCCTTTGTATGCATAATACATGAAACATGCTATATAATCCCATGTATTGGTGAATATATACTTATCTAGTAGGACTCCCCAAATGATGAAGTTGGAATAATAATAGATACAATAGGAAATGATAGATTATATATGAATTATATAATAAAAGAGACCATTTCAACTCATCCAAGAGTGGAAGTAATATCATCCAAACACATGGAGATCAACATGATGGGAATATGAACTAAACATTGAGTATTCCACAAATCATGAAAGAGAGAAGGCTCATGAAACTTTGATAATCTAAATATATAAATCATGTGAGATACCCCAGGCTCCATCACCTCTCCTAGAAGGAGAGTAACCAAATCCAAGGTGTGGATACAATATAATATATATATGCTCTATCAAAAGAATCACATATGAGAGGTAAGGTGATCTCCATCTCATAGCTCAGCCTAAAAACAATATTATCCAATACTTCCAAAAGTCTATATAAAATGGCTGATATCCAATGTGTCTTCCTAGATGTATCCATCCATGTCAACCCATGCCTCATCACTATGACGCAATGTTGAGGGGTAATAACTGTAAGTAGAGGACCAACACCCTAATGTGTTAGGAGGGTCCACTCTTTAAGTATTTATATAGGAACCTCACCCTAGTGCATCCGGGGTGTTCCAATATATAAGATTTTATAGAGGAACTTTTCCATATTGTGTTGGGGTGATCTAATATTGTGGGTATAGTACCCACACCCAAGGTGATGGAGGGGGGGTTCTAATATTTCTTTATCTGTAATAGAACCACACACTATTTTGTTTGAGAGGTTCTACTCTACTAATTAGAGGACCCACACCCATAGTGATGTGGGATTCCAATCTATAGGTGTATGTAGAGGACCTTCACCACAGTGCATCAGGGGGGGGGGGGGGTCCATTCCTATTGGTATAGGACATTTCCCCATGATTATGGGGGGATTCACTATATAGGTTGAGGACCCTCTCCATAGTAAAAAATCGGGTTCCACTATAGTAATCAAGTAACTATGATCTATCTAATAAGAGTTTCTACATGAAATATAGAAATACAAGACCCGTTCCCAGACTGATGGGGGTCTCACTCTATAAGATGTCTTTGGTGATCCCACCTGCTCACTATGATAATCGGGTGCCTCCTCAACCAGAACTGTTCCCATAATATTTTGTATCATATCTCTAAATCATCACCTGAGAGCAAAATCACGTTCTACAAAGATAAACACATTGTATAGGCTACTCAAATGAAAAAATTTGAGATAAACCAAATGATATTTTGAACCAGTAAATTTACTCAAAAGAATTCATGGGGTACACAACAAGTGAGGGGACCCACACGACCTATAGTCCAACTCCGATATCTGGACGTGTCCCTATCCAGTATATGGATCCATTCCATTAACTAGTACATGCTATTTAGTTTGACTACACAATTTTTCATGACTAAAATATACATGGCCTTTCCCTATTGGTCATATACGTGTACTAGACCCCATGCCTGTGTACTGAAGTACACACTCGTGTTCCTGACCATATACATTCACACGGGTTCCCACATGTGTGATCCCCCACATGATTTTTCACACTCGGAAAGGGGTTACACTACACATTGTACAACTTATTCATTATTTCATCTTTATGTTTTACAAAACCACAGATGTATCTGCTGATGGGGCTACAAACTATGTGTTCATTCTTGTGCAAGGATTGTAGTTGTAATTTTTACAGCATTCCCATATACAGTTGATGTGCATGAATCTTTTCTTACCACTTAGATCTTTCCACATCTACATCTAGAAATGGTAGATGGAGACATAATTAATGTTTTTCATCCATCAATCAATGAAAATCAAATCTGGTAGTTCTTCCGGGTCACGTCACACATCCTACATGCCATAATTCATTTTTCCCAGGATTTTATGATTCTAAATACTGGAAACAAATAACATTGACTCATAGAAAATATAGATATGGTCTTAGTTCATTGCTCCTATCCTCACACGTGATGTCATCAGGGATCTAGGGGTCTGATCGGTCTTGTTACAATGCCTCAAAGTCAAAATGGGACCACGGGGTCCTACAGTGAAAAACATGAAGCAAAAAAGGGAGAAAAGAACCAAAACAATCGTTTAAAAATCATTTTCAATCATTCGTGGCCAACAATAAATAATGATAATCCAGGTTTTGAAGATAAATCAATGAAAATTATGGTTCAATACCTAGGCACATTCAATTGGACATAGTTGGAGAATATCCATGAACAAAGATATATATGTTGATGTAAATTAATTAAAAAGGTATAAAAAAACAATTTACGTTTCCTACATATATTTTGGATTTCTATTTGATGATGATCATTATTTCCAATGAGTAATATGTATCATTCTATTCAATGCACAGTGTTCTGTAATTATCTGATGTTTCTTCTTAGTCCGACGATATTCGCCAATGAAGAAAGAATCAAAGAATTTTTGTCTATTCCAAGAATACATGGTTAACTCTTCCCATTTCACCCTGGTAGTATTCATATAGAATAATACGATGTATAAAAATAAAAAAATAATATAAATTATTGTTTTATTATATCATCGAACATACCAAAAATGAGGAAGGATTCTGAACTCCCCATACCAACCCATTTCATATCCCTCAGATGGTAATCACCAAAATTCAAACACAATAGTGATATTGAAATGTTGATATGAGATTATTTTTAAGATTTATCCCATTTTATTATAAGAATATGCAAACATAGAAGGTATAATATATTTAATATTTTTATAAAATTAATTCCAGGAACACTAGAACACAATATCCCACAACGAGTTAACACCCAACTCTGGAAATATATATAGAAATATTTCAAAGTCTTATAAAAGAAAAATAGGGTATCTGCATCGTTCCCTCCATCAAGATGTTTTCCCCCAAAATAAAAATCAAAACAAAAAACTTGGGATACTAATATTGAACTTGAATCACCTTCTCCTTGGAACTCTCTTGCACGTTCCTAAGCTTCCATAGCACGTGACTAAAGGGATAGTCTATCCATGAAATGTCCTCCCCTATCGAGCCTCAATCACCACCGGGTGCTCCATAAATTTGGCTCTATCCTTGATGTTCAAATCACCATATTCAAAAACATGTGTAGGGTGATGCACATATCTAATCATCTATAACATGTCGAAGATGTCACAAACCTGCTCTTGCTGTGGGGATAGGGCAGGGTGGTAAGAAACCTCTACAACACTCTTCAATATTCCGAACGGCTTGATGAACCTTGGGGATAAATAACCTCCTTGAAGAAACCTCCACAATCCTTATTATAGGGAGAATCTCAGGGAAACATGATCAACCAGATCTAACTATAAGGTCCAATGATGGTTAGATGTGTAAACATTATATCTACTATGGGTTATCTTATTCTTCTCACAGATGAACTGGAGATTCATCATCATCACCTATATAATCTATGTGCCCATAATATATGTGTCATTGATTTATATCTAGCACAATGGTGACCTATTGGGACTCCTATATAGGTCCTATAACGGTGTCTTGACGATGGTAGAGTGGTAGTTTATTTGAATGCATACCCTACCCATGGAAGGTGATCCTTATAGCTCCAACTAATATCTAACATGAAATACCTCAAAACATCTTCCAATACCTTGCTAGTGGGCTCATATTTTCCATCAGTTGGGGGGTGAAATGTTATTCACATGGTCATTTGGGTCCTAAATTCCTCCTAGATACCTCTTCACCACTGTGATGTAAACTACACATCATGATTAGAGATAATCTTCGAGGATAAACAATGAAGGTGAATAATCTTCCATATATAATACAACCACAATGTCTCCACTAAAATATGATTTGTTAAAGAAAATTAAGAGTTATTATTTAATTAGTTAGTGAACTATCACCAACAAGATGTTATTATACTTCATTGTACATGGAAGCCCTATGAAGAAGTCCAGGGATATTCCTTCTCATTTCCTCTTCATGATCTCAAGGGGCTGTAACAAACCTAGAAGAACAAGGTGCTCAGCCTTCACCTGCTGATAGGTGAGGCATCGATAAAAAAACTCAGCTATGTTTAGTCACATGATGGATCACCAAAAATACCACTAATGGTATCTATATATTTTCTCTATATCCGGATGTAAAGAAAGGTGTGATGTGTGGGACTCTTTCATCACCTCAACCCGCAACATGATTTAGAGGACTGTTCCTCCCTAGAAAAAGATGAAATGATTTCCTCATTCATTATATCTCTCTTCTGAGTTACTTATGGATATCTTATCACTTAATAATACCATTCAATGTATCCTATATGTAAATATCAGTCAAGATTTTATTTTGGAGGAGACAACACCATCTACTTTGGAAAATATGTACCCTCCATCTCGACTGTAGAGAGGCCAGCTTATCTTAGACCTCCATCACTAAAAATGCCTTGGTATTTTTATGAAGTGAATATAAAACAATTTTTAACTTCCCCAAAGTATAGAAAATAATCAAGACATATTCCCACAGGAACTCTAACCAGTGTCACTATCTAAGCCTCACAAACCGTCAACTAGTGGTAGTCAGACCTGAGATCGATCTTCCAAAAACATATCCATCCTCCCATATTTTTAAAGAGGATTAGAATTTTTATAAAAGTGATCATTTTATTCTTTGTGTATTTTTTCATACATTGACAATCCAAAAAAAATTTCATTCTCGCATTAATTATTTTCAAGAACAACATTAGAGCAACATTGGGGGAGATAATCGGTATGATGAAACCATTCTATCAATGTTTCTATAATGTAACTAAAACTCTAGGTTCTTGGTAGGGGATATCAAATATTCTACATAAGATATTATAGTGGTACTGGTATGTAATTCAACAAAAAACTCCACCCACCACCATAAAGGCTTTTCTAGAGGATCCTTGGAGAAGACATCCATTTAACCCTCCACATAAAAAGAAATCCACATACTTAAAGAGATATTTTTACTAAGGGAAATACTCTCGAAAAGATGGTATATGGGATGAAGCATCATACACAAAAAACCCACTCATCCCAATGTGATATCTCACTCACTAGAAAAAATAGAATCTTATTCCATCAGTGCATTGGAATATGAATTCTCAACAGTAATAGTGAATCTAGGCGTAGACCATAGAAAACTAATCTATAACCAAGATAAATTCCTAGTTTTCTATTATGTTGACTAAAATGTACCATGTGAACCTCTCTCCACTAAGAGATAGTTCACACCGCATGCATATAAAATATATAGAAGAAGGTTTCCCTAAAGGATCCTAAAGGCAACACACCTATCATTGCACTTATACTAGGAGCTCTGTCACTGACAAAATGAGTGTAGAGATAAAGTAATGAATGGAACATATGTATTCTAATACTAAATAAATATTAGAAAATATAAACATCAGATCTATAATCATCTTATGTGATACGAGATAAAAAACCACCAAATCCTGCACATGTTTGCATCCATGACCGCTATCTCCCTGAGCCTGATGTTGGAATCCTGGTGGTTTTGGTGGTGGATGAAAATAATAACATCATCTACCACTCATATATCCTCATTCCCCTATTCTAGAAATTTCTTCATAGGGACCCCCTATCCATGTTGAGGAGATCCATTATCATGACACTGCCTCTGTTGTGGCGGTTCATCAACTATTTGTCTATGCTTCTCAGTATGTCTGGTCAGGAAGTCTATCTCTATATTAATATACCCATCAAAAGTAAAGACCATCCTATCTCTAGGATAACCCAATAAAATAATATTTCTATACCAATGAGGATGACTTTTATCAGGGGTAGGTCCCCATGTGCCGAGATCAAAAAACCTGACATCTACTTTGTTATTCAAACAACTCAGCTATGTGGCACCCACTATCATCACTAGATTTCTGGCTTTACTCAGACAGAAAAATCCCTATCCCCAGTTCACAATCCACCACCATAGATTAGGTGGGGATTTATAAAGGCATAATATTTTCTCGGATCTCTCATTGGGGTCAATGCTCAAAATCGTGTAGATGGAAGTAGTTTTCCGAGATCTTATCAAAAGTGTATTGTTTAAGGTTAGTGTACCCTCTGTTATTCTTAGTGACTATAGTACCACCCTAATATAGATCTATATACTATTGGAAATGGATTGAACACAATCAAGAGGGGTGGTCCTACTCACTAGATAGCTTCTGGAAGCCATTCCACGAGTGCATTGACTCATCATGAACCTTTGTAATGAGACTCTATCTGCACCCGACATCTCCATGCCAAAGGAAATCTTCCAGTGTCACCACCTAATCTATCACAATTCAGATTATCCTGATGATATAGACCACCTAATCATTCCAATCCTCTAATTTATGAGGATATGGACCACCACAGATCCTCAATGAATTCTGGTGCAAGACGCATAGAGTTCAATAAGCCTGTACGCCCCCTAATCCTTTTCTATTGGAAGGATCTGGTGCTTGACAGGTGGAGGTGTTGCTACCTATCCACATGGAGGATTTGGATCAAGGGATGGACCCAAAAAATGATGAATTATTGATCATTGGATCACCGTTATAATCAGAAATAGGTATCCAGACTGGTTGTCATCTTGGAGGCATCTTAAGAGTTATCAATATTTACCACCGTTAGATGAGAATATATATATATATATATAACCACAACAACGGGGAGATGAATAAAAAATGATAGTAAAATATATAATCATATATGATGGATTTAAAATTAATCTCATCCACTAATTCCTCGATATACCATGTCGACATGTTGGAAGTCAAGGTCTAGGTGAATAGATACGTCATCCACCCCTACTATAATTGGACTCCCTGGACTGAGAGACGCACTGAAGATGCTTTGACACTATTTAACAACACAAAAAAAATCCAATTAATGGGGATAGTATGACCAAAATTCCATAGAAGGAAATCTCTTTGACATAAATATTTCAAGAAAAAATCTAATAAGGGGCTCGATCATGGACTTTCCCAAGGCCACCTCCATAGGCTAGGGGCAGTGACTAGTGCTGAAGGAATATATATACTCAGGGTGGTCTTTTCATAATTACTTGTATTCACATACATACATTGCACATACATACATCAATCTCAATACAAAAGTGAATAGCACAAGGCTAAAACATGTGACACTTATATATGGTAAGATAAGCATGGATGAAAATCTAGACAGTAAAAAAAGGGGAAAAAATCACACCCAACTAGAAATAGGTACTAATCTAAGAAAACTATAAAATCAAACTACAAAGGATCCCATCTTGAGATATTAGAGGTAAAACCACCTTAGGTGGTCTAAATTATGAGGTATCTCTAATATATGTTGAATTTATTATTGACATATCTATCAACATCATAAGACATGACAGGTATGGGAAACTATCATGTAGGGGTGAGTATATACATACCGAGTAGGACACCCCAGATTGTTGATGGGGGGGAGAGGGGGAAATTAAGAAATATAAAAAGTAAAGTAAATTTAGTAGATGTTAGTTATGGACAATGAGTGCAAGAAAACCTAACCGAGAGTGAATTTAAGATCATCCAAACACAAGGGCTTCAAAAAATTTAGTAGATGAACTACTAATTGAATATTCTCCACCTATAGTAGGAGTGTATACTCATTCAACCATGAGAATCTAAACACAAAAAGAATGTTGAATACACCACACATATATAGAACTCTTGGAAGGTGGGTAACAAAATTTAAGGTGTGGATATAGAATAATATATATGCTTAGTCAAAAGAATTCCTTACGAGGGAGTAAGGGGATCTCTATCTCACAACTCAGCCCAAGAAAAAGTGTAGCCAACAGTTCCAAATGTCCATTAATGATATTTGTCATCTCACTCATCTAACAAGATTTATTAATATAATTATAACCATGACTCATCATTGTACAACATAGACTAGGAGTGAAATCTAAATGTAGTGGAATAACACACTCTTATGTTAGGGGTTACCACTCTATTACTATCTATTGAGTACTACGCCCCCAATTCATTATGAGGGTTCCACTCTGGTGGCTATAGTACCCATAGCCAAGATAATGGGGTGGGGGTGGGGGGAGGGTTTCAGTCTATATGAATCCATAGACTAAAATAACCCTAGTTCATTAGGGTGTTCCACTCTAGTGCATAGAGGATCCCCTCATAATTTGATGGGGGTTCCACACTATAAGTATCTATAGAGGAATTATGCCATAGTGTGTTAGGGAAGTATCACTCTGGTGTGTAGATGATATATTCCCAATATGATTTGTGTGTGGGGGGAGGGGAACTCTATAGATCGAGGACCCAAGCATTGGTACAACAAGGGGTTGCACTCTAGTTATTGAGGACCTAAGACTTATCTGATAGGGGTTCCACTTGGAATGTAGTTTTAGAATACATGTGCATAATATATTTTGTGGTTCCAATCTATATTATTCCTTTGGTGATGCTGACTAATCTCTAAGATCATTATATGACAAGATCCATACCTAGAAAATTTCACATCATATCTCTAAAACAACAATAGTAGGAACCATCACGTATTTCATAGAAAAAAAAATTCAGGATTATATACTTGAGGTCCAAAATATGAGTTGAAATGTTTGAGATATAGAACCTTGATGTATTATCAAAAGAGTTCAAGGATTACACAGTGTGTGAGGAGACCCGTTTTTCATGTGGTCCCACTACACCATCATGTCATTTCCCTATATGGAACATGGATTCATCCCTTATCATAGTACACTTAGTGTATGTGGACTACAATACATGTCCATACAATGAAGGACCAGGTCATCTTATATCGGACATGTCTATGTGATGGACCTAGTGTCCATGTAATCTAGTTCACATACATGTTATTGAAAATGTACTTTAACATAGTTTCCTACCCATGTGATCATCCACAAGGTTTATCCAACTTGGAAAGGGGATTTACAACATGTTTGATATCTTACAATGAACTTCATCCTTAAATTTTCCAAAACACTACCCATATTTGTTGTGAGAAAACACATCATGAATTTATCCATGTACAAGGTATATAGTCATGATTTTTATAGAATTCTTAGATCCAGTCTATTCACCTGAATCTAGTCTTTCTGCTCTAGATTCAGGTGTATCTCCATCCCAAATTGTGGATCTATACAAAAATCATATCTTCTGTCCATTTGCCATCCAAAAATTGCTTTAGTGGTTTATTAAGGTAGGGATACACCTATCACACTGCAATAATGTTTATATCCTTGATTTTAGGTTCATAGAACATCAATTCAAACATCCATTAATCTCAAAAAAACTTAGATTTTCTCTTATTTCATCGATCCACTCCTCTCACGTGATTTTGTTGAGGTTTAGAGGGTCCGATCTTGCTTGGTAATGCTATACAATGTCGAACCGAGACAAAAAAGTCATATCGGTGAATCAATTGAAGAAGAAGCGGGATACAACCACAAAAAACAAATGTTTAAACATTATAAACCATGTGTTATTGACCAATGATAATGAACGGGCATCGACCATTAGAAAACAATAGATGGAAATTAAATTTTATTACCCAGACACATAAAGTTGGCCAAAATTGTTGTCGATCCTATAATGTGGATGGATATACTCAAAATATTTTAATTAAAAAATTTAATAAATAATCAATTGACGATTCTTACCTTGATCTTGGATTATTCATTAATGAATAACATACTCAACAATAAGGAAGAGGGATCTTTGTGTTTGATGTGCCCTGATCTCCTCTGATCTGAGGTTTAATCGTCATTCGAAGGGATTCACTAATGGAAGGAGAAATGAGATAATACTTGATGATTCCATGATTATGAGGATAACTATGGTATTATTTTTAAAGGATAATATACTATATCAAAATGAAAAAAATTATTAGACTATTAATGAATCATTTAACTAAACGTACATCCAACGAGGAGGAGTCTGGATGTCCTCCACCGACCCATTTTATGTCACACCTAGGGTAAAAACATGTTCTATACTCTATAGTGGTCTCAAAGTTTTTATCTAAATATCCACTAAAGAGATATTCATTTTTTCTTCTAAGAAGCATTATGCGTATAATATAAAATATATTCAATATTTTTATAAAATTAATTCCGAGCACACCGACTCTCAAAATCGCACAACATCTCAATTCCTAGCTCTAGAAAAAATTATAGAAATATTCCATGGTCTTATAATGAAAAACCTTGTCTCTAAAAAATAACTATATTATGATGATTTTTCATTTTCCATAACTTTTATGTTAAATATCCATATTCTTATCTGATAGATATTACTAATTATTTAACAATATACCATTGTTACATATGATGTTTAGTATGAATTTTATTTTATTAACAAGGAAACATGATAAATCTGCAACCTTTAATCAATATATATATATTTTTAGAATGAATATTGACTGATAAATTGTATTGATTATTCAATTTATGAGGAATTATTTGTACATGCAGTGATATGTGGTTCCTAGTAAAATATAGCCCCTTGATGCATTGGTAGGTATCATGAAAAAAAATTATTTTGTCAATTTAAATGGGGTTAAATGTATTTTAAACTGTCATGTAAATGATCTTGACAGTATTTGTATCATGTTTTTGAGACATGAAATCCAGTAATTAATATCATCCATCACTCAAAATTAAGTTATTATTATCCATAAGATTTTCACTATGATATTATATCTAGATTCATTTAATTTTAATTTTACTAATTAAATATCATTTACATTTAATTATTTTCCATTCCATATTAATTATTCATTTTCCAGTTATATAAATTGCATGTGTTCATAGTGATTCACCTTTACATGTTGATTATTCTTATTGATTTTTGATAGCTTCCACTGTTCATAACCCTTACAAATAATTTGAGCTCGACAATATTTTTTTCATTTCCATAGTACATGATGAAGATATCATTAAATGTTATTTCTAGGATATATTTCATTATTTATTGTTATGTATTATTTTTTATTTCAGATTTTTAATATACAAAATGGGTATCATATATGTTTCCGGATCTCTAAAAATACTAATATCATCGGTCCTTCTAGATTCAACCCTTTGTATATATTCCATTATAACCAATTAAAGAGATATCTATAAGATACTGGGGTTGGGGTCATTATAGTTATTATTAATGGATGTTTAGTACAAACCATGGAAACTAGATTTAGGAAAACATTGATTATTCATGACAAACCTAAGATATACTATAAGGATATGCATAGTAGAACATCCTAAATTATTAATAAGGAATATGTTATGTTGGTTTTTTAATAAATATATCCATATTTGGATACTACAATTGTATATGGTTCCAAAAAAGAGGTACATAGTGGTAATAATTATGAAAGTGGGGTTTCTGAAAAAATTCAATCATTAAATGTTAAATAACAATGAGACATTCCACAAACCTAGTTTGACACTCCAAGGGGATAAACTTGGGATAATTTATATTTTATTTACAATCCTTTTTAACAGGTTTTCGAATAGATAAATCCCCAAAAAAACCATTTATATAATAATTATAATATATTATATTAATTATTTCACTAGTTTTGGGTGTATACATTATGTTTCATAATGATATATACTAATATAGTGTATTCCATTATTTATAAATGGTGTCTAGAATAATGAATGAGAACTATATTAATGAACGAAACCCAAAGGCTAAGAATGATTTATTAATTGATGTTACTGAGATAATAGGTCTACGCGGAGTAGACTCTGAATAATTTTCATTATAAAATAATATTATATCATGTTCTTACAAGATATATATGATATTAACCATGCCTTATGGATTATAAGGGTTAAAAGAGAAGAAAAGGATGACATTTTAAATTTTAATATAGGGAATAAGTGTAAAATATTGTACCACAGTTCATAACTTTTTAGGGAAACTCCTTTAAATATTATTAAAAAGAAAATGATTTTTTTTTCTACTGTGGTTAATAAGTCCACCATTCTTATGGATTAAATGGAATGAAATAATCATACAATTTCTAATGATTTAACTTTAAGGATATTTTGTATTACACAAACGAATATCCAAGGGGTAAATGAATACACATTAAAAGAAGCTAATATATCATGGTAAATCATATGTTATTAAAACGTTAAGAGGAATTATTAAGGTGATATAATATTATTTATTTGATGAGTTGAAATCATCTGTTGAATGGTACTATGAAATGTGACTTAGTGGAATGATAAAATTACTGTAAAACACAAAATTGATTTAAATATAACCCTTAATATTTTTCTTAATAGCGGGATAATAATATTGGAAAAATTAGATGACTGATATGGAAAATAATCATTAGATTGTACACACTACAATGGAAATAATTAATTATTTATTATCAAATTGGTTTATGCTGTCATTTATTAAGTCCACATCATTTCTGTATTTTAGAAATATATCCAATAATATATGTTTTACATAATGAATAATAAATAAATAATGTCTTAAATATGGTTTTATGGTTATACATGTGATTAAAATTTTTGGAGAAAATGAATCATAAAGGTATTCACATGTTTGGTATGTGGTAACTACATCATGTTGTTTGGGGGATTACTGATAAGTTCATTTTGTAAATTTTGTGACCCTTTTTACTAAATTGTTGGATTATAATCTTTTTGGATGGATTACAGTTTATAAAATGGTATAATTTGAAAATTAGATTATATTTTTGAGATTAATGTATTAATTAACCATATTAATATTTATGAATAATGGTTATGTTTTCATAACCATATTAGTTTGGGAAAATATTTTGAGGAAAATGGAATGAATTTTCACTCTTTTATGGAACATACAATATTTTAAAGGCGAATTTTAGTGCATATGGAATAAAAAATTCATTTTTTAATTTTCACTTCCTAGAGTAAGGGATGAATTGAAATTTTTTAAGGCACATCTTAATGATGAAATTCTTCTTATGAAATAAAAATGTATAATGTTAACATATTTAAATATATTCTCAAATTGCAAAATAATTTCATAACAATTGGAAAATTATTTTGAAATAATAATGTGGTCATATCATCCTGATTTTTTATCATATAAATGACCATTATCATAGTTATTAGATTTATGTTTTTATGGTCATTTACCTTATATAGATCGACTACTAGTGATCAATGACCTCTATCAGTTTCTTGGGCATTATTATTTTCATCTATATACATGTTTTCATTTCCATCCTATGTTCTTGTAATTAGAATCCAAATTATGTTGATATTTTATATGACATATATACTTCCATTTTTTTAATTATTTATTAGATGTTTAATTAACTCTTCTTATGTTGCTGGTTTAAAAAAAATTAATTTTCAAATATTAAACCCTAGACTACCAAGATCATGCTTAAATTGTGTGGAAAACATTTATTTAAAGTGGGAAGAATTTAACACCCATGAATTATAAAAGAATATAATTTTTACATATAGAATTTTCGAATCACAGAAATTTGTTTTCTCTTGAGTTATACATAATACTATGTCTATATTCTGTTACATGAAAATCTAGATTTAGCTTGAGTTACATGCGAGCTTATGTTTTACAGAACAACATAATATTAATTATATTATTACATAATATGACCGTTATCTCATAACCATTTTAATTGAAAGTAAAAAATGGAATCAATATATTTTTACGTATATAGTTTTCAAATGTTCATTAATTGTCTATTTGGTTAGTAACAAAATATGTATCTTTAAAAGAAAAAATAAATGTTTTCTGAAAAATGTTTTTTATTAGAAAAGAAGGTTTAATCAGTATTTATACACTTAATTTATTATTATTTTTACCAATTTTTTAAAATTTAAATTGATAAATAATATTTAATTTTTAAATCTGAATATTTAAAATTTTATGGTGTTTTTTGGGATGTTTCGAAGAATTGTTTTGATGAGTATTTTAATGTATTGAAATTTTATCGAAAACTATCTTTATGATTTAATAATTTATAAGATTAAATTATATTTTTTATTTTATTTGAAGAAAAAATAGTAAAACTTTGTATTAATTAATAAAATTTAGGTCATTTTGATCAATTAAATTTTTAATTTTTAAATAAAATATTACAAACATTTGAATATTTTATCCTAGAAACTTTTCTTTTTTATTGCATCAATGAGTTTTATTTTAAATTGAACTCTTAATCTTATAGGAGTTTAATATTTCCCAATGTATTACATATTTTTAATTGATAAAATTTATATTATATAATAATTTGATCTTAATTTTTTACCACAATGATTTGTGTTAAAATTGACAATTAATTACTACGATTAAAGTAAACGAAGTTTATAAGGGGTAAAACATAATATATCAGGGATAAAAGGATCTACCAACTTTTCCAACACTAATTTTATCTCAATTATTGTAAAATTAAAACATTATAATTGATTTTATGTGTTTTTGTGATAACATTCAATGAAATTTTCCTACATCATAAGTTAAGTAAAGAAGAAAATAACTGCAACCTTCAATGACATTAAAATCTATAAAGACTTGGGATAGGGAAAACAACATATATTCTATTATAAACATTATTTTTAAAGATATTTAAATTTTTTTATCAATATAAATTATTTTATAAATTTATAAATTAAATAAGTACATTAAATTCTTATGAAACGCTAATACATGATTTATTTTGTTAATAATTAAATTGAATAAATGATACTAAAATTATTAAAAGTGATGTAAATTAAATTAATTATAATTTTAAATTTATTTTATATATGAGAATATAATATCAAATTGGTTTTAATATAAAATATTTTAATTACACAAATGTTTTTTTATTTTTAAATTCAAATTAAATAAATAATGTCAAAATTGACATTAATGTCATTTTATCATAAATTATATTTTATTAAATCATAAAAAGTTCTTAAAATTCATGTATTATACCAATTCCTTTATTTATATTGATAAATATCAATTATGTTACATTAATTAAAATTTTCTACTTTGATAATGCATATATTTACAATTAAATAAAAAAACCATTAAGTTAGCACTATTAGTGTTAAAATAGTTATTGTTCACGTACTTTCACATGTGTTATAAAAAATCAATTCAAATTAGATTTATATTTAATAAATTATATATAATAGTTAGATTCCATGGATCTATATTTTAAAAAATGTTAAATTTTATTTTTATCCTTAAAGGACAAATTACATAGGAAAATAAAATGGTAGATGTTACCGTGCACAAATCATAAAGGGTAAAATAGAGTAATCATAAAGACTAAGGAATTAAACTATAAAAATGTATTTTGTTTTTTGTGGGGTATATTTTAATTGACCCCATAAACCATTAAATATAATATTGATCTATATTTAGGCACATGAGTTATGGAAAGTCTCCCAATAGTGAAAACTTCTGGGTATTTACAATAATGGCACTCCTCTGTAATTATAAATGGGAACTCACTCTACTCACTTTTTCACCCCTCTTAATCCATTTTAATCCACAAAACCTAACTAGATCACATTAGAAATTCTATATATTCATCATAGAGGACTTATTTGGCCATAAATCCAAACTGAAGAAGATTTAGTGTAAACCTAAAGAGAATACTCAGAGAAGTGGTAACATTCCTCAATGAGATTCGTTATTTTAAATATATATCAACCTCCCTAAATTTTAATTAAAAATTGATAATATAATAACCAAAGTGTCTTACATTAATTTGATTGATTTTATAATAATTTTATGACTTAAAACAATGTCCAAATTTATCAAATTTGTTTCTAAATCACCATTCGTTTGTGTGGTGCACTACCAAATCATGCACCAATGTCATTTATTTTAACATTGAAACCTCTTAAGGTTGGATATTATTGTGGATATAAATTATATATATTATATTTATAACATAACTAATACAATGGAGTCAATATATCTTACATACCGTATTGCCTTCTATTCTGTAGGAGACATGATAACGTCACTCATGTGTACTGCAACAACTACCTCATGAAGTAATGTGATCCGCCTTTCAGTAACGTAGTACATGGAATGTGATGAGGAATAGTTTTAATGAATATATGTGATATACATGAAATAATTATTATATTTATCACATATTCATTATTCTTTAAAGATAATAAATTATTTTAATTTTTTATTTAATGATTATACTATCATTTGTGTTTTTGTCAGACTACAACCTTTATGATTCTATTTGACTCTCCTTCCATCACCAAAAAAAATGTGAATTATATATATATATATATTAAAAAAATAATTTATCAATTTTTATATCATGAGAATTTTGGAAATTTAATACAATACTAACCTATATTTTATAATGGTCATTGAAAAATTTATGTTTTACTCTTAAATACAAATGACCAATAGACTCAATGATTATAACTGTAACAATTGGATGTTATTATGAAATATTTTATTTAAATAATTTTTATTCTTTAGTAGCTTTTTTCATTCAATTTTTTTTAGTTTAAATTAATTGTCAAAATACCCTTAATAGAAAATTAACATTATTGACTACCCATTAGGTTAGCGGGAATTATTATAACTATCTTATGGAAATGAATTATGAATTCATTGGTTATCAATTATTAATGAAAAATATAAATCAATTACATATTTTTATTTTTGTGTGAACTGCTTTTGGAAATGAAATTATTATTATATATATGTGTTATATACTTAATAAAATAATTTTTATATTCATCTAATAGATATTTTAGTCATTATGGATGAATAAAACCCTATTTGATTTGTGAAAAATTATTTTTTAGAAGGATAATTTTACAGCTTTGATTGGAAAACACAATTTAAATTAAGAATTTGAAACAGTAATAGTTTTTCTATTAAATCATAAACATTTTATTTTCCAACGAGATATAAAAATTTATGTTGGATAAATTTATGATATTTTCATGATAACATTCATGTTTTTATGAATTGTAAAAATATGAAAAATATTAATTAATATAATTTTATTTTTTAATATAATTTATATAGTTAAATTATTGTATTTATTTGTTTAAAAGTATAAATATAATATATTTTTATCATTCAATATAATTTATTTCACTATCATTAATTTTACATTGAATACATAGGTTGAAACATTAAAATCTTCTGCAATGTTTTTAAAATCCATTTTATCATTTCAATAAAAGGATTAGTTTAAAATTACTTACTGAAAATTTTGTATTTTTAATTTTTAAAAATGGATTACATATTTGGAATCATTAGGTCCATATTATTTTATTTGTCTACGTTTATTTTTGTGCATTTTTATTAGTAACTTTTGAAATTATTTTAATTATCGTGGTTAAATGTACATTGGGTTATTAAGGGTAAACAATTATATTATGAAATTTCCATAAGACCAGTAAAAATACTATTGGATGACTACATTCTACCCTTATAATATTTTTTACAAATGGAATTTTTTATGGAATCTTACATACGAATATGACATGAACATATTAAAAAATAATGAATGTTACAAAATGTCACAGTCTCATTTTATATAGGTATTTAAATTTTAATATATTGATTACTTGAAGATACTATCGACTTTATATATTCTATAGAAAAATAAATAAATTAGCATAATAATATATATTTATTTATAATATTTAGAGATGAAATTATTATCTTTAATTATGACATAATTGTGATATAAAATTTAATTTATTAATAAAAATCGAAATTAAATGTTGTCACAATTATTAAAATAAATATTATATGAACTAATTAATGTGATCGAGAAGTTTTATATGTTACTAGTACATGTTAAGAGTGTATTAAATATTTTTTTCATGTTTATTTTTTGTATAGATATTAGTAAAATTCAATTAAATGTATAATGTCAAAATTTACATTATTGATATTTTATAAAAATAAAATTTTATTAAATTATTTAAAAAACAAAAAAATATTTAAAAATTAAAAATTGATAATTATAAGTTCTAAAATTTAATTAAATACCAATTTATGGTCAATTAACACCATATAACTAAATAGTTATAACCATTAAATATTTGGAATGTTATTACCATAATTAACAATAAATAGAATAACTAACTGTCAATTAAATAGATATAGTTCAAATTGATCACATAAGTTGTCCAAAATTTATTTTCTTAGGATAATACAACCATATATCATCTCATATTATATATTGGGTCACTTTTGAGGGTTTTTAGGGTTTTATTTTTATATTAGATATTATTTATGGAGTTTCCAAAAGTGACCCTCACATAAATTATATAAGGGAACTTCATCCCTCACATATTCACTTCATTTTGAGCATTCAATCATGGGAAACCCATTCCATGTTTTTTCTACACATCCATATTTTCATTCTAGATTTTCTGGTCATCCTTAAAGTCAAAATAGATTACACTAAGAGGAGATTTAGAGGAGGCACATCAAAGAAGAGGTAACATCTTTTACTGATTCATTCAAATTTTTTCTTCTTCTACATCCTCTTTATTAGATGTTTCAATATAAAGTAATAAAATAAGTATCATCAATATAATTATATATTATTTTAAACATTAAACAACTATATTCCATCTTCTACCCATCCTATGTAAAATGAAATCACCACATGTGTGTGTACGACTTACCGTCTCCACACCGTGGTGTAACCATTTTTTCAACACCACCTTACATGTATTGGTAAAATGATTAAATTAATTAATATATATTATTGATATAAAATTATTTTTATTCTGAGAAACTATAAAATATATAATCAATACCACTCAACAATTTTAGGAATGATATTATCGCTCGTGCATACGTACGACTTACTGTCTCTACAGTCCGATGTGATTCATTCTACATAATCATCATGAAATTATGAATATATAAATGAATTTAATATTATATATATTATAGTAATACATTGCTTTAGAGGTTATAACTATAACCTAAAATGAGGAATAATAACAAATTTATCAAAATAAACATAAGAGCATAAATTAGTAAATACTCGAATAACGAGAAATAATGAAATAATTCTAACAAACGGAATAAAATATGATCATAAATTTTTTCATAAAAATGATTATTATTCTATAATAAATGGTTAACTTTATTTATATCATTATAAAAGAGGTTCAGATACATACAAATCATATCATACCTAAGGTAAGAGATAATATTAGATTCTCATTTTTATCTGAGATTGTTTCTATGTAAGTATTTATTGGGGTATATTTATCATACACATACATGTTTCTTATTATGTAATATTATATCAATTAAT
The DNA here is from genome assembly GCA_963277665.1 of Viscum album. Taxonomy (NCBI): domain Eukaryota; kingdom Viridiplantae; phylum Streptophyta; class Magnoliopsida; order Santalales; family Viscaceae; genus Viscum; species Viscum album. The sequence continues at coordinate 226,782,989 of OY728155.1, read as the reverse complement.
ATATATTTTTTAAAATTTAATTTTACCATTTGTAATATTTTTAGTATATATAAAAGTAATCTTTTGTCAATATTTGATTTGAGGTACTTTTTTAGTTTTCTGAAAAATGTATGAGGAGATTGATTTTTTTAAATTATACGTCATGAATTGATTTATATGGTTTCATAACACATTTTTTCCTTGAAGTATCCCCTACAATATTACATGATTATTTTCACATAAACTTATTTCTTCTAAAATTTTGTGGCATTTTGAAGAGAGAAATTTTGTTTAAAGAAGAATGGATATTTTCCCCCAAAAAATAATTTCAAGTGTCTTTTCAAAATTATTTTCCATCTAAGATGACACTCTTTAAAACGGAATATATTCTTACCTCAATTATTTAAAATATTTTTTTTTGTATTTATGAAGAAATGTTATTTAAAAAATCCTTGTTTTTATATCAATTATGATGGAATGATGTCAATGAAACACCTTTTATTTCATTGGTTATGTTATAGTGAATGTTTTTTATATTTTTTTGAAACATATAAGAATGGATTCATTATGAAATTTCATTGACCAATATCTCCCTCCAATGCATTTGGTAGAGATTTATATTTCATGATATTGATATGAATGGAACCACAAGTAAATCTGGTTCAGTAATACATGGATGAAATGGGTAGTGAAATCTGTTCAATAATAGACTTTATCCACTATGATGGTATCTGCAATGAACCTTGACTAATATGAAATTATTTTCTATGATTATGTGTATATGACAAAAAAATATCATATATTATTTTATGACTATTGGGATTACATTTTACTTTTATGATTTTTCCCATGAAATGATATTATGAACTTTTATATGAAGGATAAAATGTTCAAATGCTATATTTATGATTGATATTTCCCTTGTTTAACATTTCAGATAATTTAATCTCACCCTTTCATATGTTTCTTTTAACAAGGTTAAGAAGACGTGTATTAAGTAAGATATGTCAAAAAGGATATTAATTTTGGATATATATGTGGGGGAAAATGAGGATGTTTTATAAACAAGTTCCTTATATTTATTAGTTTCTAAAGACACTAGACCTATATAGTCCTTGCATGGTTTTGATGTGTTATGTAATAAATATTCTTCATTTTTTAAGTATTATCTATATGTAATGTAAGTGACCTTATTGTTGGTATAATTTAAATTCTATAGTTAAGCTTTGGAAACTATGATAAGAGATCCTTAGTAAGAATCATAAGTATATGTCTATGTATAGGATACAATCCCATCATAGTGTTTTAGAGATTCTCAAGAATAACCTAGGATAAAACCTAAAGTGTAATATATTTAAATTATATTCATGATTATGTGGTTTTACTATTATTATTACTATTTCTCACTCAATTATTCTTTGTTTTAGTCAATGGTTGGCACATGAAGGATCCACATCGATGATGAATGTGATAGTCAATGAAAGGATTGTCCCCCTGAGCATCAAAATTTTATGGAGATGGAAAAAATAAGGTATATATGATTACAAAACATTATCAAGATATGAATCATACAGGACATCAAAACAGGATAAGGAGGGAGAAAAATTCTATAGAGTTTTTTATGAGACAGTGTCCACCTACTTCTGGCGTGTCTTCTGATACATTATTGGAAAAAAATGTATTAGTACCTCTTAAAATATATTTTATATTTCAAAATGTTTTGAACATGATAACATCATCTTAACAGTCTATCATTTGGAAGGCGATAAATATAAATGTAAGAATCCTATAAAGAATACGAGGAAGATAGATGAAATTGAATTCGAGGAATTGGATGAGTTTAGGAATATATTTTTCAAAAAGAACATTCCTTGAGTACTTCCATCAAATATGAAGAATGATTTAATGAAATTTAAGAAAAAGGAAGATGAATCTGTTGGTTCCTATGTGGAATGTTTTACAAGACATTCAACGTAAAATTCAGGAATTATTATCCAACCTAAGAGTAAAATTGAACGATTATACAGTATCATAAAACGAAGCCTCTGTTGTGAATTATCCATAAGGGACTTCAATCGCTATGGGGAACTGTTTTCTTGTGCTCTCAATGTTAATATGGATATTGGAGTAACCAATCAGTCATATTGGTTTGATAAGAAGATAAAAATGGAATTCAAATGAAAATATAATACCACACTAAAAAGAAGATGAGTATTCCCTTACCTTAATGTGTGGAAAGAAATATGGAGGGAATTGTCTTGAAGGCACTAGTAAATGTTTTATGTGTGTAAAAGAAGGTCATCAGGAAGTTTATTTCCAGATTAATGGGAAAAAGATATCTATAGATGCGATCCTAGAAAAGACTATATAGAAAGAACATCATACACATCAATGTAACATGTGCAAGGAAATGGGGCGTCATGAAAATGTATTCCCTAATTGAAGTGTCATTGATGATGATAAATGTCAAAAAACTATTAAGGCAATAGATAAAGGAAACCCATATGAAATCACTCTCAGAGATGTGGAGTACGATAATGTAGTGGGGAAATGTACACTTACCATCCACTCTAAAGTAGAAAATGTTTTATTTTATTATATATCAACCGACTCTTTTATTTATAAATTATTTTCAAAGAATATCATCATATTACCTCAACAATTAGATGTTGTGTTAACTGGGATAACTCCTAATGGAAAAACAGACGTAACAAAAGTTTATAATTCTTCTTCAGTTGAAGTTTATGGGAAAGTGGTTCATGAAAATTCTATGATCCTAACTGTAGTTTAATTTTATGAGATTTTTGGAATGTATTGGATTTCACTATATAGATCTCATATAAATTGGAAAATAAGTGATGTCACATTTCATATTCCAGATAAATCTATTATCATCATTCAATGCAAGGATGAATATAACCCTATAGTAGAAATTTATTTCACCTTATGTGTCTTGATTCTAATAAATGAAGGTAATTAATTGGAAATGGTTGGGGAGAAACACGTGATTATGAATATACCAATTTAATGGGTGTTTGATGATATATTTACTGAATAATTTCTAGGTTTCCCACCAAATCATGAAGTTGAGTTTTCAATAGAGCTCCTTCGGGGTGTTGTGCCTTTTTCAAAGGCACCTTATAGAATGTCAACAATTGAGTTGCATGAATTGATGATGAATATTCAAGAGAATATAGATAAGAGATTCATACACCCTAGTGTGTCATATTGGGGAACACATATTCTATTTGTTAAGAAGAAAGATGGATCAATGAGACTCTATATTGAAGATCAAGAACATAAGAGGATCAATATCTAGAACACATATTCTCTTCCCCACAACGAGGACTTATTTGACCAACTATACAGATCTCAATACATTCCCAATATTTATATTCATTTAGGATATCATCAATTCAGGGTAAAAAATTGGATATACCAATGAAGATATTCTGTACAAGGTATGGATAGTATTAATTTATATTGATGCCTTTTGGTCTTACTAATTCCCACACTATCTTAATGTATCTAATGAATATAGTCTGTAAAGACTATCATTATCAATTTTTTGTAGTCTTTATAGATGATATTCTTTTGTTTTCCAAGAGAAAGGAAGAATATGACGATCACTGGAGAGTTGTATTGAAGCACCTATGAAAGGTGAATATTTATGTCAAATTTACCATGTATGAATATTGTATTCAGAATGTTTCATTTATGGATCACATAATCTCAATAGAGGGGGTATCGGTTGGTCTAGAGAAAATATAGGTTATTAAAATATGGTTTAGACCAACAACAGTAACTGAGAGCCAATGTTCTCTTTGTTTGGGTTGATATTATCAACGTTTTGTGAATTATTTGTCAAGATTATCTAATCCACTCACCATGTTGACTCATAAAAGAGATAATATTATTTTGATTTGGTAATGTGAATATAATTTAAAATTGTTAAAATGAAGGTTAACTAGTGCACCTATGATAACACTTCCTTGTAGTGGAGAAAATATTGTAATCTACAGTAATGCATCCAAGAAGGGGCTGTGATGTGTTCTCTTGAAAAATGATATGGTGAAAGCTTATGGCTCACAAATTTTAATAATTCATGAGAAAAATTACCCAACACATTATTTGGAGTTTTTAAAAGTAATTTTTCATTAATAATATGGATGAATTATGTTTATAGTGAAAGGTGTGATATTTATATTGATCATAAAACCATAATGTATATTTCCACACAAAAGAAGATAAATATGTGGCAAAGAATATGGTTAGAGTAGATTAAATATTATGATTGATCAATACAATTTCTCCCTGGTAAAGTGATCAAGGTGGTAGATGATTTGAGTCATAAAGACCATGCTAGATTATATGTGATGAGGATCACAAACCATCCAATATTTATGGATTTTCAAAGGATGGATCTAGAAATTTTAATATACGGGGAGAAATATTATATTTCAAAAATGAATTATCAAACATCTATTCAAGTGAAGATTAAAGAGGAACATAATGAATATGTAGAGTTAGAAAATAATGTGAGAAATGTTCCTAAATTAATCCTTGATTGTGGTAAAATAAAAAGGTTTGGGAATTGGGTATGTATTCCTCTCATACCAGAATTAACGAATAATCTATTTGATGAGGATTGTAGTTCTTCAGTATCTATTATTCCTAGAAGAACAATGATGTATAGGGACATGAAAGAATACTTCTGGTTGGATGGGATGAATAACGATGTCACCGAATATATATCTCGATTCCTGGTTTATCAGTAAGATAAGTATAAGAGATGGAAGTATAATGGGATGTTACAACCATTTCCCATACCTGAATGGAAATGGGAAAACATCTCTTTGGAAATTGTCATTGGACTTCCCAAAACATCCAAAGTCAATAAGGCTCTCTTGGTTATTAATGATAACCTTACGAAGTTCACACACTTCATTGTTATTATAGTGTATTTCTCTCTTGATCAGCTTTACAAGATATTTGTAAAAGATGTGTTAAGATTTCATGGAGTACCACTTTCCATTATATCCAATTAGGATCTGACAATTACAACAATATTATGGTAAAGTCTTCAGTATGTTCTGGATACAATGTTATGCTTCAGTAGTGATTATTATCCTCAGATAGATGGCCCATCTGATAAGACAAATCAAAATCTGGAAGTCATTTTGAGAGCCCGATCTATGGATTTTAGAGGTTTTTGGGATCAAAACCTAACATTGGTGGAATTTTCATACAATAATAGCTCTTACTCTAGTATTCATATTGATCTTTATGATTCCCAATATGGAAATAAGTGTAGAACTCCAACTTTCTGGGATGAAGTTGGGGAAAGAAAGCTATTATGACTCGATATTGTTGATGTAATGGCAGAAAATGTCAGATCTATTCAACAACACCAAATATAAACCCATATTCGACAAAAACATTATGCTAACAATCGATGAAAAGACCTAGAGTTTGATGTGGTCGATAAGGTGTTATTATTTATATCTCCATGGAAGAGAGTAATGGTATTTATAAATATGGACAAGCTGATCCCTAGGTATATCAGTCATTTTGAAATTCTAGATCGTGTTGGGAAGGGATCTTACTGATGGGATCATCCACTGAATATGTCTCATTTTCATGATAGGTTCCAAATATATCTCATGAGAATGTACATACCAAATCATTCACTTGTACTAATCTTAGATATTGTACAAAATGATAAATATCTTCTTTATAATAAAAAAAATATAGATTCTGGATCGTAGAGAATATGTTCTACAAAACAAGACCACTCTCTCGGATAACAACATATAGAGGAACCAGTAATTTTAAGAAGCAATATGGGTCCATTAGGATTTGATGACGGAGTGGTATCCTAATAAGTTTGTTTCCTTTTTAAAAAACCCAAGGGTGAAATTTAGTTTAAGGGGGTAGAATGTAACACTTAGATGTTTTTATGATATACATTCTGAAAATAACTTTTATTCATAAGTATAATTATTTGCACGCAGTCATGAGTTTATCCAAACTACAAAATTCCCTTATTATAAAATTACTGTTATAACATATCAATTATGATAGTTGGAATAATTACAACTATGTTATGAAAAATCATTATAAATTCATTAGCTATCTATTATTTATAAAAAATATTAATCATTTAGATATTTGTATTTTTGATTGAATTACCTTTGGTAATAAGATTAATGAGATATATATGTATATATAATGAATCAAAATATTTTTTATATTCATACAATGGATATTTTAGACATAGGGTATGCATAAAACACTGTTTGATGTATGTTAACCTAATTTTTGAGGATATTTTTACACCTTTGAATGGAGAGACCATTATAAATTAATATTTTGACATGTTAATAATTTTTATATGATAAAATAAATATGTTATTTTGAATTAGAATATAACAATTTACTTTGGTTAAATTTATCATATTTTGTCGGATAACTTTCATGTTTTGATGAATTGTAAAAATATGATTAATTTCATTTAAAAACAACAATTTTCATCAAGATAATTTACATAGTTAAATTATAATATTCAATGGGATTAATGTATATATATAATATTTTTTTATCATTCAATATAATGTACATTATTAACACTATTTTTACATTGTATTCATAGTTACACACATTTCTATCTTCTGCAATGTTTTTTAAAAGTCGTTTCCTCATTTCAACAACTGTATTAATTATAAATTAATTACTAAAAAAATTTGAGTTTTGAATTTTGAAAAATGTATTCCATATCTAGTATTATTATATCCAAATTGTGTTAATTTAATAATATTATTTTTTGTATTTATGAATAGTATCTTTTGAAATTATTTTTATTACAATAGGTAAAAGAAAATATAGAAATAATGGGTAAATAATAATATTATAAATTTTTTAAACCTTTAAAAATCATGTTGGATAAATACATTGCACCCTTATTAACTATTTTTATAAATGGAATCACATTATGTCTACTTTCTTATAAATAGGACATAGATGAAATAAAAACTAATGAATGTGACAAAATGTCACAATCTCGTTTAATAAAGGTATATTAATTTTAATATATGGATAATTATGAGATAATTTTGAATTTAGATAATATATTGAAATATTAAATAATTACATAAATTATATGAATTTATTTTTAATTTTTAGAGATTAAATAATTACCATTAATGATGACACAATAGTTATGAAGAAATTATTTTCTTAATAAAAACATCAAATAAATGGTGTAAAAGATATTAAAATAAATATCATATGAACTAATTAATGTGACCCACCAATTTTTTATATTCCTTTGTCATGTTAGAAATGTATCCAATATATTGGTTAGAATTTATCTTTTGTATGGATTTTATTTAATGTAAAAGAAATGAATAGTGTCCAAATCGACACTATTTATATTTTATAAAAATAAAATTTAACTAAATAATTTAAAAATCATAAAAATACTTAAATATTAAAAAGTGATAATTATAATGTCCAAAATATCATTTAGGATCTATTTATTTTTAATTAACATCATATATGTAAATATTTAAAACCATTAAATATTTAAAAGGAAATTACCACAAATAAAGTAAAATAGAATAACTAAGTGTCAATTAAAAAGATTTAGTTTAATTGACAAAATAATTTGTCTTAATTTCATTAGTTGTTGAAATGATAACCCTATCTTATATCATCTTCAAAATTGGGAAATTTTATAGGATTTTGGGTAGGGTTTTATTTTATTATAACTTATTATTTATGGGGTTTCAAAAAGTTCCCCACACCTCAATTATAAAACGGAACCTCATATCTTACCTATTCAATTCATTTTGAGCCTTCATGCTCAGTCAATCCCTACACTTTTTCCGTCTAAATTTCATATTTTCATTCTAGAGGTTCGGGTCATCTTGAATGTCCACATCTAGTGCTCTATGTGGCGATTTAGAGGAGGAACATCAGAGAAGAGGTAATATCATTTACCGATTCTTTCAAACTTATTTTGTTTCAACATCCTCATCATTAGTTGTTTAATTATAAAGTAATAACATCAGTATCAGTAATATACATATATTTTAATATAAACGTGAAACAACAATAGTACACCTTCTAACCATCCTATGAAAAATGTTATCACCACGTGTGCCTACGTACGACTTACCGTCTCCACATAATGGTGTAATAGTATTCCCACCAACACCTTACATGGATGGATAAAATTATGTAATTAAAAATTATATATTATTGATATATTTTTTTTATTCCAAAATACTATAAACCATCCACTTAAATACCATTCAATAATTATGGGAATGATATCGTCGCTCGTGTGTACGTACGGCTTAACGTCTACACAATGCAATGTGATTGATTATAAATAATCTTAATTAAAGAATTATTATATAAATTAATTTAAAATGATATATATTATAATAATTCAATGCTGTAAATGATATAACTATAACATAAAATTAGGAATGAGAACTAATCCAACAAAACATGCATAGGAACATAATGCAGTTAATACATGAATAACAAGTAACAATGAAATGATACTAACAAAAAGATGAAAATATGATCATAAATGATTTAATAAAAATGATTATGATTCTGGAATAAATCACTAACATTACATATATCATTATACAATAGGTTCAGATAAATATCAATCATATCAGACCTATGGTGAGGGATAATTTTATAGTCTCATTTTTATACAAGATTTTTTATATGTAAGTATTTACCAGGGTATATTTATCATCCATATCAATGTTTCCAAAATATTTTATATAATTTCTATTTTTTTATAATTTATTAATTTAATTTTTATCCTTTTGTAAATTTTAATTAAATATGAGAGGAATATTATGTTGTTATTCGATTTTAATGTACTTTTTTTACTTTTTTAGGAAATGTATGAGGAGAATGTTTTTTTAACTTATATAGAATGAGTGGATTTTTATGGTTTCATGACACAATATTTCTATAACTATTAACCTACAAGCGTACAAGGTTATTTTCGCATAAAATGATTTCATAAAAAATTGTGTTGAATTTAGGGGAAGGAAAACATTTTTGCAGAAGAAGGGATATGTTCTTTGAGATTTAATTTATATGCTTTACATAAAGTTAATTTACATCTTTGATAACACTCTTTAAAAAGGGTTATATTTATGTCCCTATTATTAGCATTATTTTATTGGGTTTATGATTAAAGTTTATTTAGGAACTCCATTTTTTATATGAATTACGATGTAATCATGTTTAAGAATACCATTTTTTCATGGGTTATGTTCTAGTGAATGATTTTTTTATGTTTTTGGGGAACACGTAAAATTGGGTTCATTATGAGATGGGTGATCCCTATATATCCCTCCAATAAATTTGGTAACGATTTTTATCATTTAATATAGACATGATTGGAATGAAATGTAAATATAGTCTAGTAATATGGGGCTGAAACAAGGAGTGAAGTCGATTCAGTGATGGACTTTGTCCTTTATAATGGTATCAAAAATGAGACATGACTAATATGAAATTATTTTCTATTATTATGTGTGTATGCTGGGAAAATTTATATCTTATTTTATGACTACTGGGATTACATTGAACTTTTATGATTTATACCATGACACGATATTATGATCTTTTATATGCAGGATATGATTTTCAAATGTTTTTTTACTGTTGATATTTCCCTTATTTACCATTACTGAGCATTTAAGCTCACCCTTTCATTTTTTATTTTCCCCACGTTATAAAGAACGTTATTATGTATGATATGCCACTAAAGGAGTATAGTTTTGAATATATAAGTAGGATATAATGTAGTTGTTTTATGAACCAGATGTTTACATTTCATAATTTCTAAAGACACTAAACCTATACTATACTGTCATGGTTTTTTGTGTTATGTACTGAATATTATTCAATGTTTAAGAATTATCTATATATAACGTATGGGATGTTATAGTAACATACATCATTTTTCATAATAGTCATTCATTATTTGTTTTAAAAGTATAGTAGATGTAAAAATATAAAAATTATATTAGAATTAATTTTATAGGGATGATAGATTTGTATAATATGAACAATAACTATATCATTCAAAATTAATCATGCATTAAAAACAACACAATTATCACCGAAATCAATTAAAATAGTAAAAAAACATTACCGAAAATGTGGTGAGATGCTATGAGAGGATCATATACGATATCATAAATACAAACATGGTAATGGTTAATAAAATGTTTGAATCAATTATACTGGAAGATAAATCATGTTCACGGAAATGGAAATGTGAGGTAAGATATTTGGTCAAAATTTACATCCAATTGAGGTTTATATGATATTATGAAATAGTTAAATGTTAGGTGATGTATATAATAACTTGTTGACAGGTAATTTCCTGAATAATTCATTGTTCATGATACATTTTGTTTTCACTTGGAATAAATTCATCCATAGGAATTTGACATGATAATTACTGAGTGGAAAAAGTTATTGGGAAATATCGCATTCTTCCATGATTGATAACTTTATCATGAAGTAGTAATATTCATGTTATAATTTTTCCTTATTCATTATATTTCTCTTAAATATCACTATTATTATTTTAAGGATAATACCATTTTCTTAAAGGTATTCCATTATTACATACAATGTTCAATTGGAAGATATTTGATTAACTGGTGAAATGTTGATAAATTCACATCCTTTACTCAAATATAAATATTTTATTTTCAAAAATTTTGAATCATAAAATAAATTGACTATTTGATATATATGGATTTTTTTGGAGATGTAGTGATGGGTGGAGCCTGGTATTATATAACCCCTCAATACATCATTAGGTCTTATGAGAAAAAACATTTTGGAAAATGAAACAGGTTTTATGTATAGTTCAGACAATGTTACGAAAGGTCCTTATGTAAAGATATCATGTTCCTAAAATATATTGTCCAATATTTAAGAAAATTATTAATTAAAAATTTAGTTATTATTATTAAGAATATGTTCACCATGATATTATATCTAGATGACATTTATTTTTAGTTTATTGATTAAATGGGATGTTTTTTCAGTTATTTATATTTCCATATCGATTATGTATAATCCAATTATATAAATGGAATGTGTTCTCATTGATGTACCTTTATATGTTGAATATTATTATTGATTAATGAACGACATTTTGGAATATAAACCTTAATAATAATTTTATCTTACCATTATTTTTCTTCCTTTACATAGGATATGAAGAAGAGATCAATGAATGTGATTTCATGGTTGAATTCCATTTTTTATTATTATGTTTTATGTTGATTTCTGACTCCCAGTGTAAAAATGAGTATCATTTATGAATATTGTTTTCCAAAGCAACTAAACCGATTTTTCCATCAAAATTGAACCCATTTTATATATTTTAATGTAATATAGTATGAAACTGGATCTAGGTTACTGGGGTCATGCTCATTGCAAAGAAGATAGTGAAGAAAAAAATCCTGGGAAGATGAAAAAAGTTTAAGGAATTCTTAATAGTGTTTGAACAAAAAAAGAAATATTATGTATAAAAAATTAATATGGATTTAGAGAAAGTGCGGGGGTGGAAGTTGATAAAAGTAAACTTGAAGGTCTATTGATTGATACTGAAAATAATTGTAACGTCCCAGATCCAAATTCAACGCAAATGTTCCCCATACCGAGTTGGTTAGATGGATTCAAGAACATCTCCCCAAATACCAGAGGTTACTGGATAGTAGAGAGGTCCTAGATGATGACATTGGGGAGACTATTACCTCATTGGAAAAGTGTATCATAGTGAAAATAATAACAGATAGTGGAAGCTATAATACCATACAGTAAAAGAAAACAATTGGAGAACTATAATATAAATAACCATTTTTCATATCATACAAAACATGATGATGCATGTTACATGTTCTATGAAATATCCAAAATAGGTTACACTATAGTACTGAATAATATTAGTACCAAATTAAAAATGGTACCAATGAAATTCAAAATAAATGCAAGGCTTGGCTTGGTCCCATACACTCTTTATCCTAAACAACATATCAAGTACATGTAGAAGGGATTTCCCCCGTATCAATACCTACAACAATATAATATTTTTGAACCTAAAAACATGACCCAAATAGGGTGTGAGACTAAATCCTAGTAGGTAACCACCCATGGTATGTTCCAATCTATTAGTGAATATATAAAATAGTCATTGTATAACAGTGAAAGTCGTAAGCTAGGATGTAATCAAAAGTTAACAGTTCTACATGCATTGGTTCTCATTTATATTCATTTCATTTACATTGTCTATTAAATTACATTGAATTACATATGGCATGGGATTCAGCATAATCCTAACAATCTGTTTATAAATATAATCCCAACAAACGTCTCAAAATACCATCTAAACAAGTATAAGATAAGAATGAATCCATCCTTGTTATTTGTCTTGGAAAATGAATCCTAAGCCATTCCATTTAAATTTTTAATTTATAACCTGAGCCTAACAATGAAATTACTATCTTGGAATTCATGTATCACTCTAGGTGAAAATTCCACTTAAATCCTGCGAGCCTATTCGAACAATCTTCTGGGGAACCTAGTATCACCCTAGATGTAGTGCAATTATATGTCAACTAATCTATAATTGGGTACTATAAATAATTACCAAGTACTACCCATGACATATAAATTGTGACATTTGAACCCATTCATGGAATCCATCATTACATGTTTCGTTTGGATTTTTAAATAAATACTCCATGAGCTCGACCGCTATATCAATTGATACACTACTAATTAATCATAAAACCACCATTTTTTCCATCATTGACATACCTCAATGGATCCATGGGTCACCAAAGTTATAAGGTACAATAGTCATATGGATCTGTTAATGATATTCTATTTTAATTCCATCATTTTCCCATTTCTATTTACCATATTGTCATTTAATATTCAATTAAACATTTATTTAGGCATATAACGGTCAAAACCAAAAGCATCTAGTATAATCTCATGAAAGAACCAACCTCATAAGTCTTTTCCTTTCAAATTATCACATGGGAAAAATACACATAACATGAAACACATGTAAATTAAACTATTGCATGACTTTTTCATTTATAAACTCACATGGGCACAATTCGTATAATAAAAAACACAAGTAAATTAAATAGTTACAAGGATTTATTATTTTTAAACACATGTGGGAACATATAATATATCAATCATTATATATAAATAAAACTATTACGTCGATCATCGTTAATCAACTCACGTGGGAACATATCATATAACAAGCATATAATATAATATAAACCATTAAAATGCCTTAATAAAACTGAACACACATGGTAAGGATTGAAATTGGAGTAAAAAATATCCAACATGCATAAACAAGTACAGGAATAACATGGAATGAAGAGGAAAATAACTAATCTAAAACCCTTAGTAAATTCAATTTCAATTAAACACATTTGCAATTCCATTATAAATTTAATTCATTTTTAACAACCTATAAATGGGAATCAATGGAATGCCTTATAGGTATTATGAGCCTAATGACAACAAAGAATCATTCAATGTAAATAAACCACTTGGTTGTCCCTAATTCAAGGAAAACAACCATTTACGTAAATAATAAAACATATTCAATTACATAAAAATCAATGAGAAACAACAAGGTTCCATTATAAATCAATGATACACCATAAAATGGGCTTGAAACCCTCTGACATATATAAAAAAGATTACAATAAACAAAAGCCACGAGACCACCTAACACATACTAGTATACTTGTCCTCTTCCATCATCGACCTCTAATTTGGGAATGAATGGAGTAGATCTAAAAAACGAACCTAGAATCTCAACCATTAGTAACTAGTTCAAGAGAAGAAATCATGAAAAATATCTCAGAGGAATCAAGTAATAAACTACGGGGTTATAACACATCCTAAGGTGTAAGAATTGTAGATTAGAAAACAATCAAGAGAAAAAACTTCCCTCAGTTTGATCGTGGGGCTGTTGTACAAAACAAGCTGCTGAGTTTCTGTCCGTCTGGAATAACCAAGGATAATTACCATTTAAAAAACAAATAAAAGTACACGGTGCGTAATTTTAAATACACATCATGTACCCACTAGATTCAATCTTTATCCATATATTCTTTAAATTTCATGAATGTCCATTACATGACTAGACCATTACATAGTGTGTACAAAGATTACACAGTGTGTAACACCAAGTCATGTCATGTAACAGGCTTGCAAGTAGCACCCTTCATGTATTTATCATTTTTCTCAAATACAACCATAAAGGAAAATATATATAGCTAAAAAGAAGAACCATGTTCATATAATATTATAAGATTGAAGATAGAGATAATGGAAATTGATGAGTTGTTAGAATGTTTTTCCTACATGAATAACTTTATGTATGTAGAGAAAATACTAATTATAAAAATTTATTGAGGCATGATTATAAAAAAAACATGAAACGAAAAATAGATTGAATGTTGGAGTAGGTGTCTGAAATTATAAATCCACGATCTAGAAGATCAAAATAAATTGGGATAGAAGATGAACTGATTATAATAATTAATGAACAAACCTGAATCATTGATAGTTTGGATCAAAAAATCAATGATAGTGTTAAGTAATTTGAAGACTCAGAAGAAGAAGTCATGATTTTTCATCAGAAGAGTAAATAACATGAATGATTATAGACAAATGTAATGATGATAAGAAATGAAAAGAATCATCATCATCCATCCAAAGGAATTTTGGAGGAGGAACACATGTCCATTCAACTAGATTAGTGGTTCAAAAATAGATACTCAACAGTTATAATTTCTTAGAATAATGTTTGACTACTCAAAATACGGTTGATCATTACGTCATTTGAACGTTAACTAATTATGTGACCGTGATAAATTACAATATGTCAAGAGTTTGAAATTTTTATTGTATAAATATCAGAATCAATTACTATGTCTGTAATATTTCAGGAGATAAATCTATAAGAAACATTAATCCAAATAGGAATTTATAAATTCTAATCAATCATTAGGTTTTTATAGATATGGGCGTTTTAATGAGGGATGGGGGAATAAAGAAATTTATTATGCTTCAAGAGTTTAAAATTTTTAATCTAGATTTACACAAAGTGGAATAATATAAGGATGAAATCCTTCTTTATAACTATAGAGATTCAGATTATATTTTCATATTTTCATGAATAATTAGAGATTGAATAGCCAACAATGGAGGTCGAAGAGTCATCACTATAATATGAGATAAACTTGACCACAAAGAAGGATTTGTTTTTGAAATCTATACGGGGGAAAAGACATGTAATGTTCCTAGATTGTGGAAAAAGGATACCCATATCACATGATAATAAATATATAGCTCATTGTGAACCTCAAGGACAATAACCATTAAATTATTCATTTGGAGAATGATGAGGGACATACATTTGTTTACTCCAAAAAAGAAAATATAGAGGAATAGATCTTTGTTGAACATAAATTATCTTCGTTGATGGTACTCGTCATAACCTTCTCAATTTTATCCAATTATTTTAGCATAAACATGCAGTAGAGTTATGTAAAAATGTTTTCACCATCAATCCAAAATCTGGTTGACTTATTTTACATGAAAAACTAACCATTAGAATTCTTTATCTTATTGAAGAAGGATATTTTTAAATATTTTCCAAAGAGGAGAAGAACTTGTTAATGTATAAAAGACTTTCCCATTTTAGCCAAAAATATCTGAAGAGTAAGTAATGGGGAAACAAATCTCATGATATTCCACATCTCACATATGATCACACTCACCTATGTGACTCATTTCGAAAGGAAAATATTATCTTAATGTATTATAATCCTAATATCATGAAGTCATAAATATTGATTGGGCTTGTGCTTGTGGATATTTGTGTTCTAATCTAGCTTTGAATTTATATTGTTTTTTCAACATAGCATCTTTATTTTAGTTGTATTTTAATTTATAAATTTATTTTTTAATGGAATATTTTAATTCTGGTAATTGTCTTTTTAAAAACAATGAAACCCTCCATTCAATGTTTTCTATTAAAATAGTTATTTTGTTTTCCCTTAATGATTTTTATTTTTAAATTTTTTTTTTCAATCATTGTGTTTGTTTATTTAATTATAAATATCTATAATAAATATTAATTTATTATTATTGTTTAGTTATTAATTTCATTAATTCAATTTATCTTGTTATCATTTTTATTTTAATTGATTAATTAAGGTGTATCATTTAATTTACATTCATTAAATAATATAATGACAAGACGCATTGAATTATATTTCAATTCTTATAAAAGATGTATTATTCCTTTATATTGATAATTAATCAATCAATTATTTATTTTGGGCAAAATGATTTTAATTTTTAATATGTTATTCATTTAACAAAAAAAGGATTATTATTGTTTTTATTTGATTTAAATATTTATTATCATTAATAAATAATTTCTAATTGATATTTTTTATTTAATTTTCATTAGATGTTTATATTAGTTTTTTTAATACTTTATTTTATCAGCCAAATCATTATCTCTAGGAGTTAAAAATAAATATAAAATATCCAATTTTAAAAATGTCTAAATTTTCATTCAAGAACACGTAGGGTCATTTCGATGCTACCCACAAAAACAAATGTAATGGGGTATGGGAATTACATAAGTGATTTCCCATGAATGATATTTGAAGAGGGAACCATGTTTACATATTTTTGAGTACATGGTATTCATGTTCATTATTTTCATAGAAACATTGGATATTTCGAAGGCTACCAAGCTCGAGGTCCATCCATTGAACAATAATCCATGCCTGAATATGAGATTTGGATCCCTTTTTCCATGGAGATCTGGTCTCAGGATGATGATTTTGATGATTCCAAAAGAAAAATAAATTTTAACCGGGATTTATATTTTTATTGTTATTGAGAAATCTTGATGATGATGTTTCACACTGTTTCATGAGATCAAATAAAATTAAGTGATATAATTTGTTCTATTGAGTGTAGTGATGGATCAAGGTCCAATTATTTACCACCACCATTAAATCCATGTTACCGATAAATGGACTAATTGGATACCAATGCTAGGGAACTAGATCTGAACACCATGGTAGTTTAACTCCACATTTCACTAATACTTTCTCGAGGCCATACAAAGGTAATTATAGACTCAACTCATAGACACATAAGAGTCTACTTAAATCTAATCTAATGCCTCCATTAGTAAATCTCGTACAATATCAAGGTTGTCAAATGAATTTTAAGTATCATGTTCAAAGTACTTATATGATATTTCATATAATAATAATTCTAGATAGAATAATTAGAATAAAGTAAACTATGGTGGTGTTGAAATAAAAACATTTTTCTGATTAATATTAGAAAAATATTTGTAACTAATGACTTGTCATAAATCTTTAATTAAGGCTATATGTCTGTTGGGATGAAGTTTTATTGATTATAACAAAATCATGGAATAAAAATTAAGTAATTCATTATTCGATAGTCTTTTTGGTATGCAGGGGTAACATGTGATAAAACTTGTAAAATAATATAAATATATTTAAATATATAAGATTTTTGTCTTTGTTTTTAAGATATATTCTTTTCTATATTATATATAATGAATAAATATATAAACACAATTTATTTCCCATGTAATTGTCATTCCATTCAAATTGAATTGAGACTTATTTCTGTCGAATGATGGAGCTAACTATCATTATGACTCTCCAAGTATCATACCAAACATGATATTTTAATAATTCTTGGTCCCATCCCTTTTATTAGGTTAATATCCTATCATACCAAACAAAAATTAAATTTTGTCTATTCTTTTTGTGGGAAATTGATAACTGTATCCATCGATTTTAATGATGATGTGGACCAAATAAATTTTGATGTGATACGAGAAATTAACCTATGCTCAATCAATGAGGATGAAAGTATCAAAAAAAAATATTATAATGACTTTGGAAGGGTTGTATGTCAATCAATAGAACCATTTTTATAGCCGAGTTAAGGACATGATTCTATGAACGATGAGTTAAGATGGGTTATTATTATCATATAAATGGAAACGCATATGATGATCTGATTGGGTTGAATGAAGTGGGAATTTTTGGGTCTGATATTGATATCCTTGAGGAATAAGAATAGTGGATGAGATGATCACCCTTATGGGTGAAAGAAAATGAATATCATTTTAGCTCATGGATTAATGAATGGAATGACCTGATCAAATAAAATTTAATGCTAAATAATGGATTAACATTGTGTTATTGGGTTATTCTCATAAATGTTAGAACATCATAGTGGTAATATATGATCTCTATTGTTGTAGAAGTAGTGTTTAAGATTATCTCCCAAGATACATTGGATATTGATCGAATTTAGTATCATGAATGTTGAGTGGGATGTCTGTAAAATATATTTAGTGTATGTTGTGAGTTAAATATTTTGGGTCAATAAATGAGGGATGTTATTCTTTGTGTTAATTTTTATTTGAAAATGGTTTATATATTTAATGTTTCGATGTAGCCTAATTTAGTGAGATGAACATTAGAATAATTGAATTGACAATGCCTTCATTTTGGATGTTGGTTTTCAAGTGATATGAGGATTATAATTGTTGTGATGGATTCAAATTATGTATAATTTTTATATAAAATATATAATAACCAAAACATTAGAATTATTGGTGGTATATGGATAATATGAATGTCTTTGAAAAATATATAATTTATTAGCAGATATTGGGTAATTTGACTAGAGTTGTGACTATAATATAGAAAATAAGAAATCTGTAAATGACATAAGAAAGGGATATTAGCATATTACTGTATGGAATTTGTAGTGTAATTATAAAAGTGAAATCTATGAAAGTTCAAGAAATCTATTTGGGATTCTGGAAAAGTGTATATAAGCATGAAATTTTACGATAATGGGAGAATAGAAATTGTGTGAATATTTGACAGATCATTAGGTGTTCTGGACAAAGATCTGTTTCTGATCATGGAGTTGAAGATCAAAGGCCATCTTCATCCCAATAACATGATCAGATGAGTTTTTTAGTGGAAAAACCTAGTATTTCATACTAGTGATTCCATTATAGATTTAATTTCTTCATTCAGACTTTAATTTCACTCCATGATTTTGTTCATTGAATAAATTATTAATGTTTGTTGAATAATTAATATGTCATTACATTTTCTTTCCGCTACCATTAATTTACCATTATATAGTAGATCAACATGTGTTTCTCATTGATTTGGAACTTTAGACTTTGTCTGGTCAGGTTTTTTAGTCTCCAATCATTGTTGAATCTTCTCAATTCTAAATCACGAATTGTGATCACAACAGGAGTTCGATTCTGTCATATTGTTTAGAAATCATTGAATACATTGAGTGTTAGTTAACGAAAGGAGGTTGAAAACTGAGATCTTAGTTATTAGCTTTATCATTAAAAACATATGTAGAAACACATTTATGGATCTCAAACTGTGTATTTATAGATAAAATTGATTGAAATTTCATATAAATTAAAAATGGATGAAACTGGGGAATCACTAGGAAGAATCACTATTCCATTTATAAATTTTCTCTCATTTTTATTCACTTATTCATTTTTAGGTCTGGTCATCATTTTTAAGAAATTTGAATAGCATCATTCATGAAATAGAAACCACTAAAAAATATAATTGATATAATAATAATAATAAAATAAATGAATAAATAAACACCTTAAATATAGCCTCGTTTGGAGAAAGCCTTAGATGTTTTTGTTGTATTATTTTAGTGAATTAAAAGTTGACGTCAGTTGGTAATAGTAACATGAAAAACCCCAATATACAGTTGGTTCTATTTCTGTGGAGTCTTCTACGATGTTTTAAAAAATTTATATTAAAAAAGTGTAAAAAATTAAACTAAAAACATATGAACAAATGGAATATTACTCACCATTGTATATGTTAGTCAGATATTTTCCCTACTGTACTTGAATGTTTTCCAGGAAAATTGATGAAAATGAATTAAAAACTGTTAATGAAAAATGCAAAGAGGATATAAACCTAATATTATTGGATGCTTTAGTTAAGGAATTAAAATAATTTTCACATTATCTACAAGAGTTCTATGTATGAGGGCTTAATTATTCAACTTTTTAATATTAAATCCAAGAAGTCGAGGTCGAACCTAAATATCGTTCTCTTCTGAATATAAATGATTTTCCCAATTCCCTTGAAGAAGACCTAGGAGTGTCATACATATCAGTTCTGGGAAATTTTGATATTTTTGACCATTCCAATCTTATTATTCTTTCATTTGATATTTTTGTCTACTACCCATATTATATCACTGAAGAACTAACTAATTATACATAAGCTAAAGAATATTTTGATTTTTTTGAAGAGTTTTATCTATGGATAATACATATTGTATATAGAGATGTATGTAGAGTCAATAAGGTTTTCCATATGACTTTTCCATTCTTTCTTGTTTTGAAAATCACGAACACGTTATCTTTAAGGAAAATCTCTTTTATAAGGAATATCACTTTTATAAGGAAAATCACTTTTATAAGGAAAATCCCTTTTATAAGGAAAATTGCTTTTATTAGGAAAATTTCTTTTATAAGGATAGTCGCTTTTATAAGGAAGATCGCTTTTGTAAGAAAAATTATCCTTATCATATTTTCATTCATATATTTCTTAAGTATAAGATTCAGATTCATTTCTATATTCTCGGAATCGTTTGAAACTTTGATATGAAGCATTCTGTTTTAGGTTCTGAATTCTGGATGAGAACCGTAATGAAGATTCACTCTGAATTTCTGATGAGAATTGTAATAAAGTTCTACTCTGAATTCTAGAAACGAATTCTCATTACAAATTCTGATGACAAATTCGCATTACGAATTCTGATGGCGAATTCTCATTCCGAATTCTCATTCCGAATACACCTATTAAATAGAATCTGATCATCTTTGTTTTATACACTCCAAATTTATATAGACTCAGAAAATTATTTTTGGTTAGACTCTGAACTTTCATTTTGCTTATGATTTTATAATTTGTATACTCTTTAATATTTTTATTACACTCCAAACATTCACTCCGAATCTTCACTCCGAACTTTTTAGATAGACTTAAAACAAGGTCATACTTTCTGTTTCACTTGTTTTGTTATAAAACGATGTCATCTATTCTGTTATAAACTAACCGTTGGTTAAGTTACACGTGTACATGTCCCTCCGATTTTTAAGGAAAATATGACCGTTGGAAAGGAGGCCGACCTTGCCTATAAATAGGATCTCATTTGAAAGAGCTCGATGATGACTGATGAATGAATTCTTCGACATTGTGCATACATGCTGTTGAAGTGATTTCTAGAGAGAGAGACTCTTATTAACTCTTAAAGCATTGTGCGACTCCGAATGTTGGTGATTACATTCGAGGACATCCGGGGATTGGAGGACAGAGGTTTCCAATACCTTGAAGTTGAGGGCTTCCTTGCTGAGGAAGACAGAGGTTGCCAACTACCTTGAAGTTGACGGCTTGCGGGGATAGCAAGACAGAGACTCCGATCTTCGTATCGAGGGCTTACCCTGGTGTAAGTAAGACAGACATTCTTGAAAGTAAAAATCAAGGGACTTTTATCCAATGTTTTTGGATACCCTTCTCTTTGGGTTAAAAGACTTATATATTGTTACTTGTAGTTTTACTACTCGTTTGTTTCTGCTGCATTTTGTATTATAAGGAAAGTATAACTTTCTTATACTTCCTTACTTGCATTCTGTTTCATTTAGATTCTATACACTTTAATGTAGAATCTCATATTGTAATCTTTCGTTACGTTTCTTTTGGAATCTCTTTCCAAGTTTTCATTTGGTGTTAGAGGTGTTGTTAATTTGCTTATATTAAATTTGTTAAACTTATCCCATTCATTTTCTTAAGGAAAACATAGTTATTCATAACTAACTTTAAATGTTACAAAGGAATTTTTAAAGTGTACAATTCACCCCCTCTTGTATATTGAGCATCTACATCATTCTTTCGATACTATAATTGGTATCAGAGCAGGTCTCTGAAATACTTGTACTCACATATAAGTTTTTCATTCTCACTTTCCCATTCCGAACTTTCCCATTCCGAACATTCTCATTCTAAACTTTGATATTACAATCTTTTTCTACTAACAAGTTTGTGTGCCAAAGGTTTTTTTAGAATTAAAGAAATTAATGTTGGTTCAATTGATAATCTAAATCCTACAAGACCACCAATGTTTGATGGTAATGATTATGAGTACTGGAGAGATCAAATGAAGACTTTTGATATCAATACTAGAGTGGACAACTTTGTTATGATTACTGGATATTATAAAATCCCTGATAAGGAAGTTAGAACTTTTACTAACCAAAAAAAGCAAGAGTATCAACTCAATTATAAGGTATGCAATACATTACTTTGTTCAATGACTAGAAATATATAGAGCCAAATTTCTTCTTGTGAAAAAGATAATTGTATCTGGAATAAGTTAGAGGATACACATTTTTGAACATCTAAATTGATTGAGAGTAGGAGAGCTATGCTTAGAGCTGAATACCATGGCTTCAATTTTACTTATGGTGAACCGATATGTAATGTTCAACAGAGATTTATGACTATCGTCAATATTTTACAATATATGGGAGAGAAATTGCTAGATGATGAAGAACTTGTGGATAAGATAATTGATATCATGTCCAATGAGTGTGAATCCAAAAGAACTGCTATAGATGAGAACATGGTGGTCACTCAAATTTCTCTTGATGAGTTATTTGGAAGTCTTCTACACCATGATACAAGAATGAAGAGAGATGCTGACAACATCAAAAAGAAAAATTGGAGTGGTATTGTTGCTTTTACAACAACATCAAAACATAAGAAAGCTAAGACTCCTGAGAGAGTAACCAGATCCATGTCTAAGACGATAGTTGTTCAATCAGATTCTAGTGAAAGTGAAATCTCTGAAAATGAATTAGAAAATCTTGCTCGAAGGATGAACAAGATTGCTCGTCAGAGAAATTTCCAATCCAAGTATAAGAAAAAGGAAAGGAATGATATGAAAGATGGAGAAGTCACATGTTATGAATTCAACAGAGCTGGACATATTAGAATAGATTTCCCTTTGCTCAAAAAGAAAGAAAGGAAAGAAAATAATTCAGACAGGAACAAAAAGAAGTATTATAAAGCCAAAGCTATGAACGTTTTGAAAGCTACTGATTCCTAGAGTGCGAGTGGTGGTGTCTCTTCAGATTAATCTTCTGATTATGAATCTTCAGAACAGAAGAATCTTAGTCTTATAGCCAGATTACCTATTAATATTCACTATTTTATGGCTAAGGTACGAAATGAGGAATCATTGACCAATGTTTCTTTAAATTGTAATGATAGTAAGTATTATAACTCTTCTGATGAAGAATCCTCTTCTGATGAAGAAAATACATTACCTAATTATGAATAATTCTCGAGGTTTTCTTAACTTCTTGAGATTTAGAATTCTAAACACAATAAAAAACATGAGAAGGAAAACTCTAGGAATTATATTATTACAAAAGAGATATCAGATCTTTCTAATGATCTTGATATGAAAAATACAGATTTTGAAAGTATTTCAAAAAATCTTGTGGAAGTATGTTCTGAGAAGAACAAACTTTCTAAAGAGTTAGAAAACGTAATTTCTACGAAAAATGTTTTCGAGCCTAGCTCTAGTTCTAAAACTAATGATTTTGAGGATAAAAACTTGGTTATAAAATTCAAGTCATAATTTTTTCCTTAGAGAAGTGTTTATCAAACTTTACCCATGGTAAGGAAAATTTTGATAAAATGTATTCCCAAAAACGACCTTTAAGAAATAAATCCGGATTTGGTTATACCCATGCAAAACCAGTTTTTAGTAACAATTATTTTGTTCCTAAAAGAGCCCCATTTTGTACTAAGTGTCAATGTAGTTGTCACTGGGAAAAGAATTGTTCCTTAAACAAAACCCAATATCAAGGATTTCACAAAAGCATACTTTTCTATGAAGATGTGGGTTCCTAAACTTTTGTTGTTTGGAAATCTTGGATCCAAAAAAGTATGGATTCAAAAAGTCTAATTCTCTTCTTGATTTCGGGAAAATAAAGAGTGTACCAAAAACAATACATGGTACATGGATAGTGGATGTTCCCAGCACATGACAGCTAACAAAAGCTATTTTGAAAAGATTATCAAAACGAAAGGAGGAAAGGTAACTTTCAGAGATAATGCTAAGGGAGAGATTGTTGGTATTGGTAATTTTTTCCTTTTAGGTAAAACATTGATTTCAAATGTTCTTTTTGTTAAGGGTATTAAGCACAACCTCAGTAGGATAATTCAGTTATGTGATGGAGGTTACCTTGTGAATTTTAGGAATGATAAGTGCTTAGTTCACAATTCAAAGGAAGAATTTATTCTCTCAGCCAATAGGCATGAGAATGTTTACACCTCAAATTTAGAATACCTCAGGAGCCATGGTTTACCTTCCTTAAGTGCAATGGAAGATCATTCCTAGTTATGGCATAGAAGACTAGGTCACCGTAACAATAGAAACCTATGTAAACTCACTAATAAGAAACTAGTTAAGGATCTACCAGATCTTAGATTTGATTCTTCTAAAGTTAGTGATCCTTTTCAATATGGAAGGAAACACAAATCTAGTTTTAAATCAGTCAGTGAAGTCTCAACAATTGATGAATTGTAGTTAGTACACATGGATCTTTTTGGTCCAACACAAACTGGAAGTATTGGAGGCAAATACTATGTGTTTGTTCTAGTTGATGATTACACTAGGTTAACTTGGGTTTATTTTCTAGCAAAGAAGTCTGATTCTTTTTCTTATTTCAAAAGTTTTAGAGATCAATTTAAAAATAAGAAAAACCTTCCATTAAAAACTATTCATAGTGATCATAGAGGAGAATCTAAAAATTCTGATTTTGATAATTTGTGTTGTAGAAAATGTATTACTCACAATTTTTCAGAACCTAGAACTCCTCAACAAAATGTTGTAGTTGAGAGAAGAAATAGAATTCCTCAAGAGATAACTAGAACCATGTTGAGTGAATATTCTATAGCTAGACATTTCTGGGCTGAAGCTGTAAGTATTGCTTGCTATACTATAAATTGAGTTTTGATTAGAACTTTTCTTAATAAAGCTCCTCATGAGTTATGGAATGGTAGAAAACCAAGACTATCCTACTTCAAGGTTTTTGGATGCAAAGTATTCATTTTGAATACTAAAGATAACCTACATAAATTTGCACCAAAATCTGATGAAGGAATTTTCTTAGGATATTCCACAACTTCTAAGGCTTATAGAGAATTTAATAAAAATACTTGTACTGTTGAAGAAACAGTACATGTAAAATTTTATGAGTCTAATCCTTTTGTTTTTAAACCATCCCAGCCTACATCCTCTAATGTGTTTTAAAAAACTGATTATCAACCTTTGATAGAAGATCCTTCTGATAAGGAAAACGTTCAAGAAGATACTTTCGAAATATTTACCATAGAAGACTTTCTACCCTATGTTGATGAACTGGCTTTTCAAAACACAAATCAGGTGCTTCATAAGAATCCTTTCAGTGATAGTATCATTGGTGATGTAAATAAACCTGTAAGGACTAGATGTTCCTTACGAAATGAAGTATAACATCTGGAATTTCTTTCCCAATTAGAACCTAAAAGCCCTGATGAAGCTTTAGGTGATGATGATTCCATCAAAGCCATGCAAGATGAACCAAATGAATTCGAAAGGAATAATGTTTGGTCCTTGGTTGAAAGACCTAAGGAAATTTCTGTTATTGGATTAAAATGGATTTTCATAAATAAATTTTATAAAAATGGAGTCATAGTATGAAATAACGCTAGACTTGTTGCTAAAGGCTATAATCAGCAAGAGGGAATAGACTATGAAGAATCCTATGCTCCAGTAGCTAGACATGAATCTATCCGTATTCTACTTGCCTTTGCAGCATTCTTTAATATTAAACCTTTTCATATGGATGTGAAATGTGCTTTTCTTAACGGTTATGTCCAAGAGGAAGTTTTTGTTGAACAACCTCCTGGATTTGAAGATACAAAACATCCTGGTCATGTTTTTAGACTTACCAAACCTCTGTATGGTCATAAACAAGACCCATGGACATGGTATGATAGACTCACTGGATTTTTGCTTAAAAATAACTATGTTAAGGGAAATGAAGATCCAACCCTTTTTATAAAGAATGATAAGAAAAATGTTTTGATTGTTCAAATTTATGTTGATAACATCATATTTGGATCAACTCAGTAATCTTTAACCGACTCTTTTGCAAGTCTAATGAAATCTGAGTTTGAAATGAGTATGATGGGTGAGTTAACTTTTATCCTTGGTTTTCAAATTTCTCAAAAACCAGAAGGAACCTACATATCTCAACATAAGTATATTAAAGATCTTCAAAAAAAGTATGGTTATGACAACACTTAGATTATAAGTACTTCTATTGGTACCTCAAACTCTTTGATCTTGATGAAGTTGGTAAACCAGTAGATCAAACATCTTTTAGAGGTATGATAGGAAGTTTACTTTACTTAACAGCCAGTCGACCAGACTTAATGTTCTCAGTATGCTTATGTGCAAGATATCAATCAATCCTAAGGAATCTCATTTAAAGGAAGTAAAAATAATATTTCGCTACCTTAAGGGAACCATGGATCTAGGATTATTTTATACTTATGGAAATGATTTTATTCTAAAAATCTTTTCTTCTGCTGACATTGGTGGATCTAGAATGGATAGAAATAGTACATCCGGAACTTGTCATTTCTTAGGAGATTCATTAGTATCTTAGTCTTGCAAGAAGCAACATTCTATATCACTCTCCACTGCTGAAGCTGAATATATAGTAGCTGGATGTTGTTGTGCTCAAGTGTTGTGGATGCAACACACACTCACAGACTATGGCGTGAGTTTTACTAAAACACAAATTTTGTGTGATAACACAAGTGCCATTTCCCTAAGTAAGAACCATTCAAATCACTCTTGTGCAATGAAAATAGATATTAGGCATCACTTTCTTAATTATCACACACAAAAAAGAAAAAATTATTCTTCAGTTTATTGGAACGCAAGATCAACTTGCTGATATTTTCACAAAATATTTTCCTACTAATAGATTTGAATACATTAAATAGAAGTTATGAATGATAACTGTAAGGCAATATTTCTTAATTAAATTTCTGTTTAAAAAATATCCTTACAGTAAAAAACACCTTTTCACAGGGGGGAGTAGATTTGTTTGTTAGAGTAACTATGTTTTTCAAAGTTTTTTTTCAAATTTTTCGGAACTAAAATTACGGAATGGAAATTTCCGGAACTGAAATTTTCAGAATGGATATTATCGTATAGAAAAATTCTAAAATGGAAATTTTCATATTGAAAACATCCGGAATGGAAAATTTCATACTGGTATTTCCATAATGTTATTTTCGTACCAAGACTTTCATAATGTGTTTTTCATTTTTTTACCTTTCGTAATGAAATTTTCATACTGAAATCCTTATAATGTTTTTCGTACTGAGTTTTCTGTACTGAGTTTGTTTTTCGTAGTGAGGTTTTCGAATTATGCCTTTTCATAATAAAGTTTTTTCATAGTCATTTTTTTCTTACACATTACGAATAATCCTCCTAAGCCAATCCAAATGGTATGATTTCCTTACTCAAAGTTTTTGTAATCATACTTTACTTGCTGGAATTCTCTTATATTTTGTTTTTCGGATTATAATTTTCTTAAATCTTTGTTTTAGTAAAAACCACCGATGATTAGATTCAAGTTTTCTTGAGAATTGGTTTTCAACCGTCAGATCTGATCTCAGCTTGTCACAACCGTTCGATCAACTGAGGAAGTTGAACCGTCTTCTCGTTTCCTATATAAAGGGGACCTCAAATGGTTGTCCCACATTGGTTTTCAAGATCCAGCGTCCTGAAGCTCTGCCTCTCGGTTTTAAGGCAGTTCTGAACATTATCTTTCTCCGTTCCGAACTTCTCAAAGGTCTTCAGATCCGAATGTCTTTGGAAGTAGCTTCTCAAGACATGTCTTCCTCTAAGCCCATTTCGAAGTGGTTAGTATATAGAGAAAGGTTGGTTCATCCTGATTTCTTCAACAAGTATGATTATCTTATATACAAGAATATTAAGCTCAACAGATGGGAAGATATTGCTGTGTCCAAGCCAGGAAATCAAGATGAAATTTATTCAGATTTGCTTGAGGAGTTCTATGAAACAGTTTCCTTCTTTAAGGAAGATGGTAGGGTGATGTTGTCATTAATGTCTTATGGAAAGACTTATAAACATTCTTATGCCAAGGCAGTCATCTTGGTAGGGCTCAACAATGAAGGAGAAGCTGAGTTCATTTCTCATGTTTTACCGGATTCAAAAGGAAGCTTCGACAAGGAAAAGGCTTTGGAAACTCTCGTACTGTTAGATGATAAGGCTCCGAAGATTTCTTCTCTGTCTACAAATTTCCAGATTCTAGAATTATGGGTACAAGGACTTATCGTATCGAGAAAGGGTGACAAAGATAGTTTGATGAACAGTGAGATCTACATCCTAGATTTTCTGATAAATCTGAGGAAGTTTAATCTGATTAAACACATTCTTATTACTCTTGAGAATGTTAAGAAAGGGAATCTGAGAGCTCAGATCATAATGTATCCAGTAATCCTCTCAAAGTTGATTGTTCGGTGCCTTGAGTCTTTCATGGAGGCTTGCAAGTCTAATCCAAGAGTTTGCAGGATTATGTTGGTGAGTGATGGTACTCTGAAAAGGATGGATGTATCCATTGACAAGAAGACTGGTCAGTTTATTGATTTACCTGATCAACAAGAAGCGGTTCCGAAAGTTGCTGATCCGGAATCCTCTAAGCCATTGAGGAAGATAAAGTTCAAAGAAGTTGAATTTGAAGTAGAGAATCCCAAATCTAAGAATGTTCATTCCGCACTGCCAAAACCGAAGAAGAAGAAATCTTACCCAGATGAAGTAGTTGCTAAATAGTGGGATATCAAATAGAAGAGAGTGAAAGGGGAGCCTCAGTTTGTCTTGGATCCTATGGAGGCTAAGGCCTTGAAGGAAAGAACTGCGGATGAGCTAGAAAAACAAGTGAAAGAAAAGAAGCTTAAGAAGAAGATGTATGAAGCTAAGGTAGCTCA
This sequence comes from Viscum album, assembly GCA_963277665.1. Lineage (NCBI taxonomy): Eukaryota > Viridiplantae > Streptophyta > Magnoliopsida > Santalales > Viscaceae > Viscum > Viscum album. The sequence continues at coordinate 226,753,665 of OY728155.1, read as the reverse complement.
GGATTTGTTAAAGTTTAATGAGATGGTTTCAGTGAACAATCATGTTCCAAGATATTTTTCTTTGGAATATCTACCTGAGACTCCAGGAAGAAACTTTGTCGCTCCAGAAGTGGAAGTTTCTAAGCATGTTGAGGAAATAGAGCAGATTGGGCAAGTGGAAGAGGAAGAAGCTGTTGCTGAAGGATGTGGTGGAACCGGAGATGTTTTAAAGAAAGTAGATGATTATAAGGGGACACCTTCGGAACATTTGTCACTCTGAACTTCAGAAGCTGAATCATCGAAGATAGTCACTCCAGGGAAGGATGATAAGGAAGAATAAGAAGAGGTAGCCTCTCATGCAGAGGAATAAAAACTTCTACATGATGTTGCTCAAATGGAGAATGTAGAGGATGGTGCTCAACAGGCTGATGATGATGAAGACAATGTTTCTCAAGTGTCTGACAGTGAAAAGAGAACTCCAGAACATGACTTCATTCTGAAAAAGGACAATGGATGGCAACTTGTTGTTGATACCCCGAGCTTAGTGGCTGTAAAGAGAAGGGAAGTTGGTGATTCTTATAAGAAGAATGTTGAGCATCTTGAAGAATAAAATTCTCCAAGTAAAGTCTCAGATTCATAGTCATCTTCGTTGGGGAATGATTTTTTTGTTCAGTCATCAAAAAAGTTGGTAGGTACTATTCTGACTTTTTCAAGTATTGATTCAAGATTTCAGATGATTCAATATGCTTTGAATCAGAAAACAGACTATGTATCCATGGTTATGGACAAATGTTTTGAGATTGAGGCTCGATTCAAAACATTATTTGTCGGCTATGAAGCCCACAAAAGATCTTGCAAGAGGATGACTAGTTGGTAGAGGAAGACTGTAGAAGAGATGAGGCTCTTTGATGAATTCCAAGATAATGTGAAGGATGCCTTTGAGACAGAACACTGGAAGATAAATGATCTGACTTTTTCCTTTGAAGAAAAGTTGACAGATGAAAAGAATTTCCGGATTCAAAAAGTCAGAGATCTGAATGGGAAGCTAAATTCTGTTTCTCAAAACTGGAAGTATGAAAGGGATCATCAGATTGAGTTTGAAGAAAATTTGAAAGCTTGGGAAGAAAAGCATACAGCTCAGGAAGAAAATCTTAAAGCTCAGGATGAAAAGATTGAAGCTCAAAGTGCAAGAATTGTTGTGTTAGAGAAGCAAGCCGAGGAAGACCATAAAGACTTGAAGAAGATAATGACTATTCTTAAGGGTCTCATGGTGAAGTAAAAAGATCCAAAATAGACAGATCTGATCTTTTATTGTATCTAAATTTCATTTTTGCCGAGATTTCAAACTTAATGAAATTTGTGCTTGCTCGTTTCTTTTGTTTTTGTTACTAATTTTTCAGGTACATTGTTATATTTTCCATTCCCTCAAATTCTTTTTGAAAATCAAAAAGGAGGAGAAGGAAATGAACCCTAATAAAAGAAGGGAACAAAATCTTAACAAAGGGTGAGAAATAAAACCAACTCTAATAGAGTTTATCTAAGGGGGAGTTTCCCATTAAAGAAGACTTTATTATTCTTAATGAAATGTCATTCCGGAAATCTAGAATACGATCCATACTGTTTCAAAGCCTAAGGGGGAGTTAGTCATATTCATCAACATCCATAAGCAAAGGGAGATAGGCCTTAATGTTTTATTTCTTCTCAGACTTTCTTTTTTGTATGGATGTTTGTGCTTTTCAAAAAGGGGGAGATTGCTGAGTCAATAAGGTTTTCCTTATGACTTTTCCATTCCTTCTTGGTTTGAAAATCACAAACACCTTATCTTTAAGGAAAATTGCTTTTATATGGAAAATCGCTTTTATAAGGAAAATTGCTTTTATAAGGAAAATCACTTTTATAAGGAAAGTCGCTTTTATAAGGAAGATTTATTTTGTAAGAAAATTTATCCTTATCATATTTTTATTCATATATTTCTTATGTATAAGATTCGGTTTCATTTCTATATTCTCAGAATCATTTGAAACATTCATATGAAGAATTCTATTTTAGGTTCTGAATTCTGGATGAGAACTGTAATGAAGTTTCACTCTGAATTCCAGATGATAACTGTAATAATGTTCTCTTCTGAATTCTGGATACGATTTCTCCTTACGAATTCTGATGACGAATTCGCATTAATAATTTTGATGATGAATTCTCATTCCGAATTCTCATTCCGAATTCACCTTTTAAACAGAATCCGATCATCTTTGTTTTATACACTCCGAATTTATTTAGACTCTGAAAATTATTTTTGGTTAGACTCCGAACATTCATTTTTCTTGCGCTTTTAAAATTTTTCTACTCTTTAAAATTTGTCATACACTCCGAACATTCACTCAGAATCTTCACTCCGAAATTTTGAGATATACTTAAAAAGATGTCGTACTTTCTGTTTCACTTGTTTTGTTATAAAACGATGTCATCTATTCTGTTATAAACTAACTGTTGGTTATGTTACACATGTACAGGACCCTCCGATTTTTAAGGAAAATATGGCCGTTGGAAAGGAGGTCTACCTTTCCTATAAATAGGAGCTCATTTGAAAGAGCTCGATGATGACTGATGAATGACTTCTTCGACATTGTGCATACATGCTGTTGAAGGGATTTCTAGAGAGAAAGGATCTTATTAATTCTAAAAGCTTCGTGGAACTCTGAATGTTGGTGATTACATTCGAGGACATCTGGGGATAGGAAGACAGAGGTCTCCAACACCTTGATGTTGAGGGATTCCTTACTAAGGAAGATAGAGGTTGCCCACTACCTTGAAGTTGAGGGCTTGCGGGGATACCAAGACAGAGACTCCGATCTTCATATCGAGGGCTTACCCTGGTGTGGGTAAGACAGAATTTCTTGAAAGTATAAATCAAGGGACTTTTATCCAAGGTTGTTGGATACCCTTCTCTTTGGGTTAAAAGACTTATATCTTGTTACATGTAGTTTTACTACTCATTTGTTTCCACTGCATTTTTTATTATAAGGAAATTATAACTTTCTTATACTTCCTTACTTGTAATCTGTTTCATTTAGATTCTATACGCTTTAAGGAATAATCTCATATTGAAATCTTTCGTTAAGTTTCATTCGGAATCTTATTCCATGTTTTCATTTAGTGTTAGAGGTGTTGTGAATTTTCTTAGTGTGACTTTGTTAAACTTAGCCCTTTCCATTTCTTAAGGAAAACATAGTTATTCATAAAAAACTTTAAAGGTTCCAAAGGAATTTCTAAACTGTACAATTCACCCCCTTCTTGTATATTGAGCATCTACATCATTATTTCGATCCTACAATGTAAATAGGAAAAATATCTGTGTGTGAGAATTTATAGAAGGAATTACAAGTTGATGTTATCTATTTTAATGATTATAATAAAGATTTATATATTCTAAGGAAAATCCAAGAGGATTTTGAGGGACTAGTATAAACCATCGTGGAGAAGTTGAATAAGGGGTCCCTTTTTTTGTTGGAACCCCAACTATAAAATTTTAAAATAATATGTGAGGTATGGATGAAAAAATTCTAAAGGGACCACAACAAAAAAGATAAGCTAGAAAATTGTAGTAATGATAAGATGAGGAAGTTATTACAATGTAATCCCTACCCACTGATGGATTTGGGATAAAAAATAGGGAATACACTTATTGAAAATATTTAATGAGATTCATCTTGGGAAATTTAACACAAGATTTCATTTCCATTTCCTTAAAATTTTTAGTAGTTTCAATTTTAGTATTCAAATTTCTATAAAATTTCAAAATATGATGATTTTACGTTTTGGAAATATAATAGGCAACAAGGGTTCCCATAAGGTGTTATGTTAATTTTCACCAATGATTTACCTTGCACATGATGACCATAATTTTTATCAAAATTTCTATATTTTGTTGATCAAAATAATCTACATGCTAAGGAATCTTATAAAAGAACCCTCAATTCATAATATATGGTTTTATTTTAATTGAGATTGTTTTTTTTTTCAAGTTATAATTTCAATATAACATCATTTTCATCATATTTAAATATTACTAGAGTAGCTTCTTAAAAAATGAGAATTGTAGTTTTTGATTTCATAGGAAGTAAAATAAATCTTCTAATTTATAGAGTTATTTATTATAAAAATAATCTTATATTCTTTCATAGAAATTATTTTTTTTGATGCCGAACCATTTAATATTTTCTATTTAAGAAATTGTTGAAATGTAATAATTCATGCATTCTTAAATCTATGTTAAAAACTTCTTGTCATTTCTATTTAATTAATTGTTTTAATTTTTTTTAGTGCCATAGTTTATTTCCATTAATCTTTTTGAACTTTTCCATAATCATAAAATTGTTTGAACACATTATTTTTTATCCGAACCATTTATGTGGTGACCATTTTTTAATCTTTTGTGCATTATATGTGTTGTTGATTCAAAATAGAATGTGGAATCAAATGCGTTGATATTTCTTATTACCCTTGTATACATGGAATTTTTACTAAATTTTCAAACCTATTTTGAACATTTAAAATGAATTCACATGTTTCCCCACATCTAATTAAACATTGATTAATGTTTTTATTTTAATTATAGGTAAGGGGAGTTCAATGTGATAAATTATAACAAAATGTGAACCCTTCACCACAATGTTTTTTAAATTATATTTTTTAGGAATAAATGAATTATGTTTAGTGGTTTTAATGATTTATTATGATTGAATTTTTTGTAGCCACTTATTGGAGGATAAATCTCTAATAACCATTGAGTATAGTTGGGTAATTGATTTTTCATTACCCTCTTGAAAATTGGTTTACTTTGTAAAATGATTTTATGAACGTTATATAATTATCACTACCTCTGAACTTTTCCCAATGGATTCAATCTCATAAAATATGAATTAATATATATTATGAAATGAGCATCCTAATTCAATTTGATATATTATTTCAGATAGTGGATGATTAATTTATAGTCTCTTTTATATTATTTAATTCACACATCAAAAAATAGTTTTTATTTTATTTAGTTACTTATTTAGAAGAATGTACTTAATTTCATGATGGTAAATATATACATTTTGTGATAAAAATGAAAAGAGTTAAAATCATTTTTAAAACCAATTTGATGTGTTCATACAATATTTCATCTTTGAGATTCATTTCTTCCCACTGATTTTGGAAAACTATTTTCTTGAGGATAAGACTAACCCTAGTGTGGGGAATTTTATGTGGCTTTGATTTGATAAATTATATCCATATAACATCTTTAATAATATTTTAATTGAATCTATATGATAATTTCAAAATTGATTATATTCTTTTGATGATAAATTTTTGTAAAAATAAATGAAACCTTAATTCAATGTTTTCAGTTAAATTAATGATCTTATTTAAAATAAATTACTTTAATGTTTCAAAAATAATTTTGGTCTAATATTTGAGTTTTCTGATTTATAATTAATTCTTTTAAAATATGTATTATCACATCACTTTTTAAATTCATGTTTTCTTAAGTCAATTTTTCTTTTTTTTGATATTATAATTTACTAATTATAGTGTTGTATTGAGAATTTTTATTTAAATAATTTAATAAATAGAAGTTCTAAATTATTTTTCAGTTTTTATAATTTTCATTACTCCATTATATCGATAATTTATTATTCAAATAACTATTTTAAGTAAATTAATTATAAATTTCTATATGTTATAAATTTTACATAAAACTAATTAGTATGGTTTATATTTATTAATACTTACATTCATTAAAAATAATTATTAAATAAAATTTCCTTTTATTTTGGAATCATTGGATGTTTATTTCTATTATCCACATCCTTTGTTCTCAGAGTTAAGAAATCCCCACATATCCCATTTTCAAAATGGATTCATATTCCCTAACTTGCATGAACAACCACCTTGGGGAATTTTACTATTACCCACACAGTCAAATGCGATGGGGAACTATATAATGTATTACCCACATATAAGATTTTTGGAGAATAACACATGTACATAGTTTTTTAGTATGTGTTATTCATGTACCTAATTTTCACTACAACTTTGGAGATTTTTATGGAAACTAATATTCAGATTTATTCAATTAAGATGAAGCCAAAAAAAATCCAAACATCTGATAAATATATTCACTAGGATATAGAATGGTTCTTTTTATTTTTAGGACACTTAATGAAAACTAATTTCAAACTGAGATTTAGGTTTTTAAGCTTCTTGAGAAATATTCCAGATTATGTTCCTCACCGTTTGAGAAGATTTAATTAAATTTGAAAAACCAGTTTTCATTGTTGAAAAATGTGTTTGATCGAGATCTAATTATCTTCCCATTTCATTTGAGTCATTGATAAAGGGGATATATTAACATCAAATATTCCGAACCAGATCTAAATATTGATTAGAGATGTTACTTCAAATACATGATCGATGAAAATTATGATCCCTAATCTAATAAAATCCAACCATGAATATTGTTTGAAAATGTATATATGGCTAATACTATGTATTTATATTATAATAGAATCAAATAAAAGACACTTATATACATAATATTTCATGAATTTAGAAGGAAAATCAGAGATTTTTTGATTATGTGGTTTTGGTCTTAATCTAGTGATGAAATTGGATATAGGGTTTTTGATGATTGGAATAAGATAATGGCAAGGATTAATTCTAACCAAGCTATTGATTGAAGCTAAATGATCAGCCTTGTTAGAGCATTAATGGTGGGAAAATAGAGGATTTAGAATATTTTTGAACATAAACGACATGATAGAGAGGTTTCAATCATTTTATTTAAAAAAATATGAAAAATTAATCAATTAAAAGACTATACAGAAGATGAATCTATGCCCGATTAATGATGAAGAACTCAACATCACCAATTCTAACTGATATTATCAACAAGTTGAGTGTCAATGAAAATAAAAATTTTATTTTTGGATGTGAAGAGCAATTTCCATCAAATTTGGGCAATGAAGGCAATTTTTTATTGTGAAAATGTAGATGTGGATTAATATCTGAATATTTCGAATGAGTTGTGAGTTTTCAAATTCCATATTGAGATTTATGATATTAAAGAATTGTTATAACACTGTACTTCATTAAGGGTGAATGGAAATGAAAATCATTTTACTATGATAATTTTATGAAGGTTATGATTAATGAAAATAAGATACATTGATGAATAGTTTATTAATAGTGTGTTTTTTGGTTTCTACCATGTTGTATGAACATATTATAGTGAAAATCCATGATCTCCCATGATTCTATTTATGTTTTGAAGATGATCACATATGATTTATTAGAATACATTTTTTTCTTTTTATAACAGAAGGTTAGTGTCATGTAAAAAAAATATTTATTATGTTCATTGTGAGTATGAGACTATTTGTCGTTAGATGAATTATAGTATTTTTTTGTGTTAATTTCTTTACAAGACAATTCTACGTGTATTAAAAGTTGTGATTTAACCAAATTTAGTGTGGTGAGCATTCACACAATTGATTTCGCAATGTATTCATTGTGGATGTTGGGTTTTTGATTATGTAAGGATTTTAATTGCTATTAGGGATTTTAATTAAGTGAAACATTTAAATAAATTAAATAATAATTGATTATAAGTATTTATTTGTGACATCTATATTGGTTGAGTGTCTTTTCAAGATACATTATTTTTTCGTAGATTTTTTCTAATTTTACATGATGTGTGACAAAAGGATTAAAATATAAATGTCCTCCCAACGGTTTAGTCATATGAGTTTATCATATGGAAGTTTTTTATTTTGAGTAGAATTAAAAGATATGGATTCTTGGAGAATGGGAGGCAGATTCTATTCATGAGGTTAGAGAAGAAGGCAGAATAAATACATTTTTTTGACAATGAGAGTGGATCAATGGTGATATGAACTAGGTGGTCATCCGATGCATTTTAATAATATATGATTCCATTCATGGAGATGAAGATTGATAGAAATTAAAATTCTATAGAAACAATTAGTGTGTTATTTTCATCCGGTGTGGACTGATGATATAGTTTGGTTTGTCTTTTTTTGATCAAATGTCATTTTTAATTCTTCTCAACCAAATATCAAGAATTATAAGAATTTAATTTTTTTTTGATTTTTTCATTTTTTTTTTGGTGATCATTGAATTCAGTTTCTTGCTCATAATGGAAGGATGTTGATAAATGAGATCATAGTTTTCGATGTTTAATTTTCAATCATAAAGAGATAAACAATGATAAATCATGAATTGTGTACTGGGGGTTTTTATTGAGCGAATCATTCCGATGTAATAAAAAAAGTTCAAATCAATAGAATCACTATAATGAGACATTATTCCATATGTATCATCTTGAACCTTTTCATTCAATGAAGCTTGTAAGGTCTTGTATTTGGGAATTTTATTTTATCAAATTAGAATCAATTACCCAAATGTCCCAAAGGCATTTTTTATTTTTATTATTGATAATCCACATTTTATGGGATTAATGGGAACCCATACATGACTCGTAGACCCATGGCCCAAGGCCCTACATGACCCAAAGGCCAATTACACAACCCGAAGGCCCAGAAGAATATTACTCCCATTACATGACTCGTAGGTCCAAGCCACTAAAACTTCCTCTTGAATTATAATTATAAAAATAATTATAAAATGCATGAAAATGGTACTTATTAAAGTAAGGGGTAATAATTTCATTTCAAACCATGCTCTCTATGTCCCAATATTTTCCAAAAAATGGATTCATGTAAGTATGTTGTTTTTTTATATATGAGTAAAACAAAATAGAATAAGTATGTCCATCACACAAAAGACTAATGTATATAGATCTACAACTCTATATCATTGGATAGGTAAAATATGTTTGGATTTGTGATTTAAATGTTTCAAATAGGCAATGAGAATGAATTAACAAATCATGAAATTGAAGGGTATCTAGAAATGAACGTAATACAACATCATGTATTCAATATTACAATGAAAAAATATATTCGGAATGAATAAATTATATAATCAAAAATATTTCTCGAACAATGTTGTTTGAAATGTATCGTATAGGGTGTTATTATAAAGAAGATGTTTTTGGAGTGGTTTCATCTCTAATATATATTTTTATGTGAAAATGAAGAGGGAACTCTATACGAAATATGGTATGGAAGGAAAACTACACTGATATATTTATGTGACATTGGAATAAAATGTTATATTCTCAAATAATAAAAATAAATAATATTTCAGGACAATAGATATGAAGGAATATTTATTGGATATTAATCAAAGAGTGATTCTTTTATGTGTTGAAAAAAAAGTCTTGTAATGATGATTGAGATTAATTAGCTTATGGTGGTTAATGAAGGAGACATATAAACTACACATGAGCATATTTTTAGTGTCAATAACCTAATTTCAGATTTTATGAATGACGAAAATGTGATATGTTGAATAGGAGCCATTAGTTTTCAAGAAAACTTATATAGAGACTCAAACTTTTAAGAGAGCCTAAAAATTATAGTAGATTCATAGAGAAAAAATAAGAACAATTGAAATCACTGAATGAAAATTTGTTGGGTATTATATTGACCTTATCCAGACCAAATGCATGAATTCCAAGCCACATGTATATTTTTAATAATTGGAATAACTAAAATCATTTAAAGAAGTTGGAAACGATGAGATTTTGGAAATGATATGATTGAGGAGATTCACTATTTATAGAGAAATAACAAATGGATTGTTATACTATGGTCATGTGAAAAGAATTTCATTAATACCAAATGTGTGTTCTAAAAAAATTAAATGAAGATAGAATGATGATTGGGAAAAAAAAATTGGCTCGTCTGTAGAGGGTATTCCCAAATTGATGTAATAAATGTGGATGAGACATATTAACCCATTCCATAGCTTGATACTATTTTATTATTTCTATCAATGTATATTATGAATAGATTAAAAATATATTAAATTGATGTAAATTCAGACTACTTGAATGGTATCCTTGAAGAGGAATTATATATTGAGTTACTGGATGGTTCTATCATTGAGAAATATGTTTATGAATAATGCATGGTAAATAATTCCTTGTATGGATTCACGGAAGCACCACAAAAAGGACATTCCATGTTAGACCATTGTCTGAAGGATAATGATTTTCATAGATATGGAGTTGATCCCAATGCATATTTCACAAAATAGAATAAACCATGGTTGATTGTGTTCATCTTTTTTTATAAAATAATTTATGTAGGATCGAGTGAAAAAAGTGAGAGATATTATCATAAATCCAAAGGTGAGATATTAACATTTCTCTAATTTGTGAAATTTCATTTTTCAAAATGATTTAGGTTTTTCAAGTAGTGTAATCAATATTTATCTCATTGAAATAATACTCTAATGAGATTATAGGATGATTTAAAATGGAGTAATCAAGGTCCATGGAAACTCATTCGGAGACATGATAAGTATTATCTAAATATGACCTAGGAGAAATGAAGGATGTAAGCATGTATCAAAAAATTATTTTAATTCTACCCTATTTGATAGGAACATGAATTAATAAATTATTTTCTATTTTTAAATATTCTTATTTTTAGACTGATCCAAAGTAGGTCCACTTGAAAATTGTAAAAATAACTCTTCGATATATTTTTCCTATGAAAGACTATATGTTTTTATACCATAAGGATTAACAACAAAACATAGTGTGGTTATCTAATGTGGATTGTATGGGTTAATTATATGATCAAAAATACACTTCTTACAATGTTTTCTATCTTGAGAGATTATGAATATCATGGATAATCTGGAAGAAAGTTTGTCTTTCCTTGAGAACTAACAAGCGAAAATATATCATCACAACACAAGCAATAAACCAATTATATGAATGAAATATCATCTTTATGATGTTGGTATTAAATTAATTTCTCCCATTCCAATACTGTGGGACAACTCTATTGCAATACACCATATCAAAAATTATATCAAATAGTCATTGACAAAGCACATTGAGATGAATTATCATTTCAAAAATGTGAATGTCGAGAAAAGGAATTGTGGTTTTGGAGTATATTTCAAAAAAATATCATGTTGAATATTCGAGGATTATGGAACTACCAAAATTTGTTTTTGAGAAAACTTGGTTGGCTCTTAGAGTCAAACACTCTACTTCCAAATTATTTATTCCATGATGGACTCCCACTCCCCATAGAAACATGAATGAGAAAGGTATGATTTATCGCATTACTTTGTTGGTCCCCTAATCCCTTATTCATAATATTTAGTAGTAATGAACTCTTTTGGTTTACATCCAAATTTGAAGGAAAACTCATAACATGTTTTATAAGGGGAAAAAAGAATTAAAATAGTAGGATATATTTTTAAATGTTTTGATGTGGTTGAACTGATTCAAATGTGATCATAAAAACCCGTTTATCTAATTATAGTTTATCATATTAATAATTTATCAATTGTTAAAATAATTAATGATTAGTGGCTCAATGATATACATCTCCAAAATGGTTGGAGTGTGTTATGAATTGAAAAAAAACAAAGGGGATTTTTTTCCAAATACCATTTTGGATGTTTGTTGGTGTCGATATTGTTCCCAATGTTAGGAAGGATACTTTGAGAGATTCAATGAAGATGATTTTTGTCTCAGAGATAATGTCAATTCAATATTAACAAGGGATATGAAAAATTCTTGGTTGTTCAACTATAAAATATAGTAATATAAATTGTTTAGTAGACTAGCTTGACCAACCTCACATATATGAGAGAATGTTCCACCACATAGAGGAACTACCTAGGAAATCATTCCATAAAAATAAAATAGAGGAAAGCAAGTGTGCACATGGTCAAATGTGTGAATTGTACATTGGCCCACACCATAGGGTTAAAAAGATAAGGCATGTATTCATTAACACTAGGTGTCCCCAAAATGGAGTTTTGGAGTGGAACCCGTTACATGAATTTGGCAAGTTAATTGGAGATGATATCTTATATAAAAGTTGAGTTTTAATTTTTTTTTGATGTTTTCTAAGATATTTTTATACTATATTGAAACTGATATAATGATGACATAGAGTGGGATCTTGGAGATCATGATCCCTCAAGATATTTTTAGGTATACACACTGTAACTCATAGGGTAATGCCACTATCCTATTAGAGAGGAATTTTTCTATGCCACAACTATGAATCCTGATGTGTAGGGTCTAATTTTTTCTAAATATATGTTTTTTTGTTACAGAAAACAATGTCAGAACAATTATATCCATCCCTCAAACATTATAATTCCAGATTTTGTATTAGGATGAAATCATGAATGGTGTGTTGGATGGACTTATGTGCGAGAATATTGGTTCTGTTTAAAGGGTAGTATTCACACCATAGTAGTATTTTACATTCCATATGAATAATTGGATACGACACGTTGATTATTTATATTCTGTATTATGTGTAGATATTTTGATACTATGACAAAATATTAATTGATATGCCATATCTAGACGGTTTTCAGCCTACTTCTACTTTGGTCATGGAATGTTTTGACATAAAATCTATAATGGATAATTTTGATTTTATAATGCATAGTGAACCCATTTAATATTGTGGAAATAGGGAACAACACATGATAAAATAGAATTAATAATAACCCATATATTTTGTTGTGAATAAAAAATAAACCTGATATTGAGAAAACAATAATATAAAGAATCAAATTTAGTGATAGATATATATTTGTAATGGATATTTTCAAAGGTAGTAATATAAATCTAATCGGAAATTTTTTGATGTTTGAAGTAGTACTTTTTAAATATTTTCATCCTTTATGGATTTTGGTATTACTGTGATGAAAATATATCCAAATGTGGGGTATTGTTTATATAATCCCTACGTGAAGGATTATTCAATAAATGGATCATTGATTTCATCCTCGAAGGAGAGTATTGAGCTCTCCAACTATTCTCGGTAGTTAACCAAGAGGGTAAGTAAAACAAATCAAAAAAATTAACATTACAATAGTTATATTTTAGTGACTCTAGTTCTTAGGATCATTTTTATTCATACTCCTTAGAGAAGTCCTAATGTGTGTGATGCATGTAAAATATTTTGTGGAATTTTATGATTGTATATCCCATTTAGGGGAATGGTTGAGATTAATCAAAGTGTTCATCAACGAGAGAGAACATGATCCTTATCTGAGAATGAATTTATTATACCCTCATTCACCCACCACATAGAATGTCATCATCTATAGGATTATAAAGGTTGTCTTATTCTTCCAATTATGTCCAATTTTGATATATCAAATTAATAAAATATTAATAAAATCATAATGGTTTTTGTATCAATATATTAGAAATAAATCAGTTCACAATCATCCAGTAATTATATAATGTTCTATTTTGGAATGGAATAACCACCTACGTGAACCATGATATTACATTATATCATGAATACCTTTGAAAATTTAATTTCTAGTAATAAATAAATTAAAGTAAATATTTATTTTTTTCGAATTATAAAATAATACATTAAATTATTATTCAATAAAACACCATTAATTATTTATGAATCATAGAAACATGCCCATCATAATATTTAACATTAATGATCTAAAAGAACTCCCCTATAATTAAATTATATCAATTTATATAATTATATAAATTAAATCATGGAACCTAGTATGATCTAGGAGTGATGAAATTTGGGAAAATATTTAATAAAATCACTTTTATAAATCTTGTTTAAAACAATTATTACTACTCACACTTGATAATGAAAAGAGATAATATATTACTAATATAAATGTACATAATAACTATGAACTATGGTTATAAAATTCAATATACATGTAAAAGGATATGAAATGTGTGATTATGATAGTTACATTTTTTACACATGAGGTTAGAGTAGATTTAAATTGATCAATGATTGAGTTATATGGCTCTTTGTCTCAATCATTAATTCCTTGAGACATATTTACTTCATAGAATTTTTCTTCATTTTACGGGGCATTCGTATCACATGAACATATCACTATCATATAAAATTTCTAATAATTGAAAATAATAATCCAAACTAGTTCTTTTTAATGAAATTTTATTAGACCCAATTGATAAACCAATTGCATGGATTTATTGAAAATAAATATTAATTTATTGAGATCTAATATTTCATCTTAAACCATTATTAGGGTTTTCAACTATAAAATTTTTATATATGTAATTTTGATTTCCAATTTTTTAAAATCTGGTTTTGAGAAAAAAATAATGTTCTACTATATAGATTTTGAATAATGGAATCATGAAATTAATAAAATGGACCATCTCTATTCATTATGAATTTTTTTGTGGATATGCATTTTTTTATAGTACATTTTTTGTCATTTTCAAGGATCCATTATTGAATATTAAATATAACAGTAAATATTTTCAAAATCTTTCACTTTTCATTTTCTAAAATTTTCATTTTAATGTTACACATATGTTTTTATTTTACATCAAATATAAAAATGTATTTAACTGGTCTTTTAGGGTTTAACTTATAATTTATTGCTCATATTAAATTGAATTTACACTCATTGGATTAGGATATAGATTTTTTATATAATAAATAAATGAGATAATATATAATTTGTTGTATTAAACTCATGTTATAAAAAATTTCAATTATTTACCTCTTCTTGTGTGGTACTAATAAATTATTTCCTTTAAAATGATGTTTTTAATTTATGTCAAAACACTTTGAGATTACATTTTTATATAGGGTATATTCTATGTTTCATCCATCCACCTTATTTATATATACAAATTATATAATTTTTTTGATCCAATAGATCTCTTATTAGTACCTTTTATTTAATAACCATCCACCCAAAATATCCATAACTAATCTTCTAATTCCATTGCCTAGTGGAAACTCTATTTTACCTTCTATTGTAAGAATGGTGTTTCCTCAGATTCCATAAATTGATTAATTTTAGGAAATTATTGACAAAACATTACACCCTTTAAATCTATAGTGTTAATTCCATATGTTGTATCTATGTTGAAGGGTTTTTAACTAGAATGATTCTAAATATATTTTGATACCCATTTATTTTTCAACAGTTTACAATGATGATGATTACCTTATATAAATCCATTTTAATTTATATAAACCTATTTTCCTTCATGTGATATTTTTGTATGAGATGAATCAATCCCATTTACCCTTTTTATGTTTTTTAGGATGTGTGGAATGGAAATTATTTTCATACCATGTGTTATTTATTTGATAAAAAATTAAATTTTTTCATTTGAATGATTTGTTAAACCCACTTCATTTATATGGGTTAATTATAATGAGATATGGGAGTTATTTTTCAAGAGGAACTAATTAAAATATATTTATGATCAGTGGGGTCCTATAACTCTCTCCAATTAAATTGTTAAAATTTTAAATATGACGGAATAACTATTTGTGGGTACGTTTTAGTTAAGCTTAAGAGTTGGAAATTAATGAGTGGACCATGAATGTTATGTTACTTATAATAATTTTTATTCAAAATTTAAAAAAAATTACATAGTTTTGTTCTTATTGTTGGTATTATGTTATGATATAATGTATATTGTTTTCTGATTCATTAATTTATTATGTTATAAAAATACCAGTTTGATGATGAATTATCATTTCATTGATGGGTATAGTTTTCTTATCTATATTTATTATACCCATATTGTAATATAATTCAAAATAATCATATTGAATTTTAATAAAACAATTTAATCATTACTATGCATTTGATGTCACCAAATTTGTTGTGTTTTAATTTTCCGAGGTCTTGATGATATGAAAATTATGTAGTACCGATAAAAGATTTTTTTGTGGATATTTTATGGGCAATTTTGACGAGTTTTTATATGTTGTAAAATTGTATATATAATGGGAAAATTTTAATTTTGTTGAAATAGACATTTGTTTTATTAGTAATTAATTTTTTATTATTCATTAAATATAAAAACCTAAAATATCATGGGAATGTTTCGAAATTAATTTTCTCATTAAGTCATGTAATTAGATGGCCATGATTGAATGATTCTATAGATTGTTGTATTTTTCTATTTTAATATTTAATTTAAGAGCTTTAATGGTTTTAATAGGAATTTTGAAGGTTATTTACTATTTTGAAATGTTTTGGAGAGGTTGTAGGAGTACAATGTTAAAGGAAACCATCGGTATTTCCATGAAAATTATGAGCGAAGTGGAGGGGTCCTCTAGGTGGGTACATATTTTGGTCACGGTTTATCCAGAACATGCTATAATTGTGAGCCTAAAATATTTTTGGAAAATTATCAATTTCATTGATTGGTAATTGTTTTCCAAATAAAATGGTCTAAAAATGGGATGAGATAAATTATATTCAAAAATTTAATTAAATATAAAAAACGTCCTAGAAAACAATCATGTTTCCTCCTCTAACCAAGGATATTAAATTCCAGCACTCCCCTAGGATATAATGTAATCTCTATTTCTTCAATTGATCAATTATTATTAATATAACTGTATTTGATCAAGGCTATTGATGTTAGTAGTATTATTATTCTTCAATACCTTTAATCCTAATATTTATCAAAATTGGAACCATAGATTAGCCCTTCTTTGACTGGGCCAATTAGTCAGATCATGTCTTAATTATTATTCTTTGGGATTCAATGTTGGAAAAAATTAATAGGTAAAAACATTGGATATTGTTAGATATATATTAATGTAAAATGAATCATCAAGAGTTGAAATTAGTTATTATTTTGATACTATACTAAATGTGATGGATCAATATTTACTAAATTAATTGACTACAATTTATATTGAAATTACCTGATATATTTTTTGGAAATCCCAGTTTATCATGCTGGTTTTCAAAACTATACTTTTGGGTGACACCAGCATGGTGTTACATTAAATGATTAAATAAATTAGGAAATAAAAATAATGGTTTTTAATGTGATAATATTTCATGAACATGGATTATTTGTGTTTTTGTGTGTTCACAAACATATAGAAAAGAACATGCAAGACAAATATGTTCATATAGATAATCATTTGGAATATAAGATTTTCATTTTATGTGATGGAATGTGACTAAAGGGATTGAATTTTATCATGAGTTATACTATCCTGGAGTGGGATTCTTTAGTAGATTTATTTTTTACTGTTATTCTTGACTGTGTATGGTCATCCCATGAGTTTTTTTTCATGCGAGATATTTTTCTTACTTTTGATAAATATATTATTAATGTTTTTTCAAGATTATTCATTTCATTTATTTTTAAATAAAATTTTAGCTATATTGAATATTGGTTTAGTGAAAAATTGGGGGATGTCTTGGGGTTTTCCATAGATGTTTAATATGCACCCAAAAAACATGCACCTTGGTGCATATGTGAACATTATTTATCTTTATATAAGGAAAGGGAAGAATATTTATTTTATCAATGGATGTTATGTGTTTTCGTGTTCTTGATTTTCTAGAGTTGTCGATTGGGGTGACTATCATGTTTTGTCATTTTTAGTGGTTCTACCATGATTATTTTATATTTTTAGTATTATATTTATTTTATTAAAATTGGATAAATATAAATTATTTTCCACACACACCATTTAAATTATTAGTTTTTTGATATTATTTTGAAATTTATTCATGTGTTGACATTTAATCAGTCTTTGTCTTGAACTATATTATACTTATATGTTCTAATTTATGGTAAAATCATCTACACTGATTTTTTAATGACAATAAATTTTTTTTCCTTCAATTGGTTACTCTGATATTTAACAGATACGTAGTTTCATTTCAACAAATCTAACGTTAATGGTTAGGGTTTAGATGTTACAAAGGAATTTAGTAATGTATGAATATATATATTTATTGATAACAAACTGAAAATTGGAGTTTCAAAAACATACTTAGAAGTAAATTTTCATTGGGGAGTAAGAAGATTCCTGATAAAAATATGAATATTTTGGAAATTGTTTTACAAAGTGCAGCTAATGGTAAATGGATTTCATTAAAATGAAGTTGTTTATTTTTTATTAATTTTCTAACTATTTGATAAACATTAAAATATCCATTTGGTGTTGATTATATAGGATAAAATAATTTTAAAATTAAAGAGTATCAAAAAAGAGAGTATTCATTAATTTCATGTTACAGAAACAGATTTTTATAATGATGGTAGCACAGTTCACAAAATATAAGACTAGAACATCATTTCCTTGTTAAAATAAATTCATTAAATATTTAATTTGTAGCTACAACTATGGAATCATATGTTGGAATCAATGATGTTGGAATAAGTCTTCCTAGTATGTAATGAAAATATTGTTTTTTTTACAGAAAATATTTATGATATATTATTCATAATTTTACTTTTTTTATTTCAATAAAATGTTGTTGGTTGGACCATATGATTTTAGGATTAATAAAATAAAGATTAAATGTTCTATAAAATCTAAGATAAATTATCTTATGAAATATAATAATATTTTTGGTGTGACGATACAAACGTATATGAATGATGGAACATCACTTATATCTCAGAATGTGTAAATCCAAAAGATCCTAAGAATATTTAAAATGACAAGATTCAATGTAGTCTCAACTCCTCTTGTCATAAAATTAAAATTATTTAGGGATTTAAAGGAATAAATTGATTAATAATGGTGAAACATTGATAATGTATTGTTTTCATATTATATTAAACATTTATTTTATTTATCAACATGTATTCTTCGATATAATGTGTTTGTAGTTGATGTTGTGTATTTATTTATGATAAAATATAAAGGGGAAAATTTGGAATCCATTTAATATATCATTTTTATACTATGGTAATAAAATTATTTTTTCTATTTTTTGGGAATAATATATGATACAAGGTTTCTGGGTTACGAATAGTGTGGTAGATTCAAATACTATAAAGGCATGATTGGTTTTTTTACAAATAAAGGAATAATAATTTTTTGGATGTCATGGATATATAATATCATTATGTTATTTACAACATAATCTATATATATTTCTATAATATATTTTAGGAAGGATTTTTTATCATTAAATGAATTGAAAAATTAATAAAGAAGAATTATAGAATGATGAATTATATTAATTGATAAATAGAGTGAGAATCAGTTGAAAAAAACAAAATTTTCTCATCGAAGGGAAAAAATATATACATTAAGAAAAAATTCATCATAACACATAATATAACTATCAATTGGAAGTCCAAAATATAGTGTATAGAAAAAATATAGTAGAAATTTTCAATAAAACATTAGTTCAAGAAATATTTAAGAATCAGCATGCCTCAGTGTGGCTTGTGTTGATAGAATGAGGGGGGGGGGGGAATATTTTATGCTGGATAATAGAGGAAGATTTATAGAGAGTTTAAAATATATATCCCAAAAAAAATTTCATGTTAGAGGTTGTTGGGATCCATGTATTTTTTTAGGTTACTATATATTATTTCAATAGAATAACATTATCTTGAAAATTTTCATTGGAATGTGGGTGGAATCGGTGTATAAGAAAATATTTTTCAATCTCTTTAGATATAATTATAACCAATAGGTGTTCATAAAGTCCAATTGATTCATGATGTTTGTGAATATTCTTTAAATAATCATGAATGAAGCTTCTTAATATGGTTATATAAGAAAGTGGTCAGATAAAAAATTTAATGGTGATATCTATTCATTTTCAAAATGGATGTATTTCATTAAAATAATGAAGAAATTTCTCCCTAAACACCTATTAGAGATACATAAAAAATTAATTGATCTAGTTGACGTTATTTTAAGGTTCTGAGAGGATATTCAAAACACTAGGAATTTTGGGAAACCAAAATGATTATCTCAACTCAAAGTAGGAAACAATGGTATATTTAACCATATTTTAGTTTTCAATGTTAGAAATTATTGTGTAGATACTCAAGTATTTTTATATGGGTTAATGAAAATGATTGTGGGATCAAGCCAATTGTCTATGATTTAATTTATTCATGGGTTAAAATCATTTGGTAAATATTTATATTCCTCTATGGTATATAATAGCGTGTTAGGCATGTGCACGTAGGTAGGGGATATGGTGAATTGGAAACATGGTAAGAGTCCCTGGAGAATAGATAAAATAGTAACAAAATTAAGGGAATGTTGATCCCAGGTTGGATTCTAGGGTGTAATCTAGATCAAGTGGAATACCTAATAGAAGTGACTATTTTTTAGGTGACATGGGATATTCCATGTCCTGGTTGGAGTCCAAGGAATATTCATACCTTGATATGTGACCTGGGAGAAGATTCACCTATTTATGGTATTTAGGTGATATGGAACATATGCATGAGGAATTTTATAAATTGTTTTAGTTAAGAGTATTGGGTGATGTTCCTCCAACATATGATACCTGGGAATGTTCACACTTTTGTATGATACCTTGTTGATGTTACACTCAGGTAAGATACCTAAGGGAAGTCACACTCAGGTAGGAAACATAAGGGAATTAATTATCAAGAAAGGTACATTGTAAAATAGGAACTATTTTTATATGATTATTGTGATATGAGTCCTAGGAAGTATGATTTGTTGAATCTATGCTTATGTATGATACATGGGTAATGTCTCAAAAAATTTGGATACATTGGTGAATTCCTCCTTATATAGGAAAATTAGTTGAATTCATGATCATATGGGAATCTTGGGAGATATTGTAGGAAGATATGATACCTGGGAAAAATTCATAATTATGTTGGGGACATTATCAAATTCTTTCCCTATTATGATGGTGTGGTTGATGTATTTACCAAGTATATAATTACTATATATGACTAGGGAGTATGAAACCCTAGTGTATGATCACCGAGAAGAAAAGTGTGATTGGAACCATGGAGAAGAGAGATCCTAAATAGCTTGATTGAATGTAGTTTTTAAATAATTTTAACATCTTTGAAAAAATATTAATGAGATCGGTAGTGGTATATTTATATTCTATGTGGGAATGCGATGAAATAAATTAAATTATAGACCATGGAATTTGGAAATTATTGAATAACACATGGGAGTGAGATCATATTCTTGTAGACCAAGAAGTGAAAATATTATCACATGTAATTAGGAAAACAACACCTATAAATACATAACTTGGTACATAGAAAATTTGATAATAATATTTCACCTCATCATGAAACTGGAGTTTATAAAAAAAAATTACTTTAATCAAACATTAATTTTTATTTTATTGTATGTTTTGGTAATAAATAAAAAATATCAAAATAATGTAAAACCATATAAACATTATTAAACAATTAGTATATGATCCTGAGGTTTAAATGACAACTCAGACATTAATAGTTCAATACAATGAGGATTAATTGGGAGTATTGTAGTGTTTCTTTGGAAATTTTTTTGTATTATTAAAATTGAAAATATCATCAAATTTTAACACTATAGAAGAAGTTTTTTTAATTCCCATATATATAGTGCCTTCTTATGAAACAACCTTAAAGAATAATCATGTATACAAAACCATTTTAGTTTCAGTATTTCACATGGAACCACAATTTCCACATTTAAATGATAATGAACTATTTCAATGTTGAGAAAACATTTAATATTATATAAAAAACTATACATATATTCAACATAAATTCATGAGATATAATAATTTAGTACATTATAAAATAATAAATAATTAAGACCTTTTAATGTTCCTATAATTTTTGTGGGGAAAACATTTTATATTCTAATGGATTCAAATTTAAAACCCACAATTTTCTATGAAATAAGTGAGAATTTAAAACATAAATTAAACTCTATAATCATCTTTTAATTTTATATAATATGTTTCTAAATATATTTATATAAGATCAAAATAACTGGTTAATTATTATGAAAGAAATAAATATTTTAAAATAACAAACCTGAATATGAAGTAGGTCGATATAGGAATTTACTTGTAAAACAATAAATATTTTGAACATCCTAAAAAACAGCAAAACATATTTATGAATCATTATTAAATTGTATTCATAAATTATTATTTTTTAATAATCCATCTCTATATTCATAAATGTTCATGATAATTATTTTTCATAACCATTATTTTAGTGTCCAATGTAATCATCAGTAGAAAAAAATGAATTGCAATGGAATCATATAACCACAAACAATACTTGATCAATCGTAATCTAATATAATTAATGACTTTAACAATATTCAGCTATCCATAAATATGATTCATGTAAACACCAACTTATGTTATATAAGAATCATCTTATAGATCTAAAACATAATTCTATTCTTTATAACCATATTATTTTTGGGAATAAGAATCATCATATGTATGTAAGAATAATTATATGTCCAAAATGTAAACATTAATTATAATTTTTTATGTATTTAAATTCAGAAATATGACTTTTATAAATACATAAATATTATTCCTAAATACATGTTGATGATTTAAATAATAAATAAATAAATCTATGTGGAATTATAATTTCTCTATTATAAATGATCTACTGGATGAATTATATAGTATGTAATTCTAATGAAATTTTTTATAAAATCATCTCATAACACACAATGAAAATTTGAAGAACAATTTAGTAAAAAAAATTGTTCTGTAAGTCGTGTAAGAATAAAATAGATTTATTATCTAATGTTCTGAGGAATAAACAATTAATATAAAGAACATGTTAAAATGAAATTTATCTCGGTAGTTATCAAAATAAGAAATCTTATTAAGAATCTGGTTAAGAATATCCCCCATTTTAGTATTTATTGAACCTAATATAGTTTATATTTTCAACCCTGTTCAAGATTCTAAAAAACCCAAACAATTCATAAAGAAAATTGCATTTTAATAAAATAAATAAATTAGTCCCAAAAATATTAAAATCCCTTTGAGAAAAATTAATAATAAATTAATACTTCCAATAATGACCATGGTAACCCCCCAAGTGACATAATATTATAATTGAGGGTTTAATAAAAAAATTTATAGGAGTGAATGAATGTGTTTTATTAAGAAATATTGTAATGATTGAGAATTAATTAATGTTCCAATATATTCATGCTTTATTATAACAAAATCATCTGAGAAGCAATTATGTGGGAAATTAATAAATCAGCCTTGATTAAATATTTTTTCCCTCTTTAAACCATATTATTTTTAAAATAGTGTGTGGATATTTTAAATATGTTGTCTGAATAATTATAAAATTCCAACCACTGTAATAATTAAAAGTTCCATAAAAACAGATAAAAGTTTTGATGGAATCATGAAACATTATATAAAATTAATTATAAGTGATAAAAAGTGAATTCATATTCTAGTGATGAAGAATATAGAACCATATTACATACCTGACCAACCACAAACAAACAAAATTCATTATTATATCAGTTAAGTATAAAATTTATCCAAATTAAAAATTCTTAGTAACCTAAATGTAACAAAATATCATAACAATGATAAATACCAGTCATACATAGTTTGAATGTGCTGATATTCTAAAAGGAAAGTGTCTGTAACCATGATGAACTTCACGATGGTTATAAAAAGGCATTGAAAAGATATTTAATTCAATATTTAAATTTAAATTTCTAATATATTATGTTCATATTCGATTTTCTCAAAAATAATAAAATTAAATGGTTAAATAAATATGTCACCATGTTTATCATTAGTTAAAATGAATTAAAAAACCTTTTTTATATGTTCTCAAAAAATATTATAATTAACTTAAATATTAATAGTCCCATAATGGTGTCAGAACCTCTTTGAAGGTTCTCTATATAAAGAATTATCATATATAATTAGTAATTACTCAAAAAAACATCATAATCGGAGATATTTCTACTTAATCTAATTTTTTTGTAGACCAACTATTAATAAAGCTATATTCTAATTTTTCCATAGATAAAACAATATAATTTTTTTTATAGAACCCATAAACAAAAATCATTTTCCTATAAAATTAAAGATAACACATGTATATTTTCAATATATTTTTCAAAAACATAAATAGGAATCTTTATAAATTTTTATATATAAATAATATTTTATGATACTAAATGAACATAATATTGATAATCTATTAACATATTTTGTGATTCTTTTTAGAGATTTTATAATACATTCTTCATGATAACTCTGAAATTTGAAAAATAATTGAAATAATGAAATTAGGTCTATAAGTGGTCCAATAGAATAATATAAAAATAATAAATCATTTTTTTCAAGTAATTTTTGAGAATCCATATAATCCAACTTGCAAGGAATACTGAGACAAGTTTTTACACATTTTGAATTATCTAAATAAATTAACGTAAAAATCAATTTAGTATACTTTGATTGATTTAGATATATTCCAATACTTATATTATTTATTTGACATAAAAAATAAGTATTTTAATTATCAAATGATACAAAAGTAAAATTCTTAATAATTAATTATAAAAATTAATTCGGAAAAGTATCATTTTATGATCCTATTGAAATATCATCGACATAGATTTTAATAAATAAAATTAAATTTTGAATTTATTTATATACAATTAACGATATACTGTTACTTTTAAAAATCATATTCTAATAAGAAATATGAAAATATCCTATACAAATATCATGGAGCTTTCTTAACTATATTATTATCTTTAGATAAGGCTAAAGCATGATTATGACTGATTTCACTTTTATAACAAAGGGGTAGTGTATTATAAACATTCTAAAAAATAAGTCAATTTATAAATAACCTATTGACGTCCATTTTAAATAGATTAAAACTATTAAATGTTTTAAAATTTAATAAAATCTTATATAATCATACCAAGAAAATATAGATTTTTTTTATCATTTTCATTTTCATTTTCCCAATAATATCCATATGCTACTAAATAGGATTTATTCCTAAAAACACTTATAGATTCATCATGTTTATTCATAAATATACATTTATTATGAATTACCTATGATGTAGTTGGTTTTTTTAATTAAATTTGAATTATTTTTCTTGAAAAATGGTTTAGCCATTATTACATAGTTGATATCTATCCTGAAAAATTTATAGCATTTCAAACAATTTTTATGAGGAAAATCCAATATAAAATATTTATAAATAGAAAACTTTTTATATAAATTTCTTTTTCTTAATCATGAATCAACATTTCTAATAACGTTTTCCGTAGAGTAGTCAATAAAATATTTTCTTGACTTTCATGTGATTTATCCTCCCTCTAAACACATTCATTTTCATTTTGGGGATCAACCACTCCAAAATTAAGGACTATAAATTCCACATGAGGATGTTTCAATCATCTTTTTTTTCAAATATATTTTTATTAAACTCACATGTTTATGTTATTTAACTATAATGAATCTCTTATCTTATAAACTATAATAATTAATAGAGTCTAAATATCTTTAATATATTACGTCATCATATTTCAAATCAAATATATTTATTTAATCATTCGAGTAAAAATGATATTCATTACTATCAAACACTCAAATTTACCAATACTTTCATTTTATTGCTTTCCAAATATGAAAAATAATTTTCTATAAAATTATAATGAAAAATACTATAATTTTATTAATCAAAGATGTATTTATATATTTGGGTAGAAATATCCTGATTTTTTAAATTCATTGAACATGTTTTTAATTTTTCTGATGTTTTCTATTTTTTCCATTCCACAACATCATTTCAGTATGGTGTCCTAGGGATAAAAAATCAAAAGAATAACTATTAATTTGAGTAATATCTGACTACTTTTGTTTTATAATTCATTCTACATTTTCATGTATAATATTAAAAATCAAATATTTTTTTAATTTTGAAATATCCTAAAATAAGAATAATATTTCATAATGATTTCTAATCTATGACTTAAAACAGAACTCCCTTGTAAATTTGCTAAAATAATTAATATATACACTCACATACCTTTTTATAATATATATTTTAGTATATTTTGATCCAAATAAATAACTATTAATAAGTAATAAAGGTTCAAACATATGAATTGCCATGAATTGTAAAAATGACTCATTATGGTGTATGAATTTCATAAATATTGTAAAAAATTAGTTTTTCCATCTTCGAATGAGGAAGTTAAAAAAGATTTGTCATTAATGGATTGTTCATATAGTATTTTGACATTATCCCAACCAAGTCACCTATTCAATTTAACATTATTTAACCATATGTCATTTAAGGACGTGAAATTATATTAATTAAGGTCATTATATTTTATAGAATAAATTATATCCTCTCTATTTTCATAAAATATACAAGATTGATGATGGTAAATAATACACTCTTAATTTTTAAATATCACCTTCATTCTATTATCACATAATTGATCAATAGTGATAAAATTATTCTTTGACCCTTAAATTATATCAATTTTTATATCATAATATATTTTTAAAATATAAATTCTTCAAAAACATTTAATATTCCTTTTTAAATGTCAAAAAATGTAGAATTAACCACATCACATTTGTTAAATTATAGAAAATTTAAAACATCGTATTCTTTATGCCACGAACACTAACTATCCAAAAACTAAATTTATTTTATTATTATTTTATGGAATATATCCAATGAAAATATATTAATGTTAGACATGTGATATCTACAAACTTGTATACAATCAAGTTAGGGAATGATTTCATGGAGAACACACAGATATTTGAAAACTTTAACAACATTCAATCTAGAAGACATGTATATTAAAATTAATATTTTTAAATTCCAAATGTATAAGGAAATATCAATGAATATACATTTTCATAGTTTTCTTTCATGACATATATAAAAAAAGTAACTATTGACAAACTTTCATTGAATGTTTTTACAGAAAATGAATTGTAAATTTTAGTTAATTTATTAATATAACATTGAGAACCCATGTTTTTATTTTAAATTTTGACTATTACCATTTTATCATAGTGTTCGCCTCCATGAAAAAATATGGATAGATCTATCTTAAATCTTTTAAATTGATTTTTATACTGGTTATTTTTATCAAAAACCAAAATAAAAATTTAACTCTTAATCCTCATAAAATTAAAAATGAAAAAACTTCATTGTTTCACATCCATTTTGAATACATTATGAATTCAAAAAAATCAAATTATAACTTATAGAATTATAATATCTCAAAATTTAATTTTCATAAATAGTGATCTTCATTTCCTCAACATGATTGTTATACTTACTCATGTGTTTATATTTTATTTGTGAAATTTTCGAAATTCTATTATTTAAAATTTCTATTTTAACGTATAATTCATTAGTTGTTACATATTTAAAATTATATTTTGAAGTATCACATTTAATATCACATTATTTATTTTTATATTCCATTAGTCATATATTTTCCAAAAAAATTGAACCTAATTCATTACTAAAATATGAGTTTCTAATATATCTTTATATAACCTCAAGAGTTATCTTATAATTTTTTGACATGATTTTTTCATTCAATTTATCTTCGAGAAATTTTGTTTTATATGCCAAATTATTCAAAAATATTAATATAATTACATCAATAACATCATTATATGTATCATTAACTTTTCATATTTTATGTTCATCTTTATAAAAACAACTTTTTTTCTTCTTGAGTATTCCTTCCCTATTATATATACACCATTGGTAGTATGAATACATTTATCACATTAACATTAATTTTACTCAAAATATGATCACAAAAAATATTCCTTTTTGAATTATTTCATTAAAAATAAATTTTTCGAAAAATTACTAATCATTAATAATTTTCAACTTTTATATAATTACAAAAAAATTAAAAAGTTCATCATTAGTACATTATTTAAAATTATTAATAAAATCAATTTTTCCTTTATCTATATTAAATTTTTCTAGTATATCTCAATGGGATCTATTAAACAAAACATTATTAACTAGTGATTCTCTTAAATTATTTATTCAATTTACATTTCTAATAAATCGATGGAATATTTGTTTTAATATTTCATTCTAATCCTTGTAAATAATATTATATTCAACCATTAAAATTCAATGAATAGATCAAATTAGTTTATCAATGTGATAATGGGTTGTTTTTCTAACATTAGCCACATTTAATCTGGGGTTTTATAGGTGAAAATGTGTCTACATAGGCTTTCAAGCCTTGTATTCATGACACTTTTCCTAGGGCCTTTGTGATATGTAATGGGTCTCCCTCTACCCACACAAAAGAGGTCTTTACTTTAAATAATAAATGAAGGTATCAACCCTATCATTTTGTAAAAAATTAATATATGTAATTTCACTAATCAAATAATCCTTTCACATGGAACCAAATTGAATTGTGCCACACATAATACTAACATTGAATTTGTTATAAGCAATATTGAATTTATATGTAACATGATTTTATAGTTTTAATTTTTTTTAAATGACATAATTAAAAATAGGGTGTTAAACATAGTAATATGAATAGTAATAAATATTTTTCATATATTATTTCATATGTTCTAACAGAAATAATACTTATTGATAATGAAATTTATAATTTAAGGTATTGTTATTATTTGTTTTAAAATTATATTTTCTTAAAGAATATACTTTTTATGTAATTATCTGAAAAAAAGGAAAATAAATTTAGAAACTAATATAAATTTAATTTTAAAAAATTAACATCATTTTTAATTCAATGTTTTGAAACTATCGTAGAGTTAATTTTTTGGATTTTTCCAAGAAACGTCATTTTTAGGAGAATAGTTAAAATTATTGAAATTCTTTTAGAAACAACCTTATCATTTACATAATAATTAGTGTTAAAATACATTTGGAATTTTTTTTAAAGTCCCATTAGGTCATTTATGAATATCTTAATCAAATTTAGTTAATTTTAATCATTTTAAAATGAAATTATAATTAAAAACATATTAAACATTTTAATGTTTTTAATTTAAAAACCTATATTCATACAATGTCTGATATATTAGCATTAAACCGAATTAATTCAACATCACTTACTTGAATATTGAAAAATATACATACAAGGTTGAAATTACTATTATATTATTAGTCAAATAAGATGAAAATAAAATTTGACAAAAAATATTATTGAATGTAAATAATATTAATCACAGCGGTTAATGTGAGATTAAACCAAATTGGGGACTAAACAATAATCTTAATGACCAAAATGACATGAAAAATTTCCAAAATCCATTAGAATAAAATGATTCTACCGTAACCTCTTGGTTCAAATTTTATCATTTATCGATATGTTATGAAATGGAATTTACTTGATTAAAAGTTTTAGTGTTGAAAAAGACAAAGAATAAATTTTCATTATCTTTAACATTTATAAAACAATGAGATATGTACCAAATATCATATTTTTTGTTACACATATAATTTTGAAAGAAAAAGGTTTTATTTTTATCATAATAATTTATCAATAATTTTTAGATATGATTTTTTTGGTTTCGATTCTTACAAAACTCCAGCAGAGTGATTATTTAGTTTATAAATAACTAAAATAAATGATGTTATAAATGTTAAATGTGTTGGGAATTGATATAATAATTTCATTTAATTATTTTTGATGATTAATATTTCATTTTACTCATCATTAGACATAATTTATATATATTAAAATATTATTTTGACATTTTAATATTAATATTAAATAAATAATGTCCAAATTTATATTATTGTTATTTACAACAAAAAATAATTTATTAAATTATTTTTAAAAATAAAAATACAATATTCTTCCAATTTTTTTTAAGTGTTAATAAATTGTAAATATAGTCTAAAAATAGACCAATTACTCTGTTATATTTATCATATTTATAGATATATTGTAACAACATTCTTATCATGTTATGAGCTTAAGAAGTCTTTTGCACATCACATACACTTGTTTTAAAAATTAACAAGTAAAACACATGAAATTTATATTTTATAAAATAGGTATTATATTCCTAATTTATAGGATTTATAATATTAAAAAAAATCACTTTATTGTATTTTTAATTGTTAAATTACATAGGTCAAGAAACTAGATGCTTTAATAAAAATAATTAAAATATAATAATAGTGAAATCTTAAAAGTTAAGGAACCGAATTATAAAATTTGGCATATTTTTATGTTGTTTAGATTTTGATAGACCTAAATTTTACATTAATTCATTATTTTTTATTTTTAGTAACATTATGTAACATATTCCTCCCATTATTGAATACCTAACAGTATTTACAAGTGTGCCACTTACCTTCCGTGATAAAAAAGAAATCATTTTCCCCTTGTTAACACCAATTAAACCAATTAGTATTGGAAACTATCTACTAAATTATCCTCCGAAAAACCCAAAATTCCTCCTTTAATAATACATTTGGGAAATTTTTTTTCAACATAATCCCTTTCGTGGAAACTAAAAGGATTTACCTGATTAAGAGGTTACACACTCCCTGAAACTACTTTCACTTATTTTTTCCCATCCCGCAAATATATTCTTATTAAATGCCTACCTAACAAAAACAGTAAGCTAAATATAATAGGATTTATTTATAGAATGTTTTCAACCTACTCATACATACATTTCAATCTAATAAATAATGAACATAATGTTTACCTTTACGGTGAACTACAGCCTCACGAAACGATGATTGTTCATTTTTCCTTTACCACATATAATGTTGGAAATTATGATGAATCATCTATATATATATATATGTTATATATTATATTTATAATGTATATATTATTAAGTAATAAAGTTTCATCACATATCATTATACATTACATTTGGTGTTAATATGATAAATTTATTTGAAGAAGTTTTGACTACCACCCCCATAAAGTTATGTAATTTTTTCACACAATATATGGAATGTATTATTGGTGTTTTTAGTGAAATTATATGATATATATGATATAATTATTCTAAATGAATAAATATATATATATATATATATTTAATTTATGTTCCTTGTTTTATTATGACAATTTTATGGAAACAATGTTCATGTGTTCGTACGACCTACCATCTCCATGAACATTGTAATCCATTTCTTATTTATATATTTTATACATTATAATTATTAGAATATATTTTATTTAAATGATTAATATATCATTATTTACTTTCTCTAAATAATTATATAATTAAAAAAATACAATATATCTTTCAAATTAAGACACATGCAAAAAGCAGAGGGAATATTAGAAGAAGCGTAAACATAAAATACAATTGTTAACAAGCGCATAATGTAAAGACATAATATAAACCTATATGATATTAGATATAATAACATGGTTCGTTGATATATTTAAAATAAATTTATATTTATTATATAAGAGATTTTAATGAGTAATATGAGAGTGAAGACACAAGGTAAGTTGATTTCATCTCACATTTTTTCCGTGAGACACATTCCTTAATCACTACTTGTTTTATAAATGTTGTGTGTATCTACCCATGTATATATATTATACGATTATTATTTTTAAATTAATGTGTATTAGTATATCCATTATATGATCTTTATTTCATGTATTTAATGTCTCAAAATCTTTCAAATAGGCAATATACTTTTGTCTCAACATGAAACACATATTTTGTTTCAAATATGCATTATTTTTTGAGGTGTATATATGTGAAATGTTATATCATGAATATAATTATTTTAATGATATATTAAATATCCATTTAATTTATTATTATTAAATTTATATTATAATCCCAATTTACAAAGTGTGAAGAGTTTATAGAAGCAATCACATCACTTTTTGATATTGTTAATGATTATGCATCTTTTGATTAATGCTTGTGGTAAATATCATAAGAACTCTCATGAGTTTTATTTTAATATTGTAATAAAGATATCATCATGTTTTAGTACTCATTTTCTACTCTTTTTTACATAATATAATTAAGATAAATTATTTAAACAAAATATGATTGTATCTCCCTCTCCGATCTAAAATCTATTTTAATTCAAAAAACAATTTAAAAAAGTTTAAAAATGTTTTCAAATTATTTTTGAATTTAATTTTCAAGGAAACCCTATTTTGAATATGTTTTATGGTTTTAAAATATTACTTTATAAGTTTTCAATTACCTTTAATGAAATGTAATTCAAAAACGTTTTTGAGCATTCATTCATAAGTTTTCATGAAAAATTAATTAAAATTTTTTTTAGTATTATTTAATATATTTTCATGAAAAGAGTTTTAAAAATATTTTCATTCATATATTATAAATTCTCAAGGAAAAAAATTTTCATAATAATTTTCATGGATTCATTCTATGTTTTGAAATAATTTTTAATGAAATTGGTTTTAATTTTATATTTTGTTTTAAGAATTATTTTTCAACTAAGAAATGATATTTTACTCAAGAAATATCTTTTAAAGATATATCAAAATTATTTCTAATCAATAATGACATAAATTGGTGTTATTCATCCCTTTATAGAGAAATTAAACCATTATTACATTCATAATGTTTTCTATGAAGGGACTATATTTTGATAGGTTGATGATTATGAAACTAGTTTCACATTCAAGGGTTATATGCTTTTGAAACCTGCTTCTTCTAACGACTTATTATTTTGACGAAATGATTATGGAACTTGTATAGTTTTCCATGGGTTTTGAGAAGATTACCTTTTTATGATACCCATTAATTTTATGTGTTATGATATGATTATTTATGATTTTGTGGCCATTTTAGTATTATTTCACTATGATAAGGGTGGGTCCTATATTCCCCTCCAGAAAATTGATTAAATATTTAAATTTCATTTGATAAAATAAGATATTTTTATGAGTAGACCCTGACTAATAAGATGTCCATAGGGATTAACTGTGTCATCCAAGATGGTATGTGGAGTGAACTCATACTACTATGATCAATATGGTAATGAACCATGACTACCATGATAGTATTGTGAGCTGACCCATATTACGATGATGGTATTGGCAATAATGCCTTGGATACTATAGAAATTATATAATATGATTATGTGTTTTCCCCAATTCCTTGTTTTATCCCTATTTAATGCTTTCATGGATTTTGTTATTTATTTCCTTATGATTCATGTCTTATGAAATACCAAACAGTATTCCATGATTCTTGTATATTATCTTTGATATGCAGGGGATGATATTATATTCTCTTGATCATGTACTCATAGCCTTATGATCATTTATATTCTTACATGTCCCCTTATTTACCCTTACTGATCATTTGAGATCACCACTTTTTATGATTAATTCCCTAGGTTATGAAGGTTTATATTTTTTATAACATGTCTAAGAGGGGTGATAGTATTAGAGAACCTAGTGGGAGATAATATAGATTTCTCATGTTCTCGTGTTTACATTTTTTGTTTCCAAAGAAACTAAACTATATGGTATTCAGGTGATTGTATAATATATTATGTATTCCACCAAATTGATATGATGTTAATTTATGAAAATAAATTTTCTTTATAGTTGGATCCATTGCAAAGGTTTAGTCAACCATTTAAAACTAGGATGAGAAAAATTAATTGTGACCCCATGGTATATTTCTAAGGATATATATAGGGATGTATATAAATATAAGTATAATGATGAGTTAACATTTAGGAAAATACCTTCTTATTTTGATAAAGGAATGATTAAGTGGTTTCTTTGAAATACATATCTAACTAGATACTATAAGTGGATGTTATTTGACGCAGATGTACCTAGGAGTAACTACACTAAAATGATGTTCGGGGACTTACGCAGGGTAATCTGGTATATGAAAATGTACCTTGCTGCACACCAAGTTTGACACTCAAAGTGGATATGATTTGGGAATTTGAAAAATCATTATGAACCTTAATAAATTATATAAATATATTATTACTATGATTAACTTATGATAATCCTATGGTGTCAAATAGTAAATAAGTATGATCCATGATTTAGGCACTATATAAATAATTGTTCATGATTATATGATATCCTGATATGATAAATCTTTGTCACACTATCCCTTTTTGGTTTTATCAATAAAATGATGTATAAAGAACATCGTTAACATTTAATGTTTCATATGTAGAATGTCTATTCATTATGGGAATCTATTTCCCAAGTGGAAGTCTCATAATGGGAATCAATATTTTGGTATGAGTATTTGGTTATACTTCTAGAGACAAAGAGAACAAAAATGACATGTGAAAGGTATGTAATGTCATCAGGTATTGTTTAATAAGCATGAATATATTAAGGATGGGGAACATTAAAAAATGAATGATATTTCATATTTTATGAAAGATATATTATATAATAATTTTATGATGACTATGTAATTATTTATGAATAATGTTGGATTAATAAATTATTTATGTTTTGGAATTCGAAGATTATTTTATATGAATCATGAAATATATAAATATTACCATTATAATATTTAGTTAAGGATTAAAAAGGACTTGTTGATTGGTGATAAAGACATGGAAAATTGATTTCCTGGAAATGCTATATTTTGATTAGGGGAAGGTTATCCTTAATTAATGACTGATATTGAGATAATGATGATTCAGTAAATATAGTCTAGATATTTGTATGTAATGTGGATGCTATAGATTATCATAGAACTGAATATTGAAAAAGTTTTCTATGACATCATGTATATAGTTTACAACTTCTTGGATTAAAAGAATATATTCAATAATAATTTGAATTAGGAATCATTCTTGTTTTTAGAAGGATTTATGGAAATTAAGGGAATATAAAATGTGGTATTCACTTATTTAGAATGTGAAAACCAAGTTGTACTTTGTGATAGATGTGAATCAATTTAAATCTGATTTCATGCCTTTATTTCTGATGCTTTTAATTTTCATCTTTTAGACGGTTTATATGAATAATCATTGATGGAATGTTTATGTTAATCTTTAGTTGAATTTTGTTATATTAATGTGTTGTATATCTATATGTGTATTTATACTTATTGGATAGATTGTTCAATATATTTTTTTTATTATAACTAATGGGATGGAATATCATGGTTTTCATGTTCTGTTAGTACTTTTGGAATGAAAACTTCACCTTATTTTTAATAGAAATAGATTACGTGGATCAAATAGCAATAAACGGTGGTGATGTTCTAAAATCTTTCATGTATATATTTTCAAAACAATTCTAAAAATATTGAAAATTTTATCACCAATTTATAAAAGATTTCACAGTACCTTTTTTACAATGAATCAGAAGGTGCCTTATGTCATCAAAGATTTATGTCACTGTGATTTTTATCATCCTCTATACCATGTTTTCTATAACTTTTATCCATAACCTGATAGTTGTATTTCTCTTCCATGCCTATGTTTTCACTAGCCACCAATGTTCCTTTTTTAGAAAAATCGGCTATCTGTCACCTTGGGTAACCATTATAGTTCCTATTTTAATTTTTTTAAGAATTTTTTTGTGTTTATTTTTAGAATGTCCGTTTCTATTAATGGAACATATAAGTATTAAACCGTTAATAACCCAGATTAATTTTGGGGGTGAAATTCATTTTAAGGTGGGAAAAATGAACACTGCCAGTTTATATGGACATTATTTTCGAATGAATTAATTTTTATTCCTGTATTTCATTTAACATTGTAAAATATTAATTTTAAATGTAACCCAAATGTCTTGTGTTCCATTCTACACCAACATGGCATGCGTTATAAAGAATAATAATTTTCTACGAAACATCATTCTATTATAATAATTTTTGAAATAAGATAAGAATAACCTAGATGTTAAAATTGGTTATACTAATAGTAATAACTAAATTTAATATATTATATATGATGTTTTCACATATATAAAACATATTAATAATGAAATATATAATTTTTGATATTGTCTTTATATGTTTTAAAATAATATTTTCTTAAATAAAAATATTTTTTTGTCTTTCTATTAATAATAATAAAATTAATTTTAAACACTAATAGACATCGAATTTGATAAAATAAAATAAATTTATTAATTTATAATTTTGGAATTATATTAGGGTTAATGTTTGAGATTTTTCCATGAAAACTATATTTTAGTGAACAGTAAAAATTACTGCAATTTAGATAAACCCCCCTTTCCGTTTAAATAATGATTACTGATAAATTATATTTAAAATTTATTTTTAAAGTCATAATAGATTTATTTTGAATATATAAATCAAATTTATCTAATTGGAATCATTTTTATATTGAAATTATATATAACACCATATTGATCTTTTGAATGTTTCTTCTTGAAAACATTCTTTCTCTCCATGTTCCCAGAATTATCATTAATACTAATTTTCCAATTTTTTTTATTTGATTTTTGAAAAAACATAAATCAAATATTTTAATTGGTATGATATTTATTTTCTAATACAGACAACATAATATTTGACCAGAAATATTTAGGGAAATTGATAAAAATTTATCACAATTATTAAGGTATGATTGAGCTTTTTTAAGCACTAAATGACAATATTAATGACCAAAATGACCAATAAAATTATCCAAAATCTATTGGATTCCAATGATTAGACCATATAACCTCATGGATTTAATTTTATGTTTTATTGGGATTTTATTAAATGGATGCGCAATATATGAAATGTTACATATGGGGAAAGATAAAAAGGGAACATTTATTACCTTTAACATTTATAAAACGTTGATATATGTAAAAACATATTCTTTTTGTAATAAATATCACTTGGAATTATAAATGGGTTATTTTTATAATTATAATTTATCAATAATTTTTTATATGATTTATTTTGGAAAATTTCTTATGAAATGACATAATAGTGATTATTTGGTTAATAATTAACTAAAAAATGATACTATAAATTTTAAAAGTGTTTGGAATTGATTTAATTATTAAATTTAAATTTTTATGATTATAAAATAATTTAAAAATTTTTTGAACCTAATTAAGTTTAATTCAAATATTATTTTGATATTTTAAAATTAAAATTAAAACAATAATGTCAACATTGATATTATTGTCATTTTCAAATAAACTATATTTTATTAAATGATTAAAAATTTATAAAACAAAATTCTGCCAATTTTTTAAGGTTAATAAAATATTAAATATTTTTTATTAATGGACAAATTTATCTTTTGTAATTAACATATTGACTAATAGATTGTAAAAACATTGATAACGTGGTTCAAGTTGAAGTAGTGTTTTGCTAGTCACATGAACTTGTTTTAAAAATCAATTTCCATAACACATGAGATTTTTTTTTGGTAATTTAGTTATCATATTTATAATTAATATAATATATATTATATAATAATTCTCACTTTATTTTTGTTTTATTGTTAAATTAATTAGGTTAGAAAACTAGATGCTTTAATAAAAACTAAAATAAAAAAATAGAGATTCTTAGAAGTAAAGGAACCAAAATATAAAAATGAACATGTTTTTTTGTGGTGTAGATTTTTTTGGACCATAATTTAACAAAAATCCATTATTTTTAATTTTTTAGGAACATTAGGTAAAAGATAATTCCCCATATTTAATAATTTTTCTTATATAAAAGAGTGCCACTCCACATGCACTATAAAAAGGAAAACACTCTACCCTTTCGTGACACCTCTAAAAACACTTAGGTTTCACCAATATATCCTCAAATAATTCTAAAAACCACAATACCTTATTGAATCCTAAATTTTGGAATAAAGACTTCTATGTAAGGACTTTGGTGTAAACTAAAAGGATTTACCCGATTTAGAGGTAAAACCCATCATCCAACACATTTCTTTTATTTTCCTTCTCCACTCCCTCAAATATTCGTATTCCATGATTTTATAGAAATTCCAATATACTAAATATTCTAGGATGATTTTATAGGAAGTATTTGAACTAAATTTACCCCAACATTTATTTAATTTGTAATTAACATATTGATTATGTGTACGATGAACTACCGCCTCACAAAACAATGATTGTTCATTTGTTTACTTTACCACCACTCATGGTGTACATTATGACAGAGAGTCTGTTTATATATTTTATATGTCATATTTAATATTTATTAAATCTTCTGTAATCGTTTTTCATTAGATATCTCTTTTTTACGTTCCATTTGGTGTAAATAAGAGAATTTTGTTTGAAGAAGTGTGGAGTACCACCCCTCAAAGCGATGTGATTCATTATCACCTTACATATAATGTATTGGGGATATATTTAGTGAACTTTTATTATATATAGGTTATAAAATTATTATTTAATAATTATATATATATATATACATTTATTTCATTTACTTACACTCTTTCAATATGATAAATAGACTGAAACAGTATTCATGTGTACGTACGACCTACCATCTCCATGAACATGGTATTCTATATCATACATCTATATTATGAAAATTATTATTATAAAAATGTATTGAATATAAATTATATTTATATAATTTTTACATTATTTAAATCATGATATATTCATATGGACAAAATATATAACAATTTAAGGCACTAGAGAAAAACAAAATGAATATTACATGAATCATAACCTTAACATAAAATTATTAACAAGCTGGTAATATAAATTCATAAAAAATAATATGTGGTTGTAGATATAATAATTTGGTTTTTTGATAACTGTATAATAAAGTTATATTTATTATAATGTCGGTTTTAATGAGTACAATGAGAGGCAAGACGTAATGTAAGTCGATTCCATATCACCTTTTTATTTTTGTGAGATACATGCCTTAATCACCACTCATTTAGTTTGTGTGGTGTGTATACAAAACATGTATGTATTTAATGATTCTTATTATTAAATTTACCAGAATTTTCATATCTATTTATAATATTTAGATCAGAGGGTTAATGACTCAAAAGAAATCAAATCAGTAAAATAATTTTTTCTCAACTTTCCTTTTTTGAGACAGGAGTTTCGTTATACACCAAAATTATTTTTAGAGTTTTATATACTTCCATTTGACATGTTATATGATGAATATATTTATTTTCATGATATTATAACGATTCATTTAATTTAATGTTCTTACATAGAGAGTATTATCCTTGGTTACCTTGTGTTATGAGTTTATTAAAAAAATCTCATGGATTTTCAAAATTGTTAATGATTATTCTTCATTTGATGAAATATTGTGATCCATATCTTAAGAAATTTTAAGAATTTTATTATACATTTTTTTTCAAGATAAACTCATATATTAGTACAATTGTTCCACTCTTTGGTACTTTATATAATTAATAAGAAAAACTAAAAAAATCTAACTGTATCTCATTCTTCCATCAAAAATCTATTTTATTTAAAAATATGATTTAAAATATATATATATATTTTTAAAATGATATTTAAAGATAATTTTCAAGGAAATATTATTTCAAATTCCTCTATGGTTATTATATTTTCTTTTATATATTTTATATTATTTTCAAAGATATGGTTTTTAAAAATCTTTTTCAAGATTTCTTTCATAAGTTTTCAAGGAATATATTTTTCAGATGATAATCAATAATATTTCATAAGTTTAAAATAAAAATTGTTCATAAAATGGTTTTAATATCATTTTATATGTTTTTACGGGAAAATGTTATAAAAATAATTGAATCCTTATTTCACAGTTTTCATGATATTTTTAATGAAAATGGGTTTCCAAATGTTTTATGTTTAAAAAAATATTTCTAAAAGAAGAATGGGTATATTACTCATGAAATATTTTTAAAATATTAATCAAAATTATTTACCATCTATGTTGACATCCATCAGTGTTATGCACTCATATATAGGGAAATTATTCAAGGATTATGTTAATAATATTTATCTGAATGGATTATATATTAATGGCAGGATGATTATGAAACCCATTTCTCATTTACGGTTTATATGATTTTTAATACCACTTCTTTTCATAGATTATGCTTTTTATTAAATGCTTATTAATACTTTAACTTTTTTCAATGGTTCTGAAAAGATTACAAGCTTATAATAATTATTTAATTTCATGGGATAAGATATGATTTTTATGATTTTTCAGAACATGGATGATAGATTTTACTCTAAGAAATGTGAGAACTATATCTCCCACAAATTAATTGGGTAATTATTTTCATCCCATGAGATTGATTAATTTGGTCTTGGGAGTAATCCTTAACTACTAAGAAGTCTATGGGAGTGAACCATGACTACCATGATGGTATGAGAGTGAAATCATGCAACAAAGATTTCCATTAGTGCAAACCATGACTACCAAGTTGGTATGGGGAGTAAAACCATACTACTTTGATGGTCTTATAAGTGATCCCTTGGTTACTGTAGAAATCATATTATTTACTTAAGTGTTTTCCAAAATTCAATGTTTTATTCCTAGGTAATTCTTTCATGGATTATATTCTTTATTTCATAATGATTCATGTATTATGAACTACCATTCTTTATAACATGATTAATGTATATAATCTTTGATTTGAAAGGTATGATTTTATATTTTCATTATCGTGTTATCATAACCCTATGATGATGTTTATGCTTACATGTCTCCCTTTTTTATCTTTATTGGGCATTTTATCTCACCCCTTTTTAGGTTTCCTTCCCCATGTTATAATGATATATTTTTTATATTATATATAATATAGGTACTTGTCTTGGAGAACCCTTTTGGAGATAATGTAACCATCTCATGTTTAGACATTTTTATTTTCATGTTTTTAATAGAACTAAACAAATATCATCATTGGGTGTTTCTTTCTATAATGTATTGAATATTCCAAAAATGTTATGTGATGTTACTGAATTAATGTTAAGGGTCCCTATAAAATAATCTCTCAAAAGGTTCCTATATAAGTCCCCATCCTTAAACCATACTTAATCTTGAGTTATTACAAGATTACTCATTGAGGATCTTGTCAGGATTATATTTTTAGAGGATTAGATCATACAACTTTCATTACATTCCACATTTAAACAAAGTGGTTACATAAATATATTATTCATTTATCCCATCAACAGAAACATATTTAAAATAAAACATGGATTATTTCTTCACACTTCCTTGACACTATCGTCATATCATGCACCTTTCCCTTGACCTGTGATAAACATTTCAAAAACATGGGATGAGCAGAAAAATCTCAGTAAGGGTTATAAAAAATATGGAAATGAAAAATGATTTCATATATACATAAGAATGAAATCATACATTACTCATAAAACATAAGCACTTTAACATACCTCATCAAATCTTGAATAAAACATAGAAATCATAATACATAAAGGTAACTTGAGGCATTCATAACATTCTTACGTAGGGAGTACCCCTCTTGGTTACGTTTGGAATAACCACCATAGTATATTCCCTAAATCTCTTTGTAGAATCCTTAATGTTTCACTCCTTTGCGTTACCCAATGCATTGGAGAGCTATATCGGGCTCCCCCGCCCATAGTTTATCACGGAACCACCTGTCTTCATAATAATGCCCAAGAACCACAACATAATCGTATCATATAAATCACGCAGTAAGGAAACATAATATTTCCACCTTTCAATCACACGATAACAATACAAAAAATTGATATAAAAACATTATGAAAACCATTTTCAATGCCAAAATAAAAGAAAAGTAAAACCTGGTATTTATTTTACTTTTAAAAAATGTATGGATTGTAGAGGAAGCTGAAACTCAAATAATAGTCACGGCGGCGGAGAAGTCGTTGTCTCTGCATACGTACGACAAAAACATTCCCTTTTTTCGTTTTGTAAAACACTTCGTATAAAAATATTCCTTTTGGATATACATAAAATTCAAAGGGTTTTATACACCATATAAAAGAAGGTTGTGTATAAACTAAAATATGCCTCAATGAAAGGAGATTGAGACGAAGTCCCTTACAAAGACGGTATCCTTGGATTAAGGATAAATCAATTACATAATTATGTGTGACAAACTAATACACCATATATCAGTGGATATTATGTGTAAAAAAATCAGGGGCTATTCACACATATTAATAGAATGATATATTCAAGGAGTACAAGCTTATCCCAAAGAATCAAAATTGGGTTAAGAAGTTCCCTTGCAAAAATTTGACAGCCTAACGGCGTCACTACAAAATTCAGAAAATGAGTTGATGAGAGATAAAAAGGGTATCTCATCAATTGGACATACAATTTAAATCAATAAGGATATATAAGGACATATCCCAACATAATATAATGTGAATTAAAAGACATAACAAAATAAGTCTTTTCAAAATAGGAGGGTGAAAGGTTCCCTTACCGACATGGGTATCTTTCGAAACATACGCCCCGTGAAAGTAGGACAATTCAAAATTGATGTAAATACTCATAAATGAAAGTATATTTCACAATGAGTAAAATAATGGGAAGTACATACACCACTCAAAGGAAATTGTGGCAAACGTAGCATAATTCTCACGGGAATAAAAGTGAGATGAAAAATCTCTTATGAAGACTCGGCAGCCTAACAGCGCCACTTAAAACTTCCAAAATGGATTGATGAGAGGAAATAGGGTCTCTCATCATATAAACATAAATTTTACAGAGAGATTAATATAAAATAACATCCCCCAACATAACAAAGAGGAGCTTAAAAGAAGTGACATAAAAGAGAGTACTTAAAAAGAAAGAGAAATGTTGGATCTCTTTCGAAAATTTGGCAGCCTAACGGTGCCACTCAAAACTTCCAAAATGGATTGATGAGAGATAATAGGGTCTCTAATCATATGAACATAAAAATTAAAGTGATAGTATTATAAAATAATATCCCAATAACAAGAAAGATGAGTTTTAACAGTAATAACATAAAAGAGTGTACTTTAAAAGAAAGAGAGGAGTTAGATCCCTTACCTCAAGTCCTACTTGTCTTGTTCGTTTCATTATATTTCTGAATAATAAACTTTGGTAAATTTATAATTGCCTAAGGACCTCCTTTAAATATTATTATTCAATTCATATCACATATTAAAATGTTATAATAATAGTTTAATATTGGTAGTTCGTTCCAGGCGTTTTTGCCGATATTTGGTACATGAGTCAAAAATGAACTTTTTTGAAAAATGATTGTCCATGTAGTTATAAGTAAATAATTTCCAGAATAGTATTAATGATTAAAATATCATATATATCCAGTAAATATTCATTTTATACTATTCCATATCATTTGGAGATATAAAACGAAAAGAACCGTTCATGGAGACGGTAGGCCGTACATACGCATGAACGCTACTTTCATTTTTTTCTTTGTCATATTAACGGAATTAAAAATAAATTAGATATATATATATTAATTACATTATAATATATATGTTATATAGGTCACATATGTTCATTAATTTCATTCTTTATAAGTTCCATGTATTGCATGTACGAGTCACATCACTTGAGGGGGCGGTAGTCAACACTTCCTCATATGAATTTATCGCATTTACACAACATGAAAATAATAATGGTATGGTTTAATTATAAAATAAAGAAGCATATAGTAAACCTAAATACCATATATATCGTATATAAAATATAGTGACATCATAATGGCCACCTTTAAAGGTGTTAAAAGAATATTGAACAAGCATCGTTTCGTGAGGCAGAAAATCACCAACCACAGAAACAATATGTTCTTTAACCATTAGACGATGGTGTGTGTAATTGTAGCTCTAATCCTACTTATAAAAAACATCCTATTATATTGAAGATAATGTATTTGTTACAAAATAAATTAATAAAAAGAGTTTAGGGGGTTGGAGAAGCAAAATAAAACAAAATGACACAAGTGAAGACATTACCTTAAAATTGGGTAACTCCCCTTGGTTTGAGCTCAATGGCTTCCATGGGGAGACTTATGCCCAAAGTGAGCCTTCAATGAGTTAGAGAGGGATTTGGAGAGAAAAAATGGTCAGGGGTTGGCCGAGCCAAAGGCTTTGGATTTGTGGGTAAGGAGGTAGAGGTGGGGGCCTTTTATAAGAGGAGAGGAGGGGCACTCTTGGAAAGTAATGAAATGTTACTTTATTTTAGAATGCGTTTCGAATTTTAATGGTCCAAGATTGATTTTTTAGAGGGTAAGGTGATAAGGGTTCAAAAAACACCCATCCAATAGCTTTTGGACATTTTTAGGACTTAGATTTTACATTATCTTTCCATTTTATTTAAATCATTAAATAATGAGGTCATCGCTGCATCATCATGATGTCATAAATAATTGAATTTATTTAGTGTCTAAAAATTATAAACAAACTACTATGATGTATGAAATCTTTGTATCATTCCATTGATTATTTGTAGTCAAAAATATGACTTGTATAACCCAATGTAAATTTTCTTTAGTAAAACATCTCATGTTTGTGTCATTTTTTACTTTAACATTAAATAAAAAGATATTTATGTAATTTTCCAACCAAAGTGTCTCCATGGGGTCCCCAAGTTGACCCATGGATTTTCTTGGTCGACCATGACTCATCCAATGAGGGTAGGACATGTGTCTAGGTCATTTCATTTTATTAAAACATTATTCTTACCTTAAACTACACTAATTACCTCTAATAGCGATTAAAAACTTAAATAAGTTACTATTCACCAAAAACTTATTTTAATCCCAATGAACCACATTTTCCATCTTAATGACAACCATGTATATAGGATTTTTGAAATTCAAAACACCCAGATGGAAAAATTTCATTTAAACGGAAAAATCAGTTTTTATAATAACACATAGTGGTTTCACTATTAATCAAAAATTGAAGTTTTTCAGAAAATTATCAAAAGTTCACCCTCAGATATATTTTATATTCCGAATTAAAAAATGATTTCTATTTTACAAAATTGAAATCATATAAGTTTCATTAATTAATTTAATAATTAATTCCTATGGTAAAAACAAAT
This sequence comes from Viscum album, assembly GCA_963277665.1. Classification (NCBI taxonomy): domain Eukaryota; kingdom Viridiplantae; phylum Streptophyta; class Magnoliopsida; order Santalales; family Viscaceae; genus Viscum; species Viscum album. The sequence continues at coordinate 226,708,704 of OY728155.1, read as the reverse complement.
ACCGTGTTTTTATGAAACAAAATTTATCAATAGATTGGCACTAGCTTAAGTCCGATTTCAAAGTGAAATTAATTCCAACGACCACTATTGGATTAAATGGAAAAATATATTATAATTTAACTTTAAACAAATTCAAAATATAATCTAATCATATAAATAAATTATATTAAAAGAGGTTTTGAATTAAAATACAACTTTTATCACTATTCATTAAAAATTGAACTTTTTCAGAAAAATACCAAAAATTTACACAAAGAAAATTTTGATGTCCCAATTCTAAATGAGAATTTTATTTTGTCAAAAATAACACATAAAATTGTAAAAAAGTGGATTTAAAAGAGGTTCTCCATCAAAAGGTGGTTAATCGACCTTTTAACGAATATTAGAATGTTTACGCTTAAAATTGGATTCATTTTCATTTTTAATCCTCTAACATTTATTGTAAAAAGTAAAAATATTTTACAAACATATATAATCATTTTGTAGTTAGTTCTGTTCATTCCTGCCATTACAACGGCTAGGCGTTAACTACTATTTAAAAAAAATATTATTTTATTATTAGAGTGCAAAGTACGATTTTTAAGAAACTCGTTGTTGCGTGTTGGGTACGCCATCGGGCATAACATCCCCTTTAAAGTAATATTAATATTTTATTCAAAAATATGGATAAATATAAAAATTTCATATTCTTTATTTAACTGGGGTTTTACATCCTTCCCCCTTTTTGAAATTGCTTCCTCACAATTTTAAAATTGAGCTTCGAAACATCCCTGAAAGTCCCACATCAGAACAAGAGTCAGTAAAACAATCACTTTAAAATAAAGAAAGATAAGTACATAGGTCACCCGAGTTAACCCATACTAGGATTCCAAGTAGGAAATCATGGACATGGAAGAGAAAACATAGGGTCATGTTCTGATGGAGAGTGATAGAAAACATATTTAGGAAAAAGTTAACCACAGGAAAATCACAAACATGTTATGTGTTAAACTGTATTCAATTCCCCAATAGGAAATGTTAATAAACAACATTTTTGTTTTATGTTACTTTTTATTGAGGAATTTATTAATAAGGAAACATAATAATTTATCATGTTGACTTTCATCTTTTATTAGATTCCTTGCACAAACATATATGTTCTCTAAAAGATGAGTATTTAGGAAGACTTTTTCAAATTAAGAGTACTATAATAAACTTCTAGAGAATCACTTAATCCACAAAAGAAAACTATATACTTCCGATGTCTTTAGACTTTACCCAAAACCAAAACCAAAACGAAAATGTTTAGTACAAGATCATATAATCCAGAAAAGGATAACCCTTTATAAAAAGTAAATCAATTCCGAATCTCCAAAAATTTTCCAACAAAACCCGGAGTTCAACGAGGACCATTTGATAAACAATTTGTCCATAAAATTATTCAAAGTAAACCAAACTAAGATTAAAACCCAAATATTTGAAAGACTTAGTCACATATTCTTCCAAGGTACACATTAACTTTTATCTCCAAATAACATCAGTTACTATTAAATTCTCATATTGAAAAGTAATTAACCTAATCACATATCCTTGATGATAGGTTAATCATTTCCAAAGATAACCCAAAATAAAATTACTCTTGATTCTTAAAATCATCTAACTAAAAATAATTAGTCAAACTAACTAGGGACTTCACGTAGTCCAGTGGTAGGCGATAAATACCAGTCGCACTTTGGTTGTGGGTTCGATTCCCACAACTTTGTCCGATACAACGTGTGTCACACGGTCTGCGTGTTTCCATTTTTCCAAAACTATATAATTCATAAAACATTCCCCAAAAAAAGCTAAAATCTTCAAAAATGATCATAACAAATTTTAACCTCATGTTTATCTCATGCCTTTCTTTTTCCTTCATAAGATATAATAACCCATAATTACCTCAAAAGTAAGGATCATATAAACTCTAATGGTTACCTTTATAATTATTACCTGAACTCCCACATCGAATAGTCAACTCGTACATGATGCGTTATAGATCATACCAAGGTTCAGGTGGTTGATCATGCCTCCTTGATAGTTGGTTTAGAACAACCACGAGTTTCCTCATTGAATCCCCCATTTTATCTAGTATCTTTATCATAGAACCACCACAGTTTCTTTCAACCCTGTTGTCTATTTGGTGACTGCTAGATCCATCCATTCACTAAAAATAGAAATGATAGTGTCATTATATCAACAAAACCATCATGTACTAATGAGGAAGGTAAACACTAATATATACTTACTCATTCACTTTATCTAAAACTAGTACTCTTTCTGAAATCCTAACCATTATGGTAATGTCACTTATGATTAGAAAATACCCTAACCGCTAAAGTTTTCTAAACCGACTTTGATACCAACTATAAGGCCCCAGCCTTAAACCATACTTAATCATGAGTTATTACAAGATTACACATTGATTATCTTTTCAGTTTTAGAGTTTTAGAGAATTAGATCACAAAACTTGCATTACATTACACATTTAAACAATTTGGTTACATAATGATATTATTAATTTATCCCATCAATGGAAAAATATTTAAAATAAAACATGGATTCTTTCTTGAAACTTCCTTGACACTATCATCATATCATGAACCTTTCCCTTGACCTGTGAAAAACATTTCAAAAACATGGGATGAGAATAAAAAGCTCAGTAAGGGTTATAAAAATATGGAAAGGAAACATGAGTTCATATATACATAAGAATGAAATCATACTTTACTCATAAAAAATAAGCACATTAACATAACTCATCAAATCATGAACAAAACATGGAAATCATAATACATAAAGGTAACTTGAGTCATTCATAAAATTCTTACGTACGGAGTAACCCTCTTGATTACATTTGGAATACCCACCACAGTATATTCACTAAATATCTTTGGATAAACCTTAATGTTTCACTCCTTCGCGTTACCCAATGCATTGGAGAGATATATTGGGCACACCCGCCCTTAGTTTATCACGGAACCACCCATCCTCATAATAATTCCCAAGAACCACAACATAATCGTATCACATAAAACATGCATAAAGGAAACATAACATTTGCACCTTTCAATAACAATATATCAATATAACACATTGATATAAAAACATTATGAAAACCATTTTCAATACCAAAATAAAATAAAAGTAAAACACAGTATTTATTTTTTCTTTTAAAAAAATTATGTCTTGTAGAGGAAGTCAAAACTCAAATAATAGTCAAGGTGGAGGAGAAGTCATTGTCGTCGCATACGTACGACAAAAACATTCCCTTTTTCCGTTTTGTAAAATGCTTCGTATAAAAATATTCCTTTTGGATAAAAATAAAATTCAAAGGAGTTTATACATAGTATAAAAGAAGGTTGTGTATAAAATAAAATATGCCTCAATGAAAGGAGATTGAGACGAAGTCCCTTACAAAGACGATATCTTTGGATTAAGGATAAATCAATTACATAATTATGTGTGACAAAATAATACACCAAATATAAGTGGATATTAAGGGTAAAACAATCAGGGGTTATTCACAAATATTCATAGAATGATATATTCGAGGAGTACAAGCATATCCCAAAGAATCAAAATTGTGTTAAGAAGTTCCCTTGAAAAAATTTGACAGCCTAACGGTGTCACTACAAAATTCAGAAAATAAGTGGATGAGAGATAAAATGGGTATCTCATAACATTTACATAAAATTTAAATCAATAATGATATATAAGGAAATATCCCAACATAATATTATGTGAATTAAAATACATAAAAAAAGTATTTTAAAAATTGGAGGGTGAAAGGTTCCCTTACCGACATGGGTATCGTTCGAAACATACGCCCCGTGAAAGAAGGACAATAAAACATTGATGTAAATACTCATAAATGATATTATCTTAAACAATGAGTAAAATAATGGGCAGTACATACACCTCTCAAAGGAAATTTTGGAAAATATAGCATAAATCTCACGAGAATAAATGTGAGATGAAAAATATCTTATGAAGACTCGGCAGCCTAACGACGCCACTAAAAACATCCAAAATGGATTGATGAGATGAAATAGGGTCTCTCTTCATATCAACATAAAGTTTACAGAAATAGGAATAAAAAATAACTTCCCCCAACATAACAAATAGGAGCTTAAAAGAATTGACATAAAAGAGAGTACTTAAAAAGAAAGAGAGAGGTTGGATCTCTTACAAAAATTCGGCAGCCTAACGGTGCCACTCAAAACATCCAAAATGGATTGATGAGAGAGAATAGGGTCTCTCATAATATGAACATAAAAATTACAGTAAGATTAATATAAAAGAATATCCCAATAATAAGAAATATGAGATTTAACAGTAATGACATAAAAGAGTGTACTTTAAAAGAAAGAGAGGAGTCAGATCCCTTACCTCAAGTCCAACTTGTCTTGTTTGTTTCATTATATTCCTGAATAATAAACTTTGGTCAATTTATAATTTCATAAGGACCTCCTTTAATGATTATTATTCAGTTCATATAACATATTATGATTTTATAATAATTGTTTAATAATGTTGGTTCATATCAGACATTTTTGTCGATGTTCGGTACATGACTCAAAAATGAAATTATTTGAAAAATGATTGTCCATGTAGTTGTAAGTAAATAATTTCCAGAATAGTATTAATGATTAAAATATCATATATATCCAGAACATATTCATTTTATACTATTACATATCATTTGGAAATAAAAAACAAAAGGCACCGTTCATGGAGACGGTAGGTCGTACATATGCATGAACGTTACATTCATTTTTTTCATTGTCATATTATCGGAATTAAAAATAAATGATATAAATATATATTAATTCCAGTATAATATATATGTTATATAGGTCACATATTTTCATTAATTTCATTCTTTATACGTTCCATGTATTGCATGTACGAGTCACATCATTTGAGGGGGTGGTAGTCCACACATCCTCATTTGAAATTATCGCATTTACACAACATGAAAACAATAAAGGTATGGTTTAATTATAAAATACAGAAGCATATAGTAAACATAAACACCATATATATCATATATAAAATTCATTGACATCATAATGGCCACATTTAAAGGTGTTAAAAGAATATTGAACAATGATCGTTTCATGAGGCAGAAAATCGCCAACCACAGAAACAGTATGTTCTTTAAACATTAGACGAAGGTGTGTGTAAGTGTAGCTCGAATAATTCTTATAAAAAAATCCTAGTATATTTAAGATACTGGAGTTTTTACAAAATAAATTAATAAAAAGAGTTTACGGGGTTGGAGAAGCAAAATAAAACAAAAGGACACAGGTGAAGACATTACCTTAAAATCAGGTAACTCCATTTGGTTTGAGCTCAAATGCTTCCTTGGGGAGACTTCTGCCCAAAGTGAGGCTTGAAAGAGTTATAGAGGTATGTGGAGAGACAAAATGGGCAGGGGTTGGCCGAGCCAAAAGATTTGTAAGTGTGGGTAAGGAGGTAGAGGTGGGGGCCTTTTATAAGAGGAGAGGAGGGGCACTCTTGGAATGTAAAGAAAGGTTACTTTATTTTAGAATGAGTTTCGAATTTTAATGGTCCCACATTGATGTGTTTCGAGGATAAGGTGATATGGGTTAGAAATACACCCATACAATAGGTTTTTTACATGTGTAGGTATTAGTTTTTACATTATCTTTCCATTTTATTTAAATCGTTAAATAATGAGGTCATCGCTGCATCATTACGATGTCATAAATAATTTAATTTATTTAATGTCTAAAAATTATAAAAAAAATTACTATGATGTAGAAAATATTTTTATATTTCCATTGATTATTTATAGTCAAAAATCTGAGTTGTAGAACCCCATGTAAAAATTGTTTTAGTAAAACATCTCATGTTTCTGTCATTTTTACCTTAAGATTAAATAAAAAGACATTTATGTCATTTTCCAACCATAGTGGCTCTATGAGGTCCCCAAGTTTACCCATGGATTTTCTTGGTCAGCCATGACACATACAATGAGGGTAGGACTTGTGTCTAGGTCATTTCATTTTATTAAAACATTATTCTTACCTTAAACTACACTAATTACCTCTAATCACGATTAAAAACATAATAAGTTACTATTCACCAAAAAAATTATTTTAATCCCATTGAACCAAATTTTACTTCTTAATGAAAACCATGTATGATGGATTTTTGAAATCCAAAACACCAAGATGGAAAAATATCATTTAAATGGGAAAATCAGTTTTTATAAGTACCACTTAGTGATTTCACTATTCATCAAAATTGAAGTTTTTCATAAAATTACCAAAAGTTCACCCTAAGGTGTATTTCATATTCCAAATTAAAAAATGATGTCTATTTTAAAAAATTCATGGATTTTCAAGATTGTTAATGATTATTCTTCATTTGATGAAATCTTGTGATCCATATCTTAAGAAATATTAAGAATTTTATTATACATTGTTTTTTTAAGATAAACTAATATATTAGTACAATTGTTCCACTCTTTGGTACTTTATATAATTAATAAGAAAAACTAAAAAAAATCTAACTGTATCTCATTCTTCCATCAAAAATATATTTTATTTAAAAATATGATTTAAAATATATATATATTTTTAAAATAATATTTAAAGATAATTTTCAAGGAAAAATTATTTCAAATTCCTCTATGGTTATTATATTTTCTTTTATATATTTTATATTATTTTCAAGGATATGGTTTTCAAAAATCTTTTTCAAGATTTCTTTCATATGTTTTCAAGGAATATATTTTTCAGATGATAATAAATAATATTTCATAAGTTTAAAATAAAAATTGTTCATAAAATGGTTTTAATATCATTTTATATGTTTTTACGGGAAAATGTTATAAAAATAATTGAATCCTTATTTCACAGTTTTCATGATATTTTTAATGAAAATGGGTTTCAAAAGGTTTTATGTTTAAAAAAATATTTCTAAAAGAAGAATGGGTATATTACTCATGAAATATTTTTAAAATATTAATCAAAATTATTTACCATCTGTGTTGACATCCATCAGTGTTATGCACTCACATATAGGGAAATTATTCAAGGATTATGTTAATAATATTTATCTGAATGGTTTATATTTTAATGGAAGGATGATTATGAAACCCATTTCTCATTTACGGTTTATATGATTTTTAATACCACTTCTTTTCATAGATTATGCTTTTCATTAAATGCTTATTAATACTTTAACTTTTTTCAATGGTTCTGAAAAGATTACAAGTTTATAATACTTATTTAATTTCATGGGATAAGATATGATTTTTATGATTTTTCAGAACATGGATGATAGATTTTACTCTAAGAAATGTGAGAACTATATCTCCCACAAATTAATTTGGTAATTATTTTCATCCCATGAGATTGATTAATATGGTCTTGGGAGTAATCCTTAACTACTAAGAAGTCTATGGGAGTGAACCATGACTACCATGATGGTATGAGAGTGAAATCATGCAACAATGATTTCCATTAGTGTAAACCATGACTACCAAGTTGGTATGGGGAGTAAAACCATACTACTTTGATGGTCTTATAAGTGATCCCTTGGCTACTGTAGAAATCATATTATTTACTTAAGTGTTTTCCAAAATTCAATGTTTTATTCATAGGTAATTCTTTCATGGATTATATTCTTTATTTCATTATGATTCATGTATTATGAACTACCATTCTTTATAACCTGATTAATGTATATTATCTTTGATTTGAAAGGTATGATTTTATATTTTCATGATCGTGTTATCATAACCCTATGATGATGTTTATGCTTACATGTCTCCCTTTTTTATCCTTATTGGGCATTTTATTTCACCCCTTTTTAGGTTTCCTTCCCCATGTTATAATGATGTATTTTTTATATTATATATAATATAGGTACTTGTCTTGGAGAACCCTTTTGGAGATAATGTAACCATCTCATGTTTAGACATTTTTATTTTCATGTTTTTAATAGAACTAAACAAATATCATCATTGGGTGTTTCTTTCTATAATGTATTGAATATTCCACAAATGTTATGTGATGTTACTGAATTAATGTTAAGGTTCCCTATAAAATAATCTCTCAAAAGGTTCCTATATAAGTCCCCATCCTTAAACCATACTTAATCTTGAGTTATTACAAGATTACTCATTGAGGATCTTGTCAGGTTTATAGTTTTAGAGGATTAGATCATACAACTTTCATTACATTCTACATTTAAACAAAGTGGTTACATAAATATATTATTCATTTATGCCATCAACAGAAACATATTTCAAATAAAACATGGATTATTTCTTGACACTTCCTTGACAGTATCGTCATATCATGCACCTTTCCCTTGACCTGTGATAAACATTTCAAAAACATGGGATGAGCATAAAAAGATCAGTAAGGGTTATAAAAAATATGGAAAGGAAAAATGATTTCATATATACATAAGAATGAAATCATACTTTACTCATAAAACATATGCACTTTAACATACCTCATCAAATATTGAATAAAACATAGAAATCATAATACATAAAGGTAACTTGAGGCATTCATAACATTCTTACGTAGGGAGTAACCCTCTTGGTTACGTTTGGAATATCCACCACAGTATATTCCCTAAATCTCTTCGTAGAATCCTTAATGTTTCACTCCTTTGCATTACCCAATGCATTGGAGAGCTATATCGGGCTCACCCGCCCATAGTTTATCACGGAACCACCTGTCTTCATAATAATGCCCAAGAACCACAACATAATCGTATCATATAAAACATGCATTAAGGAAACATAATATTTCCACCTTTCAATCACACGATAACAATACAAAACATTTATATAAAAACATTATGAAAACCATTTTCAATACCAAAATAAAAGAAAAGTGAAACCTGGTATTTATTTTACTTTTCAAAAAATGTATGGATTGTAGAGGAAGCTGAAACTCAAATAATAGTCACGGCGGCAGATAAGTCGTTGTCTCTGCATACGTACGACAAAAACATTCCCTTTTTTCGTTTTGTAAAACTCTTCGTATAAAATGATTCATTTTGGATAAACATAAAATTAAAAAGGTTTTATAAACCATATAAAAGAAGGTTATGTATAAAATAAAATATGCCTCAATGAAAGGAGATTGAGACGAAGTCCCTTACAAAGACGGTATCCTTGGATTAAGGATAAATCAATTACATAATTATGTGTGACAAACTAATACACCAAATATCAGTGGATATTAAGTGTAAAAAAATCAGGGGCTATTCACACATATTAATAGAATGATATATTCAAGGAGTACAAGCTTATCCCAAAGAATCAAAATTGGGTTAAGAAGTTACCTTGCAAAAATTTGACAGCCTAACGACGTCACTACAAAATTCAGAAAATGAGTTGATGAGAGATAAAAAGGGTATCTCATCAATTGGACATAAAATTTAAATCAATTAGGATATATAAGGACATATCCCAACATAATAGAATGTGAATTAAAATACATAACAAAAGAAGTCTTTTAAAAATAGGAGGGTGAAAGGTTCCCTTACCGACATCGGTATCTTTCGAAACATACGCCCCGTGAAAGTAGGACAATTCAAAATTGATGTAAATAATCATAAATGATAATATATTTCACAATGAGTAAAATTATTGGCAGTACATACACCACTCAAAGGAAATTGTGGCAAATGTAGCATAATTCTCACGGGAATAAAAGTGAGATGAAAAATCTCTTACGAAGACTCGACAGCCTAACAGCGCCACTTAAAACATCCAAAATAGATTGATGAGAGGAAATAGGGTCTCTCATCATATCAACATAAATTTTACAGAGAGAGTAATATAAAATAACATCCCCTAACATAACAAAGATGAGCTTAAAAAAAGTGACATAAAAGAGAGTACTTAAAAAGAAAGAGAAATGTTGGATCTGTTACGAAAATTTGGCAGCCTCACGGCGCCACTCAAAACATCCAAAATGGATTGATGAGAGATAATAGGGTCTCTCATCATATGAACATAAAAAATAAAGTAAGAGTAATATAAAATAATATCCCAATAACATGGAAGATGAGTTTTAACAGGAATGACATAAAAGAGTGTACTTTAAAAGAAAGAGAGGAGTCAGATCCCTTACCTCAAGTCCTACTTGTCTTGTTCGTTTCTTTATATTCATGAATAATAAACTTTGGTAAATTTATAATTGCATAAGGACCTCCTTTAAAGATTATTATTCAGTTCATATCACATATTAAAATTTTATAATAATAGTTTAATAATGGTAGTTCATATCAGACGTTTTTGCCGATGTTTGGTACATGAGTCAAAAATGAACTTTTTTGAAAAATGATTGCCCATGTAGTTATAAGTAAATAATTTCAGAAATAGTATTAATGATTAAAATATCATATATATCCAGTACATATTCATTTTATACTATTCCATATCATTTGGAGATAAAAAACGAAAATCACCGTTCATGGAGACGGTAGGCCGTACGTACGCATGAACGCTAATTTCATTTTTTTCTTTGTCATATTAACGGAATTAAAAATAAATTATATATATATATATATTAATTAAATTATAATATATATGTTATATAGGTCACATATGTTCATTAATTTCATTCTTTATACGTTCCATGTATTGCATGTACGAGTCACATCACTTGAGGGGGCGGTAGTCAACACTTCCTCATATGAAATTATCGCATTTACACAACATGAAAAGAATAATGGTATGGTTTAATTATAAAACAAAGAAGAATATAGTAAACCTAAATACCATATATATCGTATATAAAATATAGTGACATCATAATGGCCACCTTTAAAGGTGTTAAAAGAATATTGAACAAGCATCGTTTCGTGATCAGAAATTCACCAACCACAGAAACAATATGTTCTTTAACCATTAGACCAAGGTGTGTGTGAGTGTAGCTCTAATAATACTTATAAAAACATCCTATTATATTGAATATAATGTATTTTATACAAAATAAATTAATAAAAAGAGTTTAGGGGGTTGGAGAAGCAAAATAATACAAAATGACATAAGTGAAGACATTACCATAAAATCGGGTAACTCCCCTTGGTTTGAGCTCAAAGGCCTCCTTGGGGATACTTCTGCCCAAAGTGAGCCTTCAATGAGTTAGAGAGGGATTTGGAGAGAAACAATGGTCAGGGGTTGGCCGAGCCAAAGGCTTTGGATGTGTGGGTAAGGAGGTAGAGGTGGGGGCCTTTTATAAGAGGAGAGGAGGGGCACTCATGGAAAGTAATGAAATGTTACTTTATTTTAGAATGCGTTTCGAATTTTAATGGTCCAAGATTGATTTTTTAGAGGGTAAGGTGATAAGGGTTCAAAAAACACCCATCCAATAGCTTTTGGACATTTTTAGGACTTAGATTTTACATTATCTTTCCATTTTATTTAAATCATTAAATAATGAGGTCATCGCTGCATCATCATGATGTCATAAATAATTGAATTTATTTAGTGTCTAAAAATTATAAACAAACTACTATGATGTATGAAATCTTTGTATCATTCCATTGATTATTTGTAGTCAAAAATATGACTTGTATAACCCAATGTAAATTTTCTTTAGTAAAACAACTCATGTTTGTGTCATTTTTACTTTAACATTAAATAAAAAGATATTTATGTAATTTTCCAACCAAAGTGGCTCCATGGGGTCCCCATGTTGAACCATGGATTTTCTTGGTCGGCCATGACTCATCCAATGAGGGTAGTACATGTGTCTAGGTCATTTCATTTTATTAAAACATTATTCTTACCTTAAACTACACTAATTACCTCTAATCGCGATTAAAAACTTAATAAGTTACTATTCACCAAAAAATTATTTTAATCCCATTGAACCACATTTTCCATCTTAATGACAACCATGTATGTAGGATTTTTGAAATTCAAAACACCCAGATGGAAAAATTTCATTTAAACGGAAAAATCAGTTTTTATAATAACACATAGTGGTTTCACTATTCATCAAAAATTGAAGTTTTTCAGAAAATTATCAAATTTCACCCTAAGATATATTTTATATTCCGAATTAAAAAATGATTTCTATTTTACAAAATTGAAATCATATAAGTTGAATTAATTAATTTAATAATTAATTCCTGTTGTAAATACAAATAGCGTGTTTTTATGAAACGAAATTTATCAAAAGATTGGCACTAGCTTAAGTCCGATTTCAAAGTGAAATTAATTCCAACGAACACTATTGGATTAAATGGAAAAATATATTCTAATTTAACTTTAAACAAATTCAAAATATAATCTAATCATATAAATAAATTAGATTAAAAGAGGTTTTGGATTAAAATACAACATTTTTCACTATTCATTAAAAATTGAACTTTTTCTGAAAAATACCAAAAATTTACACAAAGAAAATTTTAATGTCCCGATTCTAAATGAAAATTTTATTTTGTCAAAAATAACACATAAAATTGTAAAAAAGTGGATTTAAAAGAGGTTCTCCATCAAAAGGTGGTTAATCGACCTTTTAAAGTATATTAGAATGTTTACGCTTAAAATTGGATTCATTTTCATTTTTAATCCTCTAACATTTATTGTAAAAAGTAAAAATATTTTACAAACATATATACTCATTTTGTAGTTAGTTCTGTTCATTCCCTCCATTACAACGGCTAGGCGTTAATTGCTATTTTAAAAAAATATTATTTTATTATTAGAGTGCAAAGTAAGATTTCCAAGAAACTCGTTGTTGCGTGTTGGGTACACCATCGGGTATAACATCCCCTTTAAAGTAATATTAATATTTTATTCAAAAATATGGATAAATATAAAAATTTCATATTCTTTATTAACCTGGGGTGTTACATCCTTCCCCCTTTTTGAAATTTCTTCCTCGCAATTTTAAAATTGAGCTTTGAAACATCCCTGAAAGTCCCACATCAGAACATGAGTCAGTAAAACAATCACTTTAAAATAAAGAAAGATAAGTACATAGGTCACCCGAGTTAACCCATACTAGGATTCCATGTAGGAAATCATGGACATGGAAGAGAAAACATAGGGTCATGTTCTGATAGAGAGTGATAGAAAACATATTTAGGAGAAAGTTAACCATAAGAAAATCACAAACATGTTATGGGTTAAACTGTATTCAATTCCCCAATATGAAAAGTTAATAAACAAAATTTTTGTTTTAAGTTACTTTTTATTGAGGAATTTATTCATAAGGAAACATAATCACTTATCATGTTGACTTTCAAATTTTATTAGATTCCTTGCACAAACTTATATATTCTCTAAAAGATGAGTATTTAGGAAGACTTTTTCACATTAAGAGTACTATAATAAACTTCTAGAGAATCACCTAATCCACAAAAGAAAACTATATACTTCCCATTTCTTTAGACATTACAAAAAACCAAATCCAAAATGAAAATGTTTAGTACAAGATCAGTTAATCCAGAAAAGGATAACCCTTTATAAAAAGTAAATCTATTCTGAATCTCCAAAAATTGTCCAACAAAACCCGGAGTTCAATGAGGACCATTTGATAAAAAATTTGTCCATAAAATTCTTCAAAGTAAACCAAACTAAGATTAAAACCCAAATATTTGAAAGACATAGTCACATATTCTTCCAAGGTACACATTAACGTTTATCTCCAAATAACATCAGTTACTCTTAAATTCTCATATTGAAAAGTAATTAACCTAATCACATATCCTCGATGATAGGTTAATCATTTCCAAAGATAACCGAAAATAAAATTACTCTTGATTCCTAAAATCATCTAACTAAAAAGAATTAGTCAAAATAACCAGGGACTTCACATAGTCCAGTGGTAGGAGATAAATACCAGTCGCACTTTCGTTGTGGGTTCGATTCCCACAACATTGTCCGACGCAACAGGTGTCACACGGTCTGCGTGTTGCCATTTTTCCAAAACTATATAATTCTTAAAACATTCCCCAAAACAAGCTAAAATCTTCAAAAATGATCATAACAAATTTTAACCTCATGTTTATCTCATGCCTTTCTTTTTCCTTCATAAGATATAATAACCCATAATTACCTCAAAAGTAAGGATCTTATAAACTCTAATGGTTACCTTTATAATTATTACCTGAACTCCCACATCGAATGGTCATCTCGTACATGATGCATTACAGATCATTCCAAGGTTCAAGTGGTTGATCATGACTCCTTGATAGTTGGTTTAGAACAACCACGAGTTTCCTCATTGAATCCCCCATTTTATCTAGTATCTTTATCATAGAACCACCACAGTTTCTTTCAAACATGTTGTCTATTTGGTGACTGCTAGATCCATCCATTCACTAAAAACAGAAATGATAGTGTGAGTATATCAACAAAACCATCATGTACTAATGAGGAAGGTAAACACTAAGATATACTTACTCATTCACTTTATCTAAAACTAGGACTCTTTCTGAAATCCTAACCATTGTGGTAATGTCACTTATGATTAGAAAATACCCTAACCTCTAAAGTTCTCTAAACCGACTTTGATACCAACTATAAGGCCCCATCCTTAAACCATACTTAATCTTGAGTTATTACAAGATTACACATTGAGGATCTTTTCAGTTTTAGAGTTTTAGAGAATTAGATCACAAAACATGCATTACATTAAACATTTAAACAATGTGGTTACATAATGATATTATTAATTTATCCCATCAAAGGAAAAATATATAAAATAAAACATGGATTCTTTCTTGAAACTTCCTTGACACTATCATCATATCATGAACCTTTCCCTTGACCTGTGAAAAACATTTCAAAAACATGGGATGAGCATAAAAAGCTCAGTAAGGGTTATAAAAATATGGAAAGGAAACATGTGTTCATATATACATAAAAATGAAATCATACTTTACTCATAAAAAATAAGCACATTAACATAACTCATAAAATCTTGAACAAAACATAGAAATCATAAGACATAAAGGTAACTTGAGGCATTCATAAAATTCTTACGTAGGGAGTAACCCTCTTGATTACATTTGGAATACCCACCACAGTATATTCACAAAATATCTTTGGAGAAACCTTAATGTTTCACTCCTTCGCGTTATCCAATGCATTGGAGAGATATATCGGGCACACCCGCCCTTAGTTTATCACAGAACCACCCATCTTCATAATAATTTCCAAGAACCACAACATAATCGTATCACATAAAACATGAATAAAGGAAACATAAAATTTCCACCTTTCAATAAAAATATATCAATATAACACATTGATATAAAAACATTATGAAAACCATTTTCAATATCAAAATAAAATAAAAGTAAAACACGGTATTTATTTTTTCTTTTAAAAAACTTATGTCTTGTAGAGGAAGTCGAAACTCAAATAATAGTCAAGGTGGAGGAGAAGACATTGTCGTCGCATACGTACGACAAAAACATTCCCTTTTTTCATTTTGTAAAATGCTTCATATAAACATATTCCTTTTGGATAAAAATAAAATTCAAAGGGTTTATACACAGTATAAAAGAAGGTTGTGTATAAAATAAAATATGCCTCAATGAAAGGAGTTTGAGATGAAGTCCCTTACAAAGATGATATCTTTGGATTAAGGATAAATCAATTACATAATTATGTGTGACAAAATAATACAACAAATATAAGTGGATATTAAGTGTAAAACAATCAGGGGATATTCACACATATTCATAGAATGATATATTCGAGGAGTACAAGCTTATCCCAAAGAATCAAAATTGTGTTAAGAAGTTCCCTTTCAAAAATTTGACAGCCTAACGGTGTCACTACAAAATTCATAAAATAAGTTGATGAGAGATAAAATGGGTATCTCATAACATTTACATAAAATTTAAATCAATAATGATATATAAGGACATATCCCAACATAATATTATGTGAATTAAAATACATAACAAAAAAAGTATTTTTAAAATAGGAGGGTGAAAGGTTCCCTTACCGACATGGGTATCGTTCGAAACATACGCCCCCTGAAAGAAGGACAATACAACATTGATGTAAATACTCATAAATGATAGTATCTTACACAATGACTAAAATAATGTGCAGTACATACACCACTCAAAGGAAATTGTGGAAAATATAGCATAAATCTCACGAGAATAAATGTGAGATGAAAAATATCTTACGAAGACTCGGCAGCCTAACGGCGCCACTAAAAACATCCAAAATGGATTGATGAGAAGAAATAGGGTCTCTCATCATATCAACATAAAGTTTACAGAAAGAGGAATATAAAATAACATCCCCCAACATAACAAATAGGAGCTTAAAAAAAGTGACACAAAATAGAGTACTTAAAAAGAAAGAGAGAGGTTGGATCTCTTACGAAAATTCGGCAGCCTAACGGTGCCACTCAAAACTTCCAAAATGGATTGATGAGAGAGAATAGGTTATCTCATAATATGAACATAAAAATTACAGTAAGATTAATATAAAATAATATCCCAATAATAAGAAAGATGAGATTTAACAGGAATGACATAAAAGAGTGTACTTTAAAAGAAAGAGAGGAGTCAGATCCCTTACCTCAAGTCCAACTTGTATTGTTTGTTTGATTATATTCCTGAATAATAATCTTTGGTCAATTTATAATTTCTTAAGGACCTCCTTTAATGATTATTATTCAGTTCATATAACATATTATGATGTTATAATAATTGTTTAATAATGTTGGTTCATATCAGACATTTTTGCCGATGTTTGGTACATGACTCAATAATGAAATTATTTGAAAAATGATTGTCCATGTAATTGTAAGTAAATAATTTCCCGAATAGTATTAATGATTAAAATATCATATATATCCAGTACATATTCATTTTATACTATTACATATAATTTGGAGATAAAAAACAAAAGGCACCGTTCATGGAGACGGTAGGTCGTACATACGCATGAACGTTACATTCATTTTTTTCATTGTCATATTATCGGAATTAAAAATAAATGATATAAATATATATTAATTACAGTATAATATATATGTTATATAGGTCACATATGTTCATTAATTTCATTCTTTATACGTTCCATGTATTGCATGTACGAGTCACATCATTTGAGGGGGTGGTAGTCCACACTTCCTCATTTGAAATTATCGCATTTACACAACATAAAAACAATAAAGGTATAGTTTAATTATAAAATAGAGAAGTATATAGTAAACATAAATACCATATATATCATATATAAAATACATTGACATCATAATGACCACATTTAAAGGTGTTAAAAGAATATTGAACAATGATCGTTTCATGAGGCAGAAAATCGCCAACCACTGAAACAGTATGTTCTTTAACCATTAGACGAAGGTGTGTGTAAGTGTAGATCAAATAATTATTATAACAAAATCCTAGTATATTTATGATACTGGAGTTGTTACAAAATAAATTAATAAAAAGTGTTTAGGGGGTTGGAGAAGCAAAATTAAACAAAAGGACACAGGTGAAGACATTACCTTAAAATCAGGTAACTCCCTTTGGTTTGAGCTCAAATGCTTCCTTTGGGAGAATTATTCCCAAAGTGAGGCTTCAAAGAGTTATAGAGGTATGTGGAGAGACAAAATGGGCAGGGGTTGGCCGAGCAAAAAGATTTTTAAGTGTGGGTAAGGAGGTAGAGGTGGGGGCCTTTTATAAGAGGAGAGGAGGCGCACTCTTGGAAAGTAAAGAAAGGTTACTTTATTTTAGAATGAGTTTCGAATTTTAATGGTCCCACATTTATGTGTCTCGAGGATAAGGTGATAAGGGTTAGCAATCCACCCATACAATAGGTTTTGGACATGTGTAGGTCTTAGTTTTTACATTATCTTTCCATTTTATTTAAATCGTTAAATAACGAGGTCATCGTTGCATCATTACGATGTCATAAATAATTTAATTTATTTAATGTCTAAAAATTATAAAAAAACTAATATGATGTAGAAAATATTTTTATCTTTCCATTTATTATTTATAGTAAAAAATCTGAGTTGTATAACCCCATGTAAAAATTGTTTTAGTAAAACATCTCATGTTTCTGTCATTTTTACCTTAAGATTAAATAAAAAGACATTTATGTAATTTTCCAACCATAGTGGCTCTATGGGGTCCCCAAGTTTACCCATGGATTTTCTTGGTCGGCCATGACACATCCAATGAAGGTAGGACATGTGTCTAGGTCATTTCATTTTATTAAAACATTATTCTTACCTTAAACTACACTAATTACCTCTAATCACGATTAATAACATAATAAGTTACTATTCACCAAAAAAATTATTTTAATCCCATTGAACCAAATTTTACTTCTTAATGAAAACCATGTATGTTGGATTTTTGAAATTCAAAACACCAAGATGGAAAAATATCATTTAAATGGGTATCAGTTTTTATAAGTACCACTTAGTGCTTTCACTATTCATCAAAAATTGAAGTTTTTCATAAAATTACCAAAAGTTCACCCTAAGCTGTATTTCATATTCCGAATTAAAAAATGATGTCTATTTTAAAAAATTCAAAACAGATAAGTTTCATTAATTAATTTAATAATTAATTCCCGCTGTCAAAACAAATACCGTGTTTTTGTGAAACAAAATGTATCAAAATATTGACACTAGTTTATGACCGATTTCAAAGTGAAATTAATTCCAACAACCACTATTGTATTAAATGGTAAAAGTATTTTCTAATTTCACTTTAAAATAAATTCAAAAGATAATATATTCATATAAATAAATTAGATTAAAAGATGTTTTGAATTAAAATACAACATTTTTCAATATTCATTAAAAATTGAACTTTTTTGGAAAAATAACAAAAATTTACACAAAGTAAATTTTGATGTCCCGATTCTAAAGAAGAATTTTATTTTTTCAAATATAACACATAAAATGGTCAAAATTGGATTTAAAATAGGTTCTCCATCAAATGGCGGTTCATCGACCTTTCAAAGAATATTAGAATGTTTACGCTTAAAATTGGATTCATTTTCATTTTTAATCCTCTAACATTTATTGTAAAAAGTAAAAATATTTGACAAAAATATATAATCATTTTATAGTTAGTTCTGTTCATTCCCGCCATTAAAATGGCTAGGCGTTAACTACTATTTAAAATAACATTATTTTATTATTAGAGTGCAACATAAGATTCCCAAAAACTCGTTGTTGCGTGTTGGGTACACCATCGAGCATAGCATATCCTTTAAAGTAATATTAATATTTTATTCAAAAATATGGATAAATATAAAAATTTCATATTCTTTATTTACCTGGGGTTTTAAATCCTCAGTACCATCACCCTTCTTTTTAGCATCATACATAATACATATCTTCATAACCTAGGTAATGAAATCATAAAAAGTGGTGATATCAAAAGCATAGTAATAGTAAACAATGGAGAAATAAATGGATAATCATGAGGATATGGCTAAGAAATCGCGAATAGAAAATTATAATATCAAAACCTACACATCAAAGATCATAAACATGAAGCATGGAATAAATTTTAAAAGTTCATAAGATAAGAATAAGAATGGAATCGTGAGAATAATCTTTGAAAACATTACATAGAAATAAAACATAGAACTATTGAAGACACAAATAAATGATTTCCATAGTAGTAAGGGATTAATTTCGATGCCATCTTAGTGGAATTGGTTCACTCTTCAAACCATCATTGTAGTTATGGTGCACTACCATGTACATCTTAGTAATCATGGTTCAATCCGAATGCTATATTAGTAGAAAATTTCCTTTACTGAACCATGTACCCTACCCATTCTGGCCTTGTAAATATAATGAGATATAAATATTTAACAAATACATTGTAGGAATATGTTGGTCTCTATCATCAAATTATGAAATCTTACATACAAATTCCACAAGATCATAAAACAATGTCATATCATTACACATGAAATGAAATGGGTATCATAAACATGTCATCATATGATAATATGTGGAAATGAGATAGAGTTAAAAATAATTTCCCTAATGAAAAACCAATTAAAATAAGTAGGGTTCATAAACCTATAAACCGTGTACGTTAAATGGGTTTCATAAACATAATTCCATAAAAAATACACCATTTGGAGAAATTATTTGAATGGTAACCCTGGATCATAACTCCATAAATCAATGAGTATCTCCACATGATGTAATCTTATATAAAAGACAATTTTGAAAGATAATTTAAAATATTATATAAATATAATATTTATTTCTTTTTGGAAAACATTTTTTAATACATAAAACATTTGGGAAATTTTTTATTAAACATATCATTGAAAATTTATAAATTAATCAATGAAAATCACTTATATCCATTTTATTTAAAAATAATATCAAAATATCATTTAAAAACTTTTTTTAACACATTTTTAGAATGCATATTTTCAACCAAAGAGATAAATGATGTTGGAAAATAATTAAAAATATTTCATAATAATATTAATTAAAAAAGACATGAAAAATGTTAACATTAAATGAGCATATATTTAATATCCATAGGATAATAAAAATCATGGGAATTTATGAGATATGGATAATAATATTTCATCAATGGATCATAATCACAATCATCTGGATAAACGATGAGCATGTAGCAATTTACTCTTACCAATTTGGTAGCATTGATTCAAAATTACTATGAATGATTAACATTAAATGAAGCATAAAATATCATTATAATAATTATATTAATGATGTTAAATTTAAAATTTTTATATTTACAACACTTAAATTAATATAGATACATAAGAAAACATGTGTCTCCAAGAATCAATTTGATACAAAATTACCTTGGAAATTTAGTAAATTTTGAACTATAAAACCCAATGAAATAAGGAGAATAATATGAATATTTAAATACCCATAAATATAAGGATAAAAATAGAATCTAATAAATTAATAGGAAATATATAAAACACTAAAAATATAAAATTGGTTATTAAGGCAGAAGTCTAAAAAAATACAAGTTATAGTAGAAATCCCATAACATTATTCCCTTAATCTCAGCATACTCATTCCAAAAAACTGTATAATAAATACAATTTTTTTTTAATTTTATTAGATAACCATATTAAATTGTATCATACCATAATGTTTTTGCTTTTGTCATATTATTACATTTCAATTCATAATATCTGTGAATGTTACATTTTGGGTAATAACAACTATGTTTTTTGAAAGTGTTTTGATTTGTTATATTTTTTTCCTGTTAATTGTATCATCACTAAATCATCTAAAGAATGTAAAGATGATAATAATACCATATTTAATTGGCTTATATTTATTTAAAATAATTTAGAAAATATATAAATTGAAAATGAGATACATCGTTCTTGTAGATGATAGGTCGTAAATATTCATGAACGATATTTCCATTTTAATGTCACATTGGATGGAATAAAATTAAATGATATATATGTATATATATATATATATATAATATCAATACATTAGAATTTTTATGACAAATATATCATGTTTATTTACTAAACAAATCATTAAAACATTTCATTTTAAGTGTGAAGAAACCACAACACATGGAAAAGGTGAAAGTCCACATGTCCACTAACGAAGTTATCATATTCCCATAACATGGAAAGAACAAATTTATTTGTCATATGATAATTACATAAGCATAAATACATACTAAATATTATAAATATCATATTAAAATAGTTTTTCAATCATTATTCACATCCTTTAATCTTTGTAATGGAAGAACGAATGACATCAGTTCATGACATGGTAGTATATCGTACAAATGAATGATGACTATGTATAGCACTTGATAGAAGTGTGTGTGAGATTATTTTTTAAAATTAACATAAAAAATATTATTATATTTTATAATATGAATTTTTTATATTATCTTGGAATAAAAAATGGAGGGATTTGAGAAATAAATAAAATAGAAGTGCTTGTTGATAGATGTTACCTCTTCTTTGGTTAACTCCTTTTGGTTTTCACTAAAGGGATTTAGTGGTTGAATTTATGACCCAATTCCGGAATCTAGGAATAAGGTAGGAAGATTGGTAGGATATATTTTAATGTTTATTCCAATCTGATCTTCTTTAGAGGTGTTATTGAGTGTGTGTGTGTGTGTTGGAGGGGGGGGGGGGGGGTGAGTCATCTTTTTATAGTAGAGGAGGAGTGTAATTCTTGTAAATATAAAAATGTAAACACTATTGAGATGTATAACTTATATCATATGGATCCAATAATATTCCATTGTAAATAAAAAAGGATAATTTTTTGAAATTTTTCCATATAATGGATTTTGGACATGTTTCTGGGCTATTTTTACACATATTATTAATGTTCAACAACTAAGTAACAATTTTTTTCCCTAATCATTGTAATTAATTTTAATAACATTAAATAATATTTTTTGTAAAAAATTATGTTTAACTTATTAGATATTATAAATTATTCATATTATAAATATGAAATCGAATCATTCAAATTTTAATCATAAAATTTCTAGAAGTTAATTTTAAATTAATCTCATAGACATTTCATGAAAGTGGTTTTTGAAAATGAATATTTATAAATGCTTGAAATGTACTTATAGCCAATTTCAAAGTCAAATTAGTTCTCATGAAAAAAATTAGATTAATTTATATAAAATTAAACTAATTATATTTTAAAATGAAATTAAAATATAATTTATCTATATTAATAAATAATATGAAGCAGGAGTTTGCAATTAAAATTCAATATTTTTCACTATAAATAAAAAAATAAATTATATCAGTAAAATCCAAAAAATTTACTATAAGATAATTTTGATATTATGAATTCAAAAATTATTTATATTTTATCAATTTATATTTCCTAATGTTTTCATAATTGATTTTATTATTGTTCATAGAAATACATATAATGTAGTTGATTTGAGAAAATATTATTTTTCAAAACATATAGACATTATCAAATATTATATATTTCATTACCAATATGTTTTGTTTATGAGAAAATATTATAAATAATATTTTAAAGATTTTATTACTATTTAAATTAATTTATTTATTCTCTATGTTGTAACGAACCTTATGAAAATAATTTTAATAATAAAATGTTGTTTCATAGAGACTCAGTGATGCGTGTAATTCCAGCTACGCCGATGTTTAGTACAGTGAATGTTTAACTTGTTATACAGTATAAAACACATAATTTTTTTTTATCATAAAATTAAATAAATAAAATACATTTTTTTAAAAAGGTATAAAATTTCACGGGGTGTCATTTTACCCCACATAAAATGAATTTCACCCTCACAATTCATCATTCTAATAAAATGAAATAAAGATTATTTTTCCTTATAGTATCTTAATGTTCCCATGTAGATTCTCATAACAAATGATTTATCAATAATACATTAACCTTGTGAGTTGTCTTATTTTTCTAACTATCTCAGCGTGATCAAAAATTTCAAATGGATGTTCTTCATAAGAAATATCAGGCTCTGGTTTAATGTTTTATCAATGAATCTGCCGTATTTTTCTCCATCCTATGGTGGTAATGTATTGAGTGGTGATAATAATTTATCATCTTTAAAAACCAACTCTAGTGAATGTTAAACTCCATCCGTGTTAATATATACTTCAAAAATTTATATTTACAATATATATTTCATTTTTCTCTATTTAAATAATTCCTTCATGTCATTAATTTAAATAATTACCATAGATAAATCCTAATATTGAGTTGGGTAATTTTTATCATGAATAATCAACCTGTATGATTCATAAGCCATAAACATGTTATTTTTTATAATAACACATCCAAACCCCATCATGGTTGAATCAATATAGTTTACAAACCATTCTATACTATTGCGTAATGTATGTATAGTTACACCGACTTACCTTCACTTTAGTTCCTTGAGATTCTCCTCATATTCATCGATCCAGAGGAACATGGAACCCTTCTGATTTAACATGGTGAGTGGATTCTAAATTCATTATAAATTCCCTAAAAAGCATCGATAATATCCCATAAAACCATGAAATTTGTGTATCTCACTCACTATGTCGGGTCTAGTCCAAAATTCAATACCCTACTACTTGTATGGATCTACATTTGTACCCTCCCTTGAGATTATATGACCAAATAATGAATCATTTTGTAGCAGAAATTCAATATTTATATATTTCTCTTACATTTTATCCCTCCATAATTTATTTATTATAATTTTAATTTCATTGTAATTCTCTTATTTGATCTTTTAATAGATAAAAATATCATCTAAAATGATTACCAAAACCTAATTGAGGTAATTAATAAAGACTATGTTCATAAAATCCATGAAGATAGTAAGATCATTGGTAAGACCAAAAAGAATTAGTATATATTCATAGTGTCTATACCATGTATATAATTCCATCTTGGTAATATCATATTTTTTGACCCTCAATTGATTATATCCAAAAAAACATTAATGTTAGAGAAGCATTTATAATTGTGTATATGATCAAATATGTCATCAATATGTGGAAGATGATAATTTTTCTGGATTTTTATCTGGTTCAACTCACGATAATTAATGTAGAGTCACATTGATCCATATTTATTTTTCAAAAAAAAAAGATCAGGTGCACCATAAGGAGACACACATGGCTGAATAGATCCCTTATCAAGGGTTTCTAGGTTTTTATTCATCAATTACTACATCTAAATGTATCCCATTATCTAAGGAGTCCTTGCAATTGGTTTTGGAAAATGTATAAGATCTATTGGGAACTCAATTTCACATTTTTATAGATGGATATGATAGTATTATAGAAGTAAATCCACAAATTCCCAAATAAACAGTCAATCATCAATTTTTTTTTTCTCCCGAACCATTTGAGATAGACACATGTTCTCAATGGAAATCAGTACACATTTACTCGATTTAATCTCTACCAGATGTTCTTACATGTCATCATATTGATAGATGATCATGGGTTATTTTTACATATAAAACATATCTTCCCTTAATCGACAATTTATGTGAGATTTATGAAGAGAAAACCATTCCTTGATAAAAATTACATCAAATCCAACCAGGGGAAAATGAAATGTTTTTTAGTAACCTCATACACGAAAATTTCAACTGGAGGGTAATAATAGACATGAGATACTATCATCATACCATTAGGTGTTTGTATTGATTATTTCACCTATAATCATTTTGGTTAATTATTAATACCGGTAAAAATTTCAATAGATATGAAAGAGTGGGTATATCCAAAATCAAGTAAGACATTAGTTGTTATATAGTGAATGATAAGTGTACCTCTCAGAATTTTGTTACCACACCCCTCTTAAGAAATTGAAATTTCATGAGTTCTTCCATTGTCCCTTGACTAATGATGTTTTTTTGGATCATCATCATTAACCCTCCTATTTTGGCACTGGTCATCACAATGCCAGGTCTCTTTAAACTTGTAGCACTGTAGTGAGGGAGGTGCATTTTGTGCAGATTTCTATCCATTTTAAATGTTTGATATTTTCATCTGATAGCATCATAAATCAAACTAATATTTAATATTCTTATCATAAATAATAAATTCATTATACTCTTTAATAGAATAACTACTATGATTCTTCCCACACTTATAGAATAAAGGAAATATTATCTTATTCTCTCAATGGTTTCTATATTTTCCTTTGTGCCCCAACTTCATATTCTTATTAAATTCATGATATTTATACATATGTCCAATGTCTATTTAAACATGGATTCCGACCTCATAATATCTTCATATCTTTGGATGTCTTTAATGGGTAACAGCCATGTAAGTCCTTTCATTAACCCACTGAAGAATTAGTCAATATAACGTTTAGTTTGGATTGAAATACCAAAACTATACCTAAAAATTATTGTAAAGTTGTCTTCATTTTTACCAAAATATTCATCATACCATTTATTTTTTCAATATAGTCGTTCTCTATTATTTTACGAAGAACATGAGGAATGAAATTTTTGATGAAAAAGTTATTGTACTTGTCCTAATCCATGGAATCAATATCATCTTGTTTCATCATATAGTTGATTAGATTCCACCATGAGTTCTCTTCACCTTATAACTAATAGTGGGACTAAATATTTTTCTCATGTTATGGAGACTAAGGATTGATGAATATCATTTCAGTGGTATTGACCAATTGTTTAGAATCTAGTGGAATAGAAGACATATAGAAATAAGGATTGTGAATCTTCATGAAGGACCCAACAAAATATTGTCACATAAATTTCACTTTTAGATATACAAACTGATACATTGCATGAGAAAATTGGATGATCACAAAAAGATGATTTTTCACTCTAGCTCTCATATCATCCAGATTCTCAGGTGAACAATCATTCCGTTGTCCACCACACATAAAAATAATGAGGTACTTTTGTGTTCCATCTATTGACTAAAACCAAAAAAAATTGATTAAAAAATTATTATCATAGTGGTGTACTAAATAATTATGAAATACCACTTATTGGATGTATAAATAATTACACTTTATTTAATATATGGAACCTTTGGTTTTCCCTGGGTTATTCATAGCCAAATTCCATTAAAATCTTTCATGATGATTCATGATGTGTTTCTGAATTTTCAAATCATATCCCCCAAGAGTCTCAAACTAGCTGGCTAGTAAGGATCATTATCATGAAATAGTTTCCAATTATGTCAATCTCAATATAGTGTATTAAGGGTTCTTTACCAAATGTAAATTTTTTCAATATCCACATCCACTTGTAGTATCCATACATTGATGTATTTCTTGGAAACCAACAACTATATCCTCTAACAAAATACTAGGAAATTTCCATAAACATTTCAAATTCTTTAGAGTTATTCTTATCCATGACCATTGGGATATTACTATGGTTTTTTCTTCCTATTTTATAATTTTTAACTAATATTATTATCTGATACCAACTATAGTGACCATATCTTTTCATACATAAAATTTATATCATTTTTTAAACACAATACATTACAAAAAACACCTAAATAGAATATTAGTTTAGTGACTTTGGAAACATGGGAATGTAAAAACTTTTACATAAGATAGATTCATTATCTACCACTATGTTTATCATGAGTAGAATATATCTCAGACATAGCATACATAATACATATCTTCTTAACCTAGATAATGTATACATAAAAACTGGTCTGCTCAGATTCTCAATAAGGATAAAGAGGGAATATATGTTAGCATAATCATAATTATAAGGGTACGATAACATGATCATATCATTAGAATAACATAAAACGCATATCAAAGATCATAAACATGAATCATGGAATAATATTAATATTTAATAAGACATGAATTTTGTTGGAATCAAGAATAAATGCCATGAAAGCATAACATAGGAATATGACATGGACTTTTTGGCATCCACATAAGCATATAAAATTATTTCTATAGTAGTCAAGTTTTTATTTAATGGTCCTCATAGTTTAATGGCTTCACCCCCAAAACTATCATGGTAGTCATGGTTTAATATTATGACCATATTCGTAGTCAAGGATCACACCATCTTCAAGGTGTTCCACATGATATAGTTGTATATCATGAATCAAACTTCACTTCATTCTAATGGAAAGGCTTGAAGAAGTCTCTCGGTACACCTTTATTATTTAGTATTTCCTTCCAGCCATAAATAGATAGGAAGTCGGAAAGTAATAAACATCTTATGGAGGATATGATGCTGGCATGGGTTCTGGACGTTGGGGGGTTTGGGAGAATCCATTTGATTTAGTGAAGTTTTCCAAACCTATAGTTATTAGAAAAGTATAAAGATATAACCATTCTAGGATAGTTATCATAGGCCAGAGAGATAATCTCTATTCTAGATAGAGGTAGGTGAATCCGAGTTGTTGGGGTCGAGTCTCATGCAGGTGAATTCAGAACATGTGTTGTTGATTCCAAAATGCATGGCTACTTCTTAGAGTAGAAAAATGTCATTTTATGATATACATATAAGAACCCATGTGTTTATAGATTGTGATTGTGTATTCTATATGGTGTCACCTAGATTGGGTCACTTTAGGATATAGAGATGCGGAAAGTTGGAACCTAGGATCCTCAGTCCATTTGACGTTGTGGAGATAATTGAGATGGTGGTGTACTGATTGGATCTTCCACAAAAGTAAATCATTATGAATGATGTCATCAATGTATCAACACATAGTATGTATCACCACAAACCATATTATATGATCGATGTGGATGAAATTTATCTTGAGGCAAATACATCCTTTTAGGAGAATCTATTACGTATGTTAGATGACATAAGAATGTGTTGTGGGGAAGGATCATGTTGATAGTTCATGTGTTATGGAAACATGGATGTGTGATATATTAATAAAGGATGATATATGTAGATATGAGTTCCTAGTGGACTGATATTTTTGACTCGGATTATTAGAGAATCTTTCGAGTGCAACTCGAGGATGAGCTATTATATGGTGGGGAGATTGTAAGATCGCGGCTTTTTCTTATGTTATATTAGGATTTTTATAGTTAATATTTTGATTTATTCTGGGTAGTTTTTGTTGGGTGTTTCATTGGATTGTTTTTGGTCGAATTTTTAGAAAAATAGACTAAAAAGTGGATGTTCATGGTTGGCACATGGTTAGAGAAAAACATGTGCCCCAACCCAGAAATCTGTGAAACATTGGATAATGAAGGATTCAGATGG
Source organism: Viscum album (assembly GCA_963277665.1). NCBI lineage: Eukaryota > Viridiplantae > Streptophyta > Magnoliopsida > Santalales > Viscaceae > Viscum > Viscum album. Next base: position 226,679,955 of record OY728155.1, on the reverse strand, counting down.
TTGGTGCATGTTTTTTCAAACTGTTTTCCCTAAAATAAGAAACCATGAACCCATAAAATAACTGTTGCACAATTGGGGCACGAGTAGGGAAAATTGTGCACCACTATGCAAGAAATCATGAGGAGTAAATAATTAAGAAAAAACATTATTCTGAAAATTCATAAAACCCCCCATAGACTCATCATTTTAACACCTATTATACCCTATGAGGTCTTTCACATTTTTTGAGCACTCGACCTGAATGTTAGGACCTCCCAAACCGCGTTATTTGCAAATTGAAGCCTGTATCGAAGGTCTCTTTTATCACGATAAGTGAATTCTTCTCTCATTCATTAATCATTATTTCGTCATTATTTCCAAATTATTATAAGGATAAAATATTCTACATTAGATCGATCTACATCTATTTTTTGAGATATAGATATTGGAATCATGATCTAGTCCCATATTTTTATGATCATGGTTTTATTAAGTCTTGATTTAGGGTTTTGAGATTCAAATCTAAATCAATGTTATTGTACTACACAATTATCAGGGATTACCATGGGGTGATTATTCTTCAATGACTTGATGTAGCTGGTCTAATATTTAATTCTCATAATCAGGATTATGATATGTGTATTCATGTTTTAAAATTTCTAGTATTCTTTATCGATTTCAATTCCTAAATTTGGTTAGCTTATGTAGCCAATTGAGTAATTGTATGATTGTTAAAATTGATGATTAATTTTGGGGTTAATTATGGGACTAAGGGGATGTCAATTTTGATAAATATTTGTGAAATTATTTATTAGATTTTGGGGATATTATTTTTGATAATTAATTGGATGATTAATTGTTTGACTTAGGGATTTGTGATTAGATAATTAATCAGGGATTAATTATGAGATATTGAAAGGATTATATTGAGATAATTAATTGATGAATAAATTTTGAGTTATCAATATATTTTATTTGAGATAATTAATGGTAGATTAATGATGAGATATTGATTTCTTGATTTGAGATAACTAAAGGTGGATTAATTATGAGATATTGAAATTATGTGTATGATTAATTAATTGATTAATTAATTAATTAATGGTTGTTCGTATATGTGTAATCTTGTGATGTGGTTAATTATGTGTTATTAAATGGTAAATGATAACAAGGATATTTAGGCATGGATTATGATTGTTAACATGTTCATTCAAAAATCTGTTATTAAATGGTTAATGGTAATATAGACATTTGGCCAAGTGTAATGAATGGTACCATACTCATTCCATTTTTCATTATTAATTGGTTAATTGAAAAAAGGAAATTCCAAAAAGTATTATAAATTAAAATGTGGAAAATAAAATGTGATATCTTTTAAGGTATATTGGATTCTATCAAGGGATGAAGTAGGTATTTAGGCTTAGGTGTCCTTTGGAACTCGATGGTTTGTGTGGTGAAATATAGAATATTAATTATTGTGATAAATTTTTTATTTATACATTATATTTATTTATTTTTATAACTACATAAACTATTGGTGATTGGATTTATTTCAGACACCATTGGTTTTGGCTTACAATGTTGTTCTCACACCCTACATAGGTTTCCTGATTAATACCTGAATAGAATTTTTTGTTATAGGATTGGATAAAGGAAATGGGCCTAGGTCTGACATCTGATTTGGAATGGAGCATGGGAGAGGGAACTGTACATGTATCAAATCCTACTTGGTAGTAATGTTGTATTTATTTTGAGTTTTCATTTTATATAATTTATACTTAATTTTGCATGAAATGTTATCAGCTTTAATTTTATATTGTATTTTCTTCTTGTTTATCATGAAATTTTCAATTTATTTATGATTATATTTGATTCCAAAATTGTTTATTTATTTTATTTGGTGTATTAAACTGATAAAAATGGAATTGTATCCCCATGATCGACATAAAATACCATAGATACTAGTCGAAATCCTCTAGTGTACATGGAGGTTCACTTGAGTTCACATATCAGTATGAATCCAATCAATAGTGTTTGGAACTCGATTGAGACACTATTTTAAGGATATAGGATCATTTTTATATGGAAAAATTTAGGTATTAATTTTTGGTATTATTTTTTAATTGTGGAGAATAATCTATTAGCTCATCATATGAGTATTTGAGAATTTTTACAATTATCTTACAATGGTATAAACATTTTATTTTTGGATAATTTATAAATAAGGTCGAAATAGCATGATTCACCCTTTTCTGGTTATCTGATCCTTTAAAATCTGATTTCCATGCATTAGAAATGAAAATTATTCTTTAATACTTTTTTTGGAGAAAAAGATTGGATTGTGGTGAAAATGTATTTAAGGAATGAATTTCAAAATATCATGTCATTATATTTCCTTAATCTAGAGGTAATGTAATTCCTATACCCTTTTAAAAGTATCTTGAAATAAATATTTTTCCTATTAACATCATTATGATAATATCAATGACCAATTTCATAACACATTGGTTAGTAGTTATGTGGTTGTTTACATTGTAATGATCTTTAACATTCTTTTGATCAATGATCTCTTATTTGGAATTATGTTTTTATTCTATTTCAAAAATTTATTTCCCCCACTCTATTTACCTGTTTGGAATCCTAGAATTTTTTATTCTAGATGACCTCAATACATCTTTTTCTATTTTAAAAGAGAATGTTTTATTAACATATTTTACCGTTTGTGTAAACAAACCATTATTTTAAAATACACTAATGTTGATTAGTGAGATGATATTGAAATCACGAGGATTAAAAATCCGAAATATAGGGGGAGTATGAAAGACCCTAATATTTTATAAAATAAAACTATGTTCTATTTATTATTCGATATGGAACACAATATTTATACGTCCTTCCAAATATATGATCGTTATAACCTAGCAATTAATTAGGTGGGAATGAATACTATTGTATACATTTTGAAATATATAATTATATATATTCATAAAATACTACTGAAAATTTCTACGTGAATTATCAATCAAATTTTAGTTATGTAATTTCATTCAAAATATGTTTTCATCAAAAGGTTTTTTTATTTCCTTTCACAAAATATTGGTGTAATTAATTTATTGAATATTTAAAAAAGGAATTAAATTTAATGAAAACTATTTTGTAAACTATAATATAAAAATTTAGATAGGCTGAATTTTTTTTATTTTTCACAAAATATTGATTTTTTCCAAGAATTGTGAAAAATTCTTTTTTCTGTAAAAATCTCAATTTTTCTAATAAATTAAGTATATATAAAAGTCCAATTTTGTTTTGAATATGATTTAAGGTGAAATATTTTTTATTAGTCATATTTAATAAACACATTTACCTTTTTATCTACTTTATATTGTATTTTTGTATAGGTTGATTTTTGGAAATAAAATAGGTTTTTTATTAAAACGGTCTAAGAGGTTATAATATTTATCCAATTAAATTATTTAAAATATTATGTTATAAGGATATTTTTAAATCATATATATATACATTATATAAATAATTATTAATTAAGATAGATAAAATTATTAATATTAGTCATAGTTGTAATATAATATCATCTTTTTTTTAAAACATGGTTGTATGAGATCTTATTTTTTATTGGGTATGGGTGGTTTGTTTTAAATTAATATTTTTTACTTATATGAAATTAATTTATTGAAATTAATTCCATATTTGTAATCATAATGATATATATTATATTATAATATAAACATGATAGTTTTATGAATACAAAATAATTAAAATAAGAAAAAATTATTTCCAATGTTAAGGTGAATATAAATTTAATGGGGGTCAAAAAAACCCTAAGGATAATTATGACCTAAACACTGCTGTAAAATTTATTTTCAGGATATATTTTGACATTATAATGTATATTTATTGGTAATGGTACATTTTAGATCATTATTCTACGTGAAAAAAATTGGTACACCTTTTTCATTTAAAACATCATTAGTATTCCACTCACCACATATGTAAATGGTCACCCATTATTTTGTTCAATTATTACATTCAAAAACATTTTTTAGGGAAAAGACGATGAAAATTTACATTTTATATTAATTTGAAACATTTTAAAATAATTGTTTGATAAAAATCACATCATGTAAAGGCTTTTGGAGCAAACCTAAAGTGGTTTTATGAAGAATAGTAATCGTTCTAAATTGATAGTTTTTATATTGTATCTTATTCCACATTCTAAAAATATTCTTAAATTATTAAAATATAAAATAAAATTTATATATCATATAATTATATTTTTTTATATTCATGGAATATCCTAAACCCATTTCGTATTCCATCAAATGGGATATAAAATCTATAAACATGTTTACTTCTGACCGTCGCCTCAAGAACCGATGAATTTTGTTCTCAATAATCACCTCTCAATGATTTTTATAATGATGGGTTAAAATTAAATAATTTATTTTAACATATATATATATATATATACATATGGAGTTATTATATCACCTATATATTCATACTTTCAATTTCGTGGTGGATACGATAATGTAACCCATGTGTATAGTGGACTACCCTCTCATGAATGGATGTGAATTTTTTCACTATTTATTAAATGGAAGGTAATTAAGAGAAATTTAATTAATATAGGTGATATAAATGAATAATTAATTATATTAATTACTTATTGATCATTATTAAAAAAAATATATTTTGATTTCCCTCTTAAAATGAAAAATGATAATGTCATTCATGTTTAAGATGGGATACCACCTCCATGAAGTTATGTGAAATATTTTTTATTAACACCATTATTTGATGAAATATATAATAATATTTAATGAAATAATATGGTATTTATTATATTATTTTCACTCTTTAAATATCATATATTTCTTAACTTATTTCTATAACCGTCGTTGAAAAAAGGAATCGTTAGTATTGTATATGTATGATATACTATCTCAATGACTATAATATATTTCGTTTTTCATTACCATATTCGATGATTGGATTATTATAATTTATATATAAATATTATAAAATTTTAATAATTATTAATAATTATATGTTCAATGTTGAACTATTTGGACATGAGAAACACACCAAAATCGTTTTGAAATAATGAACTGGTACATCAGCAAGACACTCAACATGAATATAATATATTATGTATTTTAATGTAAGATTAAATAAAATGAAATAAATGATACATAAATAAGATATTAAATTTAGATAATTTATTTATTCAATATAATTATTGTTATTAGTTTATTATACATGAGTTAAAGGATTCATATGTAATGTTTTGACTTGAGGAAATGGTTTTTCTCATCTTTCTTTTATTTCTTTGAGACATATTCCAAATTAACAATTTTATTTTGTTTTGTTTTATATATAATTACAATGAATAAATATTGAATTTAATTTGATGAAAAGAAATTGAGAATTACATACCCATATAGGGCTCTCAATTTCATTAGTTTTTTGATCAAGAGATTTCTAAAGCCTTAAGGGTTATCAACTCAATTTCCCTTAATTATGGAACATTATTATGGAATGTACCAAATTTATTTTTATGGTATATACACTAACTATATTAAATTTAATATCAAAAATCATTTTTAATTCATGGTATTTTATTTTTCAATTTTAATTTTTTTATCTAAGGGGATTTGAATTGATAGTTTCTAAGGGGTAAATTGTTTCTTAAATCAATTTCATTTCATAGGATTATAATTTTATTCCATTTAATTTTTTATTCTATGATTATATTATAATTAATAAGTGTCTATATATATATATTCTAAATTTCAAATTATTTTTTATTTAAATTTAATAACTAATCAATCAATTGATTACATATCAATTCATTGATATGATCATTGTAAGGGATATTCTTCTTAAAATCCATTTATTTGGAAAAAATGTTAATTTTTTGCACCTAAATCCTATTATGATGTTTATATACATAGAAATTTAAATTTAATATCATGAATGTTTTTATTTTTATGATATATAATATAAAAGTTTATGTATTTAATTCATGGTTCTTTCGATTGAAGTGTTACCGGAAAATGATTTTTTTAGAGTATACATTATTTGGGTTCTATTTAAGATCATGGATCTGTTATAAGAAATCATAAGATTTTATTTTCCTAGGCCTAAAATATTTTCTTCTACATGTTTTTATTTATGTGTTTCACATTTTTAATTCTAATTTTATCCCTTATTTTTTTATGAAACATCATGAATTCCATTTATATGTGATATCGATTTTATATTTAGTTGATCATGTATCTTTCTCTTCAATATCTGCAATTTATAAAAAAAATCAAAGTTGTTATTTTATAAAAATAAATGATTCTTGAAAATATTTACAAGATATTTTACAGTATCATTACGCGATTTTTATGGCAGTTTCGAAACATTTTCTAAATTTGACACTTTAGACTACATTTTTTCAAATGATTTGAAAAGAATGCTTACATTACATATTTAGTACATGAATGTATTTTTCTACCATTATATAAATTATTTTAAATAATATTTCCATTATTTGATTCTGTTTTAGTTTTTAAGGAAAATCATTTTTCTAACATTATGGTTTTTATAATTGATTTTAAAAATATATAGGACACTTTCCTAAAAAATAATTAATGATCTTTTAATAGTATTTACATTCATAAAAATCCAAATCCCTTGTTTATTATGAAATAATTGGTATGTTTTTTAATGATAACACCTTTATTATTTTTTTACATGGATAATGTTTGTTTCAAACATATCTTCAAGGAACCCATTTATTTTCCATGGGTTGATATTGTTTCAATGACATTGACATGTAAACTTTTTATATTCCATTGGTTCATAACGCTTCAAAAATATTTTTATGAAACATGTTTCTTTCACATATATTAATCCTAAAATGATTTAATAATGATTATTTATATTTTGAAAAGTAAATGATTCTAAATTTTTTAATCACGGTTTGTTCTTTCAAATTATTAATGACCTTGGGTGCATCTATATAGAACTGGGAGTGGCCATTATAGAATATATGATTGGCTCAACCAGATAGTGCCAACTAAGATCAGTATATCCTATATGATTATTTTTCTATTATATTCATCTAATGAAAAGTGTAATGATAATGTTCTCTGGATAATTATGTTATTATTTTATTGTTTTATAATTCAATTTCTATAGATTATATATGTGATGTGTGATGATGATTTCCCAAGATACCAACATATTTTTGTTATACTTTCTATTGGTTATAAATTTTTCCTTGGAACAAGATTTATTTCATATGGCTTATTACTGCCTCCTTTTATAACACCTTTCATTGTTAAATCCTTATTACTAGTTTTCATGTTTTATAGTAGAGGTATTGATAGGTATTTATATTGTTATGTTATGATCATGCAGCTTGATTATTTCATCACACCCTTATGAACATCTTATTTTAAATAATGAAATTAAATGGTTCATATAAATATTTACCCTTACTGAGCATTTGAACTTATGTTTCTTATAAATCATTTTTCATAGTTTATCATGAATTATGTTGAATTAATTATATAAATAAGGGTTTCATATGGGTGATGACGACCACCTAATGTCAAATAGGAAAATGGGTTTTGATAGAAAAATTATTTCATAAATACTATGGAATATTTTTTGTACTGTTTTGTGTTAATTCTCGATAACTCTAAACATAAATGTTCATTTGGTATTTAAGTGATCAAATATTTTATTTTTTATTTTTTTCTCATTGAGAATATTCTGCCACTATTGTTTGTAAAAATGATAAAATGTAATGTTTATGTTTTTAGCACTATATATGGTAGTTTGTGTTTGGGGTTGTTATTGATAGCAACTTACAACAAATATAGATAAAAAGAATAAAAAATTAATATGGATTAGTTTTTAACCAAAGATATTTTCTTATCATATGTTAAGAATTTCAGTAATGAATGTTCCAACAGATAATCCAATTCAATGTTATTTTTAATATGTTTTCTAGACAACATTTGAAATGAATTTCTAAAAAATATTTTTTACAAATAATACATAAAGGCTAAAATTTTTATTATTAATAAATTATATAGTTTGAAGTTAAATACCTTTTATTAACACCATTTTCAAAATAATATATTTTTGGAATCACTTTTAAAATAATGGAAACTACCATTTCCATATATCCATGAAAATACAAATAAAACAAGATTGCTTTTTTTTATAAATATGACAAATATATAAGAAATTAAAATTTTCAGGATTAATTTGAAAAAATATCTGAAATCCACTAAAAATTAAATATTATGTAAAATCCCATATAAAAAAATAATATTTACCATTATTAACTAAAAATTAGTTGTAAAATATATTAATAGCACTAAAATATATTATGAGAATCCGAAAAAACACACAAATTGATATTTAATAGAAATAGGTTCAAATTGAAATCACATTAGGAGAACTCATGAATATATGGAGTATTATAAAGGTGGTAAATGAGGTAATATATATTAATTTTTGTGTGGATGAAGTGAACCACTTAATTATGGAATAAACAAAACTGAATGAACAAACTATACACCATATAATTAGGTATAACCCCTAGGGTTTGGTAAATATGTTTCCATGTAATGTAATAAAGGCTAAATTTTTAAATATATAAAATAAGTGGGAATGATCGATACCATAGAAGGAAACTTAGTAAATAATGTGGAAGGAAGACAAAAAAATGGGTATACGAAGGGGAGGTACAAACTCATATCTCTAGAGAGATCTAAAATGAATCGGGAAGAAACACCCCATTTGGTGTCGTTCATTAATAAGGAAAAATTTGATATTAAAAAAATTGGTACATTGATATGAGCTCCATTGTACGTTCATGTGGTTTACCAAATTTTCCACCCCACACTAGACAGATATGGGAGCCTAATTGTTGAGCTTCATGGTTATACTAACTATGAACCAACTTTTAAAAAAATATTTTGTCAATATTTCTTAGTACCTCACATAGTTTCTTTATGGCTATGACTAAATTTTTTAATAAATATGTCACCGTAAACAAAACATCCAAACTCTAAATATATTTATAAAATTGAAACTCGAACTCCTAGAAAATAATAAATAATAATAGATAAATAAAATATAGGAACCATAATGGTTTTTGTGAGGAATATATCTTATAGAGTGAGTTATAATCATGCCATGTATTAAAAATTGATATTTAGTATTGAACCATTTATATAGATTTTTTATTGATTATTTTTTCCATTATTGTGTGTGAGTAAAGAGTTGATATTTCTTACTCTACCATGTGATTCAGGTCAATTTCACAATAAATAATGAAATATTAAAATTTTCAACTAATCACCAATTCAATACATTCTTATTTAAACTATATATGATTGGGTAACCAATATTGGCATCAGAGCTACTAGGTATCCTTTTAAGATCAATATATATTTGGGTTTTATATTGTAAAGGTATTTTATCATAGTTGTTATTTGAGTTCATTTGAGAATGAATATATCTCCAATTGATTATTTGGAATCCATTTTTTCAGAATATTTAAAAAATGATCATTTTATAAATAATGTTGATTAACCATTTTTATGGGAAGATTTATTATATTTTTAATTATCAAATACACCAGTACCTCTGGTAAATATGTTTGAGTTTTTTAGAGGATTCTATCAATGGGTTTATTCTTTAATATAATGGCTTATCTATGATGGGTGGATATAAAAATAATATGTATATTAAGGGCTGTTAAATAAATTTCATTCCATCCCCACAATTAGATAATGAATTTATAAAAGGTATAGGGATCAATACTAAAAATGGAATATGTGTTATCAAAAATATATATATTAAGGTAATGATAAAGTCAAAAATTAGAATTTTGGGATTTATAAAATGTTATATAATGATATGTGTATTCCAATAGGATAAATAATTAATGAACTCTTGAAAAGGGTTAACGATTTTGTGATTACCATTAATGATTTTTATAATACTTTTAATGATTAGTATAGAGTTGAATCCTCTATGTTTGCCCATATTTTATTCCAATGTTTCATATATAGAGTATTTTAATCTTAAAAATGTCACAAAATATGAATTTCATCGAATTTTGGTTATATATGGGAATGTAAAGGGATATAACCAGAAGAATATTTGTTTGGAAGTGAAGGAAAACACATTAATATATATGAATAATGAATGATCATAAAAGAAAATTGAGGAAGTTAAAACGTATGAGGATGATGTCTCACATTCGGGTTCTTGGGAAGATGTTCATGACAATACTGAGAATTTAATTTCACAACTCTTAATAGAGGTATGCAGAAGAAAATGTAATAACCATAGTAATTTCACATTAATGTTTTTCTAAAATGGGGAAGATTTAATTTCACTAAAAAAATTTATGTTAGAAGAATATTAAAGAGAATATGAGGAGGAGTCCACTTATGAATTTTAAATGACGAATTAAATTATATTTAGAAGATGTATATTTTCATTAAGAAGTTCATTAAAATAATTTTCTTACATCCAAATGTGTAGTTATTTTTATATGAATGTTTAATCAATGAGTGATGTCTGGAAGTGTATATTTTCTTCATGTGCTAAAATAGATTAAATATTCACTACAATAACAGGTGTCGAGGAGTTATAGATTAATGATTTATTAAGAAAAAGAGTATTAAAAAATTAGTGATGAAGAGTTACATGAATCTCAAAATGAGATCATTTTTAAGATATAATTGAAAGAGAATATCTCCAATGTTTTCAATTTGATTAAATAAAATGATATAATGAATATGTATATAATCTTATTGAATTTGATAATTCAATATTGAGAATGAATTATGTTTAGTTACACCTAAATGTTTTTCAAGATTGACACCTACAATAGAGAATTGTATAGTTTAATTTATGAAAGGTATTTTCTCCTAAGGGAGATATGTTTAATCTCCCATGATAGATTTTTTTGGGAAGTAATTTTATATAAAAAAATAAAGGTATGGGGTCCTTTAATTTCAAATATGATGTTGGGTATTTTTTAAGGAATGATAAAATTACTATAGTTGATGAGTGAATGATTTGTTTGTAATTTATAGTAACACTATAAAATGATTCATTGATATTATAGAATCGATATAGAAGAGTTTTATACCCTATATAAGTGGATATATCAGAATAAAATAACACGGGAGATGATTATATTGAATCTATTTTGTTATGTAATTTGAAATTTCAAAGGATAGTATTGAATTTTATTTGAAAGAAAAAATTATTAAAAAATATCTATGATAAATAATAAAATGATTATATTAGAGATGAAATTTTTTTATCTTTGTATGTAAACCAATCATTCAAAATGATAATTATCTAAGAAGTACTCTTTCTTTAAAAAAATTTATTTCGGAAAGAAGATTTATTTCAATGTTAATTTTTTTATATTTTAATTCATTTATTGAATTGTATTTGGTATAAAGTAGGATTATTTCAGACACATGAAGAATGATTAAAGCTACACCTATAGAGGCCGATATACCTCACAAAATAATTCTTTTTAAATTTCATCCAATAAAAAAGTATTATTCCAGGGAACCAATTTGAAATAAAAAATGGGAATTATTGGAGATGCTGATAGTAAAGTTATTCCACTAATGAGTGTTCTATGATCATATTTATTCATTAGATTCAATAAATTTAAATTAAAGGATCTCATATCAATGAAATAATAATGAAATAATGAAATAATAATATATCTCAAAAGAAGAACAATGGTGTTTTTGAGAAGTGTAAAGAAATTATTGACTCCAAAAGGGTGGAAAAATAAATTCACCAACAAATAATAATAATATAGTCTTATTAATGAATGTTTTAAAAAACATTGTATTTTATATGATGCAATGTTCATTCCTTGGTTTTTTATAATTTTATGGTCTTTGGAAGACTAATTAAGACATTTAAATGTGATGAGACTGATCTTCATATCAGACATAAATTAAATTAAGACCATTCATTCATTTTTTATGAGTTATAATCTGTGAAAATTGAATGAATATTGATGTAAAAATCAATGAGGAAATAATAAAATAATGTTATTCATGATGGAGAGTGTGGAAGAAGAGGTTTTTTGTAGTTAAGACAACATAAGAAAGATGATATTTGGATTAGTGTGACTAATAGAAGAAGAGGAGATAATGTACATGCTAGTTTTTATATACATCATAATAGATATATTATTTGTGTATAAGAAGTAAGTCACATACTTTATTAAGATTTAATTTTTGTGGGAGAGATATAATATTATTTTAAGACAATTAGTTGTGGATGATAAATAATTCATTCTCCAACAAATGGAAGGAAAAAATTCAATATGTTTGACAAATGATGAAATTTATTTATTTTTTGTTAAGAAAAATCATAATGTATAAACTTTTATTTTGAGTAAAAGATAAAAAATACTCATTTGAAGCAATTATGGTGATCTTAGTGGATCTTGTGGTCTCATTTTAGTCCAAATAATACTAAGGATTAAATACTCATTTAGAATATCCAATCATGTATATAGAGTGTCTTTTTTTATTCCACTTATCATTGTACATTAAAAATGAAGTTATATTGCTCAATATAAAAAGTTGTAATGTTATTTTTGTTGAGTCAATAAGGTTTTCTTATGAAATTTTCATTCCATCATGTTTTGAAAATAACAATCACTCTATCTTATGGAAAATTTCATTTTCCCAATGTATTTTTCTTAATGAGGAATATTTTACTTCCCCAACTAAAATTTATCCTTACATGTTTTACATTGTTCATATTTTAGTCTAACTCTTTTTATTAGTATGTAAAAAATTGGTTTCACATATAAAACCTCAAAATTATATAAAAACATAGATATAGAGTACAATGTTTTCAGGCCCCAAATTCAAGTTCCAAATTATATGAAATTCAGAATCCAAATTCTCTAAACTTAATTATGTGAATACTCTGAAATTTAGACACCATATTCTCTAAATTTCAGACTCTGGATTCTATGAAATTTAGACTACGAATTCTCTAAAATTAAAACTCCTAATTATCTGAAATTATGACTCTGAATTCTATAATATTCAGATTCTGAATTCTTTGAAATTGAGACTATGAATTCCTTAGAATTCTGGTTCCAAACTCCATAGAATTCAGGTTCCGAATTCCTTATAATTTAGGTTCCGAATTCCTTAGAATTCATGTTCGGAATTCCTTAGAATTCAGGTTCCAAATTCCTTAGAATTCTAGTTTTGACTTTCTAGAATTCAGACTCCTAATTCCTCATAATTTAGACTCTGAAGTCTAGAGAATTCTACTTCCGAATTCCTTGAAAAACCTAATTTTCATATCCTTGTAATGTGAACTATGAATATTTTTTATAGACTCCGAATGTTATTTTTACGTAAACTCTGAAAAATAAATTTGATTGAGAAACCATATTTTACATATCCATGTTATAATTATAAAACGTTGTAGTTCATTATGTTACTGACTAGCCATATATTGAGTGAAACCTGTATAGGTCTCTTCGAAATTCAAGGAATAATATGACTGTTGGAGGAGGGAGCCGACTGATGATGTTGTGCCTCTAAACAAGAGCTCATTTTAAAGAACCCCTAACTGAATATAAACACCTTAATGAATCTAGTGATTAATGCTGCTGAATTGACTTATAGAGAGATAGAGACTTTAATGCTTCGTGCATACTTAACATCTTGTTCAGATTTCATAGCTTGACTCTGATTGTAGTTGTGTACAATAGAGGGCTTCTGGGGACAGGAAGACAGAGGTGCTGGCTACCTTGACGTTTGAGGGCTTGAGAGGATAAAATAGCAGACTCTAATATTCTTATCGAGGGCATACCCTATTGTGGGTAAGGCAGATATTCTTGAAAGTATAAATCAAGGGACCTTTATCCAAGGATTTTGGATACCCTACACATTGGGTTAAAAAATTACATACTTGTTACTTGTATTGTTTCATGTTTATTTTCCGATGCATTTTGATCATAAAGGAAAGTATTACTATCTTATAATTTCTTATACTTGTATACTCTTATTTGTAAGATTCTATACACTATAAGTCAGAATCCTTATCCTTGTAAAATTTTCTTAAGATTCATTTCCAGAATAGTATTTATGGAATCAAGAATGTTTGTAGAACTAAATGATCTTGTGAATTTAACTTGTTTAACCTTGTGAAACAATAGATATTTTTAACCAAATTTAAAGGTTCCAATTTAATTTATAAAGTATAAAAATCACCCAATCTTTTATATTGAGAATCTACATAATTATTTTGATCCTACAATTAGTATCAGAGGTAGTTTATGAAATACTTATATTCACATATAAGTTTTCTATCTCAAATTTCATTTGTTGTATAATTTTGTTGCTTAAGATATTTTTATCCATGTATACAAACTCTAATTACTAATAAGTTTGTTTGGAAGTATTTTTTCATTGAGATAGAATGAATGAATATTGGTTTGATTGAAAATCATAATCCTAATAAACGACCAATATTTTATGGGAGTGATTATTAATATTGAGCAATCATATGAAGACTTTTTTATAAAAACTAGAGTGGGCAACATTGTAATGTTTACTAGGGATGACAAGATTTCTGATAAAGAAGTCAAAAAATTTACTAATCACGAAAATTCCGAATATCAACATAAATATTTGGTATGTAATACTTTGTTGTGTTCCATGACCAGGAATATATATACCCAAATTTCTTCTTGTGAAGCTACAAATTATATTTGGATGAATCATGAAGTTACTCATTTTTTTAGTTCCACTGTTATCGAAACAAGATGTGGTTTTCATAGAGAAGAATATCATGGTTTTTTATTTCTTTATAGAGAACCAGTCTGCAAGGTACAACAAAAAATTATGACCATTGTTAACAGTTTACCATCCGTGGTTGAAAAAGGTTTAGATGATGAGGCCTTTGGGGACATGATTATAAATATCATTCTTAATTAGTGGGAATCAAATAGAACAACTACTGATGAAAATAAGAATGTATCATAGATTAATCTTGATGATATTTTTAGATGTATTCTTCAACATGTGACTTGAATGAAAGGAGACACTGACAATGTTTAGAATAATAATGTGAATGAATGTGTTTCCTTTACAAATACCTCTAATCATTTGAATTCCAAATCATATGAGATATTTACAAGATCTAAATCGAATAAGGTCATTGTTTTATCTGAATCAGGTGAAATTGAACATTGTGAGACTGAACTCGCTAATATTTCTCAATGTATGAATAAGATATTTGGGAATAATGACTTTCAGTATAGAGATAAGAAGAAAGAAAGAAAGTATAAGAAAGAATCTAAAGTCACTTGTTATGAATGAAAAAGAGTAGGGCATAAAAGGCCATATTTTATTATTCTTAATAGAATATATTGAAAGGGAAATCATTATGAAATTAATAGAAAGAAATATTACAAGGATAAATCTTCAAAAAATTTGAATTCCAATGATACCTGGAGTGTCGGTGGTAGAGACTCTTCTGAAGAATCCTCAGATTACAAATCTTCAGGTCAGAATAATCTTGGTTTACTTATCAAGTTACCTATTGAAAATCATTGTTTAATGGCCAAGGTACATAATAATGAATCAATAACCAATTTATCATTGACTTCTAATTATTGTGAGAGAAAATATTATGAATCTTTGAATGAATAATGATTTTCTAATGAAGATAATACTTTACCTACTTATGAAGAAGTTTCTAGGTTTTCTGTGCTCCTTGAAAATGAAAATTATAAATTGAAGAAAAAGCATGTTAAGGAAAATTATAGTATTTCTATTCATACAATGGAAATAAAATATCTTTCTAAAGATATTGATAAAAACCCATAGATTTTGAATTATTTCAAAAAACCTTAAGGAAGTTAATTTTGAGAAGGGTAAAAATTTTGAGGAACTAGAAAAAGTAATATTTATGAAATTTTTTTTCAAGACTAACTATAGTGATAAAATAATGTTTTTGAGGATAATAAAATAGTTCTTAAGCTGAAGTCAGAAATATTTTCCACGAGGAAGTGTTTTTCAAAAATTACCTTAGGTAAGGAATAATTTGACAAGATTTATTCTCAAATTTTACCTCTAAAAAATAATTATGGATTTGGTTATACTCATTCAAAAATGATTTTTAGTTACAATTATTTTGTACCTAAAAGTGCTCCATTCATCACTAAGTGTTAGTGGGGTTTCCATTGGTGAAAAAATTGTTCCTTAAACAAAAGTTATTCTTTAGGTTTTAATAAATATTATTTTTCAATGAAAATGTGGATTTCTAAAATTTTACTTTCTGATGTTTCCATATGTATGAAATTTTGGGTTCCAAAAGTCTAACACTCTTATTTTCAAGAAATTTAAGATAGTACCAACAAAAATACATGGTACATGAATTTTTGATGTTCACGACACATGATGAGTAACAGAAACTGCATTGAAAATATTATCAAGACGAAGGGAGGAAAATTAACTTTTGGAGATAATTATCAGAGATAAGTTATTGGTATATATATTATTGTATTTCTTGGAAAAATTTGATTTCAAATGTTTTTTTATTAAGGGTCTTAATCACACCCTTATTAGCATAAATAAATTATGGGATGAAGGTTACCTTGTGAATTTTAGGAATGACAAGTTCTCAGAGCATAGTTCCAAGGAAGAGTTTATTCTTTATGACCGTAGGCAAGATAATGTTTACACATTAAACATAGATGACCTTAGGGGTGAAGTCCTACCTTGGTTTAGTGCAATAGAAGATTATTATTGGTTGTGGAATAAAAGTTTATGACACTGTATCCTTAGGAACCTAAGAAAACACTATATGAAAAGACTAGTAAAGGATCTACCAAAGATTAGATTTGATTCATTAAAAGTTTGGGATACTTGTAAATATGGCAAGCAATATAAATCCATTTTAAAATCAGTCGGTGATGTATCAACCAATGATAAATTATATTTGGTGTATATGAATCTTTTTGGCCCAACAAAAATTGGAAGCTTTAGAGGAAGATATTAGGTATTTTTCTTAGTTGATGATTACACTATATTTACATGGGTCTATTTTCTAGAAAATAAATCTGAAGATTTTTCATATTTCAAAATTTATAGATCCCAAGTTAAAAATGAAAAAACCCTTCCTCTGATAAGTATCCAAAGTGATCCTGGAGGATAATTTCAAAATTATGATTTTGAAACTATTTGTATTAGAAAAGGCATTACTCATATCATCTCAGAACCCTAAACACCTCAAAAAAATGCTGTTGTTCAAAGAAAAAATATAATTATTCAAGAGATAACAAGAACCATATTGAGTGAATATTTAGTAGCCAAAAATTTTCTATCTGAAGCTGTAAGTTCTGCTTCCTATACTATAAACCATTTTTTGATTAGACAATTTCTTAATAAAAATCCTTATGACTTTTGGAATTGTAGAAAACTTAGACTTTACTACTTCAAGGATTTTGGTTGTAAGTTATTCATTCTAAATACTGAAGATAATATACAAATTTTTTCACCAAAATCTGATAAAGAAATTTTCTTAGGCTACTCCACAACTTATAAGGAATATAGAGTTTTCCATAAAAATTCTTTTAATGTTGAATAAATAGTACATGTAAATATTTATGAAACCAATCCTTTTGTTTTTAAACAACCTTAGCCTACATAATCAAATGCTTTTTGAAAAACTAATTATCAACCATTGATTGAAGATCCTTTTGATAAGGGAAATCTCCAAAAAAATGTTTCTAAAGCATTTACTTGAGAAGACATTCTACCCTATGTTGATGAACAAGTTTTAAAAAACCCAAATATATTGTTTATAAAGAATCATCCCAGTGATAGTATTATTAATGATGTAAATCAACCTATAAGGACTAGAAGATACTTAAGAAATGATGTAGAATATAGAGAATACTTTCCCCAATTATAATAAAAAAGAATTAATGAAGCTTTTGGTGATGATGATTGGATAAAAGCTATGCAAGATGAGCTAAATAGATTCTGAAGGAATAACGTCTAGACCATGGTAAAAAGTCTATAGGAAACATCTGTTATTGGAGTAAAATGGGTCTTTAGAAAAAAGTGTGAAGAAAATTGAATCATTGTAAGAAATAAATCTAGATTGGTGGCTATAATCAACAAGATGAAATAGACTATGAAGAAACCTAGGCTATAGTAGCTAGACATGAATATATCAATATTCTAGTTTCCTTTGCATAATTCTTCAATTTCAAACATTTTAAAATTAATATTGAATGTTCTTTATTTAATGGTTATATTGAAGAGGGTGTTTTTATTGAACAACCTCCTAGTAGTGAAGATAAGAATCATCTTGAACATGTTTTCAAACATACCAAAGCATTGTATGGACTCAAAAAAGCCCCTATAGCCTGGTATGACAGATTTAAATGGTTTTTTCTTCAAAAAAATTATGTTAAGAGAAATGCTGATCCAATCCTTTTTATAAATAATGATACGAAAAATGTTTTAATTATTCAAAATTTTTATTGATGACATAATATTTTGTTCACTCAGTAATCTTTAATATATTCCTTTTCAAATATAATAAAATTTGAGTTCTATATGAGTAAGATGGGTGAGTTAACATTTTTCATTGGTTTTCATATTTCCAAATAACCAGAAGAAATCTATATATCCCATCATAAGTATATTAAATATCTTTCGAAAACGTATGGATATTACTACACTAAGAGTATACGTACTCCCAATGGTACCTCAAATTCACTTGAAATTGATGAAGCTAAGAAACTAGTTGATCAAATATCTTTTAGAGGTATGAAAGGAAGTCAACATTACATGATAACTAGTCATCCAGACTTATTTATTTTAGAATAATTATGTTCAAGATATCAATCTAATCCTAAGGAATCTAATTTAATGGTAGTGAAAAGAATATTTCTCTACATAAAGGGAACCATGGATCTAGGAGAAATGATTTTTTAAACAGTTTTTTTGATGCTGGCATTGTTGGACGTAGAATAGATAGGAAAAGTACATCTAAAACTTTTAATTTTTTTGGAGATTCATTAGTATCTTGGTCATTAAAAAATATACCCTCAGTATCAATTTCCACTATTGAAGCTGAATATATAGCAGGTGGAAGTTGTTGTGCTCAAGTGTCGTGGATCCAACACACACTCACATACTATGGTATGAGTTTTACCAAAAATCAAATATTTTTTGATAATACTACTGCAATTTAATTAAGTAAAAACCCATCACATCACTCTCTTGAAAAACAAATTGATATTAAACATCACTTTTTTAGGGATCACACACAAAAAACATATATCATTCTTCAATTTATCAGAACGCATGACCAACTTGCTGATATTTTCTCAAAATCCTTACCATCTGATAGATTTTAATACATAAATTTGATGTTAGGAATGATAACCTTACGGTAATATTCTATATCAACATCTTGTTGAAACATATCTCTTTACAGTAGGAAACTCCTTTTCATAGGGGGAGTACATTTTCTTGGTAGCTAAATTTTTTTTCATAGTTAAAATTTTCGTTGTTAAAATTTACATAGTTCAAAATGTCATATTCAATATTTTTCCATAATAAAAACATATGAATATAATTTTTTCCAAGAAAAAATTTCCCCATTATGAATAATATTCCTACTAATCTGAAAGGTATTTTTCCCTTCTTATGTCATCATAATCATTTTTTTCCTTTCAGGTATTTTATTTTATTTTTTATTTTTTTGGATTTACTATTCCTTAAAAACAAATGTTTTATGTTAAAAACCTAAAATTATCGAAATCTATCAAAATATTCCTTTATCCATCATCACAACCGTTAGATCTTCCCAAGATGCTTTCAATTGTTTAATCAATCTTAGAAGATAAACCGTCACTTCGATTGCCTATATAAAGGACTCACATTGGTTATCCAACATTGAAATTCAATCCATCATGTTCTTAAGCACTGATTATTTTTTTAAATGTATTTCTAGATCTTCAATGTTTCCTTACTTATGAATTTCTGTTGTAGAAACTTCTCAAAAAGTGATTTCAAATATTAAGGAAATCTATGAGTGGTTGATCTACCAAGAATGGTTAGTCGATCTGATGTTTTATGCCTCGTACATTTCGGTTGTGTCTGGGAATATCAAGCTGAACAGCTGGGAGTGTGTTTGCATAAAAAAACCAAGATCACAGGATCTGGTGCATCCGGATTTGCTGGTTGAATTTTTATGATACAATTATCTTTTTCAATGAAGTAGGAAGAGTTAAATATTCATTCAAGAGCTTCAGAAAGACATATTCCTTTCTTATAACATGGCACAAAATATTATAGGAATTCCTTATGAGGTAGAATTTTTGTTTTTCTCTCACAAGATACATGAGGTAATAGGTTCCTTTGATAAAAAAATTCTTTAGTTTATATTGTTCTTGAAGAAGTGAAGACTCAAAAAATTATTCACAACTCTAAAAATATTCGGATTCTTCAGTTACGGGTTCAAGGTTTTCTAATTCCGATACAAGGGGAAAATGATGCCCTGAGTAAATTTTATACTTATATTTTTGATTTCATGGTTTATGAAAGAAAAACCTAGTTAAGTATATCATGGTTATGATTGAGACTATAAAGATTTCAATATGAAGTCTTAGATTATCATACACCCGACCATTCATTCAATGATCATTGTCCTTTGTCTTTAGTCATTTTGGATTCCTTAATGTTTTAAGCTGAGAAATTGTATATTGATGTGTTTGAGTGATGATAATCTAAAGAGGATGATGATTGGATTTAATATCAATCAGGAGAATTTCATAATTTTTCGGAAGAATATGTTGAAGCCCTATCAACGAATCCAGTAGTGGCTGAAAAATCTAAGAAGGGTGGATGAAAGTGGAAGCTGATAGAACAAGAAGAGAATAAAAAAACACCAGTGGATATGGAAACTAAATTTGCACCTCCAAATCCAAAGAAGCAAAAATCATATCCAGATTAAGTAGTGGAAATGTGGAGAGAAGATAAAAAGAACAAGAAGGAAGGGGATCCTATGTTTGTCCTGGCCCTGCTGAGTCAAAAGAATTGAAGGAAAAGACCTCTGATAATCTTGAAATGGAAGAAAAAAATAATAAAAAGAAGAAGTTCTTTGAGGCTAAGATAGTGCAATTCCTTCTGAAGGCTACTGAGATAGCCTCCGTGAATAATCTGGTATGAGAATAATTTTTGTTAGAACCATTACCAGAGACTCTGGGAAAGTAGTTAGTGATTTTGGAAAAATATCAAGTCTAAGAAATAGTAAAATAATAATAATAAGAAGATGATGAATAATGGATTTTTGATACTGGAGATACCATAAAGAAAGTAGAAGATTATCATGAGAAGGAGAGTCCCTCTAAGAAATTATCCATTTGAACATCTGAAGCCGAGTCTTCCATACATGATACCCCAATAAATGTTGAGAAGGGTGAGTAAGGAGTGAGTAAGATGTCTGAAAATGATAGTAGAAATACTGATTTCATTGACCAAGGTGATGTTGAGGCAGGAGATGAGAAGGAAGAAGTTGATGAAGACAAAACTTCTCAGCAATCAGATAGTGAAAATTAATCTTCTAATCAAGAATAATTCATTCTGAAGGCTGATAAGAGAATATAGGTGGTTGTGGATACACCTAGAAAAGTTGTGGTAACGAAGAATGATGCTTGTGGTTCATCTAAGAATAAGGAAGTTGAATTAGAAAAGAATCCTCAAGAACTAAAGTCTCAGATTCAGAATCGTCTTCTCATGGACATGACATTGATGTTCAGTTTTAAAAAATATTGTTGGGACTATTCCAATATTTCCCAGTATAGAATCTATATTCTAGACGCTTCAACAATCATTAAATCAAAAATCGGATTCAGTATCCCTGGTAATGGATAAGTGTGTCAAACTTGAGGCAGACATCAAGACTTTTCTCTTTAGCTATAAGGCTCATAAAAGATCATGGAAAAAGATGAAAATACGATCAAGGAAGAAAAAATAATAGATGAGAATCTTTGATGAATTTCAATAAAGTGTCATGGATTCTTTTGACATTGAAGATGTGACGATCAAGAATCTCACTAATAGTTTTGAGGAAACGATAACTCTTGGGCAGACTTCTCAGAAGTAAGTAGTTAAGGATTTGAGTGGGAAGCTAAACTAATTTGATCATAGTTGTAAAAGGGAATGGGATCTTAGAATTGATATTGAATAGAAGATTTCTAAGAAGGAAGAAGTCTTGAATGCCCAGGCAGAGAATAATAAGGCTCACAAAGAAAAAAGTAAATCCTTAGACAATAAAACTAATAATTAGTATCAGTTTCTCAAGCGTGCAGAAGAGGATCACAAGGATAACAATAAGTTAAAAACAATAGTGAATAAGCTAATGCCGAAGGAGAAGGAAGGATAATCATTTCCAAACCCAATATTCTGTGGTATTTCTTAGTTGTTCAAGTTCTTTTAATCACAATGAAATTTTATTTTCTCTTCATATATCGTTTGGTTGTTTAGTACTAATATTTCAGGTACAATATTTTATTTCCCATCCATGTATTTGTTTTTGAAAATCACAAAGCAGGAGAATGGAATGTCCAAAAGAATACTTAGTAAAGAATAAATTTCCTTATGTATGGGGAAGTATATGTAAGGGTTATTTTTTATCATGGTGATTTTTGTATGCAAGAAAATGAAAAATTTCATTCATTAAATTCATAATACAAACCTTAGTATTTCCAAAGCATAAGGAGGAGTTAGTCGTATTCAATTTAATCTATATGTAAAGGGAGATAAGTTTTTTTACAAGCCCATAAAAAATTCTATGTCCTTATATCCTTTTTCATAAGGATGTCTGTGCATTCTTAAAAGTGTGAGATTGTTGAGTCAAAAAGGATTTCTTATGACATTTCCATTACTTCATGTTTTGAAAATCACAAACACTCTATCATTAGGAAATTTTCATTTTCCCTATGATTTGACTTAATGAGTAATATTTTCATTCCCCAATGAAAATTTATACTTACCTATTTTTCATTGTTCATAATTTAGTCTAACTCTATTTATACCTAAGTAAAAATTTGGTTCCACGTCTACATCCTTAGAATTATATAAATACTTAGATATAGAGTAATCTGTTTTCAGGATCCGAATTCAGGTTCCGAATTATCTGAAATTTAGAATCCAAATTCTCTAAAATACAGAATTTAAATTCTCTGAAATTCAGACTTGGGATTCTCTGAAATTCAGACACTGAATTCTCTGAAATTCAGACTCCGAATTCTCTGAAATTTAGACTCATATTTCACTAAAATTATGACTCCTAATTCTCTAGAATTCAAACTCTGAATTCATTGATATTCATACTATGAATTCTTTATAATTGAGGTTCCAAATTCCTTATTATTTATGATCTGAATTCTTTATTTTTTAGGTTCTGAATCCTTATAATTTGGTTTTAAATTCTTCGGAATTCAGAATCTGAATTCCTCATAATTCAGACAATGAAGTCAATAGAAATCTGATTTCGAATTCCTTGAAAACAAATTCTAATATCCTTGTAATGTAGACTCTTAAAATTTAATTTAAACTCAATAAAATTATATTCCCCTAGACTCCAAACAATAAACAGTGTTGAGAAACCATATTTTACTTATCTTTTTTATAGTTCTAAAATGATGTTGTGAATTATATTACAAACTAACCATTTGTTGAGTGACATGTTTATAGGTCCCACCTAAATTCATGAAAAAATATGACCATTAGAGGAGGGATCCGACCATTGATGATGTGGATATAAATAGAATCCCATTTGAACGACCCCACAACTGAACTGAAACATGTTGATAAATCTAGAGATTACGTAATTCTGAAGTGATTTATAGAGAGAGAGACTTTAATTCTTTGTTTTTACTGAACATCTTGTTCTGATTTATTCGTGTGACTCCAATTATTGATATGTACAATTGAGGGCTTCTGAGGATAGGCAGACAGAGGTGCCGACTATCGTGATGTTTGAGGGTTTATATGGATAGTAAGTGAGGCTCTGATATTTTTATCGAGTGATTACCCAGTTCTGGGATGAAGGAGATTCATGAATGTATAAATCAATGGAACTTTATCCAAAGATGTTGGATACCCTACTCTTTGGGTTAAAAGATTTCTTACTTGTTAATTTTTTATTCAAGTTTATTTTCCACTGCATTTTTATCATAAAGGAAAGTATAACTGTCTTATAATTTCTTAAACTTGTATACTTTGATTTTTAATATTCTATACACTTTCAAGTAGAATCCTTGTATTTTTAAACTTATCTTAAGTTTCATTTCCGGAACCATATTTCCGGAATCAAGAATGTTGGTAGAACTAAAAGGTCTTATGAATTTGCCTTCTTTAACATAGTTAAACAATAGAATGTTTTAACCAACTTTAAAGGTTCCAAATGAATTTTTAATGTATACAATTCACCCCTCTTATAAATATTTCATCTAAATCATTATTTTGATCGTATAATTTTACATGATATCATATAAGTGAAAAGTACATAATTTATTGAGTTATTCCCTTGTATAGGTTCCTAACATCTGAGCGACATTATTAAATGATTTTAAGCCTAATAAACCATCAAATAAAAACTATGGATCATAATTTTTAATATATTTGGATGATTACTTACATAAAATTGAGAACATGAAAATAAAATAAACTATATTTATATTAATCATCTATATTAATCACCCAACCCTTCTTAAGCACTTACATATGCATATTATGAACTGGAGAATACATGAATAAAATGGATGATCTAGAAACTCAATAATGGAATAAGTATTAAAATAAACAAATATATTATGGTTAGAAGGAAGAACACGATGACATAAAAAGGCATGGAACATAAATAAAAATATGGAATAATAAAATTTAAATCATTGGATCATGTAATTGTGGAAATATATGAATATTTTTTACCATAAAACATGATATAAACTTGAGTTAAGGCTAACTTCCCAAACAATATCACATGGTGGAAAAAGTCCCATAAATGAATTATGTTTACTATGGGTCCTAACATAAAATTTCACGAGACTAAACATTACCCAAACAGTTGGAGAAAAATCTAGGAAAACCCTTCATAACATGTTCATTCATACGTGTACCAAATGGAGACTCAAATATAAGGCATTATCATGAGGGTTACTCGTTGAAATAAATGGGCATTATAATCATATCATAATGCATAACCAATAGTCGTATCATAATGATGTCCATAAAAAATGGATTTAAAACATACATGGACATTTATAAGGTAAATTAGACATATTTCAAGAGAAATTATGTCCAACTAAAATGAAACCATGTTAAAATAATGTTTTAGAAACATTAAAAATATCCCCTTTAGTGTGTTTTAAGTGAAAATAATATAAAGTATTTAAAACAAGAAATGGATGATTTATAGCATAGAACCAGAAATGATCATATATATTTATCATGATTGATATTGTTATTTTATAAAAATATTATTGTATTATCCTATATTATTTATAGAACATGAAAATGGGTATGAAATATGGACATTTCTTATAATAATACGTTCTTATCATGAAAAATTGAAAAAAAAACATATAAAACATGATTTTCCCCATTAAATAATGAAGAATTCATATTGGATAATATTTTCCAACACATAATTATAATTTATTAGTATTACATAATAATAATTATTAATTACATTTGGGTAAAGGGAGAAAAAGTGAAACCCCAATGAAAAATGGAGGTTTGGAAAGAATTAATTAATATATGTTTGAAAATGTTTTTCACCTCTACTTAATGTCATAGACAATAAAATTATATCTATTGTTTAATTAATTATTAAAGATGTATTTTTGTATTATAATTTTACTATGTTCATTTATCGCCTTTTTGATTGGGTTTAAGATTCTATTTCATCATTTGATTAGTGTTTGTTTTCTGAGTTTTCATGATCGGTTTGTTTCTATAAAGGTATGAAAGATCATGTAAAATGAGAATAACACCCCAGAATTTAAATTGTATATTATTAATTAAATTAAATTAGATTAAATTTTCATATATAGCATATTTTATACGAGATCTCTATTGTGGGGGGTGCGCCGAGAAAGAGCTCTGATTTCTAGGTTTCCCACTGTCGTTGCCTTCCATTTCTCTGCCTCAGGTAGGCGACAGCTTCTCTCTCGGGGGTTATGATCGTCATGATCGCGGTATGTGTGTCCTCATCCAGTGGAGACGTTGTGGCTTCATGTGTCAAACTTGTTTTAGAATTTCCACCATATTCATGCCATATCCTTTGAATTGTTTAAGGTTTCCACATTGGTGCGGTGTAGGACCAGGGGTCATGTTTTCTTTTGCGTTGAGGGTCACATACACATTTTTGTGTCGGTTGTGGGAGTGTTTGCGAGGTCTGTTGTGGTCTCAAGTGTGGTCATGCAGGTGGAGAAGGGAGTTATTCTGGCTTGCAGCAGAACATTTATTCTGTGATGTGTTCAGGTGGATGGCTTTCCTGTGATGTTTTTAGTTCTATATTTTTGATTTGTTTTTGGTTGGTTTCGATCTATGGTGTGATTATGGTCTTTTGGTGAGGATTTGAGGTGTGTGGATCGGTGGTGGTGGGTAGAGGGAGAAAACGTCATCAAGATTTTGGATGTGTTCCAGTTTTTGTTCTTTTCATTGTCTCGTTCTGCTTGGATTTTATTTTTCGTGATTTGTTTTGGAATATTCTTCTCTGGTATTAGGTGAACCTACTTTTTTTGCGTTGCGGTGAAATGTGTTGAGACTCTGTTTTGGTGGATTGGATTTTTTGGAGGTAGAAATTAAATCTTTATTGAATTAGGTTATAGTTTTAAATCTTGAGAATATTCATCTGGAGCGGTTGTTGGATCATACATGATGCTGTTGGCTAGTTCGTGGAAGGCGCGGTGATGGAATTACTATTTGAAAATTTTGAATTTTGAAATATATATTATAAAAGTTTTTTTTGTAGAAGTTCATGTATTATGAGGCGTGAATGTTTTTGTATGGTTCAAACGTTCCTCAAATTGGCCTTTTAATAAAATAAAAAAATTAATTTGTCCATCTTTTATATTATATGACCATGATTTATTAGATAAACAATTATTGAAAATGATTTAATTTTCTTTACTAACATCACATACTTATATCATTTAATTTAATATCAATTTTATATAAGGGTTAAAATCATTATAAATGTTGCAATATGTTTAATAAAATCATATTTAACCATAATAATGGGATTATGACCAAAATTAAAGGAGGTAAGGGAAAATGGAATCTCAACATCTACGATGGGAGTAAATTGACACATCACGAGAAATGTTTTCAAATTTAAAATAAAAAAGAAAGAATAAGAGGATTGGTGGTGCATATTCTATTAAAAAAATAGTATATATATATATATATGATATTAGAGTTATTATTTTACTTGGATATAAGGAGGTCATGATTGGATATAAAAAGAATATAAATTTAAAACAAATTAAAGAAAATGACAGTTTATTTAACATCTTGAATGTATTATCATTGTGAATCTGTTTATGGCACATGGATTTGATCTTTTACTGAGAAACAATCTACTGGGTATAGGGGAGGTGATTGGGATGATAATTTTATAAAATTCATACAATATTCAAGTCTTACAAGGTGTTAGGGGAAGAGGTTGTATTTATATGGGGAGGTTAAGGGTATTTATTATTATTATATTTATTATTAAACAGAATTGGCTCATTAATATCAATAGATTTGATAATTATCAATAAATATTTTAAAAAATGAGGTATACTTCGATATTATGTTGCTTAAATTAGCCATACCTCAATAATGTCTAAAAAATTCATGTATTTGACTAATAGTGTAAATTATTGTATTTCAATACTCCCCAAATGTTCAAAAGTTTTATAAAATATATTAAAAATTCATGATAACCATTTTCATTTCATTAGAATTCAAATATATACTCCATTTAATGAAAATAATTTTCTATATATGATAAATTTAATTATTAATTAAAATTGTATTTTATTTAAGAACTTATGAATTTAAAATAAAAACTTACTTTTTGAAAATATGAAAATTTAGTTAATGTATCATAAAATTATCTTAAAATTATAAGAAAAAATAGTTTTTAATGAATATATTTTATGAAAATATATCTTATTTTATATTTTTATACTTATTATATAATTGTGAACAAATATTTACAACTTAGAGAAATACCAACACATAATTTATATTGTTCAAATCATTTATTTAGTTATTCCACAATATAAATATATCATATTTCCAGTAGTAAGATACATATTTTTTAAAACATTCATAGGTTAGGTTACTATTCTATTCATCCAATTACTATTTGTAATGGTCACATTACTATTCCTAATTCATGTTACTATTCCATTGGTATAATTTAATTAATTTCTATAAATACAGCTTATTTAATTATTAATAATGTTTTTATTGGGTTCTTTATGTTATGTATAAATTTCATACTATATAAAATAATTATGGGAAGATAAATTTCATTGTTAAAATTTTGGATGATTACTTTCTTCCCCATTAATTAAATTCACCCTTTAAATTTCATTTAATATAATAATGTTAAAAATGTGAGGGTAATTCTCTATCACATCGTTCACTAATTCCAATGTTGTGTCTTTGTATTTATAGTTCCTCTATAGTACATTGAGAATGGGAGTTGTCTATTTGTATAGAAATTGTCTCTATGGTATATTATCTTCACTAGATTTTCCTAATATGAGAGGTCGCTTTTCAAATTGTTACACCTCTAGACTCAGTATATGCGAGAGATCTAGTATGTACATCATCAAGAGGGATATGTGGAATACAACATTTACGTTAGACATGGTAAGTGTATGTTCTATTCAAGAAGGAATGTCTACTATATGATAAATAATCCTAAAGGGGCTGATGTACCTAAGACTTAGATTTCATTACATCCCAAATCTCATGATCATCATCCAAGAAGATATGTGGAGGAATAACATGTCTCAAAACATAAACTCCATTTCCAATCGACTTTTTTCTGAATAACTCTTTTGTAGACTTTATTATTCACTGAAATTTATCTGAATGGTTTTATCCATTTCAAACATTTCATTGATAGTTTTAGGTTCTACCATCTGAAGTTCACCAACTTCATCCCATCATGCCAATGTTCTGAATCAATTACCATAGAGGACTTCATATTGATATATTATGATTATTAAGTGGAATAAGTAGTTGTAAGGGAACATAAAAATAGGTATATGTCAGTAAAAACACGCTTTTCTGTCCACCAAATATTCACACTAAATTAATCTCATGTCTTAATATTCCTCTCATATTGGCCATTAGTTTGTGATGACAATACATACTAAATTTCATCTCAATGTTTAGATCATGTTAGTGAATTTTCTTGAACAAAAAATAAAATAGCATATGTAAATCATATAAAAATGATAGTGTTACTCTATATAGCCTCGTCAATTATTTTATATATATATTTAAAAGTTTTCAAAGTGATAATTCCAATCAAATTGACCTAAATTGAATTTTCTTTTCATGATTATCCACAACAACACATACAACATTATTTCCTCATATGTGTTTGGATGTCCAGTGACAAAGTATATGGAGATGTTTTCTCATTTCCATTTTGGAATTGGTAATGGTTTCATCATCCCCTAATACTTTTTTATTTCATCCTGCACATATTAAATTATTAGGAAATTCAATGTATATTATGTTATCTCATTCTTCATACATTCCCACCAATAGTTCCTTAAGAGATCTCAATACATCTTGGTGCACCATGGATAAATATATATGGTTGATATATGTGTGTCATTTATAATATCTATCATAATATATAGACTATTTAGTATGAATATTCATGATGAAAATATTACAAATCCTTCCTCATCAATTTTTAACTCTATTGGATTTCTTTTTTATGATAGCTTCGGAACTTTTTATAATTTCTACATCATTTCTTTGTGAATCCATTAATCTATCAAAGTGTGATGGTTGAGAAAATATTTGAGACATGATTGATGATATTCATCTTTTAATTATTCCATTTTATATCCTTTTAAAATCTAATCATATTTTATCCTTCTCAATTATCATCATTGGTAATATTGTTTTATCGTTTCTACTTAGTGCATCTACCACATTGTTTTCTATAGCAAGACGGTAGTGGATTGAGAATTTATAATCCTTGATGATCATTAACAATCATTGTTGGAAATTATTAATATTATTATATGAGAATATATATTTTCGGATCCCAAGATTAATATATATCTCATATTTCTCCACATAAAGATAATACCGCCATGTTTTTACTGTGTATATCATAACTGCAAAAAATAGAACATCAATTGGGTAGTTTTTCTTATTAATTTTCAACATCCTTGATATATAAGCTATCACTTTTTCATTTTTCATCATTAATGATCATAATACCATCATTGAAGCATTTATGTATATCTAAATGTGTTTCCCACTTGTTGCAAGTGTGAGTACTAGCACAGTGAGAATCCACCTTTTCAACTATTTGAAGCAGTCATTAGATTTAATGGTATAGAAAAAATATTTTCCCTTCTAAGTCAGCTTTGTTAGTGGGTTTGAAAAGCACACATAGTTTATATAAAATCTCTGGTAATGTCAATCTAGTGCAAGGTGTGTTTGGATAACCATTATAGATATTGGTCTAGGCCACTATACAATTACCTTTGTCTGGGATGGTTCCATATATATTCTTTTAATGGTGATAGAATTCCCTAAGAGTGATACCTCCTCTATCTAGAACACATATTCGTTGTACATTTCATAAATATTACCCTGTTCCAATGACTTTTTCATAGTGTTGAAATGAACCGCGTGTTCTTCCTTGCTCTTAATGTATATAAGAATATCAATAAAAAAGACTACCTGAATTTTTTAATGTTAATCCCTAATGACTATATTCATTAAATCCATTAATATTTATAGTGAATTAGTGTGTCTGAAAGTCATCAATATGAATTCATATAGTCCATACATTGTTCAAAAGGAAATATTGGTAATATCATTCTTCTATATCATTAACTGGTAAAAAACTTACTCAACATCCACCTTAGATAAATATTTGTCGCACATAGATGAGTGAAAAGGTCATCTATCAGTAAAAGGGGATACTTGTTATTTATTGGGTTTTTTTGAGATAATGATAATCAATTTGGTATATGATTTAACCATGCTTCTTATTTATTAAAATGACTTCTGGACAATGTAGTGAATCAATACGGCATACAAAACCCTTGTCTATATTCTCTTGTAACTATTTATTCATTTCCTATAACCCAATAGTGAACATTATATAAGGTGTATCTGATATAGGTAAAGAATAAAGAAAATGATGAATTGATAAATCCACCTCTCATCTAGGTGGTTGACCAAGATATTATTGTGGGAATATGTTTGAGTAGTCATTAATAATATTAACATCATCGACCATGATACTCTCCTTTGTCTCAATAATTTGATATATGTTTTTTCTCTCATAAAGAAATTATATCCACAACTGATATGATGATCCTAGAAGATTTTAATCCTCCTCCATACACATGTACATAATTTAGGATGCATCAAGATGTGAAGAGTGATATCCCATTCTCAAAAATTTATGTTGAATTTGTATAAAGATAAAAAATCGATTCCCAATATAGCATCAAACTCAAACAAAGGACATAAGATATTATTTTCTAGGAGGTTACATCCCCAAACATTTACTAGTGAGTTATATAATTTGAATTGAGTATTTTCTATACTTTCTAATCTGACTGATAACTCAAGCTACATATTTTATGTGGGTGATTGAAAAGATATAATAAACATGCATGGTATTATTTAATACATAGAACTAAAATAAAATATTAAGTTCAATATTCTTGATTGAATAATCATCATACCTATCACCATATCATTTTAGGGTATCAAATCTAATGTAGTTATAGAATATTCCCTTTCATGGTGCCTTGGAGGTTTTTGATTTTGATTTACACTAATAACTCTTATCTTAATGAAATGTATTACATAATTCCCTTGTACTGTGTATTTAAAAACTACACCATGGGATAAATATTGATAAAAAAATTCTTTTCTTCAACCATAAATATGGGTTTGTTTATTTTGCTTCAAAAATTAGTATCAAGATTCCCCTATTTAAAATTTGAAGAATATTTTAGTTTTCCATAGACAATTCTCATGTTATTTATTTTGGATTTTTTCCATCATGTGATTTATCTTTTGATCCTACAATATTAAACTCTATGTTCCTATTTTTATCGTTAGTACCATGATACCACTAAGAGTCTCCAATATCCATCTCAAACATAAGGGATTTAAATACAATATATTCATAGATTTCAAAGACAGAGATAGCCATAGATATTTCTAGACTCAGATTTAGTCCAATAAATAAGGGATCCACTTTACATTCAGTGTTTATTACAAATCCAAAGGTGTATCATAAAAGCCCTATAATATTTTTCACCGGATGCCCTGATAGAAGTTTCTTCATTCTACTTCAATTTTAGGAACTCCCTTTCAATCATGTGATTTAATTTTTAAGGAAAATATTTTTTGAAAAATAATTTCTTGAAATCTTTACATTCCATTTAGCCCATTCCCACTTTTGGTTTTTTGTTGTTTATTATTTTCCACCACAAATCAGCTTCCCCATCAAAATAATAAACTTCCAATACGAATTTATCTTATTCTATGAATTAAAAGAAGGAAAACATATTCCAAATGGAGTTAATCTATTGTTCTGTAATGATGGAGTCGGAAGATCCACTAAATATTGGAGGCCTTTGACAAATAATTGTTTAAATAACAAATTTATATTTCATAGGAGAAGTATGGATCTCCAGGTGATTCTTGATATTATTCATAACATGAGCCAGTTTAGAAAGTATGGTAATGATGTTTTGTTCAATGATTCCATTCATTTTCAGAATTTCATTTTGGAGATTATTACATTGCATATCACATTGTTTGTTGGTACAAGTTCTATTACATCCAGCAATTAAATAAGAAAAGGAAATCACAATTAGAGGGATTCATTAAACATCATAAAAATATATACAATTGAAACCTTGAAAAAATAATAATAAACATATAATTGGAAAGTAAATAATGTGATTCCCTGTGTTTTATTCTAGGTTATCCATGTTGATAGAATTATCCTTTGGGTTCTTTTATTATTTTTTGATTAATATTACCCAAAATAGATATACCATTCTATGATACCATCTATAACATCCCTAACTGTTTTCAAACAATTTTACATAATTTTAATAACAATTATCCAAAAAAAACCAATTATTGTAAATTATAGTGTATTTAGATGATTAGGTACATTAAACTGAAAACATGGAAATAGAATACAATTAAATTATATAGATCATCAATAATGTGATACTAACTTATTTTTATATCTTACATCTTCATAGGATAAACTTGGGAATATATAAAAAAATTGGATGAGCTAAAAGGCTTAGTATTTGAATAAATAGATTAATAAACCATAATATATTGGATATAAAGAATTACTTGATGAGAAAAAATTTCATAGAACATAAATAAAAATATGTATGAATAACATATAGAACATGTGATCCTATAATCATGGAATCCTTGGAATGTGGGAGAAACATATCTCATTTCATAAAATTGATTCAAGGATAACTTCTATGACTATATTACAAGGTAGAAAAAATCCCATAAAGGAATCAGGTTTACTCCCAATCCCAACATGATGTATCATGAGACTATTCAGTACCCAATGCATTGGGGGATCTATCTAGGTGGACCCATCATAACATTCTTTTGAATATTTATTCCACACGAAGAATAAAACATTAGGAACAAACATTATGGTAACCCCATGGAAGGAAATTAATATCATAATCATATAATACGGCTAAAAAATGGGTGTATTATAACAATAACATTGAATGAATATATTTATAACATTCATGGAAAATCAAAAGTGTAATTAGTCATAAAATATGATAAATTTTGTCTAGACGAATTGAAAACATGTAAAAAGTGTGTTTAGGAAGCTTTAAAAAATAATCACTTTAGTTTGGTAAAAGCTAAAATATTAAAGAGTCATTATAGTGGGAAAGTATTAATTGTTTTACAAAAACCTAAAATGAGACAATATAGTTTTTCATGAAAATAATATTTCTCTTAAAAAATATTTATAGCATTAAATATATTATGGAGTGTACTTGAAAATGGCCATGAAATTGAGAATACCCCATTAACATAGATTTCTTATCCATAGGAACTAAAAATGGAACCTTATAAAACATGTATTTCCCCATAAAATAAAGATGAATTTAGATAACTTCAAATTTTTGGAACATAAAAACCTAATTTAGGAGAAGTAAATAATAATAATTAGGAATTACATTAGGTAAAATACAAAGAAATTGTATCCCGAAGGAAAAATGGATGTTTGGAAACAGTCATTTACATTGTGTCCAAAATTGTTCTTCCCTTATACATAATGTTATAGATAATCAAATTTGATACACTAATTAATTAACAAATAACAACTTATATCTTTATTTTATTTATTATAATTTTTTTAAGTTCAATTATGTCTTTATTGATGATTTGAAATATTTAATTTCAGTGTTTTGGGAGTGTTTGTTTTAATGGTTTTCTTAATCGATTCTCTTGTATACAAGTTTCAAAGTTCACTTAAAATAATAATAATTTACTAGAATTTAAATTATATGTTATTAATGAAAATAAAAAATATAAAATGGTGTTATCTACCATCTAGCTATATGTTTTTAGGAAGATTCATTAGATAAAATGTTAATAAAAATTATTTTATTTATTTCTATTATTTTATGACCATCACAATCATATATCATTTTATTTGATATCATGTTGATATGTTGGTTAAAAAACAATAAATAAATAATAATATGTATTATAATTTAATATTTAACAATAATAATGGTTTTATAACTATCCATGATGGTGAAAATTGAAAATGAAAATGTATCGTCCATGACGGCGGTAAATCGACACATCACATATGATATTTTCATTTTTAGAATAAAATGTAGATGGAAAGACCTTAAGTGATGGATATTTTAATTACCTAATAAAATTTAACTCTATAGTATATAATATATTTATCATGTAACTTAGATAAGGGTAGGTGAGGGTAGGCTAAGAAAATAAAAAAAAGTAATAGAAATTAAATGAAAATGAATGTGGATTTTTCCTCGTGAATTTTTTCTCCATGGGAAACACTTTTATGGACTAGGTTTTATAATTTTATTGAGATAATATTAATATATAAATGGGGGACCTTCTTGGTAATGTAATTGGGATTATGTTATACATGATTCATTTCTTAGAAGGTGTGAGGAAAATATTTAGTGAGGGGTTTTATTTAAAGAGGGAAGAGAGGATAATTTTTTAATATATTAATTATTTTACTATTTTGGATCATTATTATCAATAATGTTGATAATTATTAATAATTATATTATATAATTACTTTTATGTCTATATTATGGTTCTTACGTCATCTATACATCATAAATGACTCCAAAATTCATATAGTTAGCGAATATTGTAAATTATACTATTTCACTATTCAAAAAATAAACTCAATTAATTTATAAATATATTAAAAAATATACCATACTAATATTTCAATGTGTATAATTCAAAAGGGGAGTCCATTTTATGTTAATAATTTTATAAATTTTATAAAGTTAATTTTAATTAAAATCATTATTTATAAAAAAAAATTAATATTATCACTCATTTTACGACACATTGAAATATTATTTAAAGGGTCATTAAATTATATTATATTTATAATCAAAAAAATATTAATTTATTTATCTATTTAAAATATATATACAATTTTTTAAATCATTATATTAATTATAATATTATTATTTAATATTTTTGACAGACAAACAAACTAACAACTACTTTATGATTTTTAAAATATTTCGTTACTTATACCATGATATAAATATATCATATTTACATTCATAAGATAACTATTTTTTGTTTATACCTTTATAGGTGAGACTACTATTCATTTTTCTATATTACTATTCATAATTTTCACATTACTTTTCCAATGTTCATTTTACTATTCTAATGCTATAGGTTCTTTAATGTGTATAAATACAATTTATTTAATTCTTAATAATTTTTTAATTATCTTACATATTTGATTTATGAGTTTTATAATATATAAAATGATTTTAATAAGAGAAATTAAATTATTAAAAGTATGGGCCATTACTGAACCCCACCATGTCTAGGTTCACCACATTGGGAAATTATTAGGGTCACATAACATCGACATAATAATATCATATTAATGATAATTATAACTATTTATTGGGGAAATAAATTTATTTGACTAAAAAACTTTGTAGATCACTCAAATAAAGAGTACTAGAAGGTAAAAAATATATAGTGAATATTTATACATAGAACCAATTTCATTTTCAATGAAACTAATTTTTTGTAGTAACAAATCATTATATTCTAGGAATCTTTATTCATAAGTGGAAATTTTTTATGGAATATGTCTTTATTTTTAGTATGGTGACGGGAAATGTTTACAACTATATAATTTCTTCCAGGTTCAGAATCCCTTCACGACCACATGAAATCTTTATAGATAGG
This sequence comes from Viscum album, assembly GCA_963277665.1. Lineage (NCBI taxonomy): Eukaryota > Viridiplantae > Streptophyta > Magnoliopsida > Santalales > Viscaceae > Viscum > Viscum album. The sequence continues at coordinate 226,643,086 of OY728155.1, read as the reverse complement.
AACCCCTTACTGTCCACCTGAAATATTTATGTTCCTATGAAATATTTGTTATTGAGTTCAATTTATAGAAGAGATGCATTGATTTTATATGTCCATGAAACTATTTATTCATGAAAAGAACTTATGAGACTATGTATTCGAAGAAGTTATTTAAAAAGTACTTTCTTAGAATATACAACAACACATGAGAGGGGGACAAATGATGGAAATTGGGCGGTTTTCAAGATTCGAACCCTGATCTTTTGGAGGCGGGATACAATCATGGCTAACTGATTCATCCCCACCATGGGTTTTCATATAACCAAATATATATTTATGAGAAATACTACCCACTCAGTGTAAGAAAATACAAATAGAAAAAAGAGGAACCACATGTTGAAAGTAGTTTGGGAGGATTTGAACCGGTGATGGCTCGATTAAACTCCAGTGACCTTACTATCATCACCGATATCATCCCTGTTTATTACAGAGATAAACTATATATTTATTCTAGATGAAAAATAAATAAAGAAAATAAAATAGTACACATCATGTATATCGGTGGTACACAGCGTGTATCTGCTAGGTTACCTCCCTATAAGTGACTTTGTTTTAGTTATTTATCATTACATATTACCTTATATTACCAAAGTTTAATGGTGTATAACGTTCCCACCGTGTCATCAATGTGATGGTAAGAACTCAACCGATGTCTGTTCACCTAGAATGGTTGGCCATCCTATCCAAAAATTTCCACCTCTACATTATGGAATACACGTATAATGTGGAATGGTCCTGACCATCATAACTTTAACTTCCCTAGGAATAATAAAAGACGAGAGTTGAATATAATTACATTATCACGGGGTTGGAAAGATTTATGTGAAATCATCCAGTTGTGAATTTCTCTCATCCTCTCCTTGTACAGCTTGGCGTTCTTGTAGCCCTCTAATATGATTTGTTCAAGTTCCAATAGTTGTAACATTCTTATCTCTTCATCTGCCTTCATATCAACATTTAGGGCCTTAATGGCGCAGTAGGCTTAGTGTTCCAACTCCACTAGAAGATGTCACATATTTTTATAGATGAGGTTGAATGGAGAAATTCCTGGTGGTGTATTGAAAGAAATCTGATATGACAATTGAGCATCATCTAACTACTTGGACCAGTCATTCCTTGAATTATTCACTATTTCTCTAGGATCTGCTTAAATTCGCGATTGGAGAGCTCCACTTGTCCACTTGACTTGGGATGATATGGTGTACTCATCAGATGCTATACTCATTACTTCGACACTATTCCCCTCCTCAGTGTGTTGTCGATGTGGGTCCCTCTATCATTGATCACTACTCAAGGAACTCCAAACCATGTAGAAATATGTTTCTTAAAATGCCCATTACTACCCTGGAAATGTCATGTCTTGTAGTAGTTTCTTCCACCCACTTGGAAACATAGTCAAAGAAGTCCAGGATGTAAGTGTTTCTGGAAGATGGGGGAAAATGACCCATGATATATATACCTCAAACGTCAAAGATCTCGACCTCTGGGACGAGGTACTGTGGAATCTCAGATCTACGTCCCATTTTACCAGTCCTCTGGCATTGATCACAACAAGAAACAACGGACTGAGCATCTTTATGCATGGTGGGACAAAAAATCCCAGATTGCAGGATCTTTACTATCATACTGTTAGGGCCATGATGTCCCCCAACTGGTGAGGCATGACAGAACTCCGAGATTCCATGAACATCATTCTTCGGGACGAAATTATAGATCACCCCATCACCATAGAATCAGAATAGCATAAGATCTTTTCAGAAGTACCCTTTCACATCAAAGAAAAATCTCTTCCTTTGCTGGAAAAAGAGGTCGGGGTGAACAACACCTGTAACATGAAAATTAGGAATATTAGTATACCTTGGTATAGGTGTTTTTCTGACCGAAAGGATGTGCTCATTATGGAAATCCTTCTTGATCTTTTGATCTTCCTCATTCTCTAAATGAGGCATCTCTAGGCAGGAGAGATGGTATGAAACAACATTTTCACTCCCTTTCTTATCTCAAATATCATGATCAAATTCTTATAAGAGGACCACCCAACGGATCAAATGGGGCTTCACATATTTCTTCTTCAGTAGGTACTTTAGTGATGCATGGTTAGTGTAAACAATAACTTTAGACAATAGTAATTAAGAACGAAACCTGTCAAATGCGAAAACCAGTGCAACCATCCCTTTTATGTGGGGGCGTAGTTGATCTATGCCTTGTTGAGCATCCTGGTGGCATAATGTATTGATCGGAAAATATGGTCAAGACACCGGCCCAAGACTGCTCCCACAGCATAGTCATTGGCATCACACATCAATTCAAATTGTTCCTCCCAGTTGGGAAAAATCATCACTTGAGCATCCACCATGCGTTGATTCATTTATTAAAAATCTATAGTGCATGTCTTACTGAACTCAAATATGGGATCCTTGGTTAGAATATTGGTGTGGGGCTATGCTATTTTTGAGAAGTCATGGACAAACCACATGTAGAAACCAGCATGGCAGAAGAAACTATGGATGGATCGGATGGAAGTTAGAATTGGTAGTCATGAAATTACTTCTATCTTCACTAGATCCACCTCTATCCCCCTTACAGTGATTTTGTGGCCAAGGATGATGCGACTTTTCACCATGAAATGACACTTTTCCTAGTTCAAAACTAGGTTACTGTTCTCACATTATTCCAAAACTAGCTTGAGGTGATGCAAACAAGTGGTGAATGATTTTACATAAACGGAAAAAATAATCCATGAATACCTCTAAGATCTATTCCTCTATTTTTTGGAAGATAGGAAGCATTCAATGCTGGATGGTGGGGGGGTATTAAACATACCAAAATACATCCTTAATTAAGTAAACGTTCTATTGGGGCAAGTGAATGTTATTTTATCATGATCATATAGAGAAATTGATATTCGGTTATAGTTTGAATATACATTGAGAAAGCTATAAATTTTGTGCACCTCTAGCCTCTCTTTCATTTGATACATGAATGGCAGGGGAAAATGATATTTCTTCGTGACATCATTCAGCTTCTGGTAGTTGACATAGACTCACCAGCCCGTGACAGTGCGAGTGGGGATTTGCTCATTCATAGAATTTGATACCATAATGTTACCCCCTTTTGGGTACCACTTGTAAGGTTTTCACCAAAAGACTATATGAGATGAAATAGACGATGCCAACATCCATCAGTTTAATCACCTATTCTTTTACAAATTCCTTCATGGGGGGATTCAAGCGTCGTTATTGTTGTCGACAATGTTTGGCACCTTCGTCATGTAGCACATTGTTGGTAAAAATGGTAAGGATTATGCCCTTAAAATCACTGGATGTATACCCAATAGAGTGCTTCCACTGTTTCAGAACCTGCAGAAGTGCATCTTCCTGATCCTGTGATAGTTCCGCGTTATGTATTATATTAAATTTTTGATGGTGTCCAAAATACCCGTACATTAGCGAAGATGGGAGAGGCTTCAGTTCTAGTTCGAGATCCATTAAAATAGAAGGAAAAAATTGTTACATCTTGTCCCATTCCAAATTATCAGGAAAAATTGCACATTTCTAGTAGTTGCCACCCTGTCCTTCTAGGAATTGCAGATCTTCTAGATCTTCTTAAAATGGAATGTATGGACTGATAAACTTATATAAATTAAATGAACAATCCACTCTATCCATGTTTTCTCTCAAAGGATCATCCAAGGTGGTTGTTGCATAATAATATCCACACTCTGACAATGATGCCTTCATGGTAGCTTTGGGGGCATTGTTGGAGACTCTTTCGTCTCCTACGCGAAAAACCAGCTCCCCCTAGTGCATGTCAATCAGTACCATCCCAGTGGCTAGGAAAGGAATTACTTGTATAATAGGTTCTTCCTAGTCATCCTCCATGTTGAGGATGATGAAATATATAGGGAGGATCAGCCTACCCACCTTGACCAACATGTCCTCCAGTATCCCCTTTGGATATTCAATGGATCAGTCATCAAGTTGAAGTGCTACATGTGTAGGATTCAAATCGTTGATCCCAAGCTTTTTCAAAACTCCATGGGGCATGTTGTTTAAAGTAGACCCTATGTCATAGAGGGATTTCCCAATCTCGCATGGAAAAATTGTACATAGAATGGAAATGGAACCTGGATCTTTGAGTTTGAGAGGAATGGAGTGTTGGAAAACTGCAGAACACTCCCTGAATAGGGAAATGGTGCACATATCCTCCATATTTCTTTTGTTGGACAGTATTTCCTTCATGAATTTGTCATAATTGGGCATCTATGTTAGTGATTCTGCAAAAGGAATATTTATGTAAAGCTTCTTAAACTTGTCCATGGATTTGCTAAACGGGTGGTCCAGTTTTCTCTGCATCAGTCTCTCTAGGAAGGGTAAGGCATGCTCAAAGGGGTTGAAAACCTCCATTCTTTTATTCTGTCAATCCTCATTCTGTGGGATTTTGGATGACGAGGGGTATAAATTTTAACCATATTTATCAACAGGGGGTGTGGATTCTCCTTGCTGTGTTGGTTGGTGCAGTTAGTGCTCCATTAAACTCTTTAGCGTAACAACATGAGCATCCTCCCTTGGATTCTTCTCAGTGTTACCCGGAAGTGTACCGGGTTGCCTCGTGGAGAGTTTGTTATCCAAATATCCAATTTGGTTCTCCAGGCCTCGAATGGGTTCCTACTGATTTTGGAAACTAGTCTCAGTAGTAGATATGAATTTGGGAATGAGATCATATATCCTTGAGTTGTTCTCCAACTCAGGTGGGTGTTGAGCTGGCAGAGGTGGTGATAGCCGCAGCTGCTGCGTGCGAGGGTTTTGATACCCTTGCTATTAATAAGATCCCAGTTGAGGCTGTTGCTGCCTCTAGTACTGGTTCTGATATGGAGGCTGGTTGTAGCCGTGCGGTCGCTGGGGTGGAAGATTCTGTTGCTGCTGGCCCTAGCTTGTATTCTATTCATTACGCCATACCGGTTACTGGTACTAGTTTTGCCCTCAATTTTGTGCAACACAACTAACCTTGCTCATTAATGTGACTCCAGAAAAAACCGAGCATTATCCAATGATGTTTTTGTCACCGCATTCGCTATATACCAGATGTTTTTCTGCATGTACCTGGGATGAGCCCTTCAGATTGAGTGTGTCGAAATTTTGGACATGGCATCTAACTAGGGCAGCAAGCATAGTAGTTGCATCAATGTTATGTATACCTTGTTTCTGGGTTACCCACTCAGAATTCAACTAGAAGATGTTGGCAGAAATGTCTTCTAGTAGTTTGAAAATATCTTCAGAGGATTTCTTCATTACCATAACTTTGGAAGTAGTGTCCACTACGGACCTTGCGTTTACTGTTGACCCTCCGTAGATGTTTTGGACCTACATTCAAAGTGGAAGTTTTTGGTGGGGGAATTTGTGAGGCATCACCTTGAAGCACTCCCATGATTCGTACAGTGTCTTAGGTTCATGCTGCTGGATGTTGTGGATTTCGTTCCATTGTGTCACTGTCTTCAAGTGTGGGAAGTATTCAAACATGAATGCCTAGGCTAGGTCCTCCTAGGTGATGATAGTTTGTTATAGAAAACCCTTAAACAAGTCTTTTTCTATATCCCTTAGAGAGAAGGGGAAGAGACAAAGACAAATAGTGTCTATGGACAGTATGTGGTAGTGGAACATGTCGCAGACCTTCATAAAATTAGAGATATGGTCATTGGGATCCTCATTGGGTAGAACGACGAACTGAATGGTGTTATGGATCTACTGCATGATAGCAAGCATGATCTCGAAGTGTTCGGCATGCACCGGTGGACGGATGATGCCCGTGTCAGCTTCGTGGATATATGATAGGCTATTCCCAATGAGAGAATGACATAGTTGTGGCTGCTGAGGGAGTGGAGACGGCATGTATTGATAGTCTTTAGGGGTGAAGTATGGCCCTTGACCTTGGTTGAAAAATGGAATCCACTCTGGTTGGATTTGTTGGAGCTGCTGCAGGCCATACCCAAGAGCAAGTGGAGCTTACTAGTTCTACTTGTCATTCGGACCTAACTATTGTCCAGATCATTAGACCACAATTGGATTTCCATCCTCATTCTATGCCAGTGGGGTATTTTTTTATGCTCAGCCATAATTTCACGTTGGTGCCACAAGAGTGTACATTCAATCTATAGGTGGATCAGGGAAAAACCAGACATCACAACATTCTTGGAAAGTGCGAGGTAGCCGCTCAAACACCTAAAGACCTATATGATATGAAACACACCATGAAAAAATGAGGAAAATGAATGATAAATAGGTATACTATTAGAAAAGATATTTTTGTAAAATTTTGATTTTTATTTTCACTAAAATTTGATTCAATCTTAAATGAAAAAAAGAACAAAATTTACTTTTCTTTGATTCCCCGAAAACAGCTCCAAAATTTGGAGAGTTGTTTCACTGAAGGTATATTATTGGTGTCCCAAATTATTTTTCCCATAACATGTGTATCACAAGTAATGGGTCGATCTATAGGGGAAAAAGGTTATTTTCATCTTATTTGACTAACTTTGTATTTTTGTTTTATTGATGTTTTACTGAATTTAGTCGATTTTTGTTGTTTGGAGAAAAAATGATTGTTTTTATGTTTCTTTTAACAATATACTAAATGGAATAAAAAATAATACTAGAAAATTGATTTTGATATAGATAAAGAGAGACGCATGTTGGGGTTATGGATTAATGAGATGTTTTTAGTAAATCAAATTTCATATGAAGTTGTGATGTTCACAATAACCCAAAAATCTGGATTTCAATTCCTAATAATGATTCAATATTATGGTAAACATTTATTTAGAGCTAATGAAACTAACTCCTTGGTTCGGTAGTTAGTGTTTTACAATTCTTTATTTGTATTAGTCCATTTTTTAGTCGATGAATATTTCCAAGGGACATGAAATTATTCATCTTTTTTAGTTTGTTGAGTCCCTGAAAATTCAATCCTTGGTCTGGTTCATAATTTTCATTGATAATAAAAATTTGTTTAAGAAAAAAGGAATAGGATAAAAGGAATGAAAACATTCATAAAAATTAATTGAAATTCCAACTCATTATCTTCCACAACCCCAACACACTGGGTATTTAGTTATACATATATAAGATAATAAACAAAAAGCTCTTGATACCTGATGAGATCATTCTTGGAACATTGAGGAGGGAATGATTCATTAGTAGACGTTAGAATGGTGGTAGTATGGTGGCATAGCTTCTCTTCTTCAGACCCTCAACCTATTATTCACACTATCTCTCCACAACCACACTGTCAACCTGAATTCCAAGGACTCCTTTTATAGAAAATAAAACTACATGGCGTTTTGTAAAAGGACATATCATGTACTTTTTTCAACGATATTTTTCCTTTTTTTTCTCTGCTGGTAGGAAGCCTAACATGCCATCTTTAACTTGGAACATGACCCCGCCTGGTAGGTAAATATACACGTCATGTAGCTCTTCCTTACATGGAGTGTAGTCTCAGTTTTTGGTCACCATCCACTTCTATAAATTTATACACGTCATGTATATGTTGAACACGGTTTTTCCCCTTTGGCTTACCACATGGGTGTGTCGACTCTTCTCGTCCACCAACTTCTTCTAGTATGGTTTACATGGCATGTATAGAGTTAACACGACGTGTACCGTCTTTTGGTTACTTGGTCATGTACATGTCCTGGTCAACCTGTGTCAGAGCATGAATGTCCATGACCTGTATATAAGTACACGCCGTGTAGTTTTTAAATTTTTTTCAATTCGCCCCCGGTTTGTGTATTTGTCCATAGATCTCATGAAAATGTAAAACATCACCAATATCAAAGTATTTGTTCACTAAGTTGTATGTAATTGATGAAAACATGTTCTTCCATTCCAATATAGTATGTGAAAATGTATACAAATATTAGGTGCATCAATTTTTAACCGTATACAATTCAAATTATGATGCGGAAATTAAGATTCTTACAAAATATATTTGTGTAATTTCAATGGTCTGTGACCATGAGATATTCATCATATAGAGGGTTACATTATGAATGAATCCCATTATAGGAAACAAGACCTTTATTTTTTCACCTGATCCATCAAGTTAATCTATGTGTGTTCAATATAACAAAATGAACTCAATTTCCTCAGTATGTAATATATATAACGAACCCATTCTAGTAAGGACTCCTCAATTTCATCTTGAGATACAATACTGGGTTATGAACACTAGAGTTATATCTTTTTATTATCTTTTCTATGATAAAGGTTCCATTTTAATAAATAATCCCAAACTGATAGCACACTCAATATGTGCTTTCTCATAAAGCTCATCCTTTATACCCTATAATTTGAACTTTATCATCCTACATATCTTGGGGCCCCTTCACCCAAATCAATGAGCTAGGTGTACTTTCAGGCCTCCCATGAGGTGTATGACCCAATTATATCTTTATTGGTAACATCATTTCATTCGTCCATAGAACAATACAATAGGATATAGGCTAATTAATAGGTGTAATACACAACAATACCTTTTGTTATGACCCTGACCATTGTCCACTGAATGATCCAGTGGTCTATATGAGCCTTTAATTATTTATCATCCCCAAATACATCCACATTGGTGACCATGTATCATTGTTCCACTCATATAGACATCCACATACTATCTTTCTATTAGATCAAATCCACCACCATATCCTTAATGAAGACCACATACCTTGTCCACTCAATGAGATAGGGATACCATAAGGAAATCTAATCTTGTGGGTCAATGAAAACCTAGTATCAATGATGTCATCTAGATGGTCAAATAAAAATGGATACTCATAAAAATCACTACTCAATTTCTTATTGTCCTTTATTCCACAACATGAACATCCTAACTGCACCACATAAAACAACAATGATCATCCCTGACATATCACCATAATCTACAAAAAATAAACAATGCATTATTTGATTCATTAAAATGATCATTCATATGATTCCTCTTAGAGTTTCAACCCCAACTCCCCAATAAATATTTGAGGTCTCTTACTAGGTGTAACCCCATTCCATTCTCACTTGGATGTATTCATAGTGAACTCATCCTCTTTAGGACATATTCTTTATGGATCCTATCCTCACTAAGACATATTCTACGTGTGTTCAATCTTACATTAATGACTAGATACCAATATATTGGAAACATGCATCCACATATAGGCATCCTACTAGGTGTAAGTGAATCCCATTATATCACATTTCCAACAAAAAATAAAATCCATAACAGGTGAAAAAACTTGAAGTCCCATACATACCATTTCCAGTAACATTTTAGTTAGTATTATTATAAACATGAATTAACATAACATTGATTCAATAAAATGTTAAACTACACATATTTTTTAATACATAAATGACCTTAATATTTACCTCATTTTATCATGGATACATAACCCAAAAATTAACCACATTGTTCCATTTCAAAATATAATAAAAGGTATGACCTATCCAATTAAGATAAATTAATTAATATGGGTTCAGATTCTCATTATACGGATATATAAAATTCCCTATCATGATATCAATCTCATATTCCCAACACCTAATATATCCATGGATAATAAAATTATAGAGTGCCTTTATATATTGATTTGAAAAATATTATAATTATCATGTATGATATACGGTTATGATAATTCACCTACATGATGTTAACCAATAATAACATTAATACTGGGAAGGGTTCATAAAAATTTCCAAAATATAATAATTATTCCCAAATGAAGACTCAAAACCTCACGAGAAATGATCTGATTCCAATCCTCTTGCCCAATTCACTACCAAATATTTTTAGGTAAGGTCATAGTAAATGATGTACGTGATATAGTTGGTACACACCCACTAAAATTTATGTTAGGGAAGGGGTGAATCAGAATAGTAAGCCAATTAATTATTAATGATTTGAGTTATTTATGAGTTCAATTTTTTACATGTCAAGAAAAAATTATAAAATGACATACTATATATGTTTTTTGGAATTCCTCGTAATCAATGAATTGTTATTGGTTTAATTTACATAAAAAAATTGGTTATGTGAATCTATGCATATAATATACGAAGCTCATGTAAGGGTTTGTTGGACAAGATAAATCCATAAGAAACATGAGATATTTATAATATAGGGTGCATGTATAGAGTGTTAGTGTTATTTTTCGATTACATATTTATGTAAATTGTGATATTAGGAACAATGTTATACATGTGATAATATTATGATTTCTTATTTCAATTTTATGCCACATATATGGAATTCTAATTTGTAATTGGTGGGTGGGGATGAGTATGGGCCCACATATGTGGATCCATAATAACCTAGAGTTCGAGTACCTGATATGGATGAGTAGATCCATGATGGGACTTCACATGTCATATTGTGTATTGGTTGTAGGGTTATGGGAGCTCCACTATCCATGGTTGAATTAACATAAGTGTTTTAGATTCTTCACCCAGATATCTTTTACTATAAGTATATCCCATAATATATAGATTTTGATATTGAGCCACTATAGATTATTTTTAAACTGATTGAGAAATCCTTATATTTGAGGGATATTATAGAATTTTATTTACAGAAAAAGAAAAATAAGTTCTAGTAAACTATTTTAGTACATGAATATTAACATATAGAGATATCATAGATGTACTTTTATGATTGATACATTATGAAGTGAATTCGTTAGACTCTATGGGTTGGTTGATTTTGAGAGTATATAATTTTTATTTAGGGGTAATGTGAAGGATTTGAAATTCCACTAATTTTATGGATATAATTTATTTTTCATCCATGTTGGTGAGTAAAGAGACTTCTAGAGAAAGTAAATATGAGGATGTATTAAGGTATTAATTATATCCTTAGGGAAATAAATTTTTTATTATTACATTTTCATAGGTCAATAATAATTCCTTTTTTCTATGATCATTTATGTTGTGTGTGGACCCAATAAGTATAATTTTTCATCTAATAGGATTGAAATTTTATTGTTATGTAGTAAGAAGGGAAAATTTTATGGTTATATCTAGTGCTGAAACTGATATAATGGCCAAAGAAAGGATTTATCTCATCCGTCAATAGTGTATACATCTCTGTTGAGGTATTAGTGTGAAATGATTTGGACTCTATAAAAATTGTGAGAGTCCATCGAGGGAGTATCAACTTGACAATTAGTTAGTTGACTAGAATATATTATATTGGTGTGAACTATATCAAGAAAGTAACCATTTTTCTTGTTAACCATTGGTTTTAAGAGTGGGTCTTAGAGTATCACAGTCATGAAACAGTTTGCATATATCTAGTTAATCTAGATGTTTAGGAGGTTTTGGCACCTAGGAGTGTACATTGTAGTGGTTTTAGAGTAGTACATATTATAGGATTATAGTAAGGGCAGATAACAGATAATCCTTGGGTTATATAAATCCCGGGCCCCGAACATCACATCCAATAGAAATTCAAACTCATATAATGAGTAATTGAGTTAATTAATAAACAATATGCCTTATCAAATATCCATGTTGTGTAAAGAATAAAGATTTATCAATACTTTCCCAGATAATCCAAAAACAATCAAAGTAAATATCGTATGAACAAATCATATCATGATATGGAAATTAACATATCCATGATCTTTATATGGATATTTTGGAGAAAATTATTTTCAAATGAAAAATTATTACAATAAATTTATTGTTTTGGGAGAATGTTAACAATCCCAAAAGAGAATGAGATTTCTCAATAACTTATATCACTTTTTAATTATCAAATCAAATACAAATTGATTATATAATTTAAATTGGAACATAATGTAACATTACTAATAAGTATTCGTGATATTTTATGTTAAATGGGATGTATATGAACCACATGAAATTTAATTGGTTCATAATGAGATATAATTTTAATTGGACTGTAAATTGGTAAAAAAATACTTTACTACTTGGTAACATTTGATTTATAATACCGATGAAATTAATAAAATAAAAGGGAACTAGAAATACCATTAATATAAATGTTTTCGTGATATAAAATACAATAGGGGTAGTATATACACCACACAAAAAAATGTGTTGAAAATGGTGTACGCCTCATGAAACGAAAAGTGAGATATAAATCCCTTACATTCAATTTCCATTTTTGGTGAATGCAATTTAATAGCATATATAATGTATTTAATAATTTTATTAAATAATTTAAGAAAAATAAAAATATTTATAATATCATATGTTAATTTCTTATAATATCATTAAACCATTCTGAAGATGTCTTTCATTATTTTTACTATTTCGTGTGTTAATTAACAAGTTTTTCAAGTATGTTTCGACTTGTTATTTTTATTTTTCTTAATTAGATCACATCCCTTTAAAGAGTTGGTACTCTACACCTGCAAAAACGATGGTATTATATTGCCATTAAATGGACACCATAATGTTTTGTTTTATAAAAGAATAAAACAAGATTAAATATATTATAAATATAATATATATATATATATAATCTATAAATCTACTAATATTTCCATCCTTGAAATATGGTAATGGAATCACGAATGAAATTGGTTTGCAAGGTGGCATCCGCCATACACAAAAACAATGATTGTGTATATCATTTTAGGATAGTGTGTAAAAATTTATGAAAAATTATTAAAATATAAAAATTACATTATATTAAATATTATAAGGTTCTTATATAAGTAATAAATAAAATTAATTGAAGCTGTTGTGAGATAAATGAAACCAAAGTTATTATTGAAGATCATTGACTCTTATTCGTGTACATCTATTTGGAATATGACAAAAGAATTCTTTCTTATGTTTTATTAACAATGTGATGCTTATAAAATGAGGTTAAAAAATATGGGGAGATATTTTTTTAGGTTTTGTATGATAAAAATCGATTTAGAGGTGGGATGGTGTGAGGGGTCACTGACTTTTTGTAGTGTAAGTGGAGTGGCATTCATCTAAATATAAAATGGTATCCACTATTGGGAGGTATACTTATATAATTTGACTCCGATAATGAAAAAAATTATATTAAAGAGAGTATATGGTATAAATATGTTCTGAAAATAATTTTTTAGCATATTTATCAGAAATTATGGCCTTATTGTTTTAGTTTTTGTTCCTTATTAATATAGTTTTTATCATAATCAATGTAATTAGTCTTAATCAACATCACTAATATTTTTTGTAAAAAAATTAGTTTATCCCTTTATAAATTATAAATTATTATGATTACAAATACATAATAAAGGAATAATTTTTTAGAAACAAAAATACGATAATTTATATAAATTAATTTAAAATTAATCACGAAGACGAGATGACAAAGGCGATTTAAAGTTAAACATGATCAAATGTTTGGAATGTTTTATATACAATTTCAATTAAAAATTGATTCCAAGAAACTAAATTGGATTATTTAATATATTATTTATCTAAATATACATTGAAAAATATATATATAATTTTACATTGTATTTAACATAAAAGAAATCTTAGTTTATAATAAAAAATCGGTATTTTTACTTTTCATAAAAAATTAAACATCTCAGGAAAATTCAAAAAAATCATCCTAGGATAATTTTTACATTAATATTACAAAAATTATGCATATTTAGACAAATAAAATTTATTATAGTGCCAAAATTTATTTTTAAACTAATAATATTACTCCTATATGGTAAAAATTATTGTGGCATGTCATGAATTCTTATCAAAGAAAAACTTCATTGTGTGTAATAGAAACCAAACATGATGTTCTTTTTAGAAGATGATAAATATTGTGTTTCTAAAATTTATATATTTAGAGCAGTTTAAATTTATTAAAATTTTTAAATTTGTAGTAATTTATTGGGACATTATATTCCATTCTAAGCATGGTGTTGCATGTAATAAAAATTATCGAATATAATGTTCCTCATTTAGAAATTTGGGTTGTTATTGAGAATCTACAAAAAAATGTATCCAATAACATGAGTATGTACCCATGTTTTTATCCTATTATATTAAAAAAAAGATGGTGCATCATTGTGATAATATATGAATTATAAGAAATTTAACCAGGTGATACTAATGAACCAATAACAAAATTCTATTTTTAATGAAATATTTAATTCTATTATGAGATCCATGTTTATCTCATAGATTTTAATTGGGTCAATATATCACTAATTATACAATAGAAAAATTTATGTCCCTCATATTACTTTTATGAACATGTATTGATTGTATTAATTCATTAAAATCCCATGATCTTTAATGATTAATTTTTTTTGGGATGATGGATTTGAAAATAAGGATTTGTATAATTTTTGGATTAATTTATGGTCAATTTTAAAAGATTGAATTATATTATACTCCTTGATTTGGGGCGATGAGGAATTTCATGACATCTAGATTTGGTGTTTTGTATTCTAAGAGTGTACTAGTTTTGTGAGAATATATCAATGTTTCATTACTAAAATAAATACGTTCACATATTATGAAAATTAACGTTGGTTTATTAGTGGATAATGAGATTATAGAGGTCATGGATTCATTGGAGTGACCGCTGATGTTTTTTAATTCTTATATTCTTGGTACTAATAAGATAACATGTAAGATTCATTTGGGACTTATTCACATCTGTATCATTGTTGAATATCATATAAATGATTTGGAATAAGTTTGAGTTGTCCTATTATTTGGTTATTCCTCCCTATAGATACAATTGCGTCTAGATTCTATGATTATATTTAGCTTACTAGAGATGGGTATAGACAATAACATGTATTGTGATGTATTATGAGTAAAGAATAGAATACTTTTAATACATGATAAAAGTGTTGTTTGTCATGTGTGATGATATATTGGAATATATGAAAAAACTAAAAAAAACATTATATTCGACAACGGTAGGATATAATATGACATATTGTAATAACTATCCTTTTTTGAGAGGTTTTTATGTAACAAGAACAATAATATCTTCATGAATATCTTCTCATTGTATGAGTTAATCATATACAAAGACGATCAATTTAGTACCTATAATATTTTCTGTTAGAGATGATGAGTACCTCCGAGAAAGAGAAATTGTTTCTGAACACACTGATTATATATATTTAGTCACATGCGGTGCATGAGGAAAATAGTCATAGGCTAAAAATAAAGCAATTTTTTTATTAATATTTTGATTTTTAGAAGTCTCAGTGTAAAGATGCACTTATGGATTTCTGATCATCCTCCTCACCGCTTGAGAATATTTTTGAGAGTATTTTTTTTACTCATACTATCATGTATAAGGAGATAATATATATTATTTGTGTCTATCACTAAAATGGTCGTAGGATGATGATAAAATACTTTTCATATGTTGTAAATTTATTGTCCCCATAATCTTGAATATCGAGTTGATGTGATATTCAATACCATGAGATGGGATATTCACACATGGATAACCAAGACATGATTACATCCAAATTAAGCAGTGTATTGGTAGCCTAATTACAACTTACAATATATATTGGAGGCATAAACACAAAAAACTATTATTTAATGGGTATTCATAGCCATATTAAAAATCAAACATTTTAACTAGATTAAGCCCCAAAATGAAACTTCATAGGATAGGAGCATCATACCTAAGAGAATAATTATTTTTGTGGTAAAAAGTAAAATCCCAAATATTTGAGAATAAATATTAAATATAGATAGAATTTAACATAGAATCAGGGAAACAATAGAGAATAATTTGATGAAGAATAGTTGAAGCACCAAAATTGGTTCTTCTGCTCTGGACAAACATGTTTCTTTAATATTGTAAGGAATTTATATATTGTTTTGGTCTATGATACTCCTTCAATATTTTTGAAAAAATTGTTCACATAGAATAATCTCCATGATTATAATTTGAGATTGAATTATCAAGAAACAACCTTTTGTGTTTCTATATCCATAAAATAATTTTATTTTCAATATCCTGGATAATTATCATCCAAGGCATCAATTAAATATAAAAATATTCTGATTTTTCTGAAATTTTAAATTGAATTATATATATATGAAACATGTAAGATATACAATTAAATTCAAAATACTCAAAAAAAATTAAAAAGACTTGAATATGATTGTTAGATATAAATAAAAATATAGGGTCTAAAAATTGTATAATAGAAAAAGGTAATAAAATATAAAATAAAAATATCACAATTTAATGCTTTTATAGGTGTATTTTTCATGTTGGCATAAATCTATGTAGGAAATATCCACGTTAATAGATTTCATGTAATCATAAATGACCACATATGTGTTTTCTATGTAAGAATATAATACATATAACTCATAATGTACTTTTTATATAAGAATGTTTTTATGTAAAAAATATTTTACATAATAATATATTCACATAAAAAATTCTATTCTATGTTAGGATCAATTAGTCTCTATTTAAGGATCAACTTGGATTTGTGTAAACCTAAAATCGTGCATAAGTTTCATATCAAGATTCCCAAGGATTATTAATTTATAAAATAATTATCATTATATGTATGGATATATAATTAATAAAATGAAATGTAACAACATAAGGACGATCATATAAAAACCACATGAAATATTTACTTTTCACATAATAATTATGTTATATAAAATATAATAACGATTAAAATAGTGACAAGAGATTCCGTTATAAAAACATGATACTCAGTAATAAGTAATAATTTGAGTGATTATGTTTGTATTATTGATAATGTAAAAAACCCTTTATAATAGGAAAGATTAACATTTCATAATATTAATGTAGTAAATGTTTTATCCAAAATTAGTTCAAATAAAACATAACGAATTTAAATAAATTAATTTTTGTAAAAAAGGTATTTTAATTATGAATTCATAAATAAGTCATGTATGTGTAAAGGAGAAATGAAATGGTTTCCCTAAACAATATCACCCTTTTTATTGGTTACCATATAAAAAACTATAAAAAATCTCCATCTTTTTGGCATAGTTCATAATTATGAATAGATTTGAATGTAAGAGTTTCAAAATCAATTCTGTTGGAACATGAATACGAACAAAGATATGTGAAAACTAGATAAAATATTGATGTAATATATTAGAATATTTTTTTAATTTTTATGTTGATTTATCCACACATTTATAAAATATGTAAATGAGAATAAACATAAAAATAAAATTTTCTATAAATTCATACACTATAAATTGTTCTAATGACAGGAAAAATAATTATGAATGAAGTTAAATAATTGAAAGTTTCTCCATATAATTCATCATAATTTCAATTATTATAAACATAAAAATTAATCTCTAATATATAAATATTTTAAAATATTCTATATAATTCAGTGAGAAAGTCCTTCAGAAATAGACTTTGCTAGGTACAATGACCCATACAATAAGAGTGGATATTTAAGTAATTGTAAATTTATTTTAGATGATTTTTTTTTATAAAATTTCATTAAAACAAAATATAAGACTATATATACAAGATCATTGTACAAAAATTGATCTAAAATATTATGATGAGTTTTTAATAGAGCAAGTATCCTTTCATAAAAATGATGAATAAAAAACTAATAATTTTACATGAAGTGGGAATATAATAGTGATATGAATTTATCCTTCCAGAAGGATTGTAAACATATTATATACCCATGAAGTCCCAAAAAAGGTATTTTTAATGAATGCGATATATTCCCAAATCAATGTTCACTTATACCAAATTCAAACCGAATTTTCTATAATTTGTATAATTATCAAATTTTATGATTTATATCATCAAAATGATCATTTTTTGAATCAAATTCAAAATAATATATCCTTAATTAAAATTATCTCATACAATATAAAATCTATCATTTATTCATTTTTATCTGAATTGTCATAAGGGGTTTTTAAAAACTAAAATTGAAAACATGTTTTCATAATAAATAGGGATCTTAAAAAACAAACAATAAACTTAGACAGAGATTTCATAATCAATAAAAATTGAGAAAACAGATAGCTGAATTAATAAATTAATAATTATATATTTATATTGAAAAAGATAATCTCTCCATTGATCATTGTGATATTAATATTTTTTAAATTGATTTATTCTAGATATTCGTTTCCATTCAATTCTATAACCTTCAGTATATTATCACGTAAAAAAATAAAAAACATTCTGGATTAAAAATAGACTATATTGAATTTATAGTAACTATATTTATGTATATATATCTAATTCTCCATTTAAAAAAATTTAAGTGAGATTATGAAGGATAACCTAAAAATATTGATCTCATATATACACTAAACATAATTTAATTTATTAATGTTATCATATAATGTAAACCACCAAAATGTCTCAGAATAGATTCACATCAATAAGTTTTTTATATTAATTTAAATTCTTCATTAAATTATAACTTTTAGGGATTAATTTTTTTTACATAAATCAAGTCAAAATATGATTACTAACTCTTTAGAATATTAATATTGATTCAATAATATTTTATCAATTCAATTAATAAATTTCAAGTCCTAAAAAAATATTAAACATCCCTCTAAACTAATTTCTAATTTATATTTTTATAAGATTTAAAATATAAAATAACATAATTAAATTATTTAACCATAAATCAGAAATACAGATTCGAAAAATTAAAATATCAATAAAATTAAATATTAATAAACATTGTTTGGTCATTTTTTAACTTTTATAAGACCATTATTAAATGAAAATTAATATTTCTATACAAAACATGATATAAGATATTTTTTAGTTCCAAATATAAATTGTCATGAACCATCCTCGGGGCCCGTGCCGTGACTACCCCAATCCCGCCTTCCATAGGCCAGGGGCTGGCGACTAGCACCAAAGGCGTAAATCCCGATGAAAGGGAAGACATTGCCTTTATATAAGAAAAAAACACCAAAGAGTATGCAGGCTAATGTAAACAGTAAGTAAACATAGTACAATAGTAAGTGCTGGAAAGTAAATGGGCTAGTATACAAACCCAACTGAAAGTGCAGTACAACTGAAAGGATAGTACAAATACCAAAAAGTAAAGCAGCGACCACGAAGTCATCATCCAGAACTCCCACTTAAAGGGTGAGTACATATAGTCTCCTCGGCTCCCGGAGTATGGCCGTCCACTCTGTGTACGTCCCACATGATAGTCCACCTCTGGGTACCGTTCCACTCTACAAGACTCAACCACGATCAGTGATGTCCGTTGTCTGCAAACAGCACAACGTAGTGTGGGCATAGCCCGTGCAGGGGTGAGTATACGATACTCAGTAGGGACCCCGAGACTCTCGAAGGTCTCCCAGAATCTACGAATGATAAACCACAAAGGAAATATAAAATCATGAAGTAACAACCAACACTAGTTAGGTATATACCCATACATAAAGCTAAGTCATCAATTCCAGTTCGGCTCCAACTTCCGAGTGCAAGTTCAATCTAGTCCATACAGGAATGTACAACCCAGTCCACACAGTAAAGCTCAACCCAATCCAGACAAGAAAGCATGTCAATCATATCGAAGAAAATGATTTAAAGTTAATATTCATCTCATACAGGTATACACTTCGTAAGATGATAGAGATGGTCAGATTTATCCACTAATTCATCTAAGTTGTCGGACCCACATAGGATACCATACCAGCTATGTTGTCGGACCAATAAACGATTCAAGACCAGCTACTCTGTCGGACCCACATAGGATACAAGTACAGAGTCAAATACTGCCGGACCCACATAGGATACAAGAACAGTAGTCATCACCATCGAAGTCACGGAGGATCCCAGTATTGTCTTCGTCACTTTTGAAACCATGAAGGATCCAAGTACAATCGTCATCGCTACTGAACCCATGTAGGATCCTAGTACATTCGTCATCGTCGTCGCAGTCGCCACCAGCTCTAGGGTTCCTGCACACATCATTCTAAATTCCAGGAGGGTCTGCCACACGAGCTAAGGGGGTCGATACATCAACTGTCAAAAAGTCCAGAGTTGATGTATCAAAATGTTTTGTCTCATCAATAGGAACTCAACGTGAGAGACAACACGTTAGTCGAATGCCCGATCAGAGAGTTATTGTTTTTTTCATCCCAGTGTCCTGGTCGGTTTTTATGCTAAAACCAACCCGACCGTACTCCAGATATGTCCAAACCTTGAGCAGATTAATCCAATAGAAAATTCTCACTATGAGGAATCCAAAAAAGATGACGACACATCAATTTGACGTCCAGAGCTCATGATATAAGTGTTTCCACTCTGAGGGACCGGTTGGTTTAGTGTTCGAACCAACCCGGCTATAACCAACATTCTCCGAAACCCTGAGTGTGAGATACCAAATCAACCATATCAAACCAAGGATCCCAACACAACATATGGTGCGTCGATCAGAGGTCCGTAGCCAAAGTTATAGGCGTTTGAACTGAACTGTCTGAAAGCATGGGGCTTGGGCCTCATCTGACCCGGCCCAATACCCCCTGGGTCGGCCCGAACATGGTCGTCCCGACCCGGGTCCGAGTCCGGCCACATTCGGCGAGGCCCGGCCCGAGCAGCGTTGCACGGCCCCCCACGGGGGTCTGGCCCAGCGCCGGTGGCCTCACCCGGCATGGGCATTCCGGCCCGGCACGAGCGGTCAGGCCCCGCATGTGCGGTTTGACCCAGCGCGGGCGGCCGACCCAGCGTGGCCGACGTGGAAGGGGGGGGGGAGGGAAGCCCCCCCTTGTATTGAACGGTGGCCCCCTTTGGGTGGGGCCCGCCCTTTCCAACTTCCAGGGGTTACAACCCCCAAACTTCCCAAAAAACGGCCGGCCGGAGAGCCGCCGTGGGACCTGCCGGTCCCACCTCCTGGAGTGCTGGCGGCTGGATGTTTGGCCGCCCCCGTACTGAACTTCCAGGGCAAAGGGCCGCGGCTTCCTTCGGTTAGGGGCAGGGAAAATGCGCCGCACCCCTCGGCTGCCGCCCGCCCCGGCCGTGGACCTCCTTGGTGCTCCGACCCAGCGCGATGGCGCCGCGCTCCTCTGCCACGGCCCGACTCCAGTCGCGGCCTCTTTCAGCCTCACCGGCGCGGTGCGATGGCGCCACGCTCCTCCAGCCTAGCCTGCTCCGACGGTGGATCTCTTGACCTCATGCGATGCAATGACACCGCCTCCGTTTCAAGTCATGAATTAAATCAACAACAAAATGGGGTGGAGGTTCGACCAAGTTCGTGCGGTCCATCCCCCTCCTGTTATTTTGATGACAGGCGGCCAAAATTATCGAAGAACTTCAAATTAATCTATGACGTAAAATCAACCCCTACCTCAATGAATTTTACATACGATGATCATCATAGAAAATAGAGTCATGGGGTGAGGCTCTGTAAACGTCGACGGAGAACGTCCATAGAGGAAACAATGTCTCACTTTCTTTGATGTGGAGAGAATACTAAAGGGAATTTCGGCGTTCTTCGCATTCTTCAATGAATAATATGGAGTTCTTCAATGTAAATAACTGTCCCTCCCTCAATTATCCACACAACACAACAACCCCAAAAAAAATTAGGCTTTGCCTTATTTTATTTACACATGCCAACATTTCAAACATCAAAAGTAAAATTAACTTAATTTATAAATCTTGTATATAATAATTAATTGGATGAAAAGTTGACAATATTTATTGAGGGGTTTGAGGAGTTAGAATAATTTGAAGGGGTGGGGATCGTGTGGGCCCCACCTCACAAATATCCTAATCACGAGGGGTTATGATTTTAGTTGGTCCCACCCCAACTCCCAATCCTAGGAACAAACCACCTAGAAAGGATAAATAAAATTTATAACACTATTTTATTTCACTTACACTTAAACCACATTTTTAAAAAACTTTTCCCGAGAAAATGCAACTCCAGTAAAAGTCTTCTTATGCAATTACTGGCACCACGGTTTCCTCGGTGCCCTCAGATTTCAATTCTGTGCACCAGTTCAAAAGTTAGAAAAAACCCGCTTGTCCGTTCACTGAAAGTACCCAAGATAAACCTAGGAAATTGATTCTGGGCACACCGGACCTTGGAATCAAGTGCCGTCAGAAAATGCGTACTCATGAAATCCCAAAGAATTTATGAAAAAATATTCTTTGAAATTTATGGGTCTTTACATTACTCCGACTTCAGGGCTTTAGATCCGCATAAAGATACATCATAAACTAGGGAAACAAATGATGGAACTGAGCAGGAAGCTGAGCCTCCCGCTCCCATGTGCTCTTCTGGAGGTTCTGGTGTTGCCCCGTGATGCACACTAGAGGATTCGACTTCCCATGTAGGAACCGATCTTGTCAATCCTTGATATCCACCGGGACCTCCGCAATAGTCGCCCCGTCATCGATGTCCAGCTCCCCATGGTCGATGATATGCATCGGGTTGTGCACGTTTCTCCTCAGCTGAGGTACATGGAAGATGTCGTGCATCCGGTGCAACAGAGGTGGTAGAGCCAGGTGATAAGACACCTCGCCTATCCTGCTGAGGACCTGAAATGGTCCGATGAAGCGTGGAGATAACATGCCACCCCGGACAAATCTCAGTAATCCACGTTGAGGTGAAACCCATAAGAAAACGTGGTCTCCATCCTCTAACTATAGTGGTATCCGCCTCCTGTCAACATAAGACATCTGTCAGCTCTGAGCTGTCCTCATCCGCTCTTGGATGATCTGAACATTCTCCGCTGTGGCCTGGACCATCTCTTGTCCCACCAGTGCTGACTCCCCAGGGTATGTCCTATACAGAGGTGATCTGTAAGTTCGTCCGTACAATGCCTCGTATAGTTCCATACCGATGGTGGAGTGGTAGCTATTATTGTAAGGAAACTCCACCAAAGGTAGGTTATTCTCCTAGATACGACCAATGTCTAGGAAAAATTCACAGAGCATTGCCTCAAGAGTCTGAATTGTCCTCTCCGTCTGACCATTTGTCTGAGGGTGAAAAGAAGTGCTCAGGCGTAGTTGCGTCCCGAATGCCTCCTGCAACCCCTTCCAAATACAGGAAGTAATGTGAGAATCTCGATCAGAGACGATAGATGATGGAACACCATGAAGCCGTACGATCTCCTGAACGTAGAGGCGTCCCAAGCTCTCCACTGAGTCATGATCTCTGATAGGTAAGAAGTGGGCCGACATGGTGAGTCAGTCGACGATCACCCAAATGGAGTCCTGTCTTCTAGAAGTATATGGAAGTCCAGTCATGAAATCCATATATATCCCATTCCACTTACACTCTAGGACCTCTAAGGGCGGTACCAAGCCTGCTGGTACCTGGTGCTCCTTCTTCACCTGCTGGAAGGTGAGGCATCGGGAAACGAACTCTGCCACAACCTTCTTCATACCCGGCCACCATTGCTTTTTTCTGAGATCCTGGTACATTTTCGCTACCCCTAGATGTACCGCTGATGGGGAATTGTGGAACTCTCTCAGCACATCCTCCTATAATGTAGCTGGTACCATGGTACATCCTCTGAAAAGGATGATGTGCTCTCCTCTTATAGACAAACCATCAGGTTCCTATCCTGTGGAAATCTGTGAACATCGCGTCTCACAATTAACATCCACACGTTGTGCCTCTCTGACCCGCTGAAGAAGTGGAGGTGTGACTATGGGTGACTAATGGAAGGCTACCCTGTCTCTATCCATGAAGGATATATGAAAAGCGGCTAATTGCTCTGTCTCCTCTCCGAGAAGACGAATTCCCGTTCTCCTGCTGAGAGCATCAGCTACTACATTACCCTTTCAAGGAGTATAGACTCTCTCAATGTTATAGTCTTGAAGGAACTAGAGCCATCACCTCTGTATTAGGTTCAATTCCTTCTGGGAGAAGATGTACCTGAGACTCTGGTGGTTAGATTAGACTGTATATCACTTGCCCATCAGATAGTACTGCCACATCTTTAGAGCAAAGACCACTGATGCTAACTCCAGGTCATCAGTAGCATAGTTCTGCTCGTGCTGTCGCAACTGTCATGATCCATATGCAATCACTACTTTCTCCTTCATTATGAAACACCCGATTCCATTCCCTTATGCATCACTATAAACTTTGTACCCCACTCCCTCCTTAGGTAGCCTCAAGATGGTTGGACTGGTAAATCTCTGTCTCAGCTTTTGGGATCTCTGCTGACATCTATCGGACCACACAAAGGGTTTCCCCTTATTTGTCAAAGCTAAAAGTGGTGCTGCAACTCTGGAAAAGTATGGCACAGATCTCTGGTAGTACCCAGCAAAACATATGAAACTCCATACCTCCATCATGCTCTTGGGTGGTTCCCAAGCTAGCCCTGCCTCGATCATCGTAGGATCCACTGCAACTCCTGCCTCAGAGATGACGTGTCCCAATAAGTGGAACTCACATATCTAGAACTGACACTTCGAGAGTTTACCATAATGTTGGTGCTCTCAGATTGTGTCCAGTACAACCCGCAAGTGGTTGGCTTGGTCCTCCTCAGTGGTCAATTATATCAATATGTCGTCGATTAATACTATGACATATCAATCGATGTAAGGCTAGAATATCCTGTTCATGAGATTCCTGAACACTGCTGGAGCGTTGGTTATGCCGAAGGGAATAACCAAGAACCCATAGTGGCCATACCAACACCTGAAGGATGTCTTCTGCACATCCTCGTCTCGAACTCTAAGCTGATGATAGTGTGACATGAGATCTATCTTCGAGAACCACCGTGCTCCCTTGAGCTGATCGAGGAGTTTATCAAACTTTGGAAGCAGATAGTTGTTCTTCACAGTCACTTGGTTCAAGTGACATTAATCGACACACAGTCGCAAGCTTCCATCCGCCTTCTTGGCGAACAAAATCGGGGAAGCCCAGGTTGAAACACTGGGTCGTATAAATCCCTTTAACTAAAAGTCCTCCAACTGTACCCGTAGCTCACGATGATTTGCAGGAGCCATCTGAGATGTTGTTGTAGGTATCAGGGCTGTCCTGAGGTATAGATCGATGTAGAAGTCTACCTCTCTACGAGGAGGTAGTCCTGGAATGTCTTCCGGAAAACCGTCTACATACTGATCCACCAAAATAGGAAAACTCAGACTCCGCACGTCCACTGCTCCTAGGATGAGGCTAGCCAACTGATGAGTGACCAGCTATCCTCTCCTCTGTGTGAGTCCATCCTACGCTTCAAAGGCTCCCTTCTCGTCGGTGAAGGTGAACCTAATCCCATCGGTTTGGACACACCACACCATTAGCCAATACATTCTATCTAAGCATGAACTGTAAATAACCAATCCATTCCCAAGATGATGTCGTAAGGCCTCAACGCCACTACAAGAAGAGCCCAGCCGAATCTATCCCTTCCTAGATTAAGCTCACACTACTTGAACCAGTGCATTATCGTCAAGTCTTCCCCCGTAGGAGTATCTATACGTACGGATCAAGCCAACAGCTCCATAGGAATCTCCGAGCTTCGAACAAGGGCAGCGACAATGAAAGAATTACTCTCTACTGTGTCTATAAGAACTGCTGCAAGGGTGGAGTAGACAAAAATAGTACCTATAATAATCTCTAGTGAACCGTTGTCATAATCCTCCACTTCCTAGAGCTTAGCCTTCCTCTGTCCGCCATCTCCCTGTGGTCGGGGTGGACCTCCTGGTGGTGGGGGTGATAGAGCCTCAAAACATCGTCCACCACCTACCTCTCGGCCAGCTCCTCTGCCTCGTCCACAAGCACCCTGCGGACCTCCACGGTCGAACCTCTGCCTCTTCCTAGGTGGTCCCTCCACCATCCACTGCTCCTCTGCATGGCAGGTCGGGCAGTTATGAGCCATGTGGCCCTGCCCGCCGCATGCATAGCACTGTCTGCTCCTCGTAAGGCTGACTCTGCGCTGTGTGCCCCACACCTCTAAGCTAGTATCCTGTGGTCTCCCACCCGATGGTCTGATCTGCATGGACCCATGTGACATCCATCGAATGCCAACTAAAGAAGAATACACTACGTGCCACCCTGCGGTAGGTTTCGCTGCTGGTCTAGGCTCAGCAATAAATCTCTATACAAGATGGGCTCGCTCTAGTACTCCTGCATGGGTCAGTATGCTGAGGGTGATCATCAATGCCCTGATCTAATGCCTCAGTTCCTTCTTGATAGTCTAGTCCCGGAAGAATGGGTCCCGTACCATGTCTGTGGAATAGCGCGAGAGATCGGTAAATCTCACCGAGTACTGGGCTACAGTCATGATGCCCTGCCGTAGCTGTAGTAGCTCCTGGATGTGCACCGCACAGAGGGTGGCTGGAATGAACTCCGTGCGGAAGAGCCTCTCGAAGTCCGTCCAAATAAGAGATGCCTCGTCGTGCACCTAGAGCATCAGGCTCCTCCATCTACCTACTACCGCGTGAAGGAGACTCACTGCAAGGATCACCATGGGGTCTTCTGGTGTCCCTACTAATATGAAAACTCAATCAACAGCCTCCAGCCAATCCTTGGATGCCTGAGGGTCCGTCTCCCTGAGGAACATGCGTGGTCTCTAACATTGAAACTCGTGCAGTGCACTAAGGCGACATGCACTCTCAACTGCTGTGGCTTGTGGCATCGGTGGATCAGTGGGTAGAGGTACCGCCAGTGCCTCTGCTGTAATGGGTCCATGCACCGAGGCCTCATCACTCAGTGGGTTGTCGTCTCGCACAATGCTCGGAACCCAAGCTGGCTGCCATAGTGGGGCCATCCAGAAAAGAAACAGGTGTGTCATGGTCATTATAGTATACCTGGTGAGCTGACACAAGTAATCACAAAGAAAACATTGAAACACACATGCAATCAATGTTTTTGTGCACTGAGTCGGAAATCAGAAGTCATGGTCCTGGTGTATGGATATGTCGGCCACCGTACCAACAATGGACTCCATGAACTGATAAATGTCACTGCCGAACCCATGGAGGATCCATGTATAGTTGTCATCGCTACCTAACCCACGTAGGATCCCAGTACAGTCGTCATGGTAGTCGTAGTCGCTACCAGCTCTAGGGTTCCCACACACAACATGATCGATTCCAAGAGGGTTCGCTCCACGAGATAAGGGGGTCGATGTGTAAACTGTCATGAAATCCATAGGTGATGTATCAAAAAGTTCTGTCTCGACCATAGGAACTCAACGCGACAGACGGAGTGTCTGTCGGACGCCCGGTCTGAGAGTTATTGTCTATTTCATTCCAAGGGCCCAGTTGGTTTTTAAGCTAAAACCATCCCAAATTTACTCCAGCTACATCCAAACCTCGAGCAGAGTAAGCCAAAAGAACTGTCTCACTAAGTGGAATCCAACAAAGTCTACGACACGTCAATCGTACGTATGGAACTCATGATATAAGTCTTTCTGCTCAGAGGGCTCGGTTAGTTTCGTGTTCGAAACTACCCGATCGTTCCCAAAGTTCTCCAAAACCCTGAATGTAATATACCTAAACGACGGTCTCGATCCTAGGATCCCAACACAACTAACGGTGTGTCGATTAGAGGTCTGTATCCCATGTTATAGGCGTTTGAATGGAACTGTCCGAAAGTATGGGGTTTGGGACCGGTCCGACCTAGCCCAATACCCCCTGGGTCGGCCCGAATCGGGTCGACCAGGCCCGAGTCCGGGTATGGCCAGGTTGGGAGCGGCCTAGCCCGGCCGGTGCAGCCCGACCCGGCATGGGGGTCCGGCCCAGCGTGGGCAGCCCGACCCGGTGCGGGCGGTCCGGCCCAGCGCGGGCGGTTCGGCCCAGCGTAGGCGACCAACCCAATGCAACGGACGCAGAAGGGGAGGTGTCACGCCCCCCCTTGTTTTGAACGATGTCCCCCTTTTTGGTGGGGCCTTCCCTTGCCAGTTTCCGGGTGTTTCAACCACAAGACTTCCCGAAAAATGGCCGGCCATAATGGCCGGCCTGAGAGCGGCCACATGACCCACTGGTCCCGCCTCCTGGAGCACCGGCGGCCGGATGTCCGGCCTCCCCGTTGCTGAACTGTCACGGCCAAGGGCCGCAACTTCCTTCTGTCCGGCACGGCACGATGGCGTCGCACCCCTATGCCGCGGCCCGGCCCAGCCGCGGCTGTCCTTGGTTCTCCGACGCTGCGTGACGGCACCGCGCTCCTCCGCAGCGGCCCGGCACCAGCCGCTGCCTCATTCGGCCTCACTGGCGCGGCGCAGCAACACCACGCTCCTCCACCGCAGCCCGCTCCGGCCGCGGTACTCTTGACCTTGCATGAGGTAATGAAACCGACTCCATTTCAAACCACGATGAATATCAACAACAAAATGGGGATGAGGTTCGGCCGTGTTCGTGTGATCCGTCTTCCTCCCGTTATATTGATAACAGGCGGCCAAAATTAACGAAGAACTTCAAATTAATCTTGAACGTAAAATCAACCCCTACCTCAAAGAAGTTGACGAATGATGAGCATCGTGGAAAATAGCGCCGCAGGGTGAGGCTCCGTAAATGTCGACGGAGAACGTACGAGCAGGAAACAACATCTATCTTTCATTGACATGGAGAGAAGATGGAACAACGTGTCGGCGTTCATCATTTTCTTTAACGAGGAAGATGAAGTTCTTCAAAGTAAAGAACTCTCCCTCCCTCAATTCTCCACACAACACAACAACTCCAAAATAAAATAAGGCTTTCCCTTATTTTATTTACACATTCCAACATTTCAAATTTCAATAGTTAAATTCATTTAATTAATTAATCTTGTATAGACTAATTAATTGGAAGAAAAGTTGACAAAATTTGTTGAGGGGTTTGAGGAGTTAGAAGAATTTGAAGGGGTGGGGATCGTGTGGGCCCCACCTCACAAATATCCTAATCAAGAGGGGTTATGATTTAAGTGGGTCCCACCCCAACTCCCAAACCTAGGAACAATCCAACTAGAAAGGAGAAATAGAATTTATAACAAAATTTTATTTCACTTACACTTAAACCACATTTTTAAACAACTCTTCCTAAGAAAATGCAAATATAGTAAAAGACTTATTAAGAAATTATCAGTGTTGCGGTTTCATCGGTGCCATCAGATTTCGATTCTGAGCACCGATTCAAAAGTTAGAAAAAACCCACTCATTCATTCACTGAATGTACTCGAGCTAAACTTCGGAAATTTATTCCAGGCACACCGGATTTCGTAATCAGTTGTCGTCAGAAATTGCGTACTCCTAAAATCTCAAAGAATTTAAGATACAATTTTCCATGAAATTTACAGGTCTTAACATATATTGAAATAATTTAAAACTCTATTTAGAAAAACTTAATTTGGAATACCTTATGGCTGATTAATATATACTTATTTATAAAAAATCACATTCATGAATGTTCTATTAACTTTTATATGATAAAATCTAAAATTTGCGAGAGAAGAAAACTCCATTAAAATTATAATAGTTTATATTATATAAACATGAGAAACAATATTCAGAAAAATATATAAAACTCCCTTAATAAAATGTTTGAACAAATTATTTAATCCTCATTCATATAAAATTGTATCATTTTAACAATTTTATTTATAAAACAACATTCATTTCAAAACAAAATTGATAACAAAAATAAGGAAAACATTCATTTTAAATAGAATTGATTATGTTCATATTCTATAGAAAAATAATTTAACCACCATTAAATATTCATAAATACTATTTGATATAAAATCCCAAAAAAATATAAATGATAAAAAAAATTAAAACATATCTTCTTGTTTTAGTTCAATAATTAACATTAACAATAACTTTACAATTTTTTATCTTTATTAGGTTTTACAGAAATAGGGTTATCATGTGAAGGGGTATTACCCCCCTGAATAGACATAGGTTAATGTTATAAAAATTTAATTAATATGTATTCCTATGAAATTTTCTCAAAGCTTAAACTTTTTATACATGATTTTCATCAAATAGACTGTCAAAAAATACTTTAAAAATATTTTATGTTCTTTAACAAAATATAAAAACATACTTATATTATTATATCATTGTATAACCACATAATAATATTTAAAATTAAAAATAATTAAATATCATTTATTTTAAGAATAAGAATATAAAGACTTTAAAAAATGAAACATTAGATTTATTTCCGTCATATAGTTCATAAGGGATGTTATTAAAAAATTACTATAAATAATTCTATTTATTATTTAAAAGTTTGTGAAGAAAATATTATTGTTGATAATAATTAGGAAAATTATATTCATTTAAAACTACTCATGCATTTAAAACTATATAGTAATTACATGTTTCAATAACTATATTAGTGTATGATGTCTTAGGATATTGAAAAATATTACTGTAATCATTCACATTAAAAAAATTCCCAATTTAATATTACAAAATTCACATCATATATGAATAAAAATAGTATAATAAAAGAAATATTTTAATTATTATAAAATTAGAATACAAGTAAATCATGATAATGTTTTCTTTTTTACAATAAATAATGTAATTTCATGTAAATATAATGATATACTATATAATAACTAAATTTATTTTTTTCCTCAAAGACAACTAGTCTCAGAATAACCAAATAAATGAGTATATAATTATTATATGGTTTATTTTGAAATTAAATGATAAATAAAGATGAAAGATGGTCTATAATGTTTTACTTTCATGAAAGAGCTACACCAAAAAACCTAGACATTCATCAATTAAGGTAACTAGATAATTATTTTGTTCGTAGAATGCATATGTAATAGTATAAAATTTACATGTTTATTTCATTTATATGAAATTAATATTTCCCTAAACACCACATTCTGACACATTACATGTTGAACAGTTTAATTAGAATGATTAATAATATAATTATCATTATGATAAACATGATTATTTTAAGACACTACCCATTTATCATTTTTAAAATATAATTTCATTATATCATCATAAAATCATGATTTTATTACTATATTATCATTTAAAAAATAAACTTGCATAACATTTATGTTGTTCCCAAGTGAAGTAATTGCATTTGTTGTCAATAACTTGTCATGGTGTGCCATCTGATGAAGTACATCTTGAAGATTGATGATTACAGAAGCATTAAATCTGACGATTGCTGAGCTGCTCTTTAAGTTCATAGAACTTGTATCCTGATGATACAAAGTCACAACATTGATTGAAGATCATGCATTGTCTTCACAATGGATGAGGAGTTGAAAGGAGTTCCATCCACAACTACTAAGTGGATGATGTGCATAAGTGAAGTGCACACTTTGAAGAAGATTAAAAGAACAAGGAAGAACCCTTTGGGAATTCCATTCTTAAATGTTGATTATATGTTGAAGAAGAATGGAGGAATTATAATGAAGAAGATTAATGCTTGAATTCATCAAAAGATGAAGGAGAAGTAAGGCTTGAAGTGGTTCTCTTGATATGGCTTGATTTCATGGAGGACTTTGTTTTTGACAAAGTCTTATTCAAGACTTAGCCAAAAAAAATTGGCCAGCCCGTGGACACCTTGAGGGTTCAACCCCAAGGCACATGTAGGCCTAAGGCACCACGCCCAAGGGGGAACCCGTGGGGCGAGCCCAGGGAGGCAGGACACACCCAAGACACTGCAGAGGTGCTGGGGCACGCCCGGAGGAGCGCAGAGTGGGTGCATAGTGCGCCCGCAGGGAGCAGAGTGGGCGCAGAGCGGGCCCGCAGGGAGAACTCGGCGCGGGGCGGCACCGAGAGGGTTGGAAGTTCAATTGCGGAGTAGCGGACAGCGCCAGGGTGATAAGCCGCGAGAAAACCGCACCCCGTTTCGATGTGGGACGCGGAAAAATTCTCGGGAGCGCATCCTGGCCGCACGATTGATCGCGCGCCAGATCTCCGCCGCTCATCGCATCCCGCGCGAGATCTCCAGATCGCGGTCGTCCGATGTATTTAAAATGCCGCATCCAACGGCCCAGCGTTCGTCCTCAACCTCGAGCCATGCCGAAGCCACCCGCGAGCCCCGCTGAACCAGGCGCCTTCCCGACGACGGATTTTGAGTTCTCGGCTGTCTCTCTCGAAGCCGAAGGCACCCTCGTGCTCGTCTGAGCATACCGAACACAACCATGCCTTAAAATATACTTGCATGCAATGAGATGATGAATTCGATGAAGGCCGAAGCAAACCGAAGGTGCGCGGACATTCGGTGTTGATGTTCTGCATGGTTTGGATCGAAGGAAGGCCGTGCATGCGTTCTAAGTCGCATGCACGTGAAGGAAACCGAAAAATGGAAAACCCGCATTAAAATAGAGAAGAAGAACGAGATACGCGGAAGATATTTAACGCGTTTGAAGTTTTCAAAGACCCCTCAGATTTCGGGCATTCAAAACGTATTTCCCCGCGGATCATCCATGCTCCTCCACTGCCTATATAAAGAGGAGTCCGAGGCCGAGTGAAGGTTGCTGTTCATTCGTGAAGACCCGCGACGCTCTCTGCCTCGCGAAGTAAAATCCTGCGCATCACTTGCGCGACAGGAGGCTTCATGTTTTGTTCCACGCATCACTTGTGCGAAGAAGCCCCGTGCAATCTATTTGCACGGCTGAAGTCCTCGGTGCCATCCTTGGCCCGAAGGTGTTCCCTGCGCGCTAATCCTTTGCGCGACAGGAAGGAGAGGATCTTGCGCGACCTTGCGCGCTCCCTCTGTGCACCGCGCCCCCTACGCGGTAGGCACTTGCGCGCCCAAGGTGTCCTTGCACCCTTGTGGCTTGTGCACCTCGTGGTGTTGCATCCTGCACACCCGAGTGCCTGTGCACCCCGCGGCTCAAGACACTTGCGCGACAGTGTTGAAGAAGAGGAGGATGCGGCTCAAGCATTCCCTTGCGCGCCTCCTTTGAGATCAAGTGAAGAAGACCACCTCGGGCATTGGGTGTGCAAAGTTGAGGAGAAGGCTGAGGACCTTTGTGCTTTGGATGCAAAAGGAAGACCACACTTTGTGTGTTTATAAATTGAAGAAGAAGGACAATTCAAGTGTGTGCACTAAAAGAATGAGTAGTGTATGTGTGCACATGTGAAGAAGATCAACTTTGAGAAGAAGAGGAGTACACACTTATGTGTGTGAATACAAAAGAACTGATCATTCTAAGTGATTGGATTTTTGGTGAGCAAGACCAACGTGATCTTTTGAAGACTATTGAAGCTACTTGAAGTTTTGAACAACACCTTTGAAGAAGTGAAGTGGATCCATGATGAAGATGATGCTGTGGAGTTGTGGGGTTTAACCAACTTGTAATTGGGGGGTAACCAATTACTGTGTAATCATCTTTTGGCATAGTGAAGAATCCGTGTTGGGGGGTGTAACCAACACGGCAAGGAGTAGGTCTTTATACCGAACCTTGTAAATCTCTGAGTTCTGTGCTCTCATTTTTACTGCACCACTAAAAGAGTAGATCTAGGCTTTAACCAGCTGCAGAGGTTGAATTGATAATCCAAAGGGAACAATTCATAAAAAGAAAAAGTTATCACTGATTCACCCCTCCCCTCTCAGTGATCACAACCGATCCAGGCATTTCAAGTGGTATCAGAGGCAGGTTCCCTCGGTATGGATCTACTTCTGAGAAGATGGACAATCTGAATTCTGTTAATAGTAGGGGTGTTCCTACATTCGATGGAAAGAATTACCACAGCTGGAAGAATCGGATGTTACCCTACCTTCTATCTCTCGGCCTTGAAGTTAGAAATGCAGCCTTATTTGGATTCCCTCCTCTTGCTAATGAAGCTGCTATGACACTCGATGAGAAAAGAAATATGGAAGTTGATGGTAAAGCTCAAAATTCCATTCTTATGTCACTCTCAGAAAAGGTATACACAAAAGTCATGGGACTCAAGAATGCTAATGAAATTTGGGACAAATTGGAAAGTAGTTATGAAGGCAACATGAAAGTCAAGGAAGCCAAATTACAGATTTGGAGAAGAAAGTTTGAAGATGTCAAGATGGGAGAAAAAGAAAATATTGATGATTATTTCACAAGAGTCAATGAAATTGTCAGTAACATTCGGGGCTTTGGAGAAAAGTTGGAGGACTCCACTATTGTTAAAAAGCTAATGAGAAATTTTCCTGACAGGTTTGACCCCAATGTCTCAGCATTAGAAGACAGAGATGATCTCTCTCTTGATGAAATACACAACATTCTCATTGCATATGAAATGAGGAAGATCCCAGTATTCAAGAAGAAGATCAAGGATGAGATGGCTTTTGAGGCCATGAGACAACTCAAGATAAAAGATGACGAAGTCCTAGAATCAAGTGATACTGAAAATGAAGAAAAGGATGAAGATCTCAACACGATTATTTCTCTTTTTTCTAAAAGTTTTGGAAAAACTAAATTTAGGGGAAAAGGGAAATCACCATCGAGATGTTTCAATTGCAATAACATCGGACACTTTGCTGTAAACTGCCCCAAGAAGAGATATAGTGCTCCAGAAGTTGAAGATGAGAAGTCACAAAAGAAGAAATAGAGTAGATACCCAAGAGAAGGAAACAAATCAGGTGTAAGAAAGAAAAGGTTCGTTCCAGGTGAAAGAAGAAGCTATGTAAGCAAAGAGGAAGAATCAGACTCTACTTCAGCCAGTCAATCAGAAGAAGAAACGAATTTTATGGCTCATGTGGAAAAAGGGTTTGATACCTGCAGCAGTGAAGATGATGAAAGTGAACGAACAGAGCATGAATACATATTGAAAGATGAATTAGATGCTTGCCTTGAGCAAAACATTAAACTCAAGAAAGAGAAGAAATTGTTACAAAAGGAAACTAAAAGAATGACTGAGGAGTTGGAAGAATGTATGAAGAAAGAGACAATGTACATTGACGAAATCAAGAGACATAAACTGAAGGTAGCTGAGCTGGACAAGATAGCAAAAGATCTTGAAGAGAAACTTCACCTCAAAGAAGAAGAGCAATCAGTGACACATTCCAAGTGGATTGAAGCACAGAATAGCTTGACAAAGATGCGAGAAGACTTCAACAAGGCTGTTGAGGTCAAGGCAGAATCATCTTATGCTGGTGCTCAGAGGCAGGTCAATTTACCACTAAGTAAATCTCTAAATACATCTGTTATTTCTAACAATGCAGGTTCAAAGATAAAATTGAGACAAACATGGCATGAACCAACCTGTGTAAAATCATCTTCAATGGAAGAAAGGAAATCCTCAGGAAGGACTACTCAAATCTTAGACAGAAAATTACAACATGACTCTTATCAACAAAGAAGGTCAAGGTTCAGAGGCTACTGCTGGTGTTGTGGTGTGTTTGGACATAAGGCCTATGCATGCTGGTATAACATGTCTCGTCCAAACATGATGCATGAGTCAATGGGGAGACATCCTGAAACCCAGAGTGTTTTGCAGAAAGCATCAAAACCACCAACTCAGAACACATTTGACTACCTGAGTGAAGCTTGTGGAAGATGTGACCAACAAGGTCATAGAGCTGATAAATGTATGACAACTCTTCCTAAACAAAAAGTCAAAGACATGAAAGGAAAAGGCATTCAAGAAACCAATGATGAAATCACATGCTTTGCTGAAGTGGCTCTAAAATCCAGCAGTAAAACCAAGTCATGGATTCTTGATAGTGGATGCTCATCCCACATGACTGGTGATACAAAAATTCTAAGCAACATTGAAAGTCATGAGGGAGGAACCGTGGTGTTTGGAAATGATCGTTCTCTGAAAATCAAGGGAGTTGGAAAGGCTATGATTGCAACAACAAATCTAAAATCCAATGATGTGTTGTTTGTTGAAGGATTAAAGCACAACCTACTGAGTGTAAGTCAATTATGTGATAATGGACATGAGGTGTTGTTCCAGAAGGACTCATGCATCATCAAGAGCTCAAAGGATGGAAAAATCATCACTCAAGGAAGAAGAACCACTGGAAATCTATTTCAAATTGGTGATCCCATCAATTCTTGTTTTCTTAGCTCTAAAGATGAAAACAACCTCTGGCATAGAAGACTTGGCCATCTTGGTCAAAGGAGTATGAGTAAACTTCTGAAGTACAATGTTGTACGAGATCTACCCAAATTAAAGAGAGAAAGAGATGAAGTCTGCGACACATGTCATATGGGAAAACTGACCCATAGGTCACACAAAGGAGTTGATATCATGTCTACTAGGCCTCTTGAACTCATCCATACAGACATATGTGGACCGATGAGACAGAAGTCTAAAAGAGGAGATTTCTATTTTATAACCTTCATTGATGATTACACTCGGATGACCAATGTCATGTTCATGAAACACAAGTCAGAGGCAATCACGATGTTCAAGACTTTCAGAAGGCAGGCTGAGAAGGAACTAGAGCTCTGCATCAAGAAAGTAAGATCAGACAACGGAAAAGAATATACCGGTGATATCTTTGAAAGCTATCTGGTCAATCATGGAATCAAACATCAATATAGTACACCATATACTCCACAACAGAATGGAGTGGCTGAACGAAAGAATCGAAGCATAATTGAAATGGGGAGGACTATGTTAGCTGAGCATGATATCTCTATGTTTTTCTGGAGAGAAGCAGTATGCACTGCTATACACATACAGAACAGATGTCTCCTGAGACCAGAAACACAAACGACAGCCTATGAAATGTGGTTTAACAGAAAACCAACTGTTAAATATTTCAAAGTCTTTGGCAGTCCCTGCATCATCAAGATTAAAAACATCAATCTGGGAAAGTTTGAAGAAAAAGCTGAAGAAGGAATCTTTATGGGTTACCTACCTAATGGAAAAGGCTACAGATGCTGGAATAAGAGGTTGAATAAAATGATTGACTGCAGTGATGTCATAATAATTGAAAACAATACCAAACCATACACTGTGGATGATGATGACTCAA
Source organism: Viscum album (assembly GCA_963277665.1). Lineage (NCBI taxonomy): Eukaryota > Viridiplantae > Streptophyta > Magnoliopsida > Santalales > Viscaceae > Viscum > Viscum album. Next base: position 226,606,207 of record OY728155.1, on the reverse strand, counting down.
AGAATGACACAGCCTTGGAACAGAAGAATGCAGAATTACCTGAGCCAACACCAACTGCTGGTGAGATCAACTCTGAATATACCAGTGATGAAGATGAAGGTAATGAAAATGGAAGAAGAAGATACAACAAATTGAAGAAGCATGTTGACACAAGAAATGTCCTTGGAGACCTACAGTCCTCAGTAAGAACTAGAAGAAGATTGAGATTGGAAGATCAGACTGCACTGGTTTCTCAAGTTGAACCTCACACAGTGGCTGAAGCAGTTGTACATGAGGAATGGATACAAGCTATGCATGAGGAACTCAATCAAATTGAAAAGAACTCCACCTGGGATCTTGTGCCAAGGCCCAAAAATAAAAATGTTATTGGGACAAAGTGGGTGTTTAGAAACAAACTCAATGAAAAGGGAGAAGTTTCCAGAAACAAGGCCAGACTTGTATGCAAAGGATATTCACAAATGGAAGGAATCGACTTTGAGGAAACCTTTGCACCAGTTGCAAGACTGGAAACTATCAGAATGTTCTTAGCAGTTGCATCACACAAGCAGTACAAGGTCTATCAAATGGATGTGAAATCTGCATTTCTGAATGGAGATCTTGAAGAAGAGGTGTATATTGAACAACCAGAGGGATTTTTGCTGGACAAAGATGGCAGTATGGTGTGCAGATTGAGAAAAGCCTTGTATGGATTGAAGCAGGCCCCTAGAGCCTGGTACTCAAAATTGGATGGTTGTCTTAAAGATATGAAATTTGTCAAAGGAACAGTTGACAGTAACCTCTATGTCAGAGAAATGGCCAATGGTACCCTCATAGTCATTATCTATGTGGATGATATCATTTTTGCTGGTAACAAGGAAGGACTATGTGAAGAATTTGCTGAGAAGATGAAAAGAACTTTTGAAATGTCGATGCTTGGTCAAATGACATATTTTCTAGGATTTCAGGTGGAACAAAGACAAAACTCCATATTTCTTTCACAAGAAAAGTACGCAAGGGACTTAGTGAAAAGGTTTGGAATGGAAAGTTCAAAGAAAGTCTCCACACACATTTCTGTCGGAACCAAGCTTTGCAAGGATGAAGAAGGCAACAATTTTGATCAGAAAGAGTTCAGAAGAATTATTGGCAGTCTACTTTATCTCACGGCTTCAAGGCCAGATATAGCATATGCAGTGACTTTGTGTGCCAGATTCCAAAGTGACCCAAAAGAATCTCATTTAACTGCAGCCAAAATAATCCTGAGATATGTTAAAGGAACCCTCAACTATGGACTCTTATACAAACACAGTGCAAACATACAGTTGTTGGGATTCACAGATGCTGATTGGGCTGGTGATTGCACTGATAGAAGATCCACATCTGGTGGAACCTTCTTTCTGGGAGAAGGATGTGTTAGCTGGTACAACAAGAAACAAAATTCTGTAACATTGAGCACAGCTGAAGCAGAGTATGTGGCCGCTACACATGCATGTACTCAAATGATTTGGATGTAGGTGCAGCTATCAGATTTGAGGATTAAAGCTGAAAAACCATTGAGGATCTTATGTGATAATCAAAGTGCAATTGGGTTGTCTAAGAATCCTATCCAACACTCCAGATCCAAGCACATTGATATAAAATATCATTTCATCAAAGAAAGGGTCGCCAGTGGAGACATCAAGCTAGACTACATTCCTACTCAAGATCAGGTGGCAGCCATTTTCACCAAAGCTATGCCTACGGAACGATTTGTTGAATTGAGGCTGAAACTTCATGTTCAGCCTTCTACTATCACTTGAGGAAGAAGAAGGTCCCTCCTTATTCCCTAAATTTTTGTATTCTTGTACTTACATGCAGGGAATTGAAGGAGATGAGTGCATCCCCTGAGGGGGAGCATTGGTAGTTGAAGATGTGCAGGTTCCAGAAGATCTATACTATGAGTATGGCTTTCATTCATCCCTTTGCATTTGTTGTCCAATAAGGGGGAGAAATCATCAGGCACACGACATTCTATTAGTGTGCTTCGGAGTATTGACAACCAAATACAAAGGGGGAGATTGTTGTGCCCAAGTGAAGTAATTGCATTTGTTGTCAATAACTTGTCATGGTGTGACATCTGATGAAGTACATCTTGAAGATTGATGATTACAGAAGCATTAAATCTGACGATTGCTGAGATTCTCTTTAAGTTCATAGAACTTGTATCCTGATGATACAAAGTCACAACATTGATTGAAGATCATGCATTGTCTTCACAATGCATGAGGAGTTGAAAGGAGTTCCATCCACAACTACTAAGTGGATGATGTGCATAAGTGAAGTGCACACTTTGAAGAAGATTAAAAGAACAAGGAAGAACCCTTTGGGAATTCCATTCTTAAATGTTGATTATATGTTGAAGAAGAATGGAGGAATTATAATTAATAAGATTAATGCTTGAATTCTCCAAAAGATGAAGGAGAAGTAAGGCTTGAAGTGGTTCTCTTGATATGGCTTGATTTCATGGAGGACTTTGTTTTTGACAAAGTCTTATTCAAGATTTAGCCAAAAAAAAAAATTGGCCAGCCCGTGGACACCTTGAGGGTTCAACCCCAAGGCACATGTAGGCCTAAGGCTCCACGCCCAAGGGGGAACCCGTGGGGCGAGCCCAGGGTGGCAGGACGCACCCAAGACACCGCAGAGGTGCTGGGGCACGCCCGGAGGAGCGCAGAGGGGGCGCATAGCGCGCCCGCAGGGAGCAGAGTGGGCGCAGAGCGCGCCCGCAGGGAGAACTCGGCGCGGGGCGGCACCGAGAGGGTTGGAAGTTCAATTGCGGAGTAGCAGACAGCGCCAGGGTGATAAGCCGTGAGAAAACCGCGCCCCGTTTCGATGTGGGACGCGGAAAAATTCTCGGGAGCGCATCCTGGCCGCACGATTGATCGCGCGCCAGATCTCCGCCGCTCATCGCATCCCGCGCGAGATCTCCAGATCGCGGCCGTCCGATGTATTTCAAATGCCGCATCCAACGGCCCAGCATTCGTCCTCAACCTCGAGCCATGCCGAAGCCACCCGCGAGCCCCGCTGAACTAGGCGCCTTCCCGACGACGGATTTTGAGTTCTCAGCTGTCTTTCTCGAAGCCGAAGGCACCCTCGTGCTCGTCTGAGCATACCGAACACAACCATGCCTTAAAATATACTTTCATGCAATGAGATGATGAATTCGATGAAGGCCGAAGAAAACCGAAGGTGCGAGGCCATTCGGTGTTGATGTTCTGCATGGTTTGGATCGAAGGAAGGTCGTGCATGCGTTCTAAGTCGCATGCACGTGAAGGAAACCGAAAAATGGAAAACCCGCATTAAAACAGAGAAGAAGAACGAGATACGCGGAAGATATTTAACGCGTTTGAAGTTTTCAAAGACCCCGCAGATTTCGGGCATTCAAAACGTATTTCCCCGCGGATCATCCATGCTCCTCCACTGCCTATATAAAGAGGAGTCCGAGGCCGAGTGAAGTTTTTTGTTCATTCGTGAAGACCCGCGACGCTCTCTGCCTCGCGAAGTAAAATCATGCGCATCACTTGCGTGACAGGAGGATTCAAGTTTTGTTCCACGCATCACTTGTGCGAAGAAGCCCCGTGCAATCTATTTGCACGGCTGAAGTCCTCGGTGCCATCCTTGGCCCAAAGGTGTTCCCTGCGCGCTAATCCTTTGCGCGACAGGAAGGAGAGGATCTTGCGCGACCTTGCGCGCTCCCTCTGTGCACCGCGCCCCCTGCGCGGTAGGCACTTGCGCGCCCAAGGTGTCCTTTCACCCTTGTGGCTTGTGCACCTCGTGGTGTTGCATCCTGCACACCCGAGTGCCTGTGCACCCCGCGGCTCAAGACACTTGCGCGGCAGTGTTGAAGAAGAGGAGGATGCGGCTCAAGCATTCCCTTGCGCGCCTCCTTTGAGATCAAGTGAAGAAGACCACCTCGGGCATTGGGTGTGCAAAGTTGAGGAGAAGGCTGAGGACCATTGTGCTTTGGATGCAAAAGGAAGACCACACTTTGTGTGTTTATAAATTGAAGAAGAAGGACAATTCAAGTGTGTGCACTAAAATAATGAGTAGTGTATGTGTGCACATGTGAAGAAGGTCAACTTTGAGAAGAAGAGGAGTACACACTTATGTGTGTGAATACAAAAGAACTGATCATTCTAAGTGATTGGGTTTTTGGTGAGCAAGACCAACGTGATCTTTTGAAGACTGTTGAAGCTACTTGAAGTTTTGAACAACACCTTTGAAGAAGTGAAGTGGAGCCATGATGAAGATGATGCTGTGGAGTTGGGGGGTTTAACCAACTTGTAATTGGGGGGTAACCAATTACTGTGTAATCATCTTTTGGCATAGTGAAGAATCCGTGTTGGGGGGTGTAACCAACACGGCAAGGAGTAGGTCTTTGTACCGAACCTTGTAAATCTCTGTGTTCTGTGCTCTCATTATTACTGCACCACTAAAAGAGTAGATCTAGGCTTTAACCAGCTGCAGAGGTTGAATTGATAATCCAAAGGGAACAATTCATAAAAAGAAAAAGTTATCACTGATTCACCCCTCCCCTCTCAGTGATCACAACCGATCCAGGCATTTCAATTTCAAATAATAATATTGTTATAAATTATACTTCCCATTAAACCATATACTATTTTTCAATAATTATCAATGAATGTCTTAGTAACACCATAAATTTTTTTTTATGAAATAATGATTGATAGATGTTTCTACATGTTAATAATGCATCCAATATACATATATTATACATCACTCTTGATACCTTCAAAGAATTTAACCAAAAAAGTAATTTGTAAATATTTTTGATAAACAAGGTATTTTTCATCTAATAAGGCGAGTAAATAATTTCTAAAGTACCCAAATAGAATTTAAATAGTTTTTATAATTCACATTATATGATAATGATTTTTAAAGATAACTCTTAGTAAATATATAAGACTATAGAAATCTTATCTAACCTTCCCTATGATAAGTTGAATTCATTATAAATCAAAATCAATTACATTTGAGACACTTCATAAAGTAATTTTAAATAAAATATATTATATATTCTATGTAGTTTTGTAATCAAAATAAACACAGTGTTAGATATAATTTGTTTTATTATTATCATCATTTTTTCATACATTTCTTATTATTGATCAAAAATTGATAGATGTTTAATAAAATCTCATTTTTAATGATCGGTTTGTATTCAAAATATTTACAGATTTAGGATCACAAAAAAAAATTATCCTTTGTGATTATATAGGTATTGTTTCTTTTTAGTTTTTTGAAAGCATTATTACTTATCCTTAATATGTATCTTATCATAACATTTATGTTCACTATTTTATAATGTTATTCATAAAAATATTATCTCAATCTATCAATTGCATAAATTTATTCATCAATGGTTGGTTTTTCATAATTGAACTCTTTATTATAACATCCATAATATAAACTAGTAATAGTGACCCATTTTCACGATTTCAAAAATGGGAATTCGTCCAAAAAATTTCATTTCAATGTTCTTTACCCAAATCATACTCTTTAAAAAAACTATATCTTGGAGCTAAATCAATTTCTAATTATTTTTTAATTTTTATCCTTAATTGCATTATTCAATTAATATTTGTCTTGATTAGTTTTTACTACCATTATATACTACTCGAATGTCACATGTGATGTATTTTTGTTTAAAATTAATATCAATTTTTCAGTTACCTTTATCATTAACCATTTACATGTTCTTTCTCTATCATTTTTTAACATGAAATTTTCAACCTTTTGTAAACACTAGTGAAAATTCTATAAATATATACACTTTAACATTACTAACATGATTATTTTGATGAATTAGAAAGAACAATATTAAATTATTTTAAATATACACATTTCCTTTTTTATGTCTCCTTTAAAATAATTCTCATCAACATTGGTAATTGATTATGTAATAAAATGAGTAGTTCTTCAAATATTTTTTCGGTCATAAGTGGTATCATTATTTATATAAAACTTTATGGGTATATATATCAACACTCTATCAATAAGTATAATACTACCCAAAACATCCCAATGATAATTCATTGAATTTAAAATGGTAGTATGTTCATAAAACATGTGGTTGGTTATTTAATCTTCATCCATATTTTTGGGTGGATATTAAGCCCAAAGAAGACTATTATTTATCATCATTAACTAAAATATGTTAATGTGAGTTAGTTGAAAAAATCAATCAAATTTCATGAGTATTTTTATAAGTAGAGTAATAAATTAAGACACTATAATTGGTATCAAAAAAATTAATATTTATAATTTTTTATTTCAAAATATTATTGATATCATCACATCCTATAAGAAAATTAGGATAAAGATCATATTTATATATAAGGGTTTACTATATTATTCAAAATATCTAATATTTTTTATTTTTATATAATGTCACATTTGAGTTTTCTAGTATCCAAAATCTCCACTATTAGAGTGATGTGATTTCTGTGGAATCCCCCCATCATTGTATACATATTATTCTATATTAATAAACAATTCCCTAGACTGTGAGGACTAGGATAAGGTTAATAGATAAAATATTTAACAATATAAATAAACGAATACATAATATAGTCTATGATATGATATAAATTTCTAGGTTTCATTTGATACAGAATAGATAATGTGGGTTTGGGGTGGATAAAATATTTCAAATAAATTAAATCTATAAGATAGATAAAGGTAATATTAATTAATTAAAATTAAATATGATAAATATTATGAAATGTAAAATTAAAGAAAAAACTCAATTAATTTAAATAACATTTTAGATTAAAATGATCCATTATCTAGATTTCATATACATATACTCTTTGTTATATATTTTACTCAATAAATTACATTTATTTTAAATTGGAGTCCCAACCCTATTTCAACTAAAATATTTTAGTAGAGGCCTAACCACAAAATAACACCGTCTTTTAATTTGGATTTGTATCCCCATTACAAAACAATATATTTATTCATTTAATATCCAAAAAAAAATTTCAGAATAAAATTCAAAACACTAAGAGGATAATTATTCTGGTTTTGAAAATAAAAAACAAATATGATTGATCTATGATGAAGAAAATAGACACAATTAAATCTAGACTTAATAAAAAATAAATGGAGTGTGTGCTGAAAAATAGTTTAAGGAAGGCAACTAGATATTTTGAAGTGGATAAACTAATTACTTTATGTTAGTAAGGATTATACAATTCATGTTCATCGTTGAGTGTCTTTAACAGGGTTAAACAAGTTTTTCATGCCAGATCAGAAATTTATTTTAAACAATTGTAGAATACATGTATTTTATTATTCACACTTTTGTATCTAGATTTACCACTATGTGTGTCTTAGTTTATTTACTCTAGAATCATCTAAAGTTAAATAATATCTATAATTACTAAAAATAGTCGACAAATGTTCTCATAATTCATAATAATAAAAATATTACTACCATTATAATCAAAATGATTATCAATATATATTGAATGATAAAAAACATAAGTGTTTTTTCATTATGAAATTAGTTTTTATAAATATTTAATATATTTAAAATATATTCCATAATAATCACTTTTGGTAACCCATAATTCTCACAACAAACATTCCTCATTCCAAATTTGAACGCAAAACACTTTCTGGAAACCCGATCCATATATGTAGAACATATTAAAACTTTTAAGTAGATTTTAATCTGATCAATAGATTATGGTAATGATTCAAAATCAATAAATTTTTACAATAAAAACATATTAATATTTTGAAATACATATCTCGTAATTTAATTTTCTGCTAAAATATTTTTTGTGTAAGAATAAATCTTTATAAGATTGATCCAAATAAAAATATTTTTAAATAGATAAATCACTGCATTAATAGTTTTAAAATAAGAATACAATTCATAGAAATCACAAGGTTTGCCATTGAATAAGATTAATTTTCTGAAAAATATAATTTATGTAACCATATATTTTAATAAATATAAATTCAGTTTTCTAGCGGATCAATTAAATTCTACATATAGATCTATCAGGCTTTATATAAATATAATTTTTATATAGGAATTATTATGATATTGATAATAAATATTAAATTTATAATTTCTATCATAATGATTAATATATAATATAAGGATGAAATTTATTTTATTGCGGATGGTTTTAGGAAAAAATCACGGATTATTATCATAGTTCATAAGGACAAATTAAAATGGAATGGTATAAATAATAAAAAATGGTATGCAGAGTCCTTCATGAAAATAGTATACTCAAAAATTAATATCAAATTGCATGTGAAATTATAAAAATCAACTTTATAAAATAAAAAATGTTTGTTAAAATATGTATGGATATATATATATAATAATAACGTTCAAATATTTTATGTAAAATAAGTTTGTAAAAAAGATAATCAACATGAATAAATTACATATTGTAAAAATATTTTTTTTTACAATTTTCAAAATATAAATATATAAATTATATGGAAAATTGAAATAGATATGATCTAAAAAGCAAAGGTAACCAATGGGTTTTATCCACATAGAGGGTATTGTGGTCTTCATAATGTCAATATCAATTAGTTCTTTTATGCTTTTATTTCATCTGTTATGAAATAGTGTTTAGTATAAGTATTTTTTTATGGTGGTTATCCACCATTCCAAATCACTCCATCAACCTCCATCTGTTCCATAATAAATTTAATCCCCCCATTTCATGGATTTACCTATATATTGTGGAATTTGGTGTCCCAAAGCATGATAAATTTACCGTGAAATCGAATGTAGATTGGTTTCATGCCACTACCATTGCACATTAATCATTATAGACTATGTAATATATATTATTTTTATGATACGGAGATCTACATGAATTATTTGGACACACAAATCATGCAGATTAAGGAGATTCATTAATGGTAATGATTTAGTTATCATATTGATTCAATATAATTGTTATTGATTATTATAAAAGTCACCTAGATGATCCTTATCATCACCCAAATTTTTCAATAAACTTTTTTCCCTTATATTTTTTATCTTCAAAATAAATTATCACGACAACTCTTGTATTATTTTTTTAAATTCCCAAAATATTCATAAGTGAAATTCATGGTGAGTTAATAAATATTGAAGGAAGTATCATTGGTACAATTTTTTTTTCACTCATTTTTATGATCCCTTGGTATATAATTCAATTGATTAATTCCTCATGATAACCATTCATCACATATATATTTGAATACCCAGTTTGTTGAGGAAGTTGAAATATTATTTGTTCATGAGATTATACATTTTCATAGTTTAAAAAACAGTATCATATTTGATAGAGAAAAAGTATTAAAATATTTATTATAATATGAATTCTTGAAGGCATCAAAAACTCTAGGGAAATTCAGATTGATACCCTATCATCTATCTAATAAATAGTTTGTACTTATTTTCTACATTTTGGAGGAAATTACTTGAGAATGTGTCATGGATTTTGGGTTTATCTTGAGTTTTGTAATACTAAATATATCAGTATAGTAATATTATTAGATATAAATTATTGATTAAAATAGAATCTATTGGGTAATTCTATGGACGCACAACTGATAACCGCTACACTGGTTAGAGACATAAGAGTATCTATTCATTATTTTAATTATTATATAATGGAATTAAAAGAAAATTTAATACATTTTTAAATGTTTAGTGATTTATTAATGTTATAAGTTATTAGTTATTTACCAGTGACACTAATCATTAGGGTTTAAGGTGTTTGACAATGTATTTTTTGAGATTAACCACTATTGGGATATAACATGATATAGTGGTATGTAAAATTGATGCATAGGATTAGGACTATTTATTGTTTCTAGAGTATTTTTAAAAATGTAGTATTAGATAGTTATTACTTATAGATACAATTTTAATGTGATTTATTATATATATTATTGATTTAGTGTTATCAATTTGATCCTTCCTTGTTCTCATTATCATTGATGATGTACTACTAATGAATGTTTCATTCACAGAACAACTTTTATATATAGTTTTATTATATAAAAATGTATCTAAAAATGAATATAATGCATTTGGGGTATTTTTGTGGGAAGTACTAGTGAATCCATGGGGAAACATGAGAGTGGGAGCCTTATATACTGGCACTATTTCTGGGGACTTTTCCAGCAATGCTCGGTGACATATATCTATAATGGGTCGATATATTCTGGGGAGGTACTAAGGACCCAAATATATTTAGATCTGAATTTGATTAAATTTTTATTAAAAAATTATATTTCAATGTTTTTTTTTGCAATTATAGGAGTTCATACTTTTTATGTCCTGGTTTTTGAGAAGTTGGTATCAATGTGAGATTATCTTTTTTGTACAAAGGATAAATCAAACTATAATTGGAGTAATTTTATGTTTTTAAGTAGTGTTACACCGCGATTTTAATGTTTCTTTATATAAATAATTTGGTATGGTTTTTTGGCATTGAGGGGTAATTCCACATTGAAATAATGGGGTGGGGTACATCATGATTTCCATGATTATGGTGTAACTTGTCACCAATGATTTATTTTTTCTTTTATAGTGGATTGTTTTGCAATATGTACTAAACAGTCCTATCAAAATATTTCAAACAATGTAGGGAACTACATTATGGCACATAAATCCACACCACACTATTCCCATTTTACAACCTTTTATGTATTTTTATTTCATTAACTAAAAATATGTAAACTTAATGAAATGAGTTCCCCTGATCTCTTATATCACACATACCCTATCTTCCAAAATTTCTGATTGAACATTTAATCCTCAATGTCTATATCTTTTATGATCAGATTTGACTTCCTTTTATCCTATTGGAACACTAATGGAAAATCTATTTTATTATTTCTATTATTCTTGATATTTATCATTTAAATAGAGTTATAATCTAGATATCACTAATTTCATGAGGTATGCCACATTTTATAATTTGTTGGATTGACCATGATTCTTTTTAAATTATTTATAGCCTATGTCCTATAACTATAATGATTTTTCTAATAATTCGTCCTATTTTTTATATTCATTCGTGTTATTTATGATATGAATGGTTTAAAGAGTGTGCTATAATGAATCACAATGGAACAAAATATGACTTTTATTGTTCTTGAGGGTTGAGTTTGATCTATATTACTATTTATAAGCACCTACAAAAATTTATATTAACAAGTTTATATGGATGACCTTACATGGAGAAGTGTGAGTGACATATACATTTCAACATATGAGGGGTTTCAATTAATACACATATATTTATGGGGCCTTTTGTGGTGTACCTAGGTATTCATTCAAATTTGGGAGTGCTCATATAATTTTGGGTAATGGAGTATTATCCATAACATGGAACTTTGAGAGAGAAATTTATTTATTTAGTGGAGTCCTTGTGATATGAGGTTTTATAAGTGATGTTATCCCGGCTAAGAAGGGTTAATCAATTATTATACCCCTGGGATATATCATCATTGTCTTGGGTAGCATAGTGTGTAGTGTTGGATTAATGAGTGAAGTTCCTTCGTATTATATTGTTTTCTAAAATTATGATATAGTATAGTTAACTTCTAAGGTTATGGTGATTATCTATTTACATTAGATTACATTTGTTATAATGATATTAATTCACTTATATATTTATATATTTTAGTTAATTGTGATTAAATAATTAGTACTTGATTATATTTGAAATAATTATAACCTCTTAATTCTATATTATGTTATGTTTATAATTAAATTATATTCACTAAATTTTGGAATACTTCACGTTATATCCAGTCACATAGAAGTGATAAGTATGAGTGGCACTCCATTCAATAGGGATACTATTTATGGTATTGTGACAGTCCACTCACCATTGTTATGTTATATAGTAGTGATTAACCATTCACTAATTCTAATCGTATATTGATAACCAAATTTCATTCGAATTCTTATAGTGTTTTGTTATTCACCAATATTTCATATAAAGGTGATGTAAAATTTATGTTATGATTGTGGTGATAGAACATTAACTATTGATTTTGGAGTGGTGATATCCCTTTTACCATTAATTTTTGTAATAGTGATTTCTTATTAAGAAAATTAGGATGGTTATATCATCTTCACATATAATTATTGATTATTTTTTAATGTTAAATTTATAATGATGGGGATATATTTTCAATTATTAATTTATTATGGTGATATGGTGTTCATCTTTTAAAAGACTAGGCTGATGAAATTTCATATTTCATTATATTATTGTTCATGGTTATTATGAAAACCTAATATTTTAGTATTAATTTAGTTTTTAAATAGATAAAATGATTAGTATTCTTTGTAAAAAACCATACAAAGCTATGATGAATCTAGAATACGTTAAAACAAAAATTTTAAATTCCACTATAATAATATATCCATTATATTTGTGGTATAAATAAACAAAAAAAAACTACAACAACTATGTTTAAAAATTAACTGATTCAATCATTTTTAAAGAGTATTCATTACAAATCTCACCAATCATTGATTTGAGAGAAAATTATATGACTAGTGTTTTCATTAGTTGATTCCAAAAAGGGTACCTGAGTATTTTTCCAAGACCAATATGGTACAATGGTAGTATCCAATCCAATTGTAACACCCCAAGATTTCATAGTGTGTTATTTCTTCAAAATAATTCAATAACTTTCACTACACGCAACACCGAGTTCAATCACACCTCTACTTACAAAAAAAAAGCCATTAAAAGAGGTCATGAATAGTATTAACTAAATTTTAAACTTTATATAATCCTTATAATTTTAGAATCCATATTATGAGTTTCTTAGTCATAATGCAAGAACAGATTCATTTTCAGTATTGCACTTTTATCAAATTTTAATAGTGAAAACATTTTAAATACAATATTTTAAACTTTTTACTAAATGGAGACATCAAAAAAAATTAAAATGAAACATCCCAAGCAACCACGGTATTCTTTCCTTTGAATAAAACAGTAGCGTGTGTTGTACGCAACTTCGAGTTTTAACACACACCACAACCGATCAAACTAGCCGTTATGAATAGTAATACCTACTTTTTAAAATTATATATATTTTATATTTCAAAATGGACTTCATTTTTGGATTCGGAATATCTAATTTATCCTAAGGTGAAATTTTGGTACTTTTCGGATAACTTTCATATTTTGATGAATAGTGAAAATTACTAAATTTTAATTAAAAACAACTTTTTTAATCAAAATAATTAATACTGATAAATTATAAATTTTAGTAGTTTTAAAGTATATTTAGAATATGTTTTTACCATTTAATATAATGTTGGTCATTGGACATAATTTTACAATTAAACCGAACATAAACAAGTGTCAATCTTTTGATAGTTATTATCTCTTAAAAACACGCTTTTTGTTTTGACAGCGGGAATTAATTTTAAATTAATTTCTACCACTTCTATGTTTTGAATTTAGGAAAATGGATTCCATATTTGGAATCATGATGTTCAAATTGTGTAAATAGTTAACTTTTATTTTTAGACATTTTGAATAATTACTGCGGTAAATATTTTATTTACCATGGTTAAGGGTAAATCCGCTAAATAAGGGTTAAAAATAATATTATAATAATACTAAATTACCCTAAAACGTGTCTTAACCCTATTGGTTGATACATGGTCGACCATGGGCATCTTTGGGTCAATTTTGGGACCCCATGGATCCACTTGTAAGTGATAATGACACATTATTTTAATTAAGTTAAAATGAATACGAAAATTACACAAGCATATATCTATTAGAAAATCAATTTTTACATAGGGTTATATATGTTGGATTTTCGATTATAAATATTAATTAGAAAGTTAAAACGATTTCCTACATAATGGTATTTTATTTATAATTTTTCGACATTAAATAATTTATTTTATTTATGACACAATGATGATGCAGTAATTACTATAATAGTGAAAAATTAAAATAATTGATATTATAAATACCCAAATAAATATAATATGAAACTTTTAATGAATTAAACTAATTTTCTAGGATAATATGATATATTAGGATTTATTTAATTGACTTTGTTCGAAGTAAAAAATCTTTTATGAGTTTCACAAAAATCAACTATTGAATAGTGTCAAAATTGACAAAAAAGAGTTCTTAAAACAAATATTATATTATTAATTGATATTAAATTCCTAAAAATCTAAGGTTCGGCCAAGAGACTTATATAATGATAGGTTCATCATTAATGGACCACTTGGGGGTCTCTTGGATGTATATAGTAAGTTTATTAACCATATTATATAAAAATACAAAGAGACATTGTAAAAGTGAAACTAATTAACTTAGAGTTAATACTTAACGATAAGGTTAATATAAGTACCCAAACCTATCTAAATTCTATTGGTTGAGTGGTTTTCGACCTATATCTGCCTTAAACTTTGAATAGTCAACTTTGGATCCATTATAAACTGAATATGAATTTATTATAAATTAATATTTCTAGCTTTTCCAAAGGTGCCCCTCACCCCTCTTATAAAAAGGCACTCCTCCTTCTCATTTATTCACACCTTCAAAGCCTTTTGGTTCGGCCAAAATCTGCCCAAATGCTCTCCCAACTTCCATCACTACAACCTAGAGGCCTTAGTCTGATCATAAATCCAACCTAAGGAGCCCTTTTGATCAAATCAAAAGGAAGAACCCGAAGAAGAGGTAATGTTTTCACCACCCCTTTTTAAGTTCCTTTCTTCTTCCACTTCCTCTTTCTTTGTTATTACCATTATAAAATAATAACTCCAGTATCATATATATACTGTGATGTTATTATAAATATGGTACAACCATATTCAGTATTCTATCCATCCTTTGAATAACATGTCACCATACGTGCGTACGTACGGCTTACCGTCTCCACGTCGTGGTGTAATTGTTATTCAATATATTATTATTTGGATGGGTATAATAATGATGTGTAACTCATGTAAATAATAAATATATCATTATAATTATTCTGTATATATGATATAAAATCCAATTATATATTATTTTAATATCAAAAGAATGATATTGTCGCTCGTGCGTATGTACGGACTACCTTCTCCACGAACGCGATGAGATTCATTGTCCATCATATCCATTCAAGTATAATTATAATTTGATGATTTAAAAATAGTATCTAAGGACTTGATATCATTCTGTATATGAATAATATACATCCCATTAATAACGAATATGGCTCACATAACAAAGAATATAATGTAAAATGAACCCGTTAACACCCGAAATAACGATAATTCTAAAATATTATTAACAAATCAATGTTAAAAGATCATATATGATATCATATTAAAGTAAATGATTCTTGTATTATTCAGTAACAATTATTTCACCATTATACAGGAGGTAAACCTACCATCGACCATGGAAAAAGTACAAGTAAGGGGTTTTTATCTCACTCCTTATTTCCGTGAGATTCATGCCATATTGCCACCATCACCTTTTGTGTGGTGTATGTACTACCCATGATTGTATTCATTGTGTAATAAACTTTAATTTATGGGTATTTACATAGTCATGGTATGATCCTTATTTCATGGTTGTTTGTTTCGTAAGTTACCAAATCGATAAGGGAATTTAAGATTTCAATTTCCACTAATTCGGCTTTACGCATATTTCTTTGATTATATTACTCCAAGATTATGTGTGGAATAACTATTCATTTGATTATGTCATAATTTCCACTCCCCTTCCTGTGGATATTCTTTTGATACACATAATCACTCCATTGATAATTCTCAAGTCATTAATATGAATTTGATAAGAGTAATTTTAACTCTTTCACCATTTGTTGAGTTAAACATCCAATTCGTTGGTGTTGTTTCTACAAGAATATGTGTGAATATCTTTTGATTGTTTTACACTGAATATTCAATCATATTTAGTGTATTTATATTTTTTTCACACATAATTATGTCGTTGATTTATCCTTAACCTAAGGATACGACCTTTATGAGAGATTTCATCTCAATTTACATTCAACTGAGACTTCTTTGTTGATATACACCAAATCACTTTTATGTGGTGTATATAATGTACTTTGACATAGTATATCATGAATCCCTTTATTCTCATGATATTACAAATTTTTGATTACCTCAAATATTTGTATTCAAGTGTCTCTCTTTTGGTTAGAATCTCTAACCAAAATAACATTTTAAAATGTTTTAAAGACTTATTCTTCTATATCTTTCTCATTAATGTCCATGTTTTAAAAATGGTTTTAAGGATTTATTTATATGGACATTAAAGTTTTAAAATTAAATCTCCTTTTAAAAGTTTCAAAGTGGTATGGGATACTTTGATTCAAAAAATCTATTTTTAAATGGCTTCTTGACAAATATTGTGACTTTTAAATGATTTCAAGAAAAGGGGGATATTTCCCTCAAATAGTTTTGATGATTATTTTCATCTATGTCAACATCCTTCATTATTCATGATTGAGGTTAATGTGATACAATACAATATTCCATATTGTATCAAATGAGTTATGTTTGACTGTGGATGTTCTATTTTTATACCATTCATGGTTTGTGGTTAAAGTATTGACATTTCGTGTGCTAGTTTTAATACGAATGTTTATTTTATTCATATGAGGAATGCATTGGACTTAATAAGTGACGGGTGGAGCCCGCTATAGCTCCTCGATGCATCGGTAGGTCTCATGAAACAAACTAGTGTCTTGCCACAAGGCCTTGGCAAAATCTTATTTGTAGTCTTGGCACGAGGCCTTGGCTATGTGGTTATGATACTCTGGCATTATGCATTCCATCATTATGAAAGTGTTTATTGATATTTCATGTGATCATTCGACTAGTAGAATATCCATGTGAGTAAGTAAATGGAATTATTTCATTTTACCTTTGCCATTTTATGCTGAAGTTCATGTTTAAAAGGCTTTTGTTTTAGTTATAAATTGCATTAAGTGTTTATGCTTATTTATGAAAGCTTCTGCTATAATGTTATCCTTACTGAGCATCTGAGCTCACCCCTTTCAATGTTTTATTTTTTCCCAGGATTATGAAGAAGTATTTATGAATGACCTGTAGGGATAGTATGAGGGGATATGAAGACATGATGTTTTTTTATGATGTAATGTAAAATTTATGGATGTATCTAGTTATTCCAAGGCTACTAAACTAATCGGTCTTTCGAGACTTGATCTTTCTCGGGATCATGCCAATGTTATGTAATAATTCACCGACTCTAGGTAATTAGGGTCGGGGCGTTACACCAATGACGGTACATTAGTATATATCATTAGATCAAAATTGTACATGAGTTGTTATCCAAGGCCCAAGGGGGAATACATGTTGTTTTCCCATTCCCAGGAGGTTGCATGGGTTATTATCCCATGACTAATATTATATGGGAATTAAGTATTAATACCTTATAAAAAAAGTTATGGTTTCTTATTATTTAACTTATGAAACATTTCTATGTTATATGATTCTGTTATACTACCATGGATCATGATTATTGATTCATGTTTCTTTACTCATATAAAATGATGTATGATAGATTATTTATGACTACATGTCATTATAATATTCCTTATAAGAAATTATTATTATTATCTGTTATTTTTAATTAGATATTTCACCCTTGATCACTTTTTCCCATTTGATTATTATTGAACATTAGAAGATATTCTAATGATATTTATCCTTACTGATCATTTTTTCCATCATTCTTTATATTTCATTTCCCTAGTTATGAAAACAAGTTTAATATATCGAATCTCATGAAGTATGTCTATTATTTTATGATTAAGGAGAAATATTGATAAGTTTCATAAAATAAAATTCTTATATAGTTGATCCTCAAAGACAATAATCCATTTATTCATGGGATAATGTTACTAATTGGGAGATATACTATTTAACTTTTGGGAATGATGTATAATAAAATATATTTATCATGTACTATATCAAATCTTGTTATTAATGAAATAATTCTAAACACCAGACCCATTAGTGCAGCTTCGGGGCTCCTAAATTTGTATTATAGAAGGCTTTAGTTGTTTTTGAATATTAATTTTGTTATATTTTGATATATTATAGAACCATAAAAAAACATTAGGTACATGTGTAAGTATATTATAACATATTTGTTTGGTGATGTAGAGGTTTTATGGTTTCCTAATTATTACATAATGTTTTGGATATTAGAAATTGGTTTTATATATTAAATAGACCTACCTTTGGGTAATCAATCTGAAAAATACCACTTGAGTAACAACTCAATATTTATTTAGTTCTTTATGAGTGGTTCAAATACTAAACAATAGGAGAGATGCTACCGAGTAGTATGATCTTCATAATTTACAATCACTTGAGAAGATATTATGTTAGATTAAAATTGAATTTGATGATACAATATATACCTAGTAAGATTAGAGAACCTAATAGGAAAATGATTATGGTAACCTACGTAAAATACGTGGAGATTTAGGATGATCCGTTCAGGGAATAACTTCATAAAAATGTCATCATTTGAAATAAATGTTTCACAGTAGAAGGAATCCTATGATTGAGGTTAAATATTTATTTCATCTTTTTTTCTTGTTATTTTTGGATATTACCATATTCATTTTTTTAATATTTTGTTGGAAACATGTATCTAAAAATTAATCTATTGAAGGAATGTATCTTTAATCTCCCAATACATAGATATAGTGGAATATTTAGAATATATTTTGGAGAATAAAAATTTTCCTATTATGATGGAACATATATACTTTCTATTACTCCCAATGTTAGCATGGATATTATAAATTTTGAACAAATATCATTAATAAAGATTATCATTTTGATTCCAATTGTTTTTATTTTTAATGACCTGCAATTTATATTTTTTAGGAAATATGTTTTATGGGGGGAATGTTACACCACAATATTTTATAATTATTTTCCCATTAAAAAAATTATATGTTAGACATATATATTTACAATCATTACTAGTAAAAAATTCAAATTTTTATAATTTTATATAAATTAATAAATTTCAACATTATAAAATATCATATAAATTAATGGGTATAAAAGAAGAAACGACAGTATTAAAACTATTTAGAAAGTATTAGAGATGAAATAAAGAAACGTTATTAATCCTTATAAAGATTAAATGTTTGATGCTAGAAATGAGTTGTGATATCTAGGGATCTCTCCAGAATACACCCCCAAGGGTATATAGTTATTAGACCATGAAAATGATGGTATATAATTAGAATCACAATTATAAGAGGGTAAACTGGTTGATATAGCATGATAAATAGGGTACATGTGTTGATAACCCCAGACCAAGTTGATTAAAGGTTGATATCCCAATCCCAAGAGGGTGCATGTGGTGTTAGACCATGCCCTATAGATTACACATGTTGTTATCTAAAGACTACAATGTGATGGGAAAGATGTAATAGTGTACACAACATTAGGTATTAGTTTCCTATGATTTCTCTAATAGAACATTTATATGTTATATAATGATGTTATCAATCCATGGATCATATGTGTATATTTATATTCCCACACTTATATATAATGGAATATATTTTATCATTTGAGACTATAGATAATTATATTATTCCTTAGGGAAAATCCAATTATTCTATTATCTTTCTAGTAATATATTTAATACAGATCTCATTTTATGATTTTCATATCATGTGACACTTAAGGATTTTTTGATGAGTCCTCCCATTACATATCATTTTAGGCCACACATTTTTTATTTTCTCATTTCCCAGGTTATTAAAATTATAATACCTAATAATGTGCCTTAAAGGGTGTACAATTTGATTTGATTATGGGAAAATGTTCTCAAATATCATAAAATAAGTTTCTTATATAATTTATCGTCAGATAATTTAATCCTTGCATTCATGGAATTTTTTAATGTTTATATTGATATTTAATTTTTTTCTTATTAAAATGATATAATGTAATGATATGTTTATAGTGGTTTCCTTCAAATAAATTGTTTAAAGAAAGTGTTTTTATTAGTAGACTTAAGAGTGTAGGTTCTAGGTGCCTCAATTACTGAATTACCCATATTTAATAAAAATATTCATATGTTATTCATGTGGGATATAATTAATAGTGATAAATACCAATGAAACTTATATATTAATGGTGAATATGCACTCTCCAATTAATATGATTTTATGGGTAATAATCCAATAATTCCATTTATATAATTACAATATTCAAAATATTTCATATTCCATCAGAAACTATGGTAGAAATGTTTATTATAATGGGTGTATATTAGAACCTTAAGATGAAATAATTATCATTTTACCATAGCATATAATATATATAGATATGTATATCAAGGGGTTTGTTATGGGTAATATCGGTTGTGACCTAATGAGTTTTAAAAAAATCCTATAGGTGTATACTAGTTCATGCGTAGACTTCATGGTCTAGTATAAAGGTAATATATAATTCAATACAATAGATGGTTTCACTTGGGATGCTTGGAAATAGATGGGATATGTGAGTGATTACAGTATGGTGTTAGGTTTTATGTATTATAAATTACTATTTTAAATTTTTATTATATTGTATATGACTTTTCCTATAGGTGATACAGTTATAAACATGTTCCGTGCATAAAAATACAGTTTATATCATTTTTAATCATTTAATTATATTTTTATTGATTTCATATCTGAACAATCTATATATTTTCCTGTCCTTGTTGTTGTGTAATTTTCACTTCCACTCTTTCTATTGTTATCTAATTGAGGTTATAGTGTCCTTATTAGTTGATCATGAACCCTCACTAACAATGTATATCCTTTGGAATAGGAGAAAGCACGTTTGAGGTGTCTTAGGTAATATAATCTATGTCTATTCAGACCTTATTGATAATGGATGATAAATGTTATATCATATTAAAATAATTTAAAAATCATGTAAAAATATATCCAAAAATCGTTTTTGATATCAACAAAATCACTTTTTGAGTAACTCTATATTTTTTTAGTGAAATTAAATTTTATATATAAAATCACATCATGCAATATAATATATGATTATATTATTTAAAATATTTATAAATTTTCAAATCAATATTTTTTTTATATTCAAGATTTTAATAATTAATTACTACTACTCAAGATATATATTGGAATAACATGATCTCCCTTAATCATTTTTATCAATATAAATTTGTTATACAATTATATCATATATAATATCCACAATCATATCATACCTTTTTGTAAAACATAAATGGTCATGATACACATATTATATCAATATCTATTATCCCATTCATACATTCTCTATTCAATAATTATAAAATGACCAAACACGTAGATATATCATACATCATTAACCCTGTTATATTCTCAAATCAGAATCCCCTTATCCAAATTGATATGTACATCTCATTTCACATACCATGTTATGGCCATACACTTCCTCATTCTATCTTTATCAGTGGCCTACATTAAATTTTCATAAAACAAGTATTGAAATTACAATGTTGTTAAAATAAACCAATGACATGATTATAAAAAATACGAAAAACCATTCTAGATCATCATCAAGGATGTTACAATAAAGGTATCATAGTTTTCAAATTTTCATATTAGGAATATTTTTATTTTCTGGTAAAATGAATTTCTAAAAAATAAACTCCACATGTATAAAAAATCCAGTATTATAGTTAATATTTTATACATGGTAGGACATAAAACTTTCGCAAAAAAATTTATGCCACTCAAGTAAATATCATTTATCTATAAGAAAAAAAACCCATGTTGATATTTAAATGTAGGAAAAATATATAAATCATTTTGATAATGATCAATTATGGATAACAAAATGTCATTATTTTAGAGGTTAGTTATCATTTCACTTCATATATTATATACAACTAACACAAAAAAATAAAAAATAGTGGATTTCGTTTTTATAAAAAGATACAATTTAAATTTTATAATTTTTTAAGAATACTAAGAAAACACACATGTTTTAGTTTAGATATATCGCATGATTAAAAACTAATGATAAAATATAGTTTTAACATTTTAATGATTTTAAGAATAATTATATCACTATGTAATTTATGTCACTTCTCTATGTAACCATGTGATTAATTCAGCCACTAAAATCCATTAATTTTTTAGCATCTATGAAGATATATTTTTTCAATAATGGTGAGATTAATATTCATAATACTCATGTTCATCTATATTAATTTAATATTCCATCAATACTTTACCATATCCAATGTAATGATATTAGTGTATTATTTTTTGGAATATATATAATCATCTTATGAAATATCCATTTTTAAAAATTGTATGATTTTATTTTATCAATATTGAGATAATTTAGTATGAAATTTAAAATTAAATCATTATAATAGTATCTTTCATTCGAAATATTATATGGAAATATGATTTTAGTTCATTGATATTACATATTAATAAGTGAATATTAAATATATTTAACAAATATCGATAATAGAACAATAATGTTTTCTTATATTTTGAGACAAGATAGAAAATATTCATATTTCTGGAATGATCTTCAATGTATTCCACAAATAGATTCCCATAGTGATCTCTTACTAGACATGTCTTACTTAAAATCATTCATTATTTATTAGGGAAATGAAACATAATAATGAGCGAGATTTAATTCAACACAATGGTAATGAGGGAGATATAAACAATTACTTAATAAGAACATGAGAATAAGTGTTTTTGAACATTAGGTTAACAATTTAAAATCCTCACCAAACATATCGTATATCTTAATATTGAGTCATGAAATAATGAATTTTTGTTAATAAGACAAAAATCCTAAAGTAAAAAAAACAAGAGAAATGAGACCATAACATTGTCCTTGGGTATTTGTTTTTGGTATAAACAGAAAAATATAAAATCAATTCAATATTCAAGCATCATTTCACACACTATCATAGATTCTTAGGTTCAATCTCCATTCCATTTTATCTTTCATCATGGTTTACTTCTAAGACAATCATAATGGTTAGAGTCCCTAACTATTCTAGGTACACAACCCATTCCATTCCCTATTATCATAAGAGATATCCATAATTACCCAAAAAATTGAAGAGATTTATAATTTTGGGCCAAAATATCAAATAATAAGAATGAATAAAATTTGTTTCCAAAAGATAATAAAAGAGTATTTATATTTAATAAACAACAGAAATGAAAATAGTTTCATCAAAATTTTATCAATTATTCATAGTAATTCTCTTAGGAAATAAATTGGATTCATAATGATATCATCATCATAATCATAAACAATATTGAGATAGAATAACTTTGGTATCCTTTGACATTATCACTAGTAAATAATAAGTAGACTCACAACATGCTTTCAAAATGTAATTTGACCATAAAATATCACTGGGAATATTTCTTGTGGAAAACAACCATTTAATTTTGTGATTAATGTAAGAATATTTAAAACATAAAAAACATTTTTAAATTTTTTTAATTAATCATAATGATAGATATATATAAATTACTATTAAATGTATAGAGAGTCCATGAAAATGATAAATTCTATTTTTCTCATGTATATATAACCAAATAATCCTTTCTCATTTTTTGGAAAATGTGAAAAGTCCCACATTCAAAGAATGAAAATAATATTCTATTTAATTTTATTTAAAAATGTTAAAAGGGTAAAATTTTAATTTAAAAATCAATGGTTAATATTCAATATAAATTTTCAAATCATTTTTAGTAAAATCGGGCTATAGAAGCAAAACATTCTCGACCAAAGTGGGAAAAAATTATGGTTTTGAAAAAAAATCTCAATCATATAAACTACCAAAGTTGGTAAAATGGTATTATTACATAAAAAATACATGTATAACTATATAATCATAAAATTAAATAGATGTTTGACAATCATATCTTCAAATTATATAATTATAAAATTTCCCATAAACAATCCCAATAAATAAATAAAATGTTACAAAAAAACATTTAACCGAAGTAATAATTTCATCAAAAGTTGCAAACTCAATTATAACAAATTTAAAATAATAATAAATTTTTATTTATATAGTAAAAATAAATATAATATCATATATTCTCCAGTTATAATTATTGAAAATTTGTTAAGGAATTTTTTTTAATTAAAATCCTTATTTTCGAGTATCAAATGTTTTATTTTTATTGAGTCTATTGATTCAGTAGTATATATCCATGATCATTGATCATTGTTACATAATGTAAAAAATTTGAATCAGTATATAAATTTAATAAATTTTTTTCATATATAGAATGAGATTCATCATTAAAATTTAGAGACTGAAATATGAATTACACCGACCATAGAGACGGTGGGCCACTTGTATGCATAAATATAGTTTTCATTTTCTAACGAAAATGTATAAGGAATGATAAATACTATTATTAGTTTAAAATAACCATTATTATATCAAAAATAGTATATAAATTAATAAACTATATCTTTTTACCAGCCATTTTCATCATTAAAATGAAAAATAAGTCACATCACTTCATAGAGGTGGTAGTCTACATGTTCGAATGAGGAATATTATCATTTCTCTATATATTTTAAAGAAAGAATGATGGTATGGTATCATAAATATAGAAGTATAATTATGTCATGTATATATATATAAATAAACATTAATCCCATCATAACAACCATTTAATAACATGGTGATGAAAATTAATTGAATCTCTACATGGAGGCAGTAGTCCTCACATAAAAACGAGTGATAATTTCACCTAAAATATGATTGACTAGAGAGTGAGTAATGGTTGTTCTATAATTTCAATATTAGTTCAATTTATTATTGATATTGAAGCTATTATATTATTATTAATAACACGAATTTAGATGAATAATGAAAATAAATAATTTGAATGATGTCGGGTGTGATGAATATCTCTTATTTTATATACCTCCTTTATATACATTCTTACGGAACCTCAGAATAGTATTTTAGGAATAAGGAATCCTATAATTCATGGATAGGTATTTTTAAAATATATTTGGTTAGGATTATTTTATTCATTGTTGCTAAATTTTGTGTAATGAATAAAATGGATGGCTGTCCTTTTGTAATTGGGGGAGAGGAGACATTTGGAATTTACTAAATGATTAAAATATAATAATGTATTTCTCAAGTATAATAAATGGTATCCCTATTTCCATAAAATAGTGTTTATATCAGTATAAATTGAAAAATTACTATTATTTCATTGTTTAAGCCCTAATAACCCCATTTTAACAATAATCATGATTTTTTTTACTAATTTCAGTATTATTTGTAAAAAATATATTAAATGAACTTATTGTGTAATTGAAATATTAATTATTCTAAAATATTAATCCATTTAACAGTACCAAATTCATATAGGTTGAGTAATTAAATTTAAAAGTATACTCGCAAAATGATTTGAAATTTTTCTTTTCTTAAAAATGATTTCATAAATATAAAAAACATTTATACCAAAATCACACCTAAAAAAGTATAAAGTGACATTAATTTTATTATTAAAAATCTAGATTGACTAATTTATCATTTAAATTATTTTAAAATAAAACTTTAAGTATATAAATTCATGAAAAAAATAATGTTTTCAAAAAATATTTGATTTTCTTATTATTCATTGAAAAAATATATTTATGAATATTCAATACATTACACAATATTATAATGATGAAAAAGAGAATCAAAAATTAATATTAATTTAATTAAATATATTTTCAAAAATAAAAATAAAGAATACTATTATTTTCACATAAAACTAAATAAAACCATTTTTTGGGAAAATGTATTTATGAATCATATAGGAAATTCAATAAAAATTTGTATCATTTTTATAAAACTATTTTAATTATCCAAAATATCTATAAATAATTTTAATAATATTGTAATATAAATTCATATATCCAATTTATGAGAAACATTATATTGATATAATATATTATGGTTTATTTATTCTCAGGAATGTGTATATCATATTCTATAAAATTAAATAAATTTCTTTGATGATAAATATTTCATAATATATCAAGGAGTTACAATATAATCCAACTAAAATGATGTGTATAAATAAAATTATATCTATATACTACAATAAATTAGGATATGTATGTTTCATCACATCCTCAGTTTTCCAAATATTATCTACGAATTTATGATTCCCCTAAAGAACTGTAACCTAGTGAGTATTATTTCTCTAAAAAACATAATAACTATTATGCAAGATTTATTTTGGTTATTCAATTCAAATAAAATCATTCTCTATCATTAATCCATATTTATCTAGTACATGTTAAGGATTAGGCATATACCCCATCAGGAGTGATACATGGAATAAATCCCGAATTAGGGAGAGGTTTGGAAAAAATTCCAAGTCATATAATACAGTCCCTATTTTATTAAGATTATAAATGTGTCCAATGTACCTAGATATGAACTTCCAATTATTTGAAAATCTCATAATCATTTTCAATTAAAAATTGAAATGAATTCCTTATACCAATATTTTCATTCCTGGTTAATTAAATGTTTATTAACATAATTTTTTAGTCAACTATGTGCAACATTAATGTTTTCCTAAATGAATGAAACCATCTTTATCGATTCCTCATCTAAAAAATGTCCCAAAATCATACAATATCAACATTCATCACAACATTTTGGAGTTCTAAAATACATTTCATTGAGTTCTTTATAAGGACCCATTTGATTTATTTAATGCCATACATTATTATATAAAAACTAGAATTTAATAAGTTGTTGGTCCCAAAAATTCTAAAATACATAGATATAGGCCTAATAATATCCACCGTGTTTTGAATAATTATCTCAAACAGAATATCTTTATACAGATGAAAAGAAATGTGGAAATAGATATCCGAATCCAAATCCAATTAAAGACATAACTAGAATATCAAGGAAACACAAGGATCCAAATTAGATACAAAATTATATGGAACTTCATGTGATAGTACCATGTATTTATAGTATATTATTTGAATATTATCAATAGAAAAACTATTCTCTAATAGAAATACAGGGTAAAGACATCATAATTTCATTAACTATAAATCATATATAATTATTTTCTTCGGAAATTTTGGCGTGTCTGAAGAAAAAGTTCAAGGTTATGTGATCACATTTCAATTATAGTATGGGTAACCATTATAACAACCTATCATATTTCTATATCTCACCGTTTAATTATTAAATTCAAACAATTGAGATATATATTAAGTAATATCTGTATTTTTGTCATACCACCATTATTATTCATTCGGAATCCTATACATCATAATACATGAATTATGTTGATCTAAAAATGAACAATATACTTTATTCAATATCACATTAATTAAATATGTAATAGATGGGATGTATACCATCTTCTTGAATATTATGATCCCATTAAAATAAATTTAAACTCATTAAAATGTTTTACATTCTTTTATATCTATACATATTCATTCTACGCATCTTCAATAATTATAAAGATAAATGGCTTAAAACTCATTTTATAATGATAATATTTATTTCCATTCATCATGATTTCCAAAAAACCCTTTATGGATTTAAAATGTTTGATCTTTTGTGATCCAAATCACAGATAATCTTGCAGGATCCTTTCAACTTAAACCAAAAACCATCTTGATTTTTTACTAGGGTGGTAATTTATTTAGGATTCATAATACATAATCAAATACAATATAACTTTCTAGAACATATTCTACTCTATCATTTTAAATATATAAATTAATTATTTTTGAAAAGTATATATGTCATGCCTTTCTCTAAAATGAAAATTCATCTAAATATTTATTCATAAAATTTAGTAACTGACTCATAATAATGTGTAATGTATTTTTTTTCATGAATCATAAATTTTAATGAGGAATAAGCTACAAAAATATCATTTTCATGAGGATTTATAAAATTCCATTTCATTAAGATATCTATATATCACAATATATTATCCAATATATTGTTGTGCAAACATATTTACAATGACAAAGATTATCTTCTGTTCCGTAAAATTTTTATTAAAATATTACCCCCAAAGGAAAATGTCTCTCTTCAGAGTTAAGATGGTGAGTGGATTGGACAGATATGATAAATTATTAACATAGCATGTAACATACCTTGTTTTTTAAATGAGACAATATGTTCGATATTATACATTATACGCAATGTCGAACATAATATGACAAATAAATATTATTTTGTTGCACTATAAAAATGATTATAAAATGGTAAGAATGAATAATATTAATTTATTTATGAGAATATTGTTTACACATGTATGTAATTATTTCTTTTTTGAACAATAATCTATAGAGGAAAAAACCCTTTATAATAAAAATGAAATTGTTTTTTATGAAAAAATACATAAATTTAAATAAGTAAAATTATTAAATAAAAATATCTCATTAATTATATTTATTACTAAAATATATATGTGATATATTCAATGTATTGTTTAAAATACATTATATATGTTTGATAGACATTATATAAGAAAAAATTTAATTTTTCAAATAAAACAAGTAATTAAAAAAATTAATTTTTACTACCTTTTAAATGAAACTGATTTTAAATCTAGTCATTACACTTTTATTAGAAATATTTGAAAAAATAAAATTCTTCATTGTAATTGTAATATTAAAATTTACAATGGTTGAATTCTTGGTATTTTTTTGATAAAATCATATTTTAATTAATAGTGAAAAATAAAATATTTTAATTCAAAACTAATTTTTAAATCCACACTATATAGATATTTAAATTATTATTTAAATTAGTTTTATATTTTAATTAGATTAATTTTTTATTATTTAATCCAATTTTTCTCTGGGAGGGTAATTTCAAATTGAAATTTGATAAAAACATATGTCAATCTTTTGATGGTTTTAACTTTTAAAAATCTTCTTTTAATATTTTGACTATGAAAGCTAATTTTAAATTAATTACTGCAACTTATTTATTTTAAATTTGTTCAAATGATTTCAATATTTAGAATAAGAAGTTAAATATTATTTATATTGGTCCATTTTATTTTTTGATATGATGAATAATAAATTTGGTATATATTTTTATTTACCAAGGTTAAAAGGTAAATCAGTTAAATAAGAGTAAAATTAATATTATAATAATAATATATGTGTACCATAAAACATTCTCTAATCCTCTTGGAAGAGATATGGATGACCAAGAGAACCCTTGGGTCGAACATCTGGCCATTAGAAGCCAGTTGAGTGTGATTATGACACTTATAACATTAATTTTAATGTAAAAAAAAATATGTTATAAACATATATCATCATAGTAAAACAATATTAATATGTGTTTATATGAGTGATATCTTCGACTATAAATATTCATTATAAAGGTAAGATAATTTCCTACATCATGGTATTCTGTTTATATTTTCAGTCATTAAATAAATAAATTTAATTATGACACATTGATGATGTAGTGATTTCTTTATTAATGAAGGAATTAAATAAATGATATTATTAATAATAAAATAAATATTAATGGGTTTTTGTGAATTTATCTATCTTTTTATATTTTAGTTTAATTGTAATAAAATTAACAGTGTAAAAATAGAATAATTGATGTTTTATAAAAATTGTAATTTATTAAATTATTGACAAATTATTATAATATTTTTAAATCACAAAGTTAATATGATATGGTTTAAAATTTAATTACAATTTCAAATTTGGGAAATTGACCACATATAATTAAATTATTTTCCTCTTAATAATTAAAATATTTTTAAGACAATTAATATTAAAAGAAAATAATTACGTGTATACAGAAAACATATGGTTTTAATAAAATCAATTCATGTATAAAAATTTTTGGATGAGAGGATTTTAAACTATATTAATATTATCTTCAGCATATATCAATATTGATCCATTTGAATGAAACAATTAATTTATATTAATTTAATAATTTATGTGTTTCATAGGGTTCCCTTTGCATCTGTTATAAAATGCTACCCTCTTTTTTCTAATTCTCAAACTTCAAGAACTATTTGGTTTGTCTAATCCATGGACATACATATTACTATAATCCCTCCCCTAATCATATAAGCCTACCTTAGGGAAGAAATACTCCCCAAGAAGACTTCTAGTATCATCCATAAAAAGATACACAATTAAGAGATAACGCCTTCATCAATGATTTTTAGTTTCATTTATATTCTCCTCTCCCTAAATTATTCTTATTATATGATTAATAAAAATTGTAGTATAAAAAATTTAATATGATATTTGTATGTTATTTTTTATCTACACATACACAATCCTTCATTTAATGGGTAATAAACAGATTGTTTCTTTCTACAGCGAATTGGTTCCACATGAAACTATGATTTTTTAATTTTCCCCTAAATTATCTCATGTTTTCCAATATAATAGAAATGATTTTTTACATTATATATATTATATTTATATTCTCTAAATTATTATGTAATTTTTATTTATAACATTCCTTTATACAATCAATGATGTGAAAATAGGATAATTTTATTTGAGGAAGTGTGGACTACAACCCCTTCAAAGCGGTATTACTCATTCCCTCTATACATGTAATGTATAATGGATGGTTTTATTAAACATGTGAGAGTTATATGATATTACAATAACATTGGTATTATAATATACATTTATACCATTTAATTATTAAACTTTTAGTATGAGATAAAAATGATGGTAGCATTCATGCGTTCGTAGGGACTACCGTTTCAATGAACGATGTATTTGATTTATTATCTCTTAATATATTGGATTATTATAAATAAATATATAATAAATATATATGATATTTAAATCATTAATTCTATTTTTCAAATGTTTGAATTTTTACCACATAGACAATTTACATCAAAACAAGTTCATTTTATAACCCATGTAACGAATATCGACAAAAAGTACGATATGAACATAAATAGTTATGTACTTTTTATAACATAGTAATAAGTGATATAAGAGGAATAATAAAAATAAAAAAAATTCAAAAAAAATTAAATTAACTTAATTTTTTTTATTCCTGGAAATAATGAAATTATGATACAAGTCAGACACAATATAAGAGAAATCTTAACTCAACCACCATTTATTGATTTAAATATTCAGGTCATTGGTTTTTTTCTAACAATATATTTGAATGAACTATGATTTTTTTGCACTAAATATCAACTTATATATTATTTATTTATATTTTCTACAAATAATTATGTCATGGATTTATCCTTGAAATAATGATATGATCATTGTAAGGAACTTCGTCTTAATCCAATATATATATATATAATTATATATAATTTAATAAACAGGGAACTAAAAAATAGTGAACTACATAAAAATATCTGAAAATGTTGAATATATTCATAGAACTTTTTCTATATCTAAATGGGGGTGTTTTCAATTCATATAATTATATAAAATGTAGATAAATGACTTAAATTTAAATTGTAAGAAACTTATTGTGATTTTTTGGTTTATTGATAATTTTTCATATGAAAAAATTATGATATATAATTATATAAATTATAATATTTTATATACCTTTTCATATAATTTATGAAATTTTGATCACAAGAAGAATGATTTTATATGTACACATAGTTTAATGAAATGTAAATAAATATAATATTTATCTTATTTATTTCTCAATCAATTGAGGTTTATAACTCATGTATTAATATTTTAACTAAAGAAAAATATAAAACATAAAATATCAATTGAAAACTAATTCAAAAAATATGTTTGAAACTAAAGTAGGAAAAATTTAGAGACAAAATTATACTTTCTCATCGCTTAATAAAATTTAAATAATCTTCATATCTTTTATATGAAATGGGTTTCATTTAATTCCAAAAATTATAACTCGTGATATAATAATAATGCATCAAGATATTAAAACTGATTATCATATATGTTTATAAAATATAATATTTCTTAAAATATTAGAATATCAAAAAAATTAATATTTAATAAAATAACAATAAACTACCTATAAATCAACCTTTATGAAAATTATGAAATCAAGAATGAATATTTTATAAAATTTACCAGATTTTTTGAAAATTTTGAAAAGTATAATAGTATGAATTAAAAAATTTAATTTGAAAACATGTTTCTAAAATATTAATTTATAATCACAAATAAATAAAATAATAACAATTATACTGTGGAAAAATAATACTAAACCTAACTAAAATCAAATAATATATGTTTTTCAACTAAATTTATAACGTAACAAGATAAAATTGATTTTTTTTACATTTTGAAAATTCAAATGATTTGGTAAAAGTAACACGTAGTTGAATTTCAGTTGAAATAAATCCAATAATAATATCTCCCTTATTAACTTATTCGTGAATAATGATAAATTTAATTTATAGAATAAATTTATGGGTTATCTCAAACAAAAATATAAAATTAATTATCATATTAAATATGTATATTTTCATAAGTAATACTCTATCCAGATAATGATTTATCAAACCATAAATCATGTGTGTAATTATATGGAGATTAGATATACTAACTTTTAGTTTTTTCAATGATACTGTATTTTTTTCCTTAATAAAAATGATTTTTAAGATTGTGAAATGTACGAGATGTGATTTTTCTATATAGTTGATATCCTAAAAAATATATTTTATCATAAATAATAATTTAAATAAAAATATTTTACTAATAAAATAATCCATAGTTAATAATTACATTATTATATATAATTATATTTTTAAATTATTTTTGTGAGATTTCATAGGATCTAATTAGAATCATTAACAAAAATAAATAATATACATCATATTGTTTCTATAAGTAGTTTATAGAGACAAACATCCTATAATTATTCTATATAATTTATAATAAACATAATTTCCTAAAACATTGTTACATAAATAAACAACATAAATTCATAAGGGTTTTTATTTTTTTATAATAATCATTACCATATTATTTACATATATCAGAACATATTATTATTGATTGAAAAACATTTGATCAATTATTTGAAAAATTAAAATTCATGTAATGAAATTTTTTTCAACTATAAGTGCCATTTATAATTCACATTCATCAACCTTGAATGTAAATTACTAGGAAAATCACTTAATGATTTAAAAACAATATCATTAATATAAATTTAAAAAACTAAACAATCATTTTATATTATTTTCATAAATGATGTATGATATAAAACACATTTATTAAATTCAATTTTCAATAAAAATCATTCAATTCAACTATATTAACCATTTGATTCTTTATTTAAATGTTATAATACATTGTGTAAAATAAAAATAAGATTTGGAAATATCTCATCTTAAATACATATGGATTGAAAAAATTAACTTCCAAGAGAAAATAAACATTTTAAATTCAACCTTTCACATTGGTAGGAAATATTAAAAATCCTTGAAAGTAATAAGACATAAATAAATTTCATCGATTCAATTTTACAAGTTGGATGAAATGATTCAAAAGAATAAATAATTTATTATTGAGGATAACCTTGATAAAATAGTCAAGTTATATTATAAATAACATGTATATATTCATAAATATTTTTTAATAAAAATAAATTTAGATTCAGTAACAATATTACTTATGGAAAATTCAACAAATGAACAAAAAGTATTTCTAAAACAAATTACATAAAAATTAAAATAAAAAATCCAATTAGAATCATTTAATGTGTCATCCAAATTATTATCAATAAAATTAAAAATATATATATAATTTACAAAAAATATATAATAGAATATCTACTCTTAAATCCAGAATAAACAATACCAAAAATATCATCAATTTGTCCTCTATGAATATTCCTTAATTATTGATCAAATTTGGAAGGACTATATATCCTCTCAAATAATTTAACCTTATCCTAATGATTTTCATCACTTATTTTAATTTCTCAAAAATCCCCTCATCAAAACCATACAAATTAGAATTCAATATAACATTATATTCAATTATGATTACGTGAATACATTCTTCTATAACCATATATTTTTAATCAATCAATCTATAATCATTAATATTTATTAATATCCATAAAACATACCTTAATAACTAAGAGAATGAAATTTATATAAGTTATCATTCAAATGAAAAACAAAAACATTATAAATCTAAAGATGAAAATAACCTAATTAATGATTTTCCATTGAAAATTTACTTATGAATTATTATTTGAATAAATCAAAAATAATATTCTTATTTAAATATAAATTGTATAAAAACATCATCAAAAAATATAAAGGTAAATTATTTTAACGTAACATAATTAAGGACATTTCAATAGGGGTTATCTTTTATAATTCTAAAACACCAATTTATTGTTGTATTTTAAGAATTTAAAAACTATTAAAAAATAATTTTTTTCAAAAAAGTCTAAATATATTCATTCACCTAGTTTATCAAAATTAATATAAATGATCATATCAAATTTTTTAGAGTGATCTATAATCAAAAATAAATAAATATAGATAAAATATCATTCTTTTGTAAAAACAATTATACACACATATATATGGTAATCATAAACAATTAATAAATTATATTAAATACATATATAAATAAAATTTCGAGTATGACCAAATATATCATGATATAAAATTCTCAAATGTATATTGGTAATTATTTGATTGATTTGTCCAAATAAATATTTAAACTTTTTCCCTATCATGACAGACTAAATTATTTTAAGTGGTATGTTTTCATTTTATGTTACTATAGGGCGTTCAAATTTTTAAAAGATTATGCAACATTTTAAAATCAACATGACCCAAGCATCAATTTTAATGAATTATACCACTCTACACATTATTCAAACACTTATCAAGTTGAACCATATGTTCTTCAAAATCAATTTTACTAATATTTTTTTTTCTAGATTATAATAATAAAGATTAATTCAAAAATACTAAATGATATCATATTGAAACATAAAAACCAGTCCATCATCACATAGAGGAGATAGATAATGTAAATTTTTTTTTTAAATCTTCATCATATAAAACATTAGATATTAAATTAGAATTATAAATACGCAATTTTCCATAAAAAAACTCATTTCCTTTTGAATTGCCTCAATTATTACAGTGCCTCAATCACATTTTATGTATGTGATAGTCATTGATGGGTTTCTGGTTATTTTATTACAGAATCCACATTACATGTTTCATTTATCATTCTTGATACTTGTAAGGTAAATTAACTATAATAATAAATGACCTAATTTTTTTACCCATGTTACATTGTGTCCAATTATATAAGTAAACTAATTTTTAGTTTCTAACATAGAATTAAAAACAATATATTATGGTACTCAAAATAATAACGAATTATAAATATCAATCCCCTAAAATCCAAAATACTATTTCAAAAAAGGAAAATAATCATTTTTTCGGGACCATTTATGCCACATAGAAAATATATAATAGTATAATTTGAATTATTTTTAAAAATTTATCGATTCATTTTATTTCACATCCTATCATATCGAATACCATAATTATTATTATTATATAATTTATGAAATTATAACATTTATTGATATTTTACATTACCTTTCATAAAAATACAAAATTATTTCATAAAACATTCATATTCCTTTCTAAATTACTCTTTCAAATTAATATCATATTCAAATTCAACATAATTATTATAATGAGATGAAAAATCATTATTCATTTTTTCATCATTCTCATGTTAAAATAAATTATTTTCAGATATTGAATTCTCATTATTTTATTTATGATTATCACTAAATTTAAAATCATTTAAAATAACATTTCATAATTGTTCATGTTATTTTTTTAAATTCGGAACTGTTGGATTTTTCTAATCATATTAAGATTCTGTAAACGTTGAATAAAAAAAACTATAATCTCATTTTGAAAATACATAATAAACATGTCAACATATTTTTTTTTCTAATTTTCATATTTATTTAGTTGAACAACATTGAAATGTAAAATTTAATCTATTTTTCAAATCCATTTTTTCATCTATTTTCATTTCAATTAATTATTTACTTTTATAAATTCATTCTATGTTATAAATATTTTATATACAATGAAAAAAGATACATATAATTTATTATAATTAGTACTACCATTGTGATCTCTATTACATTTTTCATTTTTAGAGCTTCTTCAACATTGTTTGCTTGATCCTTTTTTAACTCATTTGTAACCTCCATTGACAATTTTATAAACCTATTATTTTTTACTATCCTACATTTTAGAATCTGATGGGTCATTATAATTAATATTTATATATTTATATGCTACACCTTTTCTATTAATCATCTTCCCTAAAATAATGATCTTTAAATTTAGTTCACAATGAAGTAGTGATCCAATTAGATCATTGTTAGTGTACCCATTAATGTTTTCAATTTTTTAATTGTTACCTTCATTGTATTTAATTCATTTGGTAATGCTATTATGAATAATTAACTATGTACTATATTTTACAATTCTTCTATAACAGTATTCAATCCTGTATAAATGGTTTAGAATAAGTGGAACATTTAGTTTATACTTTAATCTTCACCTTTATAAATTTCTTTTTTTACTAATCCAAAACCATTCCATTTTTAGTTTGAATCAATTTTTCTATGCTACAGTGAATAACATATTTAATTATCCAAATCTCATGAGCTATATTTCATTCATAAATATGACTAAACACACATCTATTAATTTTATTATATAAAATATATTAATATTTTTTATTAAAACCTGTCAAGAGGCATTGATTCCTATAAAAATATTTGGGTAATATTCCAGTAAATTTTATGGTTTTTTCATTATTGACTGGTATTCTATTATTATTTTCATGAGGTTTAACTCTTATCTTCATTTTTATTAGCAATAATCATTTATATAATATTTAGCTAGCTTCTATGGAATCCATGAATAATTTTGGCTTATTTATTTTATATTAAATGTTATACCCATGCACTATGAGGTCTTTGAATGGGTTAGTGAAATAAAATAATAAGCAATAATATCCTAGTAGTGCTAATACCTGATACTGATTATTGATATAAGTAAATATATAGTAATTATTACATGAAAATTATTTAATGGGACACCATTTGATGAAATATTTTTTTGCGTAGAATGGTAATTAATGATGATTTTGAGGTAGTGAATAGTGTATAATTAATTTTTATAATGAATAGATATTTATCAAATTTTTTATTTAATAAAAATTGTGAGACATAAATTTTTTCAAAAAAAATATTAGAATGGTAAGTATACTATGATGTTTTTATAGTATTTTGGTCCAATGTGGACGAATTATACTTGTATACCTCTATATTTGGTGAGAGATAAGTTGAGAAAGAATATTGTTTTTGTAGAAGAATCATAACCATATTAAAAAAATACATAATATAATTAAATAATAACAATGAAACCTAACTTCATTATGGGGATTCACAAACCAATTAGGACACTAACCCTAGACTATGGGAGTCACTACCCAAATGGTCAGGAAATTAGAATCTGGGAGTCAAAACCCAATGAATAAAAAGAATAATACATTTATATATAAAATAATAAACATAAAATTATGAGTATGTGAGAGATATGATAAAGTGACAAAGATTAAAGTATCAAAATGAAATATATAGAATTTAAATAAAAAACAAGTACCCGTTATTGACTATTTGATCAGAATGATTGT
Organism: Viscum album; assembly: GCA_963277665.1. Taxonomy (NCBI): domain Eukaryota; kingdom Viridiplantae; phylum Streptophyta; class Magnoliopsida; order Santalales; family Viscaceae; genus Viscum; species Viscum album. The sequence continues at coordinate 226,568,358 of OY728155.1, read as the reverse complement.
GTCGTCAAAAAAATAGAGGAACTTACATTATTTTTTATACATTTGATGAGATATTTTTCAATATTAGTGAGAAATTTTCCACCCAGGTATAATGTACTCCACTTCGTTGTTCATAGTTAATTTCCATTTATTCTTTAATTTTTCATGTTCTCATAACTATTCAATACATTGAATGTTTTTGAAAGCCTTTAAATAGGATATCTAAAAACGAAAAAACTAATCTTCAACCAGTTAAAAAAATTAAAAATCTAAATACAACATTTCAAATGAGGGTGTTAAATATCATTTTAGGTAATCATAAAACAAATATTTTCATTAGCACTTAATACCAAATTCAATAAATTTACAATTAACAAAAAAATAATTCAACAATATCAATAACTATGGGGTATAAAATTAATAAATATACTATGATCATTTGAATTTATGAAATAAAATTTAAAATAAATTATTATTTCATGTGGTGTTTAATTATTAAAAAAGTAATTATATTACAAAAAATACAACAATATATGGTTGAATAATTTTTATGTTACTAAATATTAAATTTGAAAAAAATAAAACATGTGTAAGATATCCCAAATGGAAAAATATAAATAATCAAAATATTTTTTTTGGAAACATTCTTGAGTAAATAATATATTGAAATATAAATTTAAAATATTTAAATTATTTTTAAAAGTTCATCACATGTAATTCATATAATATATAATAATTTTAAAAATATATATATTACCTAATATATTTAATATAACAATATTATTAATTGTTGTATATCAAATAACGAAAAATAGAGCTTGCTAAAAAATTATGAATTTACAAAAATAATAGTATTATAAAACTGGCCCAGAATGCCACATTGTCATATAACCATTATAATAATAAAGAGTGTATTATAACATGTTTTCACATTAATTAACATTCCTTCAATGTGTGTGGTTATTTAATGTAGTCATGTAGTCACATGATGTAACATGTAATCTGTTTTTTTGACATGCAATAAATATACTAACCATGATTGTATGGTTAGATGAAATATCATCATGGGGTATTTATATTTAACATGAGGAAAACTGTAACCTATGATTATTTGAGTGACTACATCAAAATCAAATTCTCCTCCAAAATATCATGAATGATTAGGATGAAATATATTTTAATCTTATAATAGATTTTCATTAGTATTCATCAATCAAATATAGTGGGATTCATTGGGATAGACACTACATGATTTAAGTAAATGATGTTGGAGAAATCACAAGTTCATAAATCATGGTTTTTGAAAGAAGATGATGTTATACACTTATATACTAAATACTATTGGTGTTTCTCAAGATACAATGAGTTAATTTCAGGTACAATACAATAGAACTTTTTTAATTTTTTATCATCATCTATAAAATATAAGAATAGATTGAATTCTTATATCTATTGTAAACAATATTAACTCTAAATGTTGAGAAATTTTTTATATTATCAGGTAATAATTACATAAAAATATAATATGAAGTATGAATACAATTAGTACAAATCGTGGAATAAACATAGAAGTTATTGGTTTAGGGATAACATATATTGTAGGACTTGAATACTTAAGTTTGTTGGTTTATAACAATACATTTTATAAGTTTATAAACACATATATATTTACTTAACATACATTATTAATTCATGGTAATTAAATCTAATGGTATGTGAAATCATATAAGGAAATGTTTTACTAAACATTTATATTTAACAAACCCATTTCATGTAGTAAGGTCACAACTGGTGAATTAATAATATTTAGACAATAAATCATCCAACTAAAAAATTGACCAATTTAAATTAAATATAGATAAACTCAATATCAATACAATTGATTAGATACTGTTTCTATCCAATATATACATCATTAGAAATGAAAAAAAATTAAAAAAAACTAATAACTATTGAAAACTAATTAAAAAATGTGCAGAAACTAATCAAAAATTTTTAGTATGTAACGTTATTATATAAAATGCAAATAATTATTTTATATTTCAATAACAACCAAATCAGTCATATTTTGAGCTCTATATCTATTGTTATCAGTGAATAACTAAAATTAAAAAAATAAAAAAAATAATTTCAATTAATATTTCTATGGAATTGTGAATTTGATTGAGCACTGTAATAATTATTTCATTCCTTCACATAGGTTCATGAAGTGTTAATAAATATTTAGGGTATCTTATTAAACACATTTTGTGAATAATAGATATATAATACTTATTTTCAAATATAATTAATGAAAAAAATATGATGTATAAAATAGTTGTAGTAAACCAAATGAAGTAGAATGTTCATAACAAAAGTGGGAACATTTTAGAAACATATTTATGTTTTTTCATATTTAAATAAAATAATAATAACAATTATATATATAATATGAAAAAGGATTTATAAAATTATAAACACTATAACCCAATATATAATAATGTTAAGTTAATCTTGGAAAACATATTAGATGAATAAAATTATTAACATAAAATATTTTTTGGGGGATTCTAATATATAAAAAAATGAACTAGAAAATAATTTTTGAGGAAATAATATAAATACTCTACATTATGATTTAATATTATCAACTAAAAATAATCAATTTGACATCATCTAATGATGTAATATTTGAGGAAATCTAGAACATTGTTATTAAAATTTCAAATCAGTTTTTTTCTTCATATATGTCGTTTATCTCTAAAATTAATCACTCCAGAGATATGTATACTGCTACTTCATTATTATACATGTCATAAATGATAATCACACCAGTCAAACACCAAAATTTATAGTGTTCTCCTTTACATCATGGGCCACTAAAATGATAAATAATCAATCATTTAAAACATATACCACACAAATTATTATCAAACAAATCCATTATCAAGATGTAAATGAATATAAAAATAGTATAAAAACATGAATTTACAAAAAAAACACATTATGCGTACAATGTGAGTGTTATATAAAAACTAAAATACCATTTGTATAAATATTTTAATAGAAAAACATAAATTATTGTGATAAACACATATATGTTTTTGATGTCTCACAACCCCATGACCATATTTTTTATCTCACTTCACAAGAGCTATTTAATCACACCAATGAAATAATTTAGTTTACTTGAGCTATATTAAAAGACAATATTTTTTATTATTTTAGATCACTAATAGATATATTAAATAAAACAATCTTTGATAGTTAAGATACAATTTAATCTATTTTAGTATTAAAATTTCAAATTATTTATTCATAATATTTTATTTAATTTTTGAAAAAACATTTCACCGCCACACACAACAAAAATTGATGAATTAGTGATTTTCAATTTGATATAGAGGCTATAATCCACCATATTCTTATTTAACTTCATTTTTTAAAGATAATATTAAATTCTTGATCCATTATTATGGAATTTATTTTATCAGAGATTTTTTTTCATCAAATTATACACTCATGTGTAATCATGATCGACGATAAATCCAAATTGTTGTCTAATAAAATTCTCATCATATCACTCTTCATTCATGATTGAAAATTTAACATCTATTTGGAATATCATATAGTACTAATGATATAATATAATTGGTAGAATTATCATTTTATTTTTTATATCTTGTAATGTTTTATAATAAACATCATTAAATCAAATATATAATGGTCCACTACAAATTAGATTTACTCAACGCAACCTCACCAGTCTCAAATTTTTTTAAGAAACACCATAAAATCAGTATCATAATATACAATTTTTTATATCACATTGATCTACATGTGTTATTCCTAAAAATTTTATCATATTTTATAATTAACCTATATTACTTATTTCATAAATCATCTTATATAATAATTAATTTAATTTGATATACTACACATTTGTGATTTTAAATCATTAAGAAAATTTATGTATGAAATCCAATAAATATATACCCAATTATATTTTCGGGGTTTTTAATTCATTTATATATTAGAACCATAATAATATCACTGTTTGAAACATTCATCATAACATTGAATCGAATAATCAACTTCATATTATAGTATATGCTCACTAAATATAGAAATGTTACAATTTTTATAATATTTTTATTTACCAAATTAGATTTAGTTATCAGATGATAATGGTGTTAAAACTTTATATGATCATTTTTATTAATAACATTTACTATATTAAATGATCTTCTAGATATTCATATTATAACATTTATAACTTCTACAACTAAGTGTGTAACAAATAAATATCACTTTGTTTTATATATCATCAGTGTAAATGAAATATATAAGATTATTTTTATAAACAATAAATAATATAAATCTACTAAACTGTTTATATTTAATTATTTCTAAGACAGGTATCATGAATAATGTCCATTCAAATTAGACAATGAAAATGAAAATTATAAATAAAGATATCCATTTTATTAGAATTTCTAAACATTTATAATAATGTTTAATATTATAATGACATCATAAATCTTATGAAAAAGATACCTTGAATATTTCTATATTATAATCTATTTTGTGGTGAAATATATAATGCTTTTAATTCATTCATTTTTCTATTATTCTCATTATACACCTAAAATAATTTAATTGTATACTATTATCTAATATGACATAAAAATATTTTAATAAATTTACAATTTATTTTTGAAAATTTCAAAGATAATATTTTGATCATCAAAAGAGACCATGAATTACTAATAATAAATTGACCATATATCTTATGAATAAAATTAAAAATTATGGTTATGAAATAGTTAAAACGATTTGTAATTTTAGACCCATCTTTTTATATACATTCCTTACTATGATTTCAAATGGGATACATGTTGTAATCCCAATGATATTGTGGCCATTGGTCACCATCATACCATTAAAAAAATAAAAATGATATAATTCATCCAAATAGGGATGTAGATTTTGTTTGCCTCATTTTATGGAATAATATTTATCATGTTATTTTGTCCCAAATAAATTGTTATTAGATTTCAACATTCTTTAATTTTTATTATTATTATGTAGAATCCATTTTTATAATTTTTAATTTGAAAAAAATTTATAATTTTTTTACCCCTGTATTAATTTATTTTATATCCATCAATCTCTTACTAAAAATTCTTTTCTTTATGAAAATCATAGAATTCTCAATTTTTAAAAATTAAGATAATATCATTTGATTATGTATGGATTTTTAAATCAAGAAAATATACGTTGAAATTATTTCACAGTCACTAACTTGGGTTAATAAAATACATTGAATTTTTAAGAATCTATAATTCCAAAATTTTAGATTATAAAAATTATCATGTTTTCAAATCACATCAATAGTATTTTTAATATCATCCGATTGTGATGAAAAATCACTCACCAATATCCATATAATTTGAACAATTTATTCTTAATATGTATATAAATCCTCATTTTATTATTATTGTAGCCCCAATTTCTTCATAGATTTAGAGTGAACATATTATTTCAACTATATTTGTAGAATGGTTAAAATTTATTTAACATGTGTCCTTTTTTATCTCTCTTTCCACATGTCTCTAAATATTTTTGAAGACATTATTTATATTATCCACATTTCTTGTTGTTATAATGGATTCCATTTTATGACTTCAAATTATCAACCCTAGAGTCAAACTATGCCAATGATGTAGGGAAATAATTTTTTTAACAAACAAATAAGTTTCTTGTTTCCAAACACTATATAACACCTTCGTCTTCATTCAAATTTAAATCTATTCATAATATGGAAATTATATTGATAAAAAAATTTAGTCATTACTTTCATTGACATTAAATATATTTTATTTTTCTTAAATGTTATCAATTATGGTATAGATTTTTTATTTGGTTTTCCCATGAGTAGATATATTATCTCATTCCTTTCACACACACTATTATTTTTACAATTTTTTGTTTAAGAATTTAATTCATCAATGTTTGTTTATATTTTCACTATTGTATCTATGGAAATATCTATCTTTTTATCATTTATTTTTTTTATTTCTTAGCATCCTTATACTTTGAAATCAGGTATTATCTATTTATTGGGAAATATATAATGTTTTTTGGGGGATTTGAAAACCATCACCACTTATATCGATGACTCGCGCACTAATTTAAATGAAAATTTAAAATTATATGCCATTATCATCATGAAATATTCCACTTGATGTAGATTTTCAACAGATTTGTAGACATAAATTTAATTTTCCATAACCATTATAATTGTATAATTAGGGATCATTGTCTTATTTCCATAATATATATATATATATATATATATCTTTAGTGAATAATCATACTACAATGTTTAAGATTTTTAAAATATTTTTTATTCATTAATTCTGGATGAATGTTTATGTTAATGAGATACATATATTAATTGTTTTATATATTTGTAATAGTTAATATGATATTCAAGGTGCAATTTGACTGAATTTTGATATTATTGATGTATTATTTTTTATAATTTTGTTTAGAACATGAATAATTTGATTTTGACTCATTATGATACTCTTTATCAATACAACATTTATTTTTATTAGATTATACTGTGTATATATTTTTATATTTTAACCATTTATATATTATTTATTTGATTCTTTTATTTATTTTAACAATTTTGGTTCTACTAATATCTTAATATAATTTTTTCCTGATTGATGGTCCTTACATTGGAGAGTGATAACATCAAGATAATATTTTCATCATATACCAATCATGAGACCTCTATAGTTCAATGTATACATCAAAACTAAATGGTGAAAGAATACTTTTCATCTATATGGATCAATACTACACACTATGACCCAAGCACACATACATGAAATGTTTAACTCAATCAATAAAAACATCTTTAATTTATAAGAGAATACCTCATAAAATTCTGAAACAAATAAAATTTGATAAAAATAAATGGACATGTATTATAGAGTAACATTTATTGTTTAAATTGTATGAAAGAGATTATTAATTATTGTTTCTTATAATGTTAAAATTTTGAAAAATTATAAATACTATGTGTGTTTTATAATTTATAAGAAATTGAAAGATTTATTAAAACGAGAAAAAAAATTCTAGAAACATTGTTGAATATATGTGTTATACCACATGATGGTAAACTGGTATCCCTCTCTTGTGATATTGGATATGTCATTGATTTATTGATTTATAATTTCCAAAACTAGAATTATATTGACGTTCTAAAGATTTTGAAAAATGTTATTTTCACTATCATTTTATGTTAATAACAAATGACAATATAGAATCAAAAAAATCATGTTTTATATGAGAAATCAACTCATAAATTCATATCATCAAAAATGTAAGGTGATAAATTGATTCATGAAAAAAATATTATTAGAAAAACTGAGACCTGAAAATTTATGAGTGATGCACTCTATATTTCCTCTAACATATTAATATATAATATCGTTCATGAAAGAGAAATGTTTTTAGAAGATAAAAATGTTCTAAAAGAATTACAAAAAATATTCATGAAAACCGTAGGATTTTTGACATTATTATTATTGTGTCAACATTCCATCATAAGTAAATATAAAAATGAAAAAACGAATAATAACATATAGAAACTCTCGAAGGTGAATTTACTTATAATTTTTAATGACAATAATCTTATGATTACATCAATAAAAAAATATCATATGTATTAATAAGTGGTTAATATTATATTGTATAGGATAAGATCATAAAATATTAAGGGGACTCCCTTGATTAAATAAACCATACCCTTGGAAGTTACAACCAAGAAAATGAGACTCGGTGTACTTTTAAAGATAACTGATTCATTTTGTATTCATGAAATATTAGAAATATATAGGTAAATGTGAATAATTCATAATAAATATTTAATCATATTTTATTATTCCAAGAAAATAGACTATCAAATATATCATTTATTACACATTTTTTTATGTTATTTAGATTCATGTTATCTTTAAAAATTATGTTAAATTATCAAAATTAAATCCTCATAGCCCATTATATGGATTTACATTCTTTATGGGTGTATTTGTTCTTAGGTAGAATTTCACTTCATTGTGGCCCTTAATTTGTAGTATTATTTCTAGAATCAACTTTATTAAAAATTAATTAATTGAATCCTCATGGCTGTTGTATATGAAAAAATGAGTGTTATAAATTTTAATATCATAGTCAATCTTTTTCAGTAATAATGAAACATCTATCAATCTATGTCATTATATAAAAATATATTTTATATGATATAGTCCAAAAAAAATCTTACACATAATCAAAAATCCATTTAGGATTATCAATGTGTTGGAATATAAACTAAATATATGTTAAAAAATGAAACACATAAAATCTCTCAAACTGAAAATTCTCACTCAATTGTGAAAATTATATATCAAAATATATTTAAGCACATGAATTATGTAATATAAAAAATCCATGATGATTTTAAAATTTATATAAATAAAATTTTACATATTAAATCTGTATTACATTAAGTTTTTATTATCTAAAAAAATTAAATTGTTTATTTATTTACCTTACAAAAATATCAAAACCATCCTCAATAAAATTTAGTGTAACTAATTTCTCCAATGATAAATATTGGTATTGTTATTCACAAATAAAGATTAGTAAATGAATATAATTAAATTTACTACATAGTAACATTAAATTGATATGAAAAAGATACAATTGTACATCATTGGGATTTTTATATTTTTAAATTGATTCATAGGGTTAGTGGGTATGTATTAAAAAATTCAGGAAACTAGGTTGAACCATTTTAATTACAATACAATTCTTGATAAATCATTCAAAATAATTTACATTCATTGGAAAAATTAAAACATTTCACAATATGAAGATCATTTAAAACATATTTTTAAAATATCACAATTAAAAACAAGTAATTGTATGGAAATATTTTTTCTTTCTTCCATTTTATGCTAATTTTTCCTCTTTGTATTGAATTGGATAGAGATGAAATATATTAATTTAATAGTTACTAATATTTTTTTCATTTAGTGAGATTCATGGGTCCCAAAAATCACAATGATTAATGATTTTGTCCCCATTATTTAGTATGTATATATATATATGCCTTTTTAAGAAGAATTTATTTAATTATGATGATAGGTACATGACTTTTCGGTCATATACCAACCAAATATGGAATGGGTTGCAACTACCCCAAGACAGAATGCATAATATAAGGGCTGGTGACAGGCATTGCAAGGAATATCTATCATGGAATTCCACTTGCTAAAATACAAGTACTCACCCACATGACCATCTCAAAGATGATTTCTCGGGTACACTAATAAAAAGTCGAAATATCTAAGATATAACCATAAATATCAAAAAATTATAAAGTGTACATGAGTAAAATAGTGAAAACTAATGTTAATGTGGAAAATTAAATAAAAAACCAAAAATATGTACCATCATAAAAAAATGGAACGTGAAAGTGGTAAGGGAGTCTACCTAATGATCTTTATGCTTCGACCAATGTACGTGGTCTAATGAACTTGGTATCCCTATGCTCATTTGTAATCACTAAAGACATGTCTGTAGACCACATAAGACACAACATTTGATGGAAAATACCATACATGTGTGGGAATATACATACCTATTAAGATGACATGAGATTTGAAGGTGGTGTAGGAAGAGACAAGGTAGGAATAGATAGATAGTTCAACCCAAATAAAAATTGTAAATATAATCCAACAAGACAGATACAAATATATATAAATTCTGAAAACACAAAAATCCAAATGATAGAGTAGGGTATCTTTATATCATATTCAATCCTAGGTAAAGAGTTTTATTAGTTCATAAAGTCCATAAATGATTACCATCATCTCATTCACCTTACAAGTATAAAACATTCAAGTATAACCATACATCAACATTGTTCCGTACAGTCACAGGGCCACAATCTCTTGGTACATGACACATTCTATAGTAAAATAGGAGTGTACCACTCATTATATTGTTATAAGATCCATCCCAATCTTATTATGCAGGTCCCCTACAATATTTGATAGAGGATCTAGGCATAACACTATTGGATGTTTTCACTCTAGTAGTCAGTAGAGGACTCATGCCTTGCTAGAGGGTTCCACTCTAGTAGTCAGGGAACCATTCATAGGTACCATAGGAGGGTTATAAATGGGTATAATGTAATGGTCCCATGACTTTCCAAATATTATGGTTCCACTCTCATAATTTAGAATCCATTTTGTGACTCCACATGTGGGTTCCACTCGTTGGATAGGTAGAAGACCCATTCCCAATACAAATATGAGTTCACCACAATACGAATTGATAGAGGACCCATTCCATTCCCCGTAAGAGGGTTCCAATATATCGATATTCTAGGGTACCCTGCCTAGAAAAACTTTAGGGTTCCAATCTATAGATATGTAGAGGACACATGTCCAACCCTACTGGAGGTGTCCACTATAAATCCCGGGTGATCCTGTATGATATTGGGCATCATCAGACATCACCTGAATAATTATCCCACTTAGATCAACTTGAATCATATCTAAAAAAACAATAAAGAGTCCTCCATCAATTTATAAACAGAAAAAAAATCCTTATAAGAATCTTGGGGGGGGGTGTATTAAAATCCGAGTCCATACAATGAATATATACGAGTTTGATATTTATTTTAAAGGGTAAATTGTCTGGAAAATAGGTAATGGGAACCACACAACATCCCTTATCACTCCATATCATAGACAGGTCACTTCTACTACATGTAGGTTTTCACATATATTCACACATGCTATGTAGAGCATCTAAATGGCATGTCCAATCCACTTAAGGACTTTCCCGTTCTTCTAGACGTGTCCTTGTACATAGGTACATGATGTTTTCCTGGTCCTACACACGCTAGTGTACACGTAGAGTATATATTGGGCAGCAAGAACATGGTCACCCAGCATGTGGGGGTCCCACATGGTGTGAGATAAGTATATTCATAGGAGACCTGATTATCAACTACCAAGAGGCTACATAAGATTCATTCTGTAGACTACACAGTGTGTAATATTGTTTTTATAAATAAGATCCTTGTTAGGGATTCTAGACTTATTTCCTTTTTTTCAGATCATTCCTCTTTGCCATAAAAAATGGAGGATCTTGGTTATGTCAGTGATTATCATCCCTCTAGTGTCCGAAATTGAACGTTGGTTCTTCCAACATGATCTTGAACACATCATACACCTAACTCCAAAACAACCCATCATCTCTATCATATTTTTTATTATGATTAACAAATCATTCACTCATAATCCAATAATCCTCTAATTCCATACCAAATTCAATATTCTCTTTGTCACACATAATTTTCCCACGAATATGAGGGTCTAATAGGCTTGATACAACATAGAATCGTTAATCCATGATACTGTATTACAATGAATTGAAATGTTGATAATAAAATGTATAAAAGAACCAAAATTGGTCAAATAATTTGGCATTAATTCTAGGCCAATAAAAACAAGCAGGGATATACATTGTGAGAATCAATTTCAAAATAAACAAAATATCTACAAGGAAGCATACAAATTTTGGAAATTGGTGAATATCAATGATAAGAAGGTGATTATTCAAAATCTTTTAATAAAATGAGGGAGAATCGATAGATGATGAATCTTACATCTCATTAAACAAATTATCTTTAAATCATGTGATCACTAGTGAATCAGAGTTCATGTCGCATTTGATGCATCTTGATAATCCTCGATTTGGAGTCTCATCATCGTTAGAATTTGATATTTCCAAGATTGAATGAAGAAGTCGATGCAAAAAAATTCCTAGGGTTATGAGGCTCCCCTAGATATTATTCCACAATGATGTATTAATAAAAAAATCACTATTCAATTTAATTAAAATAAATAAATATATTTATTTATTTTAATAAGAACACCTTCCCTTGATCTCTTTTATCCTTAATTCCTGAGGTAGCCTATTTTAGCTCACAATAAGGTATCACATCTTGTTCCAGACTCAGGAGTGGCCTTATATTTAGGACCCAATATTTTTTTTCAAAGTTATCATATTTTCTTATAGAAAATATAAATTTAATATAAAATATATTTATTATTTTAATGAAAATAAATTTGCACATACAGGGTCTCAGAATCGCATACCATATCAACAAATAACAAACAAAATATATGTAGATGTATTATAAATATTACAATGTATAAAACATGATCACTACATCAATCTTTATTTTAGGATTTGTTCCTCAATTAGAATATTATAATAAAATATTAGTATACATATAATGAATCTGGCTCTCCCACTCCCATGATATCTCCTAGATGATATTATTGTATCATAACACAAAAACCAAGGTGATGGACCATCCATGCTAGGGCATATCCTGCTGGTCCTCGATCGTGAATAAGTGCTTACAAAAGTGGATCTATCTTTGATGTCCACATTTCCCCAATCAAAAACATGAATGGTATCACACTTGTATGTCCTCACCTTTGACACGTGGAAGGCATCATGGAATCTCTCAAATTTTGTGGGTAGGGCGAGGTGATATGAAAAATTACCAACTCTCTATAAGATCATTAATGGCCTGAGGAACCTTTGGGATGCATTTGAACCACTAATATATATCAACAATCTTCATCGTGGGGAGAATCTTAACAAAACACGGTACCCCTATTCATACTCCAAGGGCCTATATTATAGATATACATATGATGGTATCCTTCTCTTGGATTTCCACATCATCTCATAAAAGACCTAGACCTTTATTAGTTGTCTCATGCACCATCTCAAGACCCATAATATATGCCTCACCAATCTCTTCCTAGCATATAGATTTCCTATAGGGCCATACGTACAAGGCCTCAAAAGGTGACATGACGATATTAAAATGATTTAATTTTTTGTATGAAAACATTAAAAAAGGAATTTTACCCTCCAATATTTGGAATGAGTCTAACATGATATTCCTAAGTCTATCGTCTAATGACTAGATAGTTGTAATGGTATACCCGTCTATTGAGTGGTACAAGGATATATTCTTTCACTTCTAGGTCCCAAATTTATGCTTCTAGCCTCTCCATAGCCATGAAATTAACCACACATAATAGTTGGATAAAATAGTTTAGGGAACCTCCTAAAGAAGAAAATTATTCGTATATATATATATATATATATATATATACCCCAAACTCCCCACTGAACTCTATGCCCTGATATCAAGAAAATGTGTAGAGTTCATGAATCAAAACACAATCACCCAAATGGTGTCATTTTACAATCCCTGTTTGGTGGACACCCTGTCACAAATTCCATGTATATTCTATCACTTTTCAACTCAAAGATCTCAAGGGGATGAGGAAAATCTTTTGAAAACTATTTCCCATCCTTCACCTGCCGATAGGTGAGGAACTATGAATCGAATTAATCCATGATTGATTTCATTTTACACCACCAAAACTACAACTAAATGTCTTTATATATATTCTCCAAAATATGATATATTGATAAAATATAATTGTATAACTCTCAAATAAACTCCCACAACATTGTACATGGGACAACCATCCATCCATAAAAAATTATGTGAATTTCTCTTTCATAAAATCATTCTGGTTAATATCCTAATGATATAAGGTCAAATAAGACCTTCCAATCAATGTCTCTCAAATCGGATGCTCTCACATGTGGAAGGAAATGAATATTCAACACAATTTAGTGAATAAATTTGGAACCCTCCAACTCTAAAAGGGTCATATACAATGAAGCCAACTTCTGAGAAGCCTCTTACACTAATCATGTTTGGGACCTCCGGTAAAGTGAATAACCTACTAAATTTTATTTATATCGATTATATAATATGTCAAAATAATTTTCCTAGAGGAACACTAACCATTGACTCTATCTCAGGATTACATATCTCTATGTCAATACATGCATATGAATAGTATTTTTCGATTAAACTAAAAATTTCTTTCCCAGAAGATAGTTCCTCTACATCGTCCAAGTGATGTCAACCCATACCAACTCTACGTCAATAGTCACGTAGTTCTTCTCATGGTTTACAGCTTCTTCAGATCATTTCTGATAATTTCATGTCTCTTCATAAATATGCAACAAACACCAGCTTCTAAGGAATAAATATACACTACTTACACCATGACCTCCTCATGTAGTTTTAAAAAGGACCACTGGTAATATTTAACCTAAACTAATTGATTTCTCTCTATTAATTCTTAGTATAGCTAAAAATATTTTCATTCAATGTCAGCACAATAAAAGGGGATTCAATCCTAGATAACGTATTCCACAAACGATTTGTATTAACCATACAAGACAAGAAGATTTGTCACATCTAACTTGATCATGGGTAGATCCCAAGAAAAAATACATCGATCATAAGTCATTCTATCGATAAACCATGATAAGAAATGACATGCTCTATAAATTGAACGTTGTGAAAACAAAACTGTCTCAATGATGGATTTATTTATTGTTGGTGGTCCCCAGAAAAATCATGGACCATGCTCAGGTTCTCTACATGCATCTCTGATGAAGGTGAGTATATGAGTACATTAACAATGAATACAAACATAAACTGATCATAGTATGGAGAGATGATTTTTTCATCAAATCCATAAACATAGTCGTGGGATTCATCACAGCAAAGGGCATTCCCAGTCACTCATAGTGTCTGGTGCTATATAAAAAATTTTAATTTAGAATATAAATACTGAAATATCTTATATTGTTGTAACCAGACCCTTGTTTGATCATCAAGATCCATTTTACACAACAAAACATTCCAATTAGGTCATAAAAATAGATATATATTAATTATTCATTATTATGGATTGTATTAGGAAAAAAATAATTCATAAAAACACATAATATCACATCATTAATTTAAAAAAACAAAAATGGAGCTACATGGGGGGACACATTATGCCTCATAAATCTCTCATCTTAGAGGTCCCCAAAATTCAACACTACTCTCAAAGAATATAAGGAGAAATATTATATGTTTTAGAAGATATAAAAGTGGTATAAATATGAATTTCAATAAAAAATATATATAATTCCATGTATGTTGTCCAAGAATGTCCTAATTGAATATGTCTATGAAATCCACCATGAATGAAGAAATATAGATGTTTAAAGAGAAAGTTAAAAAAGGAACTCACTCTCCAACTGATGGGTGATGTGTACAACTTATTTATTGTCGGACCCACTAATCTCGCTAGGAGATCTCTGTCACCCATAAATGATAATCATGTCTCATTAATGTGAAGGAATATGAATAGTCCTTAGTGATATAATTTTTTTACACTAACCATTGAAAACCAATTAAATCCCAATATGACATCCTAGGGTTCCATGCAGACATTTATTAGGTAACATGTAAACCTATATTCACCAAGTGGTTTCTCCCCCATGTATTACATTAAATATACTGAAGAAGAATTCCCTATTGGAATCTAATGAAAAAACACATGGGCTAGAACCAAAACTAGGAAATCCAACTCCCACAGCAGGAGTAAAGTGTCGAAGTAATGACTTTTACATGTGTCTATTAATACTAATTAAACCACATGATATATTAGAGAAATAAAAATCTAGGTGACCACTCTCTTTGAAAGTAAATAACCACCCCTCTTGTAAGAACCCATATCTTCGTTTTTAGGTTCGTTTTTCTATTCTTGGAGTTTTTGAGAAAAGAGGGATTTCTGGAAATTTTTGATCTATACGCCATGTACATTCTGAGTACACGCCGTGTACTCCATTTCCATGCCTGGACATGTGTTGGCCGTGTCCGGGCCACACACATAGTGTTTAGAGGCGATGTGGAGACTGCTTAAAGTGGAGTATAGAAAAACTGATTACACGTCGTGTAGCCCAAAATTACACGCCATGTATTTTATTTTATTTCATTAAACTGACTGTGGTTTCACCTGACGTACTGAACACTCTCCTTCTTTAGGTTAATCATCCAAGAGAGACCCGTACGGCCGCGATTCTTCTCCAGATCCTCATGCCTCCGTCTGTGCTCTGAATCAACCGCTATCGATTCCGTTGGAACCGCTGCGGTGAGTTCTAACTTCTCCTAGAGCCTTGTTTTCCAATTTCTCCTCTTTATAATGATATCATTGGTTGATCACTTTTGATGTTTTCTAGATCCTCAACGTTCTAAGGATAATCAGTCATCATGGTTCACGTATATCGTTCTCCTAGCATCGAGGTAGGTGGATTGTTCCTTTATGTAGAATTTCTGTGAATATTTTGTGAAAATTCCACCAATTCCTTTGAACGGGATATTTACTGGTTTCTATTTTTCCATTTTTATTGCCTTATATGCTTGATTTATTGATTAGAGGTAATTGTTTGTAAATAAGATAGTTTTTACCTTACTCAGGATGTGTTTCCATGCTTGTTTTTCTTGTTTTGTGTGTTTCCAGTTTCCATGCCTAGTTGTAGGATAGTGGAACGGTTGTACTATTATGTTGTTTTTCCTTATAATGTTAGCCAAGTAGTTCTTGAGGTTTACTTGGGTTGATATGTGTGTTGTGCATGTTTTTATTACACTGGGCTGAGAGAACCTAGTGTAGTGGACGATTTGGGAGAATGGACGAAATGGCTTATTCAGATTGTCATTAATTTACGATGCAAGGCTACATGGGTAATTGATGATGAGATCTTCCTCAAAGAGTCTTTAGTTACTTGACATGGGCCACAATGGGAATGAGACTTTGAGTTCTTCTGTAGAGAGCCTTTAGTACGATACGATACTATAGGGGGAATTGATGGTGAGTGCTTCCTCTGAGAGTCTATTCATTAGCTTACCCAGAGGGGTGAGACTGTGTGTGCCTCTAGAGGGTTGCTAGTACTTTTAGGTTGAACCATAAGGGTTAGGCTATGAGAACTACCCAAGGGGTTACCCGATGTTCTACTTGTTTCTAGGTTGTTTCTTGTGTGCTTTATATGCTAGAGACCATGGATTATAGTTGTTGTGTGATTTCTTGTTTACTGCTTCCTGAAATTTTACTTTCCATGTATTCACTGACTGTTAAGCACAAATATTTGGGTGTATTCCTACTAGGAACTTGTCTCTCACCCTGTTGGGGCCATGCATTGGGGCCCAAGAAGATTATATTCTTACAAGTATAGATATGGAAAAGCACCCTTCTACATCAGGTTCTTGATTGCTATGGAGCCGGAGAGCATGGGACCAAGTCAAGGCTTGGGATGTTGAGGAGTGGCTCATCTATTTTTCATTTGTACTTTGTTTTAGTATTGTTTCAACATTTTGACTAGTTTCACTATTTTCCTAGATATATATACATATCATGCATCATTGTTTTATATGTGTGCTCAAGTTTTCTTATTTCTGTATTCCGCGGTTTATTTATGTATGGACCATTATTACTTCTGTAGTTGTGGGTTGTCTACTTTCGTTGTGTACTTGCCAATGAGGGAATAGTTTCCCCACTATCACATCTATGGCCCTTGCTGCTAGTCGGTAGCCTCTGGCATTTGGGAAAATGTGTTTGAGGCCATGTGACCAACTGGGTACGGGGCGCCTCTAGGTGGCTTCCGGAACCGGGATGTTACAAAGTGGTATCGAAGGAGTTCGTTTCTCTTGATTTACTATTTGGAGCCTTTAGCCAGGGATAGGACGGATCTGGCACTTGGTATTAAGATCTGCTCGGGAGTAGCAAACCCGTGTATAGGGAAAATCCATACTACCTTGTTTATTGAAGTTTTCTTGTTTTGAGATTTTATGGTTGATATGATTTCTCCTAGAGTGATTCACATGCCGTGTGTTGTTATTGTTGTTGATGTTGTGGTTCTATTTCTTTTTCAACCCGATGATATGAGGTTATGACATCTCATGCATCATATATGCACTGGTTAAAAATCACATGCCATGCATTCTTTCCATGACATCAAGGGTGAACTAGCGATTTCATGTTGTTGTGATAGACATTGTGTAGATCATGCATGCTGTTGTGATAGATGCTCTAATAGAATCTTTGTTGTTTGATAGAGGACTGTTGTATTGTACATTTCATAAATGAAAGCCAAATTTTAGTTCCTGTGGTATTATGGGACCTCTTGAATCGTAAATTGGTGAATCATTGACCTATTTTTCCTTAAATATGACTGTATTGGATTCCATGCTTTGATTCGTGGGGAGTATGGGCCCTCACTGATCGGAATATGGCACCATCAGGCTCGCTTTTCGGTGTTTTCTGGGCTTTAGTGCCGTTTTAGAGCTAATACCTAGAAAAACCAAGAATACACGATGTGTACATTTTATATAAATGTCATGTAGTTTTAAACCGTGTCACTGACTGTTTGAGCAGAAACACAGGTTGTGAAAATCTCTAGGAACATGTCGTGTACAGTAGATACACACCGTGTATTAGTGAGCGTGTACTCGGCCGTGTAACTGACAACACAGGTCAGGGAAGCTCGTGTCATACATGTCATGTTCTATATGAACACGTCAAGTATCATTGTCCCCAGTACCCGACTGTGTCACAAACAACACGAGATTCTGTTCTATCCTCCTATACACACTGTGTTTTTTCGAAACATGCCGTTTAAGGGTCAGCTGTGTACCTGGCCATGTCACCAATAACACGGGTGAGGAAAATCATCATGCACATGATGTGTTTGTTCATAACACACCGTGTAGTCTCAACCATGTAATCGACTATGTATCTAACAACATGGGTCATTGAAACCATGTCTACTACACATCATTTCCACTAGGAACACGCCGTGTAGTCTCAGTTTATGAAGACCGTGGGAGTTATCCGTGCAAACAGAATCAGGTAAGGGAATAGAGTTATGTACAATCTGTGTAGAGTTTAAACACGTTGTGTAGTCATGTATTGTAAATATTGAGTGTTTCATTCTCCTTATTCTGTTTTGTACTCCTTTGTTCACTATCCTTGTTTCCCTCATCAAAGTTAAGATTTTGATCATTCAGAGCTATGCCTCAAAGACGTTCCCCGGTTGTACATCAGTTTTCAGACAGTATTCAGACTCCAGATATGGCTGATCAGGGACTTCATGCTGATCCTCCAGTCGAGCCAGCTTTGGCATCGGTTGTTGTACCAGTTGCAGGTGCTGATGCATAGTTCATGGAAGGATTTATTAGGGTGATGTAGACCTTTCAGGGAGAACTGCCTCCTGCCACATCTATGACATACTTGATTCAGGTTTTCAAGTAGTAACATCCTCCTACTTTCTCAGGGGAAGGAGGACCGCAGGCTACAGAGTCATGGCTGTATGCCATGCTGACTATCTTTGAACATCATGAAACACCTCCAGAGAGGCGGGTCAAGCTCGCTACCAATATTCTATGAGACTCTGCCAAGAGGTGGTGGGACGTGATCTCACAGGTTGGTCATCATCAGGTTATAGCTTTGGAGGAGTTCCAATGTGCGTTTTTTACGACTACTTCTACCCGCAGTCCATGAGGGCCGATTGAGACCGGGAGTTCATGATTCTAGAGTAGGGTACCGTTTCTGTTATGGAGTATTCCTCTCATTTCACCGAGCTACAGAATTTCACACCCCTCTGAGGGGGATATTGGATGTTCTTAACAATGAATATTGAGGATGGTCTCATGTAGGAGATCCACTCCCAGGTTAATCTCCTCTAGTTGACATCCATCACTTCCATTGTCAACCAGATGCTGATTGTGGAGCGCAATCTGAGAGACTCCGGAGCTGCGAGCTAGGGCGGTTCTGCTTCCAAAGCTACAGTTCCTTAAGTTAACAGTAGGAAGCATCGTAGGGAGTCCATGTGGGGTTATTCGAAGAGGCGAGATACATCTTCAGGTTTCCAGGTCGTATACTAACAATAATGAAGGGCAGGGCACATGACGCCGCAGTGCCAGAGAAAACCAGTGGAGTGTCGATCTTGTGGCAAGATGGGTCACCTTCCACGTTTCTGACAGATTTTCTCACCAGTAGCTCGTGACAGGGGTTCTTTCATGACTCCTCGTTCAAGAGCGGCACCACTAGTTTCTCACTAGTCAGGGAACTGGAGCTCTTCCAGCCATTTGGGCCAAGGTGGAGGTAAAGTCCATGTCAGTTAGTCACCAGCCGTTTAGAGTCAGTAGGGAGGATCAATTCAGAGTGGTCAGGCAGGGTTACAGGGCCACAGGAAAGGCCAGACTTTTGCGGTGGATTAGGCCTATGAGTAGCAGGATCCAGTTCATTCTACAATTCGAGGTACGATCTTAGTAACATGAGTTTTATCTTCATCTCTTTTTGATACTGTTACTACGCATTGCTTTATCTCTTCCACTATTGTGTAGAGCCTTGCACTCTGTATATTTTCTTCTGCAGACTTATTGACTCTATACACACCTTTGGGGATGAGTACATCTAGTATATCTTAGTGTAGAGAGTACCCTCTCGTGGTTGCATGGTATTATTTCCTTTGGGATCTCTATGTCCTACAGATGACAGGCTATGATGTCATTCTTGGGATGGACTGGTTGGTTCCCTTCTTGGCAGTCGTCGATTGCTATCGCCACATGGTGAGTTTCATTTCACAAGAGGGTGAATCTTTTCTTCGTTGAGGTGAATGGGATGTTTAGGCGAGTCGAGCAGGACTCGAGCATCATGGGCTAGGAGTGGTTACGACCCATATTTCTAGTCTTTATCTAGACGACCAGGGGACTTCTCAGTTTGACTTTCCACTAGTGGTGGATCATTTCAGGGATGTCTTCCCAGAAGACTTTTCAGGTTTTCCTCTGAAGCATGAGGTAGACTTCTCTATTGAGTTTGTTCCAGGAGTGGCACCAGTGTCCATTCCTCCTTATAGAATGGCTACACCTGAGTTGTTGGAGCTCAAGAAGAAGTTGGAGGAGTTGCAGGAAAATGGTTTCATCTGACGCAGTACTTCTTCTTGGGGTTCGCCTATCTTGTTTGTGAATAAGGCAGATGGTACCGTTATGATCTTGGTGAATTATCGGAAGCTAAAATAGTTGACGGTCGAGAACTGATATTACTTGTCGAGGATTGATGATATTTTCGATCTACTTCGAGGAGATAGGGTGTTCTCTAAGATCGATTTCTGGTCTGGTTATCATGAGTTTCATATTAGACCATCAGATATACCTCTGTCATCCTTCATGAGAAGGTATGGTCTCTATGAGTATATGGTTATGCCGTTCGTCCCCACGAATGCGCCAGCAGTTTTCATGGCACTGATGAACCAAGTGTTCCATCCTTAATTGGATTCCTTCATCGTGTTCATCATGGATGATATCTTGGTGTAATCTCACACTCAACACGATCATGATGCCCATCTTGAGATCATTTTGAGTACACTGAGAGAGAATTAGCATTATGAAAAACTCTTGATGTGCCAGTATTGGATAGATCAGATTCGCTTCTTGGGTCACATCATCTCAGAGGTAAGAGTATCGATGGACATACAGAAAGTTAGAGCTGCAGTTTCCTGGGTGCAGCCGAAGAACGTTTTTGAGGTACATAGTTTCCTAGGGCAGGCTGGATACTATAGACGCTTCATTTAGGACATTTCACACCTATCAAAACCATTGAAATGTCTGACCAAGAAAGGGGAGAAGTTATAATGGTACGATTCTTGTGAGTCCGCCTTTCAGGAGAGGAAGGGAAGCTTGACGGTAGCACGATACTAGTCTTGATAGAGCCAGGAAAGAGCTATACTGTTTATTGTGAAGATTCAGGTATCGTGCTGGGTGCTGTGCTTATGAAGGGAGATTGAGTCATCATGTACCGTTCTCGATATTTTAGGCAACATGAGAGGAAGTACCCGACGCACGATCTAGATTTGGCAGTTGTTGTTCATGCCTTGTGATGTTGGAGACATTACCTTCTGGAGGAGCACATTATGGTTTTCATTGACCACAAGAGTTTCAAGTACATCTTCAGTCATCGTGATCTGAATCCGAGACATCACAGGTGGGTCGAATAACTTGAGTTTTTTGATTTCGAGCTTGCCTATATGCCGGGAAAGGGAAACAATATGGGAGATGCGTTGAGCAGAAGAACTCAGGTTCAGGTAGTTTAGGAGGCTGACAGTTAGTGGCAGTGTATGTCTCTGTTGTTTGAGATGCATCTGGAGGTGCACAAAGATAGGGATAGAATTTCCTATCTTCTACAGCTGGTACTTCTACGCTTCCTGATCGGGTATGAATGAGGTATCTATCAGACTCAGAAGGCTTAGTCCTACAAAATAGTGTGTCAGGAGATGACCATCTTCCTGGATGGATAGTGGGCGAGGTTGAGATCTTGCATTTCCAGGGATGCGTATGTCTGCCGGCAGACATGCACGAGGGGCATGTGCGGGATTTTCATTCCTGAGTTTGGGCAGTTCATCCTGGTGTCACCAAGATGTATCGGGATCTTCATCGCCAATATTGGTGGCCAGGTATGAGGAGAGATGTTGGTGGTCTCCTCTTGAGGTGTTCTACTTCTCAGCTGGTGAAGGCGAAGCATCAGTTACCATTAGGCCTTCTACAACATTTACCCATTCTGTAGTGGATGTGGAACGATGTCCTGATGGACTTCGTGATCGGATTGGTGAGGTCACCTTGAGGGAACGATGTTGTTTGGGTGGTCATCAGCAGGCTTATGAAGGTTGCTCACTTATTACCGATCATGGAGACCTTCAGTGTTGATGATCTAGGACGACTATACATCCAAGAGATTGTACGGCTACATGGAGTTCCACACTCCATTGTTTTAGATAAGGATGCACGCTTTACTTCTCGGTTCTGGCATGGGATTCAGAGGGCTTTGGGTACACATTTACTTTTGAGTATAGAATACCACCCCCAGACAGATGGACAATTCAGGCACACGATCCTGGTGATTGAGGATATTCTTGAAGATTGCTTTCTAGACTTTGGCAGTTCTTGGGAGAAGCATATTCCACTTGTTGAGTTCGCCTACAACAACAGTTTCAAGGAAACTATTCAGATGGAACCTTACGAGGCTTTGTACGGTATTCCATGCCGATCACCCTTATGCTGGATGGTGGTAGGAGAGGCAGCTTGGCGAAGACCTCATCTTGTTCAGGATACCTCAGATTAGATAGAATTAATTTGGAAGGGGATGGATATAGAACAATCTCGACAGAAGTATTATGCTGATCAGTAGAGATGACCTCTAGAGTTCGAGTTCGGGGATCAGGTTTTCCTACATGTCACACCGAGGTTGGGACACAACAGGATCGGAGACAGGGTAAACTTTCACCACAGTACGTCGGGCCGTTTGAGTTATTGGATAGAGTTGGTCCAGTTTCCTATCGATTGTAGTTACCTCAGAGGTACCGAGCCATGCATGACGTCTTCCACGTCTCTCAGCTCCGATGTTAACTTTCAGACACGTCATATGTATTTCAGGTTGAGGAGGTTGAAGTCAAAGAGGATGCATCATTTGAAGAGCATCCAATATGGATTTTTTATCACAGTACAAAGGTTCTTTGTGGGAAATTTGTACCTCTAATACAGGTGCTATGGCAGCATGGGCGAGTACATGATGAGACTTGGGAAAGGGAGGCCGATGTACAATCACAGTGGCCAGAGTTGTTTGGGGTTTCTTCTTCTCTTCCTCATTAGGGAAATTCGGGGATGAATTTCTTAAAGGGGGGAAGTTTGTAAGAACCTGGATCTTCGTATTCAGGTACGTTTTTCCCTTCCTGGAGTTTTTGAGAAAAGGGGGATTTCTGGAAATTTTTGAAGTACACTCGGTGTACTATCTGAGTACACGCCATGTGCTCGCTTTCCACGCTAGGCCATGTGTTGGCCATGTCCGGGACACACACACGATGTGTAGATGCGATGTGGTGGCTGCTTAAAGGGGAGTACAGAAAAACAGAGTACACGCCATGTACCCAAAAAGTACATGCAGTGTATTTTCTTTTTGTCATTAAACAGACATGGGTCGAGCCTGATGGACAGAATGCTCTACATCTTCAAGTTATTCATCCGAGAGAGACCCTTATGGCCACGATTCTTCTCCGGATCCTCGAGCCTCTGTCCATTTTCCGAATCAACCATTGTCGATTGCGTTGGAACCGCAACAGTGAGTTCTTCCTTCCCATAGATCCTAGTACTACAATTTCTCCTCTTTATCAAGATAACATTGATTGAGAGTTTTTGACATTTTCTCAGATCCTCGACGTGCTAAAAGGAATCAGTCATTGGGGTTCATGTATATCATTCTCCTAGCAATGAGGTAGATGGTTTGTGATTTTTTCTACAATGTTTTTGAATGTTTTGAGAAAATTACACCAATACCCTTCAACGGGGTATTTTGTGGTTACTATTTTTCCCTTATTGTTTCATGCTATTCTTGATTTCTTGAGTAGAGGTAATTATTTGTAATTAGGGTAGTTTTTACTATACTCTGGATGTTTTTCCATGCTTTTTTTCTTGTTTGGCATTTTTCCAGTTTCCATGCCTAGATGTAGGATAGTGTAACTGTTGTACTGTTATGTTGGTGTGCCTTAGATTGTTATCCAATTATTTCTTGATTTTTACCTGGGTTGATATGCACGCTATGTATATTTGTTTTACACCGGGCTGAGAGAACCTCATGTAGTGGACCATAGGGAGAATGGATGTAAGGGATAATCAAGAGTGTCTTAAATTTATGATGCAAGAACATGGGGGGAATTGATGATGAGTGATTCGTCAGATAGTTTGTAGTTCCTCGACACTGGCCACATGGGGAATGAGACCTTGAGTGCTTCCCCAGAGAGCCTTTTCTACGATACGAGACTATAGGGGGAATTGACGGTGAGTGCTTCCTTAGAGAGTCTATTCTTTAGCTGAACCAGAGGGGTGAGACTTTGTTTGCCTCTAGAGGGTTTCTAGTACTTGTAGGTTGAACCATAAGGGTTTGACTATGAGAACTACACAGGTGGTTAACTGATGTTTTACTTTTTTGCTTGGCTGTTGCTTGTGTCCTTTATTTTTTAGACACCGTGGATTGTAGCTAATGTCTGCTTTCTTGTTTACTACTTCATGTACTTTTAATTTCCATGTACAAACTAACTGTTAGGAATAGATATTTGGGTGGTTGCCTACTGGGACCTTGTCTCACACCCTATTTGGTCCAGGCTTTTGCCCCAAGAAGATTATATTGTTGCAGGTATAGATAAGGGAAAGAGCCCTTCTACTTTAGGTTATTGATTTCTTTGGAGCTGGAGAGCATGTGAGCAACCCGAGGCTTGCAATGCTAAGGAGTCTCTTATTTGTTTTTATTTTGTACTTTGGATTATGACTATTTCAGCATTGTGAATTGTTTTAATTTTTTCCAAGACATATATACATATCATGCATCATTGTTATATATCTGTGCTCCAGTTTTCTTCTTTCAGTATTCTATTGTTTATTTATGTATGGATCATTAGTACTTATGCTGTTCTGGGTTGTTTACTTCTGTTGTGTACATTCCAATGAGGGCATAGTTTCCCCAATATCACATCCAAGGCCCTTGCTTCTAGTCAGAAGCCTATGGCATTTGGGGAAATGCGATTGAGGCCATGTGACCAACCTGGTATGGGGCGCCTCTAGGAGGCTTCCAGAACCAGGATGTAACACCTTTCTTGGCTTCCCTATCCCCTTTTGTCATCACGAACCATGTGACCAAGCATGATTGTAGGGTTATATTTTTCACCAAGATCCTATCAAATGGTTTATACTAGCTCTTGTCAATAACTCATATATATATTGCATAGTTCTATATTCTTCTACCTAGAGTCCCTATAATAGAATGATCTATGTCAAAAATCCTTAATCAGACACCCCAGAATAGGTTGGAATTATCATGGGAGCCACGCTGCGATAGATATATCTATGGAGTCCCGGATCAGACATCTCTTCTCATAATTATCCATCTTAAATCATGAAATGGGAGTACCATGTAATGTTTTTGAACCAAAAAACATTCCCATACACTATTATCCCTTTATATTGCAGAACTATAATCCTTTAATTATGAATCGAGATAAATAATGGGGGGTAGTACTCCTCATTGGACAACTACTGTAGGTCGGTATCTGATAGTGTTGACTAATCATGTATCTAGAAAAACGACTCCACTGGTTCCCAAATTCTCTATGGAAACTTATAGATTGCAGTGCAACCAAATAATTCATATGCTTTAGATAATCCTGAAAATACAAACCAGTCACTCTAAATAATACAATAATTCGTGGGTTAGCTCCTCGCTGATCCTCATAGGCCTCTGGCAGTAGCACCCACGACCTGTTCTATGCCTCTATGTGTCCTCATCATGAATTATTGGAATGATAGGCTATTTTAAAAGTATTGTGATTCTACAAATCCACTTGGATAAAGAATCATATTGTATTGGAAATAAAATGAAGCCTTATCATTCATTAGATAATTATCGTGATCCGTAACTCGTGACATGGATGTCTATCATCATAGAGGCATCCAAAATTTTAATCAATACATTCTATAGTCATATTAGAATATATATATATATATATATGAACAATGAGGAGTTGACTGAATAAGGAATGAAAATAAATAAAACCTATATGATGTTTACACCATTTATCAATGTAACCAACGTCTCAAAATTCTGAGTCAAAAAACATGTATTCTTTGTCCAAGTGAATAGATAAATATGATGACAAACTAACAGTATAAAGACTATCTTGAAATCCATTATTGAGAAAACATGACACTAAAACCATAAATACTAAACAAATACTCAAAAGGGTATTAATCCAAACACCAAGCATAGGATTGAAACACCATTGATCATAATCTGACCAAAAAGGGATCATTCAACAACTACCCCATGTCTGCTCCATTGGGCCGAGGATAGTGACAAGTGATAAAATATTTATTTATAAAGGGAGGTATTTTACTAATATACATATACCGAAAAACCTAATCCTATAAAATAATACTCGATATTAATAATAATATAGACTTATAATATATAGAATATAAACATGAATATGAAAAATCTATATGGCGTACACGATAATGATGGTACAAACTGAAATAAAAATAAAAATAATACATTCCCATTGACAAATATTGTCCAAAATGGGAAAACTATAAATTAATATTATTGATATATCCCATCTCAGAATAAGCATTTTCTTACCACCATATACAGTCTGATGAACAAGGTAACCCTATTCTCTTCTACGATGATGACAGACCTATCTTTCACTGTAATGATCCAATGTTTAATTAATCAAAATTACATTCCTTTGATCGAGAAGGAAGTGAAGAGGAGCCTCTTATTATATATTACAGTTTAGGTTCACTTCCTCAGGATTTTAATGATGTGGTTCAGGGGGGGGGGTGCCCTTGGACTTCATCACTTCAGACCACCGTGAATTTTCAGATGTGCTTTTGAGGGGGGTGTCACCCGTCCTTTAATAAAAAATTAATTTGCAGTCATAACTATGTCATATAGTTTAATCATATGAAATCATAACACAATGAACTACTATGTACAATGCTACCATTATTCTTAATATTGTCACTTCTATGATTTAAATTTCCAAAATCGGAAATACACATTTGTGATCAGTAAGATGTTTGGAGAATGATAAGACAAAAATAATTTTTGGTGAATCATAATTGACCCATATAAATAGTAAATAGGACATGTGAATATGTAAACATACCAATTAATGTAAAAAAATAAAATTTATCATTTTTATGAGAC
Source organism: Viscum album (assembly GCA_963277665.1). Lineage (NCBI taxonomy): Eukaryota > Viridiplantae > Streptophyta > Magnoliopsida > Santalales > Viscaceae > Viscum > Viscum album. The sequence continues at coordinate 226,540,567 of OY728155.1, read as the reverse complement.
AATATGATATAGTCATAATGTTAGTATTTTTCATAAGAAAAAAATTTTTAATAAGAATTTTTTGAATAATTTAATTACGAGAAAAGAAACATCATTTTCATAAAATGTATTCATAAATTATTGTTTTGATTACATTTAATTTTTTATTAAATTTATGATATCTTTGTTAATTTCTCAATTATTTATAAAATCATTTATAATTTTAAAGTATATATTTATCATGTAAATGAAAGTATTTGTTAAAAATTAAATATCTCATATATAGATAATTGTTTTCCTAAATTTGAGTTCATTTTGGTATTATACCCATTGAAAACATATTGGTTTGTGTTTATTCGATTTTTTCTATAAGACATGAATTTTAGGTGAATAGTAAAATTCCTCAATTGAAGTTAAATGCTAAATAAATGAATTTATGAATCAAGATTGAGTCATGGATGATTCAAATTGACTTTGGTTTGAAGCCACATTTTCTCTTAATTTTTTGGTCAAATGAATCTTGACAATTCATAGTCATGATTAGTAACATTAATCTAATGATTAAAATAATGGGAAACCTCTCTTCTCCTCCACAATAAATAACACCCATCTTTACATTTTCACTTCACTCCTCTCAAGACTTGTGCGTTGTCTGAATTCACTAAACTCTATCAATAATCCCCTCTCCCAAGTCTAGATTCCATTGGTTTTATTTAAGGACCAAATCCTCCCACCTAATGATGTTCTCAACGAAGATATATTCAAAATATAAATTCCACTTTTCATTTCCTTTATTTTCATTCATGTTCCTTCATTTATTTTTTCCTCCATCACCACCTGTAATCTAAATTTTAAGATAACCCTTGTATTTGACACATAATAAATATTTGTTATGATAATGTATTAATGCATCATTACCAACAAATAACCCCCCCTATAGAAGAAATGAAAACACTAAAAGAGATGTGTAAATTCATCACAATCAATGATGATAATTTTTCTGTTTCTTTCACTATCTTCAGTTATGGGAATGAAAAAAAAATTGTTAAAAGAGAATATAATATATTTATTGTGTATAATTTATAGGTTATAAATATTTTTATAATAGATATTAATTTATAAATTAAAATCTCTTGGATGTGATAAAAAACCATAATCTATCCAGAACAATTATCATAAATATTTTCTAAAATGATTCATCTTCACTCAAAAAAACCAGATGTTGTTTATAACCATGTAATATATAGGATAGTTACATATAAAATATAACTCCAATTTTTAAAAACCATTCTCATCTATCATATTTATCCTTACATGTATATAAGTAAACAAATCATAAAAACAAACAAAACAGACAATGAAATTGAACCTCTTAACCCATAATAATGAACATGAATGAACATAATACTGTTTTAATAAATAAATAATATAAATAGGAGGTTATGGAAATATTAATGATTGAATTTACATTTTTTATCCATGAAATTAAGAACCTGTGAATGACACCATCAGACATATGGTTATGGATTGTTCCTAAACCTCCACTATTCCATTAGGTTTCTCTATCACTATTTTTAACCAAATGAATTTATCATATATTTTAATTTAAATATTATAAATTATTTTTATATGTTCGATAATAAATATTTCTTGGTCCATTCATCATTCTATTTTGGGGATATAAATAATTTTTATTAGTTCCCCAACAATACTTCTCTATAAGAAATTTTTTTTGGAACTTCTTGAATTCTTATAAATATTTAAGTGAAATATATACTCTATTTTAATCTAAGAATATTTTAATAAAACTTCATTATTTATTATAAAAAAAATTTGGTTCACTGCTAGTTTTATATAAAATATTATGCCATTTTCTGTTTTAAGTGATCTTTGATATTTTCCTTAAACCGCATTAAAATGTTTTCTTTCTATAGATTATTAATTTCTCCTTTTACAAGTTATCACTTCAAATTGAAATAACTTATCATGATATATTGCTATTATACTGTACGAATGTACAAAAATAATATATTTCCATTACTTTATGGTCACTTATTTGATATGCCTGTTTGTTATTCTTTATAAAAAGAATATGGTACTTAGTTCTTTCAATGATTAACCCTTATCTTTATGCATGATTGATTTATTAGGATTTTATATGTATAAAGAATATTCATAAACATTTAAATATGGGTGATCCCCAATAGTTCCCCAATGCATCGGGAAATGTTGGGTCTCATGATATGTTATGTGAAACAGTCTTGGAGGATATCATTGACTCATGCAACCATGTGCAATGATTATGGTGGATAACATTCACTTGTGGTCTTCTATGTGCAACAAGACATGAATTGTGATAAAGTCATGTTGTATGTTTCTTTCACATTACTATGAATACATGATCACATGATCCCAGGTTTATATGTTGTGATTTTATGTAGTATATTCCATTTAATATAATTGTGTCAGGCTTTATAACCCATATGCTATATTATTATTTTCATTTTTATTCCCTTAAAGGTATTTTTAGCTCATCCCTTTACACACGTTATCCCAAGGTTACCCTTTGAATATGTATGAGATGAATAGAAATTAGTATTACTTTAGGAAGACTAAATAAGTAAATGTTATTTTTATTTACATGTTTTATATTTTATGTGTCTTGTATTCCATGAAACTGGACATTACAATCCTTTTCTAGTAATATAGTGATTTAATTTTCTGAAAATCATATATTTATATGTGTTAAAAGATAGAGTCACTATAGTCAGTATTATAGTATGTTCTATTTATTTTTGTAGATTATGAATAGAACAATTTAGTAATAACTATAGCGATGAGCCAAAGTATAAAAAACAACATGAATTTTTTAAAAGTACAGAGTAATTGTCTAATGGGGAAAATATATCCATGTTCTGATACAAAAATGTGGTTGTGGATCTTGAGTAGATATATCATGGGATAAAACCTAAAGAATCATCTTTGAGATATTCTTGATATATAATTGGTGCATGAAAAGGGGCCTTCCTACATTTTTGGATTGACACCCTATGGTCGTATGCTTTGGTAAACTCATATTCTTAAAATGAATCATTATTAATGGAATATAAAAATGGCCCATAATAATATATGTTATGTAATAGATCAATAATAACCAACATTGAAACCTAGGGAATAAAAATTTTGGATATATATTTTTCTATAAAGAGTTTATAATTTGATGTTTAATGTTTCGATTTTATTCTTAATTTTTAGGTATTAATGACCTATAATTTTATATTATTTTACATTGTTAATGGCAGGAAATAAAAAAAACATGTTCCAATAATCAATTTGATAGGAAATGTGATAATTTGTATTATTAAATTTGAAATATGATGGTAACATGTGCTCAAAACATCATGACAGAACATGCTCAACTAGCTCATGTAATGAAATTTTTTTTTAATCATGTAGAAGACCCTCCTACTTTAAGGAATGGTAAATTTTATGTTGAATACTTTAGGTGTATAATTTCATTAAGGTTTAGTGGATATTATGGTCCACTACTTCTGGAACAATGGATTAACTCTATTTAAAATATATTATCCTTCATTCGGTGCTCAGAATAAGAGAAATTGGTGCTGCAAGTATATCGTTTGGATGGGGAAGTAGATCAATGGTGGAAACTGATCAAGAATAAAAAGCCCCATTGGGAAATATGAATCCATGAATTGGGTGGAATTCAAGAAAATGTTTTCCATAAATATTTTCCCTAAACCCCCATCTCATGATTGGACGAGAGTTTATTAAAATTAAGTAAAATGAATATGAGTCCATCAAATTATATAAATTAAAAATCACATGGATTTCAAGATATTCATATGTCTTTTTCATGAACATGGAAATCAAGGTGGGTCTGTTATTTAGAATACTAAATCCAATTCTATGAAAAGAATTGGCGATTTGTGACTTCAAGTGTAATGAGGAGATTGTCAGTTTTTCTTTCAAGGTTGAAATTATGATGGGAGACTATCAATGGTATCATGGGACCAATGACAAAAAATAGAAAATTTATTCTAATATGGGTGGTTTGGTAAACAAATCACATGATGGAAATATGATAAAACATCCCATGTGTCAAAATTGATGGAAAAAGTATCTTGGAAGCTGTCTAAAGGGAAGAAATAAAATTATTCCAATATGGAAGAAGGGGACATCTTTCTAAGAACTTTTAGAGGGATATGTAGAATCACACTAATGTAGAAGAATAAAGGAACGTTCAAGTCAATACTCTAGTTTTAGTGATGTTTTACAACTGAAAATAACATGGGGATTATGCAAACAATTTCCCTTTTCATGGGTTGTCAGTGGAAATCAACAACAACCTCCATGGAAACATGGAAGGAATTATGCTATAACTACGACTAATGTGGATTCAAAACAAATTTGGGTATAGTTATGTTATTTATTCATTGAAGAAAATAAAACATACTATTTTATTATGGATATATGAATTGTTTCACATATTTCTAGTTTAGTATAACTATTCAAACACTAACACAAAATTTGGAGGTTGATTTATAAATGAGAATGGAAAATGGGACAATTATAGAATCCAATGTATAAAACTACTCCCCATTTAAATTTTGTACCCTAAACCTCCCATAAAATCATATCATATATCCTTTTGTGTAGTATGATGTTTTCTTGTGCATATATTGACTCTTTTATACAAAGCCAACATCAATTTCAGGAAGGGGATATCACACTTTACATCCCAAAAAAATCCCCTGATTATTTATATGTGTAAGGAGGTTGATGAATATCCTTAAGAATCAATATATCGTGTATATATATTAATTCATTATGATAAAGCATATCTCTCTCAAACGATTGAGGCAAAATAGATTATACTTCTCTAAGATATGAATATTGTGAGGGCTTACACTGATGTATTACCTAAATAATTTCATGGTATTACAAAAAATTGATAGGTTGATTTATCAATTTATCATATTCTTATATCTACAGCTATATCAATAACACCATATATAATGGACACCATTGGGATGGAAGAGTTGGGGAACAAGTTACAGGAGAATCTGGGGAAGGGATTTATATTCCTTTGTGTTTCAAGATGGGGTGCACCAGTCCCCATCCTTTTGAAGAAGGATGTATCAACGCTCCTATAATTTTATTATCATGGGCTCAAAAAAATTATGATGATGAAAAACTATCCCCATCCACTGACAGATGACTTGTTCAATTAGCTTTGTGGGGCCATTTATTTCTCTAAGGTTGAACTTTGGTCAATATTTCAGCAATTAGAAGCAAGGAATGAATATTTTCTGAAGATTACCATTAAAATGAGATATGGACACAAGGAGTTAATAGTGATTAAAATTGGACTCAGTAATCATTTGAATATATTATTGGAATTAGTAAATATCATCATTAAAGATTTCCTCAACACATTTGTGTTAGTCTTTATTAGTAATATTGTGATATTCTCTAAGAGGAAGAGGGCATGAGGTGTATTTGAATATTGTACTCACGTATTTTCATAGGGAGAAATATTATGAAATGTCTAATAAATGTGTGTTTTGGAAAGATGATGTATCATTATTAGGGAATGTCTTCACCCTCAAATGGATATCTATGGAACCTTCCTAGACAAAGGCAATTGAAGAGTGGTCCAAGCCAACAACTATAATAGTGGTCCAGATCTTTCTGGGACTTTCTTGGTATTATTGATGATTTATGTAGAACACTTCAAAAATGTCAAACCAAATGAAAAATCTGACACAAAAGGGGGTGATGTTTTTTTAGGCTCAATAATTTGACGATAGCTTTAAGAAGCTCAAAAATGGATTATCACTCTTCCATTAGTCACACTAATGATACGTGGAGAACTCTTTGCAGTTTATAGTGATGTTTGAAAGAAGGTATTAGACTGTGTTTTTGCTGAAAAATGATAAAGTGATAGCCTACATATCAAGAAAAATGAATATTCATGAGCAATAATCTACCACCCTTGATCTGGAGTTGGCAGTTGCGATCATTGTGTGGATAATATAGCGGCATTATCTCTATATGGAGAAGTGTGATAAATATACTCTTCATAAGAGTTTCAAATATATATTAACACATAAATAGATTATTATACATTGGAAAAGTTTGTTATATATCATTAATGAATTTGATTTCTCAATCCACTGCAATCTTGGTGTGGAACATAATGTGGAGTATGCTCTAAGTAGAAAAGATCATGGATCATTATCAATGATTATTATTGAAATTTATCCATTAATTATGGATTTAAAGAGGATTTACTAGGTAATAAATAATGGAGGAAAATTATCACATAACCATACCTCATGTACAAAATAGTGGAAGGTCATAGAAAATATGAGGAAATTATGAAAATAATTGACGATATTAATAGGAAATCCTATGAATTTAATTATGATGTGGAATGAGTGTTAATATTTGTTTCATGAGGTTATGTAGCATCTTATCCAGAGATAGAGAATGTTATTTTGAATGATGCCCATAACACACACTTCTCTATTCACCCAGGGAGCACAAAGATGACTCGAGATCTCTGAGAGAAATTTTGGTGGGACAATATGATGAAAGAGATTGGTTAATATACATCAATGTTCCTACTAGGTCAACAAGTGAAGGCTGAATTATAAATGTCTATGTAGATGATGCAACCACTACCCATACCAACATGGATGTTGGAGAACACCACCATTGACATTGTCACCTTACTTCCCTGAATTTCTATAGGAAACAATGCTATATGGATAATTTTGGATTCTATTACAATGACTAATCACATTATCTTAATTTGAGAGGACTTATCAGTAGATCATCTTATATGTTTATATATATATGATTGGTGGTAATGCTTCATGGGTTACCACGTTCTATTGTATCTGATAGTGATCTGATATTCACCTCGATGTTATGGGAATGTCACCAACATGATCTAAGGATTGAACTGAACTTTGGTAAGGCCTATCATCCTTGAACTGATATCCAATCTGAGTTAACAATTTAGACACATGAATACATGCTGAGAGAGTCTTCTATGGACTTCAATGGAGGATGGGACCATCATCTTCCACTAGATTAATTCTCTTACAATAACAAATTCCACTCTTATATCTGGATGGAACCATATGAATCCATTTCTGGAAATAGACGAATAACACTGACCTGTAAGGATGATTTTGGTGAGAATAATCATCTCGTACCTGAGAGGGTTGAATATGAGGTGGATAAGCTGAAAACCATTCAGTAGAATATCAAGGAGGCCTAAAGTCGAACAAATATATTTGTAGATAGTTTTTGACGTTACCATGAGTTTAAAGATGGAGAAATGGTATTCATCCAAATATTGATATTGAATAAGGTCATGGGCTTTGGTATGAAAAGAAAGGTATGTTCCAGGAACATTGGATGCTTTGAGATTCATGATCGTGTTAGAGTTGTGGCATATTGACTACCACATCCACCTATCATGACAAATGTACATGATGCCTTCCATGTATCCCAATAAAGGTAGTACATACCAGGTCCTTCACATGTACTATCTTCAAAGGAGGTACAGTTGTAGAATGATCTTTCTTATAAGGAGCATCAAGTAAAGATCATGGATTATAGAGATAATGTTCTATACAGTTAGACTACTCACCTATTTAATGTCTTATGGAAGATCCAAATTTACGACGGGGAAACATGGGATCTAGAGGAGGTAATGAAGGAAAATACACACACCAATTTATAGATTAGAATATAAAATGAAATTTCGAAGGAAAAAATTCATAAGAGAGAAGAATGTCATTTCCTAAAGTATAATCAATGGAAATTCCCTTCTTAAAATGATTTTATATAGTATAATCTCATGAAATCAATACACAATGAACTAATAAGTAATATATAACCTTTAAACATAGTATTGTCACTTCTGTGATTTTAATTTCTAAAATATGACATACATGGTTGTGATGAGTAAGATGTTTGAAGTATAATAACACAAACACAATTTATTGTAAATAGTAACTGAGCCTTTTGAATAGTAATTTGGCCCGGTGAGTAAGTAACATTACCAATGATGTTATAAATAAAAAATATCCATATAATAAGTGAAAATATGATATATTCATTGTGTTGGTATTTTTTATAACATATAAAAATTTAATTAATTTTTTAATTAATTAAATAATTTATAATTAAAATTTATTTTCATAAAATTATATAATAAATTGGTATTTTTTTTTTCATTCGAGTATAGGATAATTTTATGAGACCATAGTTTATTATTTAATGTATTATAAAATCAGTTATAAATTTTAAATATGTTTTTATCTTGTAAATGGTGATTTTATTTTAAAATTAAATATCTCATATTTATAAAATTATTTTAAATAATGGAGTTCATTTTCGGATTATACACATTGGAAAATGGTCGTGATTAATTTTTTGGATTTTTCTAAACTACTAGAATTTTGGGGAAACTTAAAATTTGACAATTTACCATAAATTCTAAAAAATAAATTTCTACATAATTATTATGTCATCAATGATGTTAATGGCCTTTAGTTTAAACACACGTACAATTTTTGTTGTTTTGGTCAGAATAATCAACACTATTCATAGTCATGAGAAATAAATATTAAACAAATGATTAAAATAATGGGAAACCTTTTTTCTCCCCCACGATTTATTCAAGAGGTATTTTTTTATTTCATTTATTTTCATTCATGTTATTTTTTTTATTTTTCATTCCTCGCCTCCTTTAATCCAAAGGATATGGTCATTCCATTTCCTTACATTAATAGTAATTTGTTTTTGATAATTTATTAATTTATCAGCATATCTCTTTTCCCATTTTTTTATACTAGAAATGAAAACACCATCCAAGATATGTTAATTCATCACATTAAGGGATGAACAGTTTTGAATTTTATAATGTCTAAAATTCTTGTCATGATACCATTTATATGGTTGAAAGAAAACTATAATATATTTATTATATCTAATTCAAGGTTTTTGAATCTTTTTTACACATGATATTAATTTATAAAGAAAAATATGTTCGATGTGATCAAAAAACACCAATTAACCAAAACAGTTATAATGAACGCATTAAATAATGATTCATGGTCACTAAAATTTTATTTTTATAACCATTTAATCTAATTTATGATCACCAATAACATATATCTCTAAATCTGTAAAACCAATCTCATCTTACATGTTTATCTTTATATGAATATGAGTAAATCATTCATGAAAACCGATGAAATAAATAATGAAATTAAACATCTAAACCCATATAAAAGGTATTGAATGTACTTAACTAGGTAATAATAAATAAATTACAAAAATAATAGGTTCTATAAATATAAAACACTGAATATAATTTTTTTATCCCAGAAATTAATATCTTGTGAAAGAAACTATCTGTCCCAATGTTAGGGATTCTACCCGAACCCCCAGTATTCATTCGGGTTTTTCTTTCATTATTTTTAACCAAATTACTTTTTTTATTTTTATGTATATAGTCCAAATTCTATGAATGTGTTCCTAAATCATGTATCAAGTTCCAATCAACATTATATTTTGGGGGATATACAAGTTTTTTGTTGGTACCCTCCTCGACAATTCTTGAAAAGCATACATATATAAAGGAACATCTTGAATTCTTACCAAATTTAATGTTCACTCTATAATCTATTTTAATATAAAAATATTTTTATAAAACCACTATCTATATTATGAAAACATTCTTGGTTCACTTCTTGTTTTCTAAAAAATATTAATCATTTTTCAATTTTATGTGATCTTTGATATTTTCCTTAAACCGTACTAAAATGATTTTTTCTAAATATTCTTAAATGATACTTTTTTTTCTTGTTATCAATTCGAATTTAAATAACATATAATTATATATGAATATTATACCTTATTAATTTCAATGCAATATGTTGTTAAATTCCTTGATGTATACATTTAGTATACATCTATTTTATGCTTTATGAAATGAATATGGTAATCAATTCTTTCCACGGGTAACCCTTATGTTTATGTATGATTGATTATGTATGATTATATAAGTGGAAAAAATATTCATGTACATGTTAATATGGGTGAAACTAGGTTGTGATATAATATAATTGGTAATGTTCTGTCTAATGAGATGTTTTTTGAAACGGTCTTAGGAGTTTGCCATGACTTGTGCAACAATGTGAAACGACCATGGTGGTTAACCTTGACTTGGGGTCCTCTCTATGAAATTTTCCATGAATAAAGATAATTATATGTTTTATGCTGCATAAACATCACAAAAAATCAATGTTTTAATGATCCCATTTTTTTATTTTATGATTTCATATGTTCGATTCCTTTTTATATAATTTGTTCATGCCTTCTAAGCCATGGGCTAACGATTTATTCTTATGTTTATTCCCTTACTAGGATTTTTTCTCATCCATTTATTCATGATATTAAGAGGTTATCCTATAAATATATATGATCAAAATTGATGTTAGGGTCTTTTATGAATACTAAATAATAAAATTTTCTATTTAGCTCCATGTTCTATGTTTTATGTACATACTCTTCCAAGATAGTAAACAGTATGATCATTGGCATGTAATATGATGCTTTAAAATGATTAAATTATTGTAATGACGTTTTTAAAAGTTTAGGGTGGCTATAGTTTGTATGATAGGATGGTATAGTTATGATTGGAGATTAGAAATATGGAAATTTAGTAAGATCTTTTCTCATGAGACTATATATAAGAAAAAAGCCCTAAATTTTGTTAAGTTTAGAGTAATTGTTTTATCAATGAAATATATACATGAATGGATATATAAAAATGTTTATTTCTATGGAATATATAGATCTAGGAATAAAACATGAAAACACAACTTTGAGATAGACTCAAATGGGAACTGGGGAACAACAATGGGCCTAGATACACTCCTGGTTTGACACTCCTGGGGGATCTGATTTTGTAAATTAATAAAAATTGTACGAAACATTATTAAGGAAAAAAAAGAGCCCACAATAATATTTTTTAAATAAGTGATCATGGATAACCCACATTAAAACCTGTTGAATAACATGTTACGATATACTATTACATTAGGATTTAATCATTTTATGTTTAAAGTTTATTTTTTATGCTTAATATCTAAAAATTCATGCCATATAATTGTACATTCATTTTATTGAAAATGGAATGAAATATAAAATTGTGAAAACAATCAATATGATAGAAAATGTGATTATTTCATTAATGATATGACAAATATGATTGGAATGGGTGCACAAAACATCAAGATTGTACTTTCACAGCTGGCTCAAGTTATGAATAATAAGTTGAATCTTTCAGAACGCCCCCTCCTCCTAGAAAAGATCAATTTGATATTGATTCCTTCATAAAGAAAATTACTCCCAGGATTAAAGGTCCTTTTAATCCCTCCTCATATAATAGTGGATTAACCCAACTTGAATGATATTTTCTTTCCTACAGTGCTAAGAATAAGAGCAAGTCGTGCTGGTAATCTATCGTTTTCATGGGTAAGAAGATCAGTGGTGGACACTGGCAAGAAAATGAAGACTAAATAAGAAGTTGATTTCATTGGTTATGAGGGATTCAAGAAAATGTTTGCAATAAATATTTTCCTTTAATCATCCATATCAATATGGAAATAGAGTACCTCATACATAAGAAGAAAGATGATGAGTTCACCGGGGTGTATGAAGTAAACTTCACAAATATTGCATTATATGCCTCCGGCATTGTCAAAAAACACTAAAATAAAGGTGGATAAATTATTTGGTAGACTAAATCTATATCTATGAAATTAATTGTTTATTATTACTTTTACAATTATTACGAAATTTTCCATTGTTCCCTCAAGCTTGAAGTAATGATCCGAGACTCTCAATGGAATCATTAGCCTAGGGAGGAAAGGAAGAATATGGAGTCTAATATGAGTGGTTCAAAAATTAAATCCTATGATGGATAGAAGATTTATCACCTAATATGTCAAAATTATTGGAAGAAGCATTCCTGGAAAAGTTTATAGGGAGCCATGAATTTCATCAAATGTGGTAGAGTGGGACATCTTGCAATGAACTGTCAGAGAGATATAAAAAATCCAACTAATATGGAAGCATAGAGGAATGTGGATATCAATTCTCAGACAATAATGTAGTGTGACAACTACAAGGATCATGGGTATTTTTAGAACTGTTGACTTAATCCAAGGGTTGTTGGTTGAAGTCAACCGAAAACTCAAAGGAAAAAATGAAGGGGTTGTTCTTTCTTTACTGCTAAGGTGGATCCAAAAAATGATTTGGTGACAGGTACAGTATTTATTCATTCATGAATAAAAAACATACTATTTTATTATAGTTATACAAATTCATTAAAATCATTCATGTTTATTAGAATTATTCAAACACCACCAAAACAATTTTGTTTTTGAGTTATCTTTGGCATCATCATATGGAGAAATTAATGCTTCTAAATAATATGACTCATCCCTAGTTAATTTTTGAGGACTGAACCTCCCATAAAATACTATTATACATTATTTAGTGGATTTTAATGTAATATAATCCATGAATTCAGTTTTTTATACACACCCAACATCAACATTCTGGAAAGGGAGACCGCTCATCCCATCCCGAAGCATCCATCAATTATATAAAAGTGTAAGCAGGAAGATGAATCTTTTTAAGAATAAATTTGTCGTGTATAGATATTGATGCCTTACGATCAAGCATGCCTTACTGAAATGATAGAGACAAAGTAGATGATACTTTTTGTTGATATTCCTGTCATGAGGGATTACACTAATGTATTACCATAGAAATGGATTGATCATCCTACTGATCAAGAGGTTGAGTTCTCAATTGATCATATTCCAGGATCACAACATATATCAAAGAAAAATTATATAATGGACATCGTAGAGATGGAAGATGTGAAGAAAAACTTATAAGTGAATATTGATATGGGTTTTATATGCCCAAATGCCTCACCATTGGGTACGTGCGTCATCTTCATCAATGAGAACAATAGATCATTGTTCCTCTATGTTGATTATAATCAGATCAATTAAATCAAGATAAAGAACAATTATCCTCGATCAATGTTAGATGACTTCTTCAGGTAGCTTCGTGAGGGCCAATTAATTCTATAATGTGGACTATTAGTCAGCATATCACCAAATAATGTTTTTGAAGGATGATTTTCCCAAGACTACCATTTGAATGAGGTATGTATACTATGAGTTCATAGAGATTCCCTTAAGACTCACCAATTCTCTAAAACAATTCATGGATTTAATGAATATAGTCATTAGATATTACCCCTACAAATTGGATCTAGTCATTATCAATGATATTATTATATTTTATATGATCAAGGAGTAACCAGAGGAAAATATGAATATTGCACTGGTGACATTGATAAGGGAGAAACATTATGGAAAGTATAGTAATGTTTAGTTCTAGATGGAGGACATATCATTCTTATAGAAATCTATAACCCACAAATGGATATTTTTTTAACCATACAGGAAATAAGAAATTGAAGAGTGTCCTTGGCCATCATATGTAACGGAGATCCACAACATTCTAGATATGGTGGGGTATTATAGAAAATATTTGAAGAAATTTTAATTATTTTGAATCCCAGTGACAAAGAAGACACTAAAGGGGGTGATGTTTGTCCTGAATCTAGAATGTGGGTAAAGTATTAAGGATCTCATATAGAAGCTTATCACTACTCTATTACTCACATTCCCAATAAGTGGAGAACTATTTATGGTTTACAATTATGCCTCAAGAATAGATTAGGTTGTGTTGTAATGCAAAATGTTAAGGTAATATCCTACTCCACAAGGTATCTGAAAATCCATGGCAAAAACTATCGCACACATGATCTTGATTTGGAGGATATAATATTTGAATTGAAAATCTAGTGGCATTATCTCTATGGAAAGATCTGTGAGAAATATACTGATTAGAATAGTCTCAATAATATATTCACACATAATGATATTAATATGCACCGAAAATGATGGTTAGAGATATACAAGGATTATGACATCATAGTACACTACCATCCCAGTATGGAACAGAAGGTGGTATATGCTCTATGTAGAAATGATCTTGAATCGTTATCAATTATGAGAATTGATAAGGATCGTATCTTATATGATTTTTATAGAATGGAAATATGAATAATTAACTGAGGAACATCATCATAAAAAATTCAAATGATTTTACAACCATAACTAATGGTGAAATTAAAGGAAGCTTATAGATAAGATGTGAAAATTATGAAAAGGGATGAAGCTATTAGAAATCGTAAATCCTCTAAGATTAATATTGGAGGGGAATGAATTTTAATATTTGGGTCCCAATTTTTTTTTACCATTTTCTCAAAATATAAATAAGGATATTATGAATAACCCACAAATTCAACCTTTTCTATTTATCCTAGGAGAAAAAATATGTATTGATATCACAAATACAAATTATTGTGGGACAATATGAAGAAATAGATTTCTGAATGTAGATCACTGTTCCTAGTATTTCAATAATTTAAGGAAGAAAGAGAGAAGTCAGAGTGGATGATGGAATCTCTACCCATACCAACATAGAAGTCAGAGAACGTCACCATGGACTTTTCAGTAGAAATCCAAGGACATCGAGAGGAAACAATTCTATATGGGTCATTTTGTATTGTCTTATAATGAAAAATCACTGCATCACAATTCAAGGGGAATTCTCATTGGTTCAACTTACACAGATATATATCAATGTTTTGGGATGGCTGCATGGTGTTGCACTATCTTTTTTATTTTATATACAATTGAGATTCACCTCAATGTTGTGGAAAAGTTTCCAACAAGCTCTATGATATGAAAATAGCTTTAGTACGGCCGATCATCTATAAACTGATAGAACATCTGAGAAAACCATTCAGAAACTAGAAGACATGTTTAGAGGGTGTTCTACAGACATAAAAGAAGGATGTAACCAATACCTTACACTAGTTGAATTCTCTTAAAACAATAGTTTCCACTCCTGCATTTGAATGGAACCATATGAAGACCTTTATGGGAAAATGTGAGGGACACCGACTTGTTGGGAAGATGTCGGTAAGCATATGTTTCTAGGACTTGAAATGGTAGAAAATGGAGGAGAAGGTGGAAAATATTCATTAGTAAAATAATAAATATTAATATTGAAAAAAGATCATTTCAAAAAATAATCATGATACCTTCAGTTTAAAGTTGGATACACGATATTCCTCCACATATTTCCATGGAAGAAGGTCATGAGGTTTTAGAAAAATGGAAATCTATGTCTATGGTACATAGACCATTCAAGATTCATGATCATGTTGGAGATATAACCTATTTAATATCACTTCTACCTACCATGTCTAATGTACATGATAATTTCCACGCATACCTCTTATGGAAATAAATACTAGATTCATCACAAGTACTATCTTCATAGGTGGTAGAGTAGAAAAATGATCTTTCTTATAAGGAGAAGCTAGTGAGGATATTGGATTATAATGATGAAAATTCTAAGCAACATTAATATTAATTTTGTCAAAGTGATATGGAGGAACCATAAGTATGAAGAGGAAACATGGGAACTGTTGGAGGAAATAAAGGAAATGTACCCACACATCTTTGTGGAAAACAATTTAAAACAAAATTTCAAGGGAGAAATTTTATTAGGGGGAGTGAATGTAATGACCAAATTTTTATTCAATGGAAATTACCTTCTTATAATTATTTCATATTGAATAATCAAATAAAATCACGACATTATGATGTTCTATGTAGTATGTTACCTTTATACATAATATTTTAACATATGTTATTTATATTTAGGAAATATGTCCCACATAGTTGCAATCAATTAGATGTTTGGAGTCCAATAAAACAAAATTAATATTTGGTCAATACTAACTGACCCTTTTTAATTGTAAATTATCCATGTTAATATGTAACCATACCAATAAAAGTAGACATAAAATTTATCCATACTATAAGTGAAAATATGATATAGTAATTGTGTTGGTATTTTTTTATACGTCATAAATATTTAATTAAAGTTTTTTGGCTAATTAAATAAATTAAGGAAATATTTTTCATAAAATGTATTAATTAATTATTTTTTGATGTCATAAAAATATATGATATGTTTATGAGAACTTATTTAATATTTCAATGTATTATAAAATCAATTATAATTATAAAATATGTATTTATCAAGTAAATGATCATTTTATTTAAAAATAAAATATCTCATGTTTATGAAATTATTTTTATAAAATGAAGTTAGTTTTTGGATTATACACATTGATAAATGGTTGGGGTGAGTTTTTGTGATTTTTCTAAAATACATTAATTTTTTATGAATATTAAAAATTGACAATTTACTATAACTACTAAATAAATGAATTTCTACATCTTTGTTGAGCGAAGAATGATTTAAATGGACTTTTGTTCGCAAATTCCTTTTTTCATTATGGTTTTTTTAAAAAATAATTATTACTATTTATATACATGAGAAAAATATAAAATTAATGATTAAAATAATGGGAAACCCCTCCTCTCCTCCACTAAAAATTCCACCCCTCTTTTCTTCTTCTATTCAATCCTCTCTTGTCTTTTTCCTTGTCTAAATTCTATAAAAATCTCTCCCTAAGACCCTATCCCACCACAATTAACCCTTGTTTTCATCAATAGGACAAATCCTCTCCCCTAAAGAGTTTCTCAGGTATGATATATTCAAGAGGTAAATTATTCTTTTCAGTTCATTAATTTTATTTCAACTTCCTTTATTTTTTTTCCTTCCTAATAATTTTTAATACAATGGTCATTATGAATCCATTACATTAAATGATCTGTAATTTTGTTATTGTAATGGATTAATTCAACATTATCCCTCATTTATCATCTTTTTATAGTAGAAATGAAAACACCATATGAGATGGGTTCATCCATCACATTCAATGATGATGAGTGTTTAATTTCTATTACCGTCTTCAATTATGGTCATGAAACAACTTTTATTATTGAAATAGACTATAATATATGTAATATGTATAATTTAAGGTCTTGGAATTTTTTTTTGACATGATATTAATTTATAAATAAAATTGTGATTGATGTGATAAGAACCTGCCAATAAAAAAATAGTTATAATATAAGATTTATATCATGATTCATCATAACAAAATGAATTATATAACCATTTAATATTATGTATGATCCATAATTCCATATAACTCCAATTATATACAAACATTCACATATTTCATGTTTATACTTACTTGTATATATGTTATCCAATCGTGAAAACCAATAAAACAAATAATGAAATTAATCCTATTAATCAATAGAAAAGGTCATGAATAAACCAAATAAGGTTATAATAGATAAATTAAATAAATTATAGGTTATATAAATATTAATTAATGAATTATTGTGTTTTATACAAGACATTAATATGATGATAAGGACACCAGTAGACTTAAGGTTGGAGATTATACCTAAACCTCCATTATTCCATCGGGTATGTCTAGGATTATTTTTACCCAAATGATGTTATCATTTATTTCTATTTAAATCATAAAAATAATGTTTATATGTTTCAATCATATTTATCAACTTCCATTCATCATTATCTTTAATAGTTATACATTTTTTATGTGTTTCCAACCTCAATACTTCATGATAAACAAACATGCTTTACAGAACTGTATAAATTCATACCCAATATCAAGTGCTCTCTATAATATGTCTTAATCAACCATTATTTTTTATAAAACTACATTTTTTATTTTTAAAATATTATTTATCCACTTATGTTTTTATATAAAACATTATTACCTTTTCTATTTTATGTGATCGTTGATATTTTAATTAAACTCCACTAAACGTTTTTCTTTCTAAAAATTTTTATTCTTTCTTTATTATTGTTATCAATCTAATTGAAACAAAGTCATGATATATGACTATAATACAATATGTATTTACATGAATGACCTCTATCCTTTCATTCATGGAATCTTTTATGATACACCCAATTGTTATGATTTAGGACATGAATATGGTAGCAAATTCTTTGCATGTCTAACCCTTATGTTTATGAATGATTATATTTATCGAATCCATATTCATAATCATTTTAAGATGGGTTTTTACAAATATGAATCTAATAAATTTTGTAATGTGGAGTCTTGTGAGATTTTATGTGCAATGTCCTTTCTGGGTTTCCTTGACTCGTGATACCTTCTGCAGCTGTTTTGGTGGTTAAACTTGACATGATCTCCTCTATATGAAACAATACTTGAATCATGATAAATTAAAATTTTAAATTTATAAAACATTACTATGAATCCATGTTTTTATGATCCCATTTTTATATATTATTATTACATATGTTTCCTAACTTTTTAAATCATTATTTCATGCCTTTTATCCCATAAGCTAAATCATTTTTCTTATATTTATACTATTACTAGGATTTTCAGATCATTAATTTTTCATGTTATACCTATGTTACCATATGAATATGTATAATGAAAAAGGATGTTAGTAAATTATTATGATTTCTAAAAAAAGAAACATTATATTTACTTCCATGTTTTATGTTTCATTTACCTAGTATTCCAAAACAATAGACTTTATGATCAATGGATTGTAATATGATGCTTTACTATGCTTAAAATCATTCTATGGTATGTGTAAAAAACTAGGCACACAATAATCATCATTTTAAGACACAATGGTTTCTGTAAAAGTCCAAGCATGTTTTAGTATATACATACCCATTATAACGTATAAAAAGATGAAGGGGGTGTTGTAAGATACATGATCTAAATATATAGACTACTCAACCCTTATAAAAAGATTTAATAGCATCCAATAACACTGATATATATATAAATATATTTATTTATTCTCAAACCAATTATTCCCAAATGATAGGTAATGATATCGTCATCTCATAACATACACTAGGTATAGGGTTCCATCATTTCATGAAGTATATTTACGATTCAAAACATTTCATGCATCTTCCGAGCAGAAAAACTCATGTCAACCCACACCTCACCACCATGTTGTAGAATAAAGGGGCCAACATATCTACATAGAGGACACTTACACTGTAACAATATCATGGTACTTCTTATTTAATATATAGAGGATGCATGGATTTTCTCTATGGGAGGGTTATAGTCAAAAGTCGATAGATGACTTATATGTAACCCAACTAGAGTTCCCCTCTCTAATAGTTAGTATTTGAAAAAATAATTAGTATGTTGTAGGTTTATAATCTACTTGTTATGGACAAATACCCAACTACCATAGGTGGTATCCAAATGGATATGAGATATAGGACCCATGGCATGCCTAGTAGGAATTTCCACTATCATAGTTGAGGACCCATGACTTTTCCTTTAGGAGGCATAAAATATATATATAGGGAGTGGACCTAGGATAATCCCATATGGAGGGTGACATAATAAACATTTGAAGATGAATCATGCCCAACCATGCTAGAGGGTGCTACTCTAAAGCCTGGATAATCATGCCTAGTAACTGTAGTCTTCAATCATCAACTGACAAAGCATTCAATCATAAATATTATCGTATCCCAAATGAATCTATGGAGGCCACCATCGCATTCTACATGGGAAACCACTTAGGATATTATACACATGAGCTAATGTGTTATTCCAAATGAAAAATATATGATTGTTTGATGTTTCCTCAAAAGGGAAGAAACATTAAAATATGTGTAAAGTCACCCACGTTGCATGTGGTCCAACTATAAATCTTGTATGTTTCTCTATGAGTACACGGCAAACTACCCATGCAGGCCTACATGGCATGTAGTTGGTATACATTATGTGTTAATGATACTCAGGTTCCTACCCATGCTCTTATACATGTTCATGTACATAGGAACATAGTGTGTGACTAGCCATTGATATGAATGTGGACTCATGGATTACATATTGAGAATCCATCAAAAGGGCCACTCAATATGTAGTTTTCCCAAAAGTCTTATGATGGTAATAATATATAGAAACCAGTTCTTTATAGCAATGACTATTCACTCCATGTGTTCTTAATAATACAAAAAATATAGTTGGGTTTTTAATAGATACATAGAACCATTATGTGGTTCATAAATATACAGATTTATCTTCATATATTCCTGTTATGTCATCTGAAAATGGCGGATCATGCTCAGACCACCAATTTTTGTGTATCCAATGTAGGAAATTGATGTCTGTTTCTTACCGCAATACCCCTCTTTCCTAGTACACCTCACACCTCACCAAAAAATTAGGTCTATCTATGTGTGGATTGTGATAAATAATATTACCTATAATCTTCGTCATTCTATTTTTTTAATGTAATATCACGTTGAATCAGAGGGTTTATCGGTCTCATTATCTATCGATGACATTTACAAATGACCCCATATCAAAATAGATAAGAATGTGATGAATGAAATGGAGAAAAGAAGAAAAATATAAATGTTCATTGGGAATGATTTCATGGCCATAGAACACAATCATGGATTTTTAGGCAAAGTCACTACTGAATAATTAATTAAATCTATACACTGGTAGTTGAAATGTCCAAAAATTGGTGCATATCTAATATAAGAAAAAGATCATTGTGAATAGTTTAATTAAATTAGGAATAACTCACAAATGATGTGTAATAATTAATTTTGAATCATTCATCATCGAATAATGTTATCACCAATAATAGAGAAGTGTTGTCATGTTCGATGAATCACATTCTTCCTCGATCCAAAATCCTTTCATCATCTAAAACTTATTTTTCAATGAGATAGGGAAGAAGTCATTATGTAATGATCTAATGGATATGAATATAATACAAGTGATCCTACTATAAAAATGTATTAATAGATGACATTTAATTTGGTTATATATTTAGTATAACTATAACTATAACTATATTTATTTAACTATATGCACCCGCCCATGAAATCATTAATTTGAATGCCCCATGCTGACCAATTTCATGTTGTACCTAGGTTAAACATAGAATTTTGGACCCAAATGTGTTCTCATATTTTTTTATTTGTGATTATGTTTAAGATTTATCCAATCTTATGTATGAAAAAAATACATTTATAATATAAAATATATTTAATATTTTTGTAAAATTAATTTTGGGGACACTAGGAATCAGAATCACACATCATCTTAGAACATATATCTTAAAATGTATTTAAATTTATTCAAATGTATTATAGAGAAAAACCATGGTATCTACATTTTTTGAAAAACCACAAGAGTAAAAATTCACCGCATATTTTTATTCAATGTAAATCATCCAAAACGTTATACATGATAACCTAACCACATTGAAACACATATTGGAATTTGATCATGAGTTGATTTCATAAGTGAGGGTAAGTAATAAAAATAATCATCTATTGTGGTCATGAAAAAATTATTTTGAGGATAACAGGGGATTCAATGGTAAAATTTTACTATGGGTAAAAAATTAAGACGAAATAAGGTATCTTACTAATTAATTTCCTTATTTATTTTTCTATGGTTTTTTTTCTCAAAATACTCGACGAAGAATAAAAAAAATCTTATTGAAAACACAAAAAATGTTTTCAGTTCTAAATTGATGTTACTTTGAATAATATGAGAAAATTTGTTTATATAACTTCTTTGTATGTATTATATAATTATCATTATTACTAATGTGTTATGGTATTCAAAAATATATAAAACTACTATGAATTATTTGAAAATCAAAAATAAATAAAATAATTCAACAGAATCTCATAATTGAAATCATTTTTCACAAATCATATAACTTATTTTATGTGACTCGTTAATATAAAATTATTTTGGATATTTTAGTTCAGATCATGGTATTTAAGAAAAACCAAAATTTATTACTGGAAACAAGAAAAACACATTATTATTCTAGACAAAACCATATGGAGACCTCCCCCATATTTAATTATTATATTTTTATTAATTGTATTGAATATTTTTATCATAATTGTTTCTATTTATGAGTGTGATAAATTTATAATTTTTCATGAAATAGTATGCCCTATGAATCCCAATTATATGTCTCATGTAGGGAAGTAACTTCCTCCAAACCAATGTCCATTAAATCTTTACGAAAGGGACATATAATTGGGAAAAACATTTATGATTGAATTATTTGAGTAATTAATGATAAAAACACTATATTTAATTTTATAATTAATAATATAATCTCTAAAATTGTATAATATAATCCATTGGGGTGGTGGCATTAAAAATATGTTATATATGGTGGATTATTCTCCCACATTAAAATATTTTTAAAATCATACCTTATTAAAAAAACATTTCTGTAACTTCAATGATTAAAAAATTACTTTAATCATTTTAGTGTCCATAATATAATTATGGAAAATGTAGCTTTTGTGTGTATCTTCATGCTAAATATTATTGTGTTATTGGTTGATGGCCTAATATTCAATTCTAAATACATTAAATATATGTTAAAATTCATTCCCAAACACAAGAAATATAAGGATATGTAAATTCTGGTCTTAAAATGGGTATGGTATAATAATAAATCATTAACACATTAGATAATCCCAAAATTTATATTATTTTGAATCATTTATTCATGTACATTCCTAATCATTAGAAAAGAATCCTATTCTAATCGTCGAGTTTTGTAATGACCTATATCATTATGGGCTACAAATTCCTATGGTAATTTAATTTTATATTTCGAATCTTTTTTTAAAATTATGGTGAATATAATTAAATTAATATAGTTTTACAATCATAAAGTATTATTTTGGATGGGGATTATGCTACTAATGATGTATGAGATGTTCTGGATGACATTAGTGGAAGATAAGAGATGGCCAGAGGGCTACTATAAATTTGATTTAATTAGTTAAAATATGTTGGGACTATAAAAAGGATTGGAATTGATCCCAAGAACAACAACCAAATTATGTTTACATGGATTTGTTGTATTAATTTGGGGAGAAAATGGATTTTTATTTTTTTGGTGCATCTGGTTTTTGAGGTGGATGGAGGATCATGGGTGGCCATTCTAGTTTGAATATCCCTTTTATCACATATCTTTTATCACTTTTTTGAGGGGATGATTCATGGTGTTTATGATTTGGAATTTAGGTAATATTATCCATTTAAAACCATTTTTCATTTTTTATCCATGAATCGGGATATCATTGAATTTTAGTTAAGGTTTGGGTGAAAATTTGAATAGATAATAGTGAAATTGTTAGAGCTGGATTGGGATTTCTATATATATTCAAAGTAGGAGACCTCATCCATAGTTCTCATGATGTAAAAGACTATTTCAAGGATGTTATTTCGGTCATGTAATTTAATTTTTAATCTCTATTTAATTTAGTTACATTTCTATCAGAATTAGTGTTAGGTTATATAGATTTCGTCCATGATGGTGTAAAGGGGTGTGAATGACCTTCCATGGGTTGTTTGTCCTGATATTTGCCTGATAATTGTGATAAATGAGTAATTAGAAAATTATTCATAACATATTTAATGAAAATAAATAATAATTACGTTTTATATTTAATTATGATTCCTTCATTGAATGATATAGATTCTCATGTGAATGGATGGTTCTGGATTTTCATGGACGAGCATGGTGTAAGAATTCACATGTATATCATGTTCTCAGACAATGATTCATGAATATTGGCTAGTAGTTATCTCTTTTATATTTTTATGTGGCCCATATTATAAAAAATGATTCAATTAATTCGTTAGGATTAATTACTAAATATGTTTCATGGTTTTTTATATGGGGTATAGGGACCTGATGTGTCGTTAGAAGAGTCATGGGCGTGTCTTTGGGAACTCTAACATGGATTACGTGCTCTATATAATTTGATAAAGGTTTTAATATTTTGATATATTGATCAAATAGGGGTGATTTCATCATTTATTTATATGAGAGACCATTTTTATGTCTAATGGTGTTCGATGTGTTTTAGTAATGGACATAATGGTTTCCTTTTGTTCATTTGGGATCTCATTAGGGATCTACATTTAGAGATGGTAGTATAGAACATGTATATGGACTTAAAAATTATCTGTACATTCATTGATATGTTAAGGGAGGTTATGGATGGATCTTAGACCCTACTAGTGAAGCTAATTTCGGGTTGAATGTTTAAAATTTGATTGTCTATAAGATGGTGGAGTAGTAGTGGTGAGGGAATTCATTGAATTTGGATTTGAACATTTGGACTAGTACGAGAGATCCTTTGGGAAGTGATTACACTTTATAGTGATGGGATTGATGGGTTATCCATGTTCATGGACTAATGTGGTTTTAATGGACCATTTTTTCTCCTTAATGATTTAGTTGAGATGTATTCTGATGAGAAGATAAATTTGATGAAAATAGAGTTATGGGAACACATTAAAAACTGAGTGAAGTACTATGTCCCAAGGAGAATATGGATGAGATATCCTTTATTTAGGTGTCTTAGGATGTGATTTATAAGGTTATATCAAAATTGTTAATAGGGATTATTCACGGTGATAATGGATCAATAGTGTATGTGTGGATGTGTTGATGTGTTTTGGGATCTTGTCATAGAGGAAAGGGTTGATGTAATAATTTTCCTAAAATTTTGGGTAATGGGATGCTATAATGAACATCCCTATACTCTATGGGGATGGGTCAATTTTCATGTTACTTTTTTATAGTGGATTCAGTATTTTTGAGGGGTTCTCCATTGTCTATGGGGACGGGTCGATGTGTTGGTCCTACCCAAGTACTATAGGGATGTGTTATTGGGTCATTTTTCTTGAATCTAAGTTATCAGGTAAAAAATGAATACAAATATGGATCAATTTGGTTTGAACATGTAGATATTTGGAATAAGGAAATCACTATGTGATGTTTTTCTTTATGAAATATAAATGACAAACCTCCCCTTTTCATTTTGGGATGGGTTGCGGGAAATTTATTCATGGTTGTTCCCAGTTTCTATATGTATTGGGAAATGGTTTAAGAATCCACCTTACAAGATTTTTTAAGTACAGTTTAGGGATCTACGTGATGAAATTATGTAATGGTTGGATTCTAACATGGTGAAAATATTGGTATAGTCAGGGCTGGGGTGGCATGGTTAAGAAACTAGTGGTCTGGTGCGTCTCTATGTACCATATCATGTGGCATGGAGGCTTGGTTATCATACAACAACACAGGTACCATTCTTATGTACATTTTATTTTATTCATATATACACACTCACATGATGTCATAAATTAGGATTTCATGGTGTGTCCCTACTATTTTTTATTCTCATACCCTGAATGACGCTCGCGAGTGGCATGTAAACATCATGTAATCATTATAGGTTAGAGAACATGCTGTGAAGAGGATGAATGTGTAGAATTTGGAGAGTATTAGGTGGTTGAATGATTTTATGTGATTTAAGTATGGATAGGGTGCATGATTCATATTTATTTCTTTTTTATATTGGATTGACTTATCTGGATAACAATATACCAATTCTAAGATGACAACATCTTGTAATTTATTTCTTATGTTTACTTATTTGGAATACTATGATGTGATATCGATGGTTCATAATTTTTTTAATGTTTATATTACTCAAATTTATTGTAATAGTTTCACCACTATATGTTTGATGCCATCACCACAAATATGTAGCCTCTAGCACAAGTGGATGTGCGATTGAAGAACTTTGGTGCTCTAGGTTCAATAGGTTCTATGACCAATGAATTAAAAAAAATGATATCATACCTATGTTTATATTTATGATTCAACAATATGGAAGAAAATTTGTTTATTGATGTGTTAGAGCCAATGATGTATACCATTCTGGTGTCCCTGTTAAACCGCTTCTTGTCATAATTATATGTGAACTTGTTGAAGATATTGTTATTAAGGGGTTTTGATATTACAGTATTATGATTTCACCTTAGGTGATGCAAATTGACTTCTTAAAGAAGGTTAAATATTTTTTTGGATGATGTTCAATTGGAAATAGGCTAATTTTAGTTATTTTTTCATTTATATGGGTTTTTTATATTCATTATTGTATTCTTGTGGGGTTCACATTACATGCATGTTCTTGGATGTGGTTGTTTACTAATATGAGGTTCAAGCTATATAAAATGGAAAAAAATATTTTATGTTTTTTATAGACTCATTGTATCACTCAACTCTATTGGTTCATATGTGTTTTCACTGATGGATGGTCCAATGCATCTAATGGAGGGATATTTCCCAATGTTTTATTTGTAGTCCCTTCAATGAAGGAATTTTGGAGATTTATTTTGTTCATTTTATGGCATTTGATTATATAATTATGGCTCAAGGAGGGAAAGCATTCCTAAGAGGTTATCCATGAAAATTTATGATTTTCCATGTGTTTTAGAATCCCATAGAGGTTAATGGAAGATAATGAAACATTCATTTTGAAATAAATGTAGTTTTTTGAAGGAATTACTATTTTGGTACCCAGCACAATAGTTTTTTAATGTGAATTCAACTAGAATAGCAAGGGGAAGGAAACATACTTATGGTTTTACTAGAATGACATCATCTTTGGAGGTCATTTTAAAGGAATTTTAATGTTTTAATTACATAGTATATTTTAAGGGTACAAAGGGTATATTAGGTTGTGTTTAGAATGAATTTTTTTTGGGTTATGGTCATAGGGGTATATGATTAGACCCATGTTATATGCAAGTGTTTCATGAAAAGGTGGGTTAGGTTGTTTGAACAAGGTTCATTGGAGTGCATATGCATTGGGTTGGATTAGATTAGGTTAGGTAGAATAGGATTACTTATGAATGGTTTATTAGTGGTTCACCCTACCTTAGAAGGGGATGGTAGTTTTTTTGACACATTTATCAAAATGTATTTTTGTGTGAGGGAATTTTCATAAAGTTAAAACATGATTTTGTTTTGAATGGTGATTGTTGAACAATCTGTGTGGGGACCCATTGGGAATATTTTTTTTTGTGGTGGAATCCGAGTGGTGTGGCAGTGGTAGTATAATAATGTTATATTTTTAGGGCCATGAATTGAGTGAGGTTTCCATTGAGTTTAATGAGATGTGTATAGTAAATGTGAAACATATATTTTGTATAGAAATAATATATTTACATTGGCTATGAAATGTTTTATTGTTGATGGAATGATGTACCATGGTATGATCATTTATTTCCTTTTCCAGGATTGGTGATTTACAAAATGGGTTTTCTTAGATTAGAAGGAGGAATAAACATATGGATTTTTTACCCAGTTAGACAATCTTTTAATTAATTTCAATAAGGGGTTATAAATGGAGGAAAGAGCACCATTGGACTTTTAGTGGGTTTTTATCTTTTATTTGATGAATTCTCCACTATTTTCAAGAATGATGTTTTGGATTAATAGAGATTCTATTTATGTTATTATTTAGATTGGGTTCGTGGATATGATCCAATTGTCTATGTCTTGTAATTTTGTGTAGTGATGGATAGAGATTGATGCTTATTTTTCAAATTGGTTGGCATTGTGGTATATGATATTATTACTTATGTGGTGGGGAGAATCCTTTTTATCATCTATTAATGAACCTCATGTAAGAATGGTCATTGAGTAGAGACCATTCTTGGATGGTAAAAATGGTTCAAAATAATGACTCATAAGGTACCATGAGTAATCCGGGTTCCTCTACAAATAATAGTATTGGAATTTTGGCGTGATTTTTTATGGATTCGGTGTATTTTAATAAGTCATGGGGTTATTTTAATGTGATCAAAGTGTTTGATGCAACAAATATGTGTAAGTCATTGAGGTCAAATAATGGAGGATGGAGCTGGATGGTATTGTTTTATATATTCAATTACATTATTATTTAGTCATGGCCATCAATTATGGTTCTTGTAAACAATACTTAATGTTGCCTTTGGGTGTAGGGACTTGTGATCAGTTGTAGAGGTGTTGTGTAATGATGAGAAATGAATGCTTTGGGAAAATATGGATGGAGGAATAACTAATTATATTTTGTGATTTTATAAGCAGTGTGTATATAACTATGATGGGAAAAAAATATAATATTCAATGACTATAATCATATATGAGATATTTGGAGAGAATATGGTTTATCTAGGATGGGTGTTTGGAGTTGCATAAAAATATCACATTGAACATTTATATATGAATCCATTTGAGTTCATAGTTTTCTATGATTTAGGATCATTGGGATACATGGTGGGAAGTTTCAATAAAATTTTAAAGATAAGAAGTATTATGGTGTGGAGTTGTAAATTACCAACATCATTACAGGTCAAAAATTATTTTCAGAATTGTAATATTATATTTTGGTGGAAATTCATGTTGAATTCCCAAACATGAAATGAAAATACAAGATTTTGTTTATCCTAAAATATTATTTCATGATTGGATTTGAGGTTGTTGGATTTATCATGATGTTTAGGAGAGTATTAGATATAGATGGAAGTTGTCCGTATAGATAATAAAATCCATTAATAGCCACTATCTAGCTTTTGAGAATGGATCACACCCATGAAATCATTCGAGGAACAGTGGCTAGAAGACACCTACCTAGGTGAATTTTTTAATTATGGGATCCCCCAAATAATATCAACATGGGTTCCACTATTTTCTATGGAGGAGGGAGTTTGTGGGTGGTCATTCATAGCCTAATATCCCTCTATATCCTCTTTTTTATCCCTATTAGGCAATGGATATATTATGGTGTTCAATAATTAAAAATAGATGGGAGATTAATTGTTTCAGTTTTATTTTCTGTTGTTAATTACTACTTATTTACTCTATATGGGACTGGTTAAGACTTTTATGATGACTTAATCATGTCATAGTGATATATTTCTACTATGAGGGGGATTTATCTCTTCCTGTAAAGAGGTAATTTTTATATATTCTCTACAATTCCATAGAAGAGGATATAATTATTATATGTTCTCAATGAATTTATTTAGGAAATAAAATTTATTTTAATTTAAATTGGTATTGGAATATATGTTGGGTTATATAGATTTATCATATGATGGTATCAGGGAGTTGTGATGATCTTTTTATTGGTGGTTAGTTCTTTTGGGATTGACGGTGGTTCATGATGCGTCATTATACATAATTGATATTTTTAGAAATATAATTTTAAATTTATTAATAAAATGTTTATACTTCTTTATAGAAGATAAATTATTAAGAACATTATTCAATTATGATTGTTTTAGAATAGATTGGAAAAGGTATGCACATGCATAGCTGGTTCATGGAAAATTATTAACGATGCCTAGAGAGGGAATGACTCTTGTATTGAGGATGTGGGAACGTATGATACGAAAAAATATTTTTTGTATACTCAATATATCATTTATAAAAAATCTTTTGGTATTATTAAACAGTTATGTGTACTAGAAGTGTCTTCTAATAGGACATGTCAGTGTCATTATTCCCCTATACATGGATTCCTGGTTCATGAGTTTTGGAGGGTGGGTGGGATAATTTAGTGACGTTTACCAAGGTTAGAATACATCAGTTATGTTTATGATAGTTCTCATGGGCATCTCAATCCATGAGAGGAGTTATACCTTGGACCTAGTAATTTCAATAATTCCATTTTGGCATGCATATGGGATATTCATTATGATATGTTAGAGGATACATGGTCCAGGTTATTATTATATGTCCATACATAGAATAAATATTATATTTATGCATATTATTATGTATTGAACCCCTCCTATGAACATAAGGTTGGGTAGGATGTAATGACTTATGATAGACCCTGGAAAGGTGAACCATGACGGTTAATGTACATTAGAAATGTTGGACCTGAACTTGAGGTCTGGGTTGGGGTAAGCCTTTTTGCAGTGATGTCACTGATATGTGACAAGCATATGATAGTATTTATAAGAAGAGGCAATATAATGTCTTGGACACCATTTTTATACTTTTTATGATTATTACATTTTTGTTTCAATGTGTTTTTAGATATCAAGACAATTGAACTAAAGGGTAATCTTGATAATTGAGTACCAGAATGTTTTCATAAGATATTGATATCGAATGACCTTTCCAGGAGGGGGCATGGATTTGGAAGCATTATATGAAATTATTATACACTATGTGGATGGATTGAGTTCTATATGACAACCCAAGAGTCGTTAGGGATGGATAAATATGATTCATAATCTATTTATAAATATTTGTATTGGTGTGAAGGCCTCCCAAGAGTCCGTGGGAATGGTCCAATTTGATGGATCTTTCAAAGTATCTAATTATGGGTTTGTGTGCTCCATGATCGTTTTATAGTGTATTGGGATGGAGTGATATCCTCTTAATATTATATAGTTGTGTTCTTGTATAATTATCTATCATAATTTATATGGGGACGGGTCAGTGTATGATCATTACTTGCCACTGTAAAAATGGGTTAGGTAACTTTCAGAGATGGCTTAGGTCATTATTCATGTGTTAGAACTTTCTTTATAGTTTATTTGATCAATATATACCATGGCTCTCAGTCATGTTATGATTGATGACTGATGATCCTCCCAATAATGTTTATGTACATGGTGTTGATTAAAGACATATGACCTTGCCATGTCAATATAGGTATTTATTCGAGGTTTTGGATGCCACCCAACCATTGAGAATATTGGAAATTATATGGAATGAGAATGGTGTAATGTGGTAATGTATTGATTTCTACATGGCACCGAATTATGAATGAATGGGGTTTGGGTAGATAGGTTAGGAAAAATATATTCTAACAGTCAGGTCTACCTCATCATTTGTCATGGAGTAATGGTTAGTGGACAATGACTAAATAATCAAATTTTTTATTTCATTTTACTCATTAATACACTTTCATATTGTTGAGTTAGAAATTTTACATCTTGATTTTCCATTCCATTAGTTTTAAAAATATTAAATTCTTTCTGAAATCCATTTTTTAAAATTTTATGTCACTCGTTCTTTAGTTTATTATTATATAAAACATTATGTTTTACCATAAATTGAAAAAGTTATAATTTATTATTAATATAAACCTAATATTCGTAATCATGATCATCAGATTGATTCTATTTTTTAAATGTCATATATAATATTTAGTCAAAAATGGATTCAGAATTTAGTCTTTTATTTCATACTGGATAATCTGATGAAAATAAAATAAATTCAGGAACTAAATATTAGTACAAACAATCATTAATATTATGGTACATAAAATTGATAAATAATTCCCTCAAAATAAACTATTTTTAGAATTATAATACATAGGATTATTTATATAGTAAGGAAAACCATAAACATTATAATGGTACTAATCAAAAACAAATTTGGTCATACAGTTATTCTAGAACATTATTATATTTCAAGCACCAATAGGTATAGGCCATTGAAAATATCATGGAAATACGATTGTTGGAGCATTGACTACAAATAGCTGGTCATTTGAGGATTTTGTAGTAGATTTCATTCGGAACTAATGTGTTCTAAATATTTTTATTTGTGAACATCGTGTTCCAACTCACTGTAAATATTTAGAGAGTTTTTTTTGGAGTCTTTATTAGTTTCATTCCATTAGAACATTGACCTTTTAATTATTTATGATCATTGTTTTGATTGAGGGATTTCAGGGATAGAGATATGGTGAATATAATCCATTGGCTAAAGAGATTATGTAGATATAAATACAGACATTGTTCATCATATAAAGGGATTCTGGGATAGGAAGGCATATGCTATTTCAGTCATCTTATTGGGTGTTATTATTGGAAAGAAAATACAGACTATACTATAAGTACAAAAAAGTGGATACCATTCATCAATGTTGTTTATTACCTTACACTTAAGATTAAAAGAGGTAAATATTTTTAATATTTATTGTATGTAATTTTTATTTTTCAATATTGTATTTCGTGTCTGTATATGTTTCTATTTTGTTTTGCGTGTAGTAGAAAGCTAGTCATCAGACTCATTTGTTTATCGATGTTTTATTGGTTTCACTTTTTTTATGTCAAACATGATCTGAAATAAATCAGATCCTTTGAGATTTTGATCATATCTATAATAATCAAACTGTGTCTAATTCCAATAATATTTCTTTAAGTTTAATTCAATTTTTTCTTATTTAATTGTTTTCATACTTAAAAAAACTCCCAATTTTGTAGGTATAAACATCAAATATAATTTTTAAAATACTAAAATTAGAATCCATGGAGGGTTCTACTGCTGATGTACTTGGTGAATTTTTTAAATTCTTTCAATGCTATAAATTTTTCAATGTTGTTTCATAAACTTTTTATTTATAAAAATCATTATAGTAACATGAATTTCTAGGAATGATTTTATATTATTTTAAGATTGAATTTATAAATATTGGATCTGTTGAGAATATAAATTATATTATACCACCTATAATTTATGGGAATTACTATTAATATTAGTGACGTGGAATGAAAACATTTTTTATCAGCACTCATGTTGATGCATTTTTTGTTCTTACTAAAAGTATAAGATTCGAAATAAGTGTTTTTATACATTTAAAAATATTAAGATAAAAGGAGATAAATTGAACTATAAAGATATAAATCCTTTATTTTATTCTATGACAAGGAATATCTACAGTCATATATCATCTTATGAATCTTTTAATATCATTTGGATTGAACCGTAAGATAATAACTTTTTTATATCCAATGATAGAAAAATTAGAAGAGCAATGTTAATAGCTAATTACCCAGCCTTTGGTTTTCATTATTGAGAGTCGTTCTCCATGATGCATAAAATATTAAAGAAAATTATAAATACTTTACAGTCTCTTATACAAAAATTACTTGATTCTTATATTTTAGTTCAACATATTATTGATATATTTTGAAATGAATGGGAATAAAAATGAAGATCTATGTATAATATGAGGAAGTAAACTAATCCCACTCATCATTATTTTTTTAGTATTATTATGTAGTTTTTGGTTAGAATTAATATAGATTAAAAGAGAGAGAAAGGTAAATGGTGGTGTTAATTTTTTTTCAACATCCACTATAACAGGAAATGATTAGTCAGCATAGAATGTTGTTAAATGTTTGAGGAAGAAGAATGTTGTAGTTTAGTCAGATTTTAGAACATCAGATCATTTGGGAATGAAATAGATAATCTAGTAAAAATGATTATCAAGATATAGTGAAGAAAATATTCGCAATACTGCTATAAAAAATAAAGTATGGATAATTGTGAAAAGAATGATTCTTAAGTCACTTGATATGAATGATAAAAACTTGGACATATCTAAAATGATTATCCAAAGCTGAAAAGAAATGACCAAATGGATAAGAATTCAGAAATAAATTCCATAAAATATTAAAAATCAAAAGGAATGAATTTTTTGAAAGCATATGACACATGGAGATTTAACCCACATGTTAATATTTCATTAATGTGTTTTAGAAGTAAAAACATGTTTTTAGTGAAAATTATTTTGTCTCCCAAATTGTACCTTTTTCACTGCATTCCAATGTGGTGGGCACTAGATGAAATTTGTTTCATTGAATGGAGCACAATAATATTGATTTCATAAGTTTTATTCTTCTAAGGAAATTATATTTCTAAAAAATAAAATCTAATAACGTGGTCTCTTAATATAGTTTATTCAAATAATATTGGTCCCAATAGGGATTGAGTTTAAAAAATATAAACAAATTTTGTTTTAAAAAAATATAGTACTAAAAACAAAAAAACTTGTTACATGGATAGTGGATATTCCAAGAACATAACTGGAAACAATTACATCCTCAAGAATATAATAATGATGAATGGTGTAAAAATTAATTTCCTAGATAATTCTCAAGGAATGTTTATAAGAATATGTAACATTATTAATATTGTTAACGTTATTATTTTATATGTTCTATTATAAGTAGGTCTTATTCCCAAAATTATAATAATAAATCATTTATGTGATGGTAGTTATAATTTGAACGCTCATAATGATAAATTTTTAGTACAACATTCCATTAATGAATTTGTTCTATCTACCAATGTGTTTGGTAATTTATATACACATTAATTAAAGGACATTAGTAGTCAAGGATTAACATTCATTATTAAAATAAAAGAATAATATTTTTTATTGAATAGATGTATATTACACTATAACCCTATAATCTTATTTAATTTTCAAATAAAGGACTTTATATGTATTATCAAAACATAGGTTTGATTCTGAAAAAAAATTCGAAGACCCTTTTCAGTATGGTTAAAGTCATAATTTATTTTTTAACTCTATTATTAATGTCTCAAATTCTGATGCATTACCATTAGTGAACATGGACTTATATGGTTCTATATAAACTTTATTTATCGGTGAAAATATTATGTATATTTCATAGTTGGTGATTACACGTGATATAATTGTGTCTTTTTTTTGGACAAAATATGATGCAAATTGTAATTTTATAACATTTATAGCCAATGTTAAAAATCATTAAAACATCACAATATTAATTATTCATAGTGTTCATGGTTAAAAATTCATAAATTACAATTTTTAAACTTTTCAAGAAAGAAATATATTAAAAATAACATTGAGTAACCTAAAACACCAAAGAAAAATGTTGTTGTTGAAAGAAGTAATAGAATTCCTCATGAAATAACTAAAACTTTGCTGAGTGAATAATCATTTTCTAAACATTTTTTGTCTTATGTGGTTATTATTGGATTATATACTATAAATCATGTTTTAATTTTATTTTTTCTTAATAAAAATATTATGATTTATTAATAGGAAGAAAACCACTGGTTTTTTATTTCAATGTATTTGGTTGCAGTGTATTCATTCTAAATAATAATGATAATCTACATAAGATTTCACTAAAATCCAAATAAAGAATAGTTTTACGTAATTCCACTACAGCTATGGTTTATATAGTTTTTATATCAAATATTATACTTTTTATTAAATATACATCATAATTTTTATGAAATTTATTCCATTGTTTGGAAAAAATGTCAACCAACACCTTCAGTTGTTAGTTATAAAATATATTTTAATCATTTATTATCGAGTTTTTATAAAAATGAAATAACTCAACAATATATTTATGAAGTTATTCATAATTAATATTTTTTACCTATTATTAAAAATTTGTTTTTTTAATATTAAAAGAGATTTGTTTCTTTGGAATCATCCTTATGAATATATCATTGGTGATGTAGTTCAATGAGTTATAATTACATGATCCTTTTGGAATGAAATTTAACATATAATTTTCTTTTTCCAAATTTAGATTTGAATATCCCGATGATTCTTTAGGTGGTGAGGATTGGATTATGTCAATGAAATATGAACTCAATGAATTTTAATGGAAAAATTTCTTAAATTTAGTTGAACTACCTAAAAAACATCTATAATTAGAGTAAAATGGGGGTTTTAAAATAAAGTGATGAAAATGGAATAATTTTTAGAAATAAAAACATACTTTTTGCTGATGTATATAATAAATAATAAGTAATATATTATGAATAATAATATGCTCTGTTATAATGATATGAATCTATTAAAAAACTTATATCCATTTCCGAACATCCGTAACTTGTTTATAAACACATCAAATAAATATATGGACTTAAACAATCCCTTAGATATTGGATTGAAAGATTAATTGAATTGTTTTAACCAAATAATTTTTATGGGATCTACAGATCCCACTCATTTTATACAATAAGTAAATAAAAATATTGAAATGAAACAAATTTTTATTGATGAAATAATATTTTCTTCAACTCAATAATATTTAATATATTCCTTTTCGGATCTGTCAAATTATGAGTTTTAAATGGTTATTATGGGTGAATTAACATACTTACTTGCTTTATAATTGTCACAAAAACTACAAGGAAATGTTATATCTAAACATATGTATATACATTTTATTATTTTTAAAATTGGATATCAAAATACTAAAAATATTTGTACTCCCATTGGTAGCTCCAATACATTAGATATTGATGTGGGTGGTATTATATGGATTTTTCTATATTTTATAGATAGTCTCACAAATTTATTGTTTGCAATATGATTATGTTGAAGATATCATGAAAATAAAAAAATCCCATCTTAATTATGTAAAAGTATTTTTTCATTACATTAATAGAAATAATGATCTAGGTCTTTTCTATTATTTTGAAATTTTGTTTGAATTAAAAACATATTCAACTTCTAAAATTGGTTGATGTAAAATGGATTGAAATAGTACATCAAGAACTTTTTATATCTTATGATATTCTTTATATTCGTAACCATTTATGAAAATATAACCAATAGAACATTTTGCTGTTGACACGTAATATATGGCTACATGAATTTGTTGTGCTCTAGTGTTGCGGATCAAACATACACTCACTAACTATGACATAACTTTCACTAAAAGTCAAATACATTTTGATATTTTAGGTTTCATTTCATTATGTAATAACACATCACATAACTCAAATACTAATCACATTGATATAGGACACTATTTCCTCAAGGATGACCAATCTAAAGTAGTTATAATTTTTCCATTAATCAGATCATAAGAACAACTTGCTGTTTTTTAAAATAATTCCTTTGTTCTGATAGGTTGGAATATATAAAATATAAGTTAGGAATTTAAAATATAAAGTGATAATTCATTTCTAATTCCTATCATTAACATACTAATTTTAATATGTGGATTATATATGTTTAATGTTTTTCAAAACACTTATGTATTTTTTTAAAAAATATGATTCTAAAATTATTAATTTTTATAAAATGTTTATCATAATGAAATTTTACAACCATAAAAAACATATCAAATATTTGGTGTCTGAATTATAAAATAGTTTTCCTTACATAAAAATTGTTGTAAAATATTCATACTCAAATTTTGTTACAAAACATTTCATATTAACAAATCTATTATAATTTGTTTTTCTAAAAAAGGTAACATAATAAAACATTTTTATAAAACTATCATAATATAATTATTTTACAAAAACATTGAAAAATAGGTTAGTCATACCAATGAATTATTCCACTGCATAGGAAGTCTTCTATTTTTTTCACTATTTCATACATTAATTTATAATATTTTTTCATGTTGTGCATTTAGTTTTATAAATTTATTTTTCTTTCAAAATTTTAAATGTTCAATAATAAAATTTATTTTAAATTTGATACTAGTATAAAAAACATCAATAGTTTAAAATTTATTTTAAAATAACCTTTGGATCAATCATGACCATCAGATTAGAATAGTTTTGAATATATACCATTTTTTATCTTATGGATGTTGAACATACAACACAATTCCTATGAATGGGTTGGTCACCCCATGTCTTTCATTTGTTGTCAAATGTCTTTTCTCCCATTTTTCTTCACCCTTTAACTCTTCCAATGTGATACTATTACTTTACATACGATCTTCACTAGTAGATCCAGTTTTGATGGAAATCAAGGATGATTCTGTTTAGTTACTTGTCATCATTTAATGTTTGGTCGAAAGGTCATGGTTTGACAAGTATGATGTAACTATATAGAATATTATTTCCTTTCAAGGATTGGAGTCATTTTTCCAAAAAGATCCAAAAACTTATTTTGATCTTTATTATCCAGAGGATGCTTCATAATTATATAATTCAATAATGTTTTTGAATAATTATATTTTTGAAAATTTTTACTTCACTATATTTCTTATATAAGATTTTGGGACTTGGTTCATTTCCCCTACAAAATAGAATCATATAACACTTTTTAAAATTTACCAAACACTATAATAAAATCTAACAAGAATTAATATAAAGATTTTGTATCTTCCCATTACACGAAAATATGAAAATTATATCACCAGATTATAGTTAATAGGCTATATTTTCTATGCATGTAATGTTTTATAATCCATGGAAAAGTTGACAGGGTTACTTTTATGGTTTTAGATGTGTTTACATTAGATTATAATGTGAATATGAGAATGATATATATGATCATGTTTTTTTCATTACAATAGAGAATATAAAAATTTAATCAATCATGTCAAAGATAATAATGCTCCCAACCATAAATATAAATTTTTTTGTGAAACAGATTGAATTGTTCAAGGAATAGAAAAAAAAATTTCAAGTCAGGGAGAAGATATATTTTATCAGTGAGGATACAATTTTGATAATGAAAATGTTCATTGATTCATAAAAAATATGTTTATAAGAATAGTTGATGGCGATCCATTATAGGCATTACCATCATGGTAATTATATGAACATAATAAGAATAAGGGAAAGTATGAGACTTCTTCACTTATCAAAAAAAGAAACAAAAGAATCTTTTTTATTGTGAAAATGATCCCCTATAATGCTTATTAAAATCAAGGGGATAATGAGTTAGGAATTGATCCCACCTAAGGTAAAGAATTAATGACCTAAACTAAAAAATAGATTCAAGAATATTAAGAAAAAATAAAAAAAATTAAAGATTACGTGAATATAGATTTTGTGAAAACATGATGAATTCACTAAGAGATATTCAAAAAATATTGTGATTCCAATATCTCAGACCTATCAGATAAATCTAGATGTACATAAGTTATTTTATAAAAAATTTATTTTCTATGTTAAGATCCATTTTGTGTCTGATAGGGTAAACATAAGGGTAGATGAAGAAGTAGAATTTCTATTTGTATCCCAAAAAAGTAATAATTAGAGTGATTTAGTATAGGATATTTAGAAACTGCTAGGAAGTTATAATAAAGACTAGATAAGGATTTTTAAGAGTTTGATGAAGAGGAATATGTATAAGAAGGTTATGTGGTTGGGTAAGAAGAATAATAATGAAAGGAATACAATTAAGAGTGTGATGATGAAGAAAATATGTTAGAAAATGATTCATTGAAATATATTACTTCATTATATTTTCCATATCACTCTCATAAGGATGAAAAAAATCCATTAATAAGAAATTTATTCCTCAAAAAAAGAATAATGACATTAGTTATAGAATTTCGGTAAAGATCAATATAACCAATTTTTTTTTCTGAAAATGAAGAATCTGAAAAGATGTTCCGATTCTTAATGTTTCAGATGAAGAGAATGTTTCAAAGGTAGATATAATGAATATAAAAAAAGAATATGCCGAAACTAGAAGAAAACCCCCATAATCATGAGCCGGATCAATTAGACTCAAAAGAAACTATTGCTCAGAATGCTTTTGACATCATCTATCTAGATATATAAATATATTAAAATATCAGATTCTGTATTTAACGAAAAATAAATGAATGTAAATTTTTCTTCAAGAAGCTATGAATTGGAAATAAGAGTAAACTAATGTTTTGACTAAAACCCTGATAAGCATTGAGACCGATGTGAAATTTTGTCCAAAAAAATTCCAGAATTAAAATTCATTATATAATCAGATGGTGAAATGGTCAAATTAGATTGATACTAATATTCAATATCACGATATCATGTTTGTATAGGGAATGAAATTTATAGTAGAATATACTGAATATTTTAATATATTACCCTTATACATGGTTAATAGTTTAATGTTTTTTAGTTATTAAGAGATGATACCAATGAATGTAATGGAGATGTGAATGTATTGGAAAAAATGATTCAATATACATAGCTTGATGTGAGTATAATATAATCCTATGTATATGAAGTGTTTGTATTTTGGGATAAAAATAACAAATATTATATGGTAGTTAAATATTTGACTGGGTGAATGTATTTTGATTCCAGTGAAATATTAGATTGAGTTGAAGAAATTTTTAGCCTTTGTAAATACAATGATGGAGAATGAATGAATTTTATTTTAACAGTTGATGTAGTTTTTCAATACACGTTAATTGTTTATGAATGAATTAGTTCAAATCTAATTTTTTTTATTGAATGCTTTCAAATATTGATTGGTAATATGTTCATTCATATTGACAAGGAGTTTTATTTAGTTCTATATTATTTTTTATGTTAGTTGTCTAGAAATTCTGGAATTTTCATATTTATTCCAATTCCATTTTAAAAATAGAAAAGTTTATAATGATATATTAAAGGCGACACATTTTAATCAAAATGGGAGATTGTTTCTTAATAAAGGTGAAGTTATTTTAAAATGGGAGACGTTATTATAAGGAGGAGAAGTATTACTTAATGATGAAATATTATAATTATATCTATCATATTCAAAAAACGTATTAAAAAGAGTTACAATATCATTGGGAGTTACAAGGAAAAAATAATTTTTTAGTTATTAAAAGAAAAAAAATACTCAATGTTTTTCAATTTATTTTTTCATTTATTTTTTGTGGATGGTGATTTCCAAAAATGTTTCGTTTTTTGTGTTGGAATATATACATATTACTTTTCCATTTATTATGTTTTTGAAATCGAACCCTCTTTCCTAATACATATTTACTAACTTTTTGTGTCCCATGTGTTTTAGTATGTTTTTTAGAATACATTTTCATTAAAAATAAATAGAAAAATACATAATGTATTATGAATATAAACATTATATTCATCATTATGATCATCAAATTGAGTGTGATCCCTATATAACCGATATAAATTTTAATTAGACTAGTAAAAATAATTTTTTATTATTATTCATAGTAAAAAAAGTTATGACTACTAGAATAATTTTTCTAAACAAATAATTGGACTAACTCCCATTAAAATTATCTTATTGAAAAATGATAAAGAATACCATAGAATTAATCTATTTTTATAATCAAAATACATGACTTCTTTGTATTTTATGTAATAGATTTAACACTATACTGTTGTTAATATAAAAATAGTTTGATAATTATTTATGCTAGATCATTGTGAGCTGTCCTGCGCTAACTCTGTAAGGTTGTTGCAACAAACATAAAAATGTAAGCATATAATAATTTCTTATAAATACATAGTTATTTGATGAGTTTGGAGGTAATTTAATTTCAATTGAAGTCTTATACATATTTTTCTATTGGATCAAATCTTTCATATTCATCATTACACATTAGTGAGATAGTAATTATAAAGAATACTTATTAGGGGGTTTCCTTTAGAAAAATTTATATTGTCACCACATATGATCATTGTTATGATTGAGGTCTTTCATGGGAAAAGAAGATGGTTAATCTAATCCGTCAAATCAGGGAATTTCATGAATAAGAGGATAGAAACTGATGATTATATCAAGGGTATTTGAGGATAGGAAGATATAGCTTATTCTAATCATCCAATTGAGGTCATTCTTGATAAAGAAATAGAAACATTACTATAATTATAATGCAGTGGATACCATAACTAAATTTTATTGAATAACTTAATCTTAATTGTTAAGTGGTCTAATATGGTTAATATATCTTTTAAATCATTATTAATATTGTTTGATATTTAATTACTAGTTTTTTAATGATTATATTATTTGTACATCTAATAAAAAGTTATTAACAATAGTCATGTTATTATTATTTTTGATTTATGGGTTCCAATATTAATACAAAATGCATAGATTGAAATAAATTAGATAGTTCATGATTCGTATACTCACACTAACAACCAAACTATGTTTAAGTATGATTATGTTATTTTAAGAGGTATTGTTTTTTGATTTGTTTAATGGGTTTTTAAAATAAAGTTCACTCCCCCTATTCTACGTATATCCTTATAAGAAAAATATTATGATCAAACCCATATTATGTCCATTATTAATGGTGTTTGGGGAGACCCTACTGTGTTTTATGCTCATAGATTGCACAGTAATCGAGATGCAAATAAAAACATATGGAATGTAGAGATTCATTAAATACAAACAAGGATACAAAAAATTAATAATTTAAAAATATCATATACTCTAATATAAAATGTTAGGATCATAAAAATTATATGTGTAAAACCCATAAAGATGGTCTGTATGCTCAAAATTAATTCAATAAATTGGTAACATAATTGATTATTTTATTAGAGTGGGATAAAGAAGATATTAAATTTTTTTTTGAAATGAATTGATATATAATTCTACGTTTAGTGATTTCCATATTGGTGTTTTGGGGAATTGACTATTTTTGGGTTCAATCATTATTTAGTTTTAGAATTGGGTCCTCAGAGATAATTGGTATATATACACATCATTAATCTAATAGAAACACCATTGATATGATCAAATACATGGTTCGATTATTGTACTTGGTGATCTAAACCACTAATAAACACAACCACAATATATTATTGAGTAAACATAATTGAACTAGGGTAGTGATTTGGTAAAACAAATTAATAATCTTAGAATTATATTACAATGTTTATACGATTTCAAAAAGATAGGTAGTTGGAATTAATAAATATTGTCTTAGTAATACAGGAAATGAATATAAATTATAAATAATACCTAAAAAACATCCCATATATTCACATAACCCATCAAATAAATAACTAATCACTATTACTGAAAAGAAAATTATGAGTAATATGGATACACAATGAATAATGGTTGAAGAAATTACCATTTTTGTAGGGAAACATGGTGGATAACTCATTATTGGAAGGCATTGTAAATTTATCTCCAAGTTCCCTGATGTCTCAATGTTGAAACTATTATTGAAAATATATAGTTCTTAGTCAAAATAACCAATATTCAGGGTATTAAAAAACAATTTTTCTTGAGGGTTCATGATGTGATCTTATTTGACATTCTGTAAGATACAACAACCTTCTCCAATCCCAAAAAATAGAAACATTAATTGAATTCAAATTATGAGTTTATTAAAAATTATGTAGTCTTAGAGAGAACTAAAATCTATGGTCTATATTTTCCTTGAACCGATTAAAAATATGAAAATGTGAATGGTTTTAACGATTTGAAACTCTATTTCTATAGGTTCCCTTATCATCTCTCTCTCTCCCTCTATGTGGTTTTGGTTTATAGATTCAACATTTTGTTTTCTAAACTATTCTCTTCAAATCACAATAAAAATTTAATACTAGGAACTAAACATAACATCATGGTGGTCTATTTCCAAATAGTTGATTCATATGAAAGAAAATTCAAAAATAGGATAAATAATTAAAAAATTGGAATGAATATAAGTTAATTT
This sequence comes from Viscum album, assembly GCA_963277665.1. Classification (NCBI taxonomy): domain Eukaryota; kingdom Viridiplantae; phylum Streptophyta; class Magnoliopsida; order Santalales; family Viscaceae; genus Viscum; species Viscum album. The sequence goes on along the minus strand of OY728155.1, from coordinate 226,497,324 downwards.
AATTAAACCTGTTTATTATAACAACATAAAAAATATTCATGAACAATTTGAATCAAAATTCCATTATATTAATATATACTTTTACTAAATGAAGTAATCTAAATAAACAAGAATAAACATTAAAATGTTCATAAATTAAATTAAGTGTCAAAAAAATTTAAATGAATATTATTTTTTAGGCATGCTAAATGAAAATTCATCAACAAATAATTTTTCAATAGATCATACAATCCATTTATTTTATTTATCACTTTTGAAATATCCATAGATTTCAATTAAACCATATAAAATTTTGAATTCATTATTAATATTCCTGACATTTTCAATTTTCCTCTAATAGAATTATTTTTATCATTTGTGGAAAATTATTATATATATTTGGTTACATACGTCAAAAACATGTTACATACCATAGGATTTCAAGGAATCTATCGTATCAAATACATAATGAAATAGATTAATGTGAAGGTTGTGGGATTAATAATTACGCTCAAATGGCTATAACCCTTCAGGGTAGGTATGTAATGATGATGAAAAATAAAACTCCAAAAGTAATTATAAATGTAAATAATATTTCATGATATAAAAATATGTTCTCAATTGAAATATCCAATTTCAACATTATATCATTTTAGGATCATGAAATAGTGACATAAAATTAATCAAAAACCCTCTATCATTTTCTTTTCTACATTTTTTATTTTTTCATTTGTATTATGAATTCATGGGTCAAATATCAAAACCACCACCGAACCGAGAATTATATCCTCTTGAAAACAATGGAAATCATTATTATAAGTTCAATACGTATTATATTGTCATTTTTAAATTTCCTAATAGACAATCAGTTTTTTTTAAAAAAAAGAGGCGAGTAATAAAATACAAGGAAAAATACCATGTAATCTCCCAAAATACTATGAAAACCAGAAAATATATATTCAATGATATATGTACCTATCAATAATATATTTCCTCTCCATCATGTGAAATTATTTAAATATTAGGAAAAATATTTATTATATGGTAATGGTGGTTAATATAGGCTAGTAAATCTGTTTATTTTTTAAAAAGGGTATCCATCGCTTCTAGATGATTAAAAGGTATTATTGTATGGTGGGTCAATGATAATGGTTTAAAAAAATATGCTTCAATCATACCAAATGTGATTATATTTTGTTATAGTTCTGATTAAATTTCAATCTATTCTAAGAATAGAACATGCTTGTATCTCATAAGAAATATACAAGAGAAATGTTGGGAAATTTCGGGATCATAGGATGTCTCGCGAATCAGAACGGATAGTTGGGAGAAATATCCATCGAAATAAACATACAAAAAGTAAATTAATTATTAAAAATATAATAATTTCATATTAGAATAAATATTAGAAAAATTTCATTATAAAATATTAAAATTCTCCCTAAATAACGATTTATGAAATACAAACCCACATGTTAATCACGTTAAATTAATTTCTCCATTTTTCTCATTCAAATTAATTGAAAATGACAATTTAATAACATGGAATAATAATTATATTTGGATGTTTATATATCATATATTTGTTTACTAACACATGAGTCTTGTCTGGGAATGAAATTAAATGTTAGAAACATCAAAGTAATTAAATTTCTGAAATAACGAAGAAAATTACATAATTGAAACAGAAGCACTAATTTGAATGATGAAGTGAAGATGGTTTTATAGGGTATTTCAGCATAGGATTCATGATGTGAATGGTTTTCAAGACATGATTTCATCATTCCACATACCATTATTGTTTATGTTTCTTATTTCTTATTTCATTATAATTCTAAAAATATAAAAAAAGAAAAATTGAATTCCATAATAATTAAAATGTGATTGATTTTTGGGAGATTTCATGTTTCCAAAAATGTTTATAAATAATGATAAATAGAAAAAACAAGTGTTTTCCTCCCTGATGTAATTTTGTTTAACATCATTTTATCTACAATAAAACTTTTAACTTCTGCTCTATGACAGATGATCGAAGCATTTTTACCTTGTTGGAGACCATGAATATTTATAGTTGGGTAGTGTATAATTATGTATATTTTAGTCTAACCTATTTAAAAAAATTAACTCATCCTCAATGAAGAACTTTTATGATTTATATTGGGCTGACCCACAATTTATTCCTTAATCATAAAATCTAAATAATAATTTCATTTTCCATCAATTCATATTAGCCTTTTTTAAGTACTTGTAATTGGTTATTTTCAATTGTTATTAGTATGAAAATTAATATTTTTGTTCATCTTCTCAGTTTATTTATTTTAAATATCATATTTCACAACAACATCTAAATCATTCACTTATAAAACATCAGTGAATAACACAACATTAGTTATTTTTTTGTTCCAAACACATTATCTTATCTCACATAAAATTTATTAATTTTAAAATTGATATTGAAACTTACATATTTTCATTGAACTCTCAAATATATATCACCAAATTACACATAGATAAATATACATAATATTTATAAAAAAAATTCCTCATAATTATTATTGTGATTTCATATTCCATATCGGGAACTATGATGTCCACTCAAAATATATTATTTTATAAATTGATAAGAATGTATTGAATCATTCGTATTAAGAATTTTTGGTTGAATCTATATAATGATGCACATCTATTAGGGTTTAGATTCCCTCCAATATTAGGATATTATAGGTTTTGTATGACTTGATATTAATTTTTACACCTAAATAATATAAAAAATATATTCAATTTATACAACCAATAAATATTGGGTTCATAAATATACCTGAATATTTCCTTATATTGGGTATTTATTTTGATACTAAATCTTATCATTATTTCAATAGTGCTAAAATTATGATATATTCTATATTTTTAAAATTTATTGACCTCTCCTATAATTTTATAAGGATATAATATTTTGAAGTTCTTGTGCTATAAGAATAATTTTTTTAAATTTTGTATATTGTTAACAAAATTTACCTCTTCACACAACTTGATTTTTGGTCCTCATTCTCTATAGAAATTGTATATTTGTTTTCCATGATGGTGGTTCTCGCACTTTTTGTTCTTCTTCATCTGTATAATTATCATTATTTACTATATGTTGAACTTATTTACCATCATTTTATTATTATTTTGTTTTTTCATGGATTGGATTCTCCATTGGTGACTTTTCACAGTTTTAATGATATTAATTTGCCATATTTATATTGGATCACATATGTATTTTTAGGGTAATACTCCTCTGGGCCACTCTCTGGGCTTCTTAGTGGAATAATCATCTTGAATCTCTAAATTCCACATTCAACCCATTTGATTGACAAGTTTATCATTTTTTATAAATGTTTAACTACTATCATGGTCCTAAATCGGGCAGGAATTTCCTCCAATGTATGGATCTGACATGAAATGGAAGGACCCTAGATTTATTGATTGTTAAATCCTTTTGGCCTTATTTGGTAACTTATAGATTTTGGATGTTAATTTCTAAACCAATGAAATACATTTTACCAATAATAATCAATATATTTCCCATCATTAGTATCAATAAATTCGGGATTATTTAGATCCATCATCACATCCATCTTTATAGTCATAAAATCCATTTGACAATACATCAATCTATTTTCCAAGATCCTCACCCCTCACAATTGTTAGGTTTATACCTTCCAAAAAACACAATTAATATCTGTATCATACTAAGATATTTATATTTTCTCAGGTGACATCATCTACATTATTCCTTTAAAAGCTGAATCAATGATCAACCTATTCACCTATGTGAACCCTTTGTATATTTTTTGATTAATTTCTAAATTTCATTACTAATATAATGGAATAATTTAATTAATTATTTTAATCTAACCCAAGAAAAATAAATGCTCTCATTACCAAACTGATTAAATATTAATATTTATAGACTCATATTCATTGATTTAGTTAGTGGGTATAATTGTGTTGGTATTTTTCCCCAACTCATCACATATATGGATGGAATGAGATTTAATGCTTTTAATCCAGTATTATGTTTTCTCAATTAGTATGTATATTAATAATATCAGTGAAACTGCTTCAGTTGGGACCAAATTAAAATTAAAAGTGAAAAGAGTTCAAGAAAACTCACTATAATAGAATCAGGTTCCCTGTGCAACTATCCTTAAAATTGGATTTTTTATATCATTTGTATGATAAATATATTTATCTCAATTTATGGGGAAACTACAAGTGGATGTAGAATACTTGGATGAATACCCATCCTTAAGGGTCATCCATGTTCTACAAATTTATGCCTCTCAATTATAAGTCCTCAATGTTCTATAGACATGAATTATCATTCATATCCATCCAATTATTTCACTATTAATATTTATTATAAGGTATTATCCATCTCATGGATGTATAAAAGATCATATTATTTTTCTTCTTGTGATAGGTGTAGTCATGAAAAAAAATTGTACCAAAGACAAGAGAAGAACATGTTAAAGTGTAAAATAATAAACTAAAAAAAAATTATAAAAAATATTTGTTAGCATCAATATAATGGGAATAATCCCATATAACGAAACAATATAATTAACATCCGGTATGGTGTCATTACATCCATATTGGGATACATGAATTTAATTTTTTATTAATATCTGAAAACATAACTATAGTTGTGCTTTACACTTAACGTCATATTTTCAATTCAATAATAATGGAAGATTTTCTATTATATAATTTTATGATTTTAAAAAAAATATATTTTATGATTTGGGGAAGAGAGGGATTAGTTGTAAAAAATAATCAGTTTGAAATCAATAAATAGAGCATTTCTGGTTCAATATTTTTTAGGGATATGTTTAGTGATATAATTAGTTTTGGGTTAATTCATGTTTTGGTGTTGCAATTGGGTGTTTTTGTATCTTTGAACTAGATACACAAGAACTATCAAATAAATAAACCACTTTTATGATAAAAAACATATATTAGTTATTGGATTAGGTGAAGGAAAATCCTATGTAAACACATTATCCATGGATTACACCATGACCATTCATGGTCCAGGGAAATTAATTGGTGATAATACAATATTATTAATGTATCATTACAATGTTCTTTATATTTAAAAAATGAATATAATTATAAATAAATGGAAGGGTTACATAAATACAAAAAAAATAATAAAATATAGAAATAAACCATAATAGAACCTGACCGTAAATTCACACAACCCGACATAAAAAGAAATACTCACACATTATAAATAGCATAAGGATGTGTAGAACAGACACCCAGAGAATAATAGAGGTGAAGAATGATCATGGAAGTAATTATCAATGGTGGCTCACTCTTCTCATCCAGAAATTGTTCTTGTATCTCTAACCCTACTATTATCTCCAAGGTCAAGATGTTTCCTTAAATATTTAGACCTCTATAGAAATAAAATTGGGATAGAGTGTAAAATTATATACATTTTAGTGTACTTTTGTTGTGCAATGTATTCATGTCATGGAATATGATTCCATAATCTCATGTCCAAAAAATTACATGAAATGAATAGATTTCATATCATGAATGGATTCATCATTAATTCATGTAAAATGAATCCATGAAATTAAATATATATCTACCTCAAACATATAACTGCAAATCACAATTTAAATGGATTTCTCATCATGAAAACATATTTTTCAAGGTTCTGTAGTCTGATCCAACGCCATGTATGATTAGATTTTAGGTTGAATATTCTAGTAATTAGTAGTGCCGCTTTGCGTCACCGCACAATGTTATATCTCTTGAAATCAATTTTTTGTTCCATTTAAAAATATATATTATATCCTAAAAAATAATAAACCATGTTATATAGTTCATTAATTAGAAGTATTATCAAAAAAATTATAAAATATATTGTATAAAAAACACAAAAATATATGCATGAAATATTCATATCAGAGAAAAAACATTTGAATTTCAGGAATGATTATATGTACTTTATAAGTTCTGGATAAGGAATCATGATGGTAATATGATGTTTCTCTAAGACATTGGAATTTTAGTAGGGATAGGTTGTATGAGATTTTTATTTTCATTTTCCATTTTCGGTTGACCTATTGGAAGTCAATCTATGGATTATTATATGAAGAAATAATGTATATTATTACATATTACAACTTCTTTTATATATTTTTATTTTTTTGGACGATTATTGTTTATTTAATTTTTTTTATTCCACATATTTGATGGTATATTCTCCCTAGTGTACAAATTATATGCTTTTTAATAAACAGAATCCACTTGTGTATGGGGAGGCATGCTTGGGTCCATGTGATTCTCTAGGTCGGATGGGTTCATGTCCTTGGATGTTTCATGTTTGGGTATGATATACTGTCAAAACATGATTCGTACCCCAAAACAAAAAATAATAACGTGCATGATCCTTTCACAAAATATAGACTAAAGACCATTAACAACTCATCTCATAAAATATATTTATAATATGTATGGGATCTGAAAAACACATAAAAACATCAGGGTTCTCAACTAATGCTATATTTTCATCGACACATATCTAGACATAATCATCTAGAATATGTATATACAACTATAGAAAATATATAGTAAATACAGACAATAAGTAAAAATTAAAATCATTATATGTTTCACAATAGATAATGGTTTATCATGGAATATCTTTCCTCATTGAATTTCTGAGATAAATATATTTACATGAAAATATATTTTTGTAAATGTAATTTATAAGGAAATAAGGGAATGGGGGAATCAATAAGAATTAAAGGTGGAAAATAATATTTATTCATAAGATAATCCTTAACCAAGAAAGATACTATAAATATGAGGTTGAGAGCCAAATGTGGAATTAATAGTCAGTGGGTAGGGTACATCTCCATTTGTATGTAGAATATATTATACATTATTTCCCTCATGTTTTATATGATGAATCCTATCATTAAAACAGTGAATACATATGAATTATTAGATGATATAAGTAATATAATCATTAGGAATAAATTGTATAAATATTTATTTAGTAATGAAAAAAAATTTATTCAATAAATGAAATAAATGTATTTTTTTTCATAAATAGTCAAACCTCTATCTAATGAATTGGAATCAACTTTAACACTTTTTCCATTATCAAAAAATGCATTAAAAGATAGAAACCTTATACTAAATTTATCATTAATTATACATATACATATCATAAAACCATTGGGGATGGTGAAATCTATGTATATTTTCATCCTATTGGTTGGTGAGGTCCTTGAAATTCAATAAGTTGGTCTTGTTGTAAATTGTGATAAATTATGAAAATTGAAGATACATCCCCAATTAAAGGAAAAAATTATATAAATTTATATTTTAATAATATTTTTTTACACCATTGTCCTAAAAATCAAGAGATCATGGAGACTACAACTAATTATTCATTCATTATGTTCATCCTCAATAGAATAAAATAGTTCTTTTGTGTCTTATATATATCATATAATGAGGTTTTCATTAAACCAATATCCATTTATTAAATAAGATAATAAAATATAAGAAAACTGAGCACCAGACCAATCCATATATTACCTCTTATTAGTCCTAGAATAAGGCAGAAAACGTGTTTTCGTGAAATAGATTCATGAATGATTATGATGAATTTTCTAAGTATCAACGACATTTAGAGGATAGTTAGAATCATTTTTCATGCACATTATAATTTTTATTCTTATAATAATAATGAGAATATCATATTAAATTTTTGGTTTGTGTAGAATGGATGAGGTCTAATGTTTTATTTATCCTAAGGTGTAGTAGGCTAGGAATTCTACACCATTATGGCATCCTTAAATTATCATTCGTTATTTTAACCATAAATACATGACAAAATATTTCATGAACAACACTGAAAAACAATTTTAGGTTTATTGTCTTCGAATGTATGCACATATTACATAAAAATAATTTTACCTAAGTGAAAACATAATAAAATTAAAAACTCTAAAAGGATTTCATGTCATCTAATCCTAGATCATCTCACTTTATAAGATTTATTAGGTACAATAATCAACTCAAATAGGAGAGAATAATTCCCAATATAATATATTCAAAGAATGATGAAATCATTATTGAATAATTATGAATATCTATAGATAATGTACATAATAATAAATTGTTTAACATATGTACATGTACATATAGGTCATCATATAGATATATGTATAAAATCAATAAATGATTCATTCATAAACCTAAAACCAATGTAGATCAATATACCATCCTAAAATATATTACCATGGATTTTAAGAATGGAATAAATAATCATTACCAAGGCAAGATTCTGAAGTATAATGGACATGTAGTCTCTAAATATTAATTTTTTACCCAATACATTAGAGTTCTATCAAGGCTCACCCTTCATATGTCAAATATTATTTTTCAAATTTGATAAAAAAATCGTATTTTAATATGATTTATAAGACATGATTCTATAATTTGGGTTTTATAAATGGTTGTCTTCAATATAGTGTAATAAATAATATAAATTAATATGATTGAACGAAATAAGGAATTGGAATTAAATACATGAAAATATATATTTTAAAATAAAGGGATTATTTTGAAAAAATAATGGGATGAAAAAGGGTATCATTTAATAGGATTAATGAGAGGGAAATCAGTCTTTTGTAAACAAGAAATCATATATACAATAGAAAAATATTTATAAACACATTAAATGAAAATTAATCGAAACTAGAATTATGATATTCAATATGTAATTCAATTGAAAAAATAGAAGAAATGATACCTTAAATTAGTAAGATGATTCTTTATTATATTAATGGACTCTATTGGAGAATAGAACAACCTTGTAGATACCCTTGAGATAGTACTTCATAGATTACTTATACTCAATTTATATATTTTGAATTTGAGGAGGGAATGTGAGTATTTATATTTGTGGACGGGTAGTTTTAACGGACTAAACAATGATTATTCTCTTTTTTCGACAAACTACTTTGTGTGGAATTAATTTCAATTATTTTGGTTTATTTTAATTTTTTATGTTTTTCATTAGTGATGAGAAATACCTCAACAACCCATTTATGGTTTACTTTTTTAGTTTTCTTATATATTTTACTTTTAACATTAACATTTTACATTATTTTATCTATAATATGTTTTCTTTTTTTACCATCATATCTTTCTTATTATTGAATATTATATTTCATTTTAAAAAATATACATCATTTTTTAAAAGGATTAATTTAGAAAATTGACAATATTTATTTACCATACGATGCATGTAAAACAAAAAAATTGTAATTTTGAAAACAAAACATTTTGGTACAAATTTGTTAATCATTTTTTTAAATGAATAATTATATATTATTCCCAAACATAAATTAATTCTTATCTCAAATAAGGATTAAAAAATTTCAATGTATGATCATTTAAAATTATTTTAGAACTATTATTGTATTTTATTAAAATAGTATTTTATATTTGTAACCTATTTTTATTTCATTTTTTAAATTTTCACCCTCAGATGATATCAATGTTAATAATCAAAAAATGATATTAATTTTTCCAAAATAATTCGATAAATATTAATTTTTTTGATTTCAAATAAAATTATTAATTTATTTTAAATTAATAGTTTTGTTGATTTAATGAATATTTTGACAACTATAGAAATTATTTTGGACATAATTGATTTGTAAAATATATTTTAAAAGATAATTAAATGAAAATAACATTTTTAAAAACATTTTTATATATCCTCAAACATACAGTTATTAGAAATTAACAATATTTATTATTTCCAACAATTTTATAAAAAAATATTCCCAATAGTCACCTAATTGCCCCAAAAAAATAATCAATAACCATATTATTGAATAATATTCATAATACACAGTAGTCATATTTTACAACATTTTTCATGATTAATGGTCATATTTTCCTATCAATGCACCTTTATTTTTCATTATAATTAACTAATTCAACAAAAATTTTCATACACAATCCTTGAGAGTGTGACTTTTTTTCTGAAAAGAATTTCTTCCATTTTATGATATTTTTTCAAAGGGAAATTATTTAATTGTAATTAAATCATATATAGTTTCTCTTAGTGAAGTTATTATTATTCCATATTTATAACACTTTATTATTCTGAGTTTTACAAGTTAGTATTTATAAATGATTCTTAGTTTTCTTATGAACTATAACAGGCTAAAACTATGGGTCCATTATAAAGAAAAATTAAATGTTTATGAGAGTAATGGTTTTATTTATTAAAAACCCAATATAATTTTTTTTGTTCATCTCCCTTTATGAAATTTTAGAATTGAATTTGTTTAATGTCAAGGAAAAAATAGAAATGGGTAATTAAAATTCCTAATTTCCTCTTATTCCCCATTTTCTTCCATATAGAACTAGTTACCCTATAATACATTTAGTAGGAATGATATATTGTTTCAATGAAAATTATCATTATGTTCTAATATCATCACTAGAGTCCCCCAACAAAATTGATCATTTCTTAGTCATACCACAAACTAATTCAAAAAATGTTATAGATCAATAATGTACATCCTTAATCTGGATACATGGAATATGTTGTGTACTAGATAAATGGTTGGTGGAAGTTCTAGTCGGTATGTGTAGTAACCATGACTCTATAAGACTAGATCTAGTTCCATATTTTATAATATTTTTAGGATTACAAGGAATAAAATCCTAAAGCACAAATTAGTTCAACAGTTTTAGAGAACAAGATCCAAAGATGATACTAATTTTACATTCGGAATAGAATACAAAACATAATAAATAACAAAACATAATAAAATACATCCATGAAAAACTATTGAAGGAAATATTCATCTTATACTTAGGAAATGAAAAAATATGGGTGGGATCAAATTCTTAGAAAGGGTTAGGTATAGTAGAAGAAATCATGAATCAATAATCATTATAAACACTGTATGTTAGATAACTGAATATCGATGCCATTTAAATTACATAACAATCATAGGGAGATAAGGAAGAATACTTATGGAAAGGTATTAAATGAAACACATTCCATGTAATCAATAAACATTAATGAAATAGATACTTAAATATATATAATTTCATAGGAAAATATATAGAAAATATAAATAGGTGAATTATCGATCCAAAAATGAAAATGTATCAGATTCCATTTTTTCCAAGTACATAGAACCTTAATCTTCATGAACATTCACAAGATGGTTTAAAATATACTCAGTAAATTCTCATATTATTTTTACAACTTATTAATCCCATGAGATAACAGATTCATCAAAAGTGTTATTTTATAAGGTCCCCAACCCATGTTGAACCAGTCCAATCATTCCTCATTTATCAATCAATCAATTAAACTCAATAAAAATGTCCCCTGTCAAATATTCTTATTTAGTAAAGGATGAATAATTATCAATATTTCTTTAGTCAATCAAAAAACATTAAATGTAAATAAATTATGAAAAATTTTCATATGTGTCAAGAAATAAACTTATCAATCAAAAACAAAAACAAATATTTAAAAAAAATTAATTTCTATTGAATAATTATTATAATAAATTGAGTTTTTTTAGATAAATTTAATAATAAAAAACTGCTATTATATAATAACTTTTACAACTTGAAAATTATCATGTAAAATACCCTAACATGTGAAAATTAAAATTGAAACATAAAATAACATAAATTTTTATGTAATTAAGATATTACATATAATAAAGAAATTATATAAAAAAGATAAATGTGAATTAGAAAAGTATAACAATTAACTCTCAATAAAATATGAATTGACACAAAATACCCCACACAACACATTTATTGTGTTGTACACTATAGAAACTTCTATATAATGGTTTTAATACTGTTATTTACATATACTAGAATGATATAAATATTTATGAAATTATATGTGATCTTCGTATAATATCTTATGACTCATTTGTTAATAATCGTCCATTATTTTCACTGTTTTGGTTGATAATTTCCTTTTTTTATATAGGGTGTGAGAAAACATCAGTAGGAAACCATCAACCTAGGTATTTGGAGATGGTGAATCTTTCTGAATTTTTTTTTCATATTATATACAAATATATAGGCGTCCTAGAGTAGTAGTATGCACGCCATTGGAATTTGGAGAAGCGGTTCGTATCCAGAAACCGAGTTACAAATATCACATATCATGGTCCCACATTATCAGCCATTTTTCAACCATTTACTTAATTCATTAATCAAAACATTTCATAAAATAATAATTTTAAATTCATGAATAATATATTATTATTTAAATCATATCAGAACACATCATGGGTCACTATCAATTTCATAATCACCAGTTGGACCAATTTCACAATCACATGCTGAACAAATTTCCAAATCACATGGGAAAATACCATTTAATTAATTCAGAATAGAATTCAATTCAAAACATGAAAAATGAAATTTCACAATTAAATACATGAAATTATAATTAATACTATAGAAATTGAAAAATATACCACCAATATCATGGTAGTTGATGAATGTTCTCTAAAAAAATCACCAATTTGATGTGGAATGTTTGAGATCATAATGTCATCAAGGATCTTGGACCAAAAACTAGGAACAAGATACTGTTGGACCCCGGGACACCCTGAGAGGGGAGGGGTGAATCAGGGTGTCAAATTTTTCTTTTAAAAACATAGATCTTGTTCCCATGTTGGAAGGAACTAGTTAAACATGTATGATGGATATGATCTACTATGAAACATTCACATGCAAAGAGATGAAACAACAATTTTTACTTGGTTCAACTATAAGGGAGACATCCAAGGAGCATACGCCGACAAATTGATGGTCGTACAAAATTCCACTATTCTTCAGTAGTTGTGGATTACAAAGGTTTGGTAATAGTAACTCTGTCCCAGGCCCACTGCCTTTACAACTGTTCAGAGATAGCTCACTCTGTCCCTCGGGTCACTCCCGTGGACTCCCCCTGTCTCACTACCTTTGGTGAAGTCTCACTCAGTTTATTGACGTGAAGTTCTCTTCATCATCACTAATGAATACATCCTATTTTGTATGTAGATGATCCGTTGAAGTCTTACTTCCACCCATAGACTAATCTCACATTGCACCAAGGGTATCGGGCAAACTTTTAGCTTTCGCGCAGCCCCAGAAAGACTGGAGTACTTCAACCACACATGGAGAACTTCTTCAAGCTCAGCATGCAAGTTTCAAGACAGTGCACAACATTCAAGATGGCGCAAAAGTTCACCTCTCCAACTTGCCCTACACTCACTTCTTTAACATCAAACTTGCATGACTCACATCCTTTTACGCCCAAACCGTTTTTGGCACGTGATTGTCATCTTTCATGCTTCTTAAAATCCTAGCACGTAAGTATCACCAAACCGCTTATACGACACCTTGTTTACCAACTGAAGGATTTGGAAACTGACACCCTTTCTCACCCAAAACACATTAGACATGTTGTAAACAACCGTCGTGCAACATCAACTTGAACGACCAACCACCACTTGCACGACCACAACACATGCGTGACAGGAGCTGTGATTTTATCTATGTATAAACTTTTTACTTAATGAGGAGGGGTAAACCTCTATTTATAGGCATTTTGATACCTTCTGAGATGCTGTACAAGTCTTTTCTCAGCACACAAGTTTCAGTGCGCAAGTCACATGCTCAACAAAACATAAAACTTGAGCGCCCTTTTCCCTTCTCCATATTTTCATGTTCTGATCTTGAAAAAAAGGTGCTAAAGTTTCCTCTCCTTCAAGTAAACGACACACAAGTCTATTTTCCAAAAACCACTTTTCTCCATTTGTCGATTTTTAGGCCCAAAAATTTGGCAAACATTAGAAAACGGTGGAACCATTAATACTATTATCTGCTTGTCCTGTATGATCACTTTGCTGGCACACATCCTGAACATCCACTAAGGATTAACAACAAACACATACACTACTATAATTCATTATATAATGTCAATGGTTCCAACAATCTCCCCCATTGGGTTTGCTGGAAATTTGTAACTGAATTCAATAGAGCACCAGCCATAGGCAAAAACAAATGCAAAAATCAACTCAACCAACACTCTATGTCTACAGGAGCAATGCTCGTTGTAGAAAACAAGAGAGGAAGATTGAATTGGGTTCCTGCTCAATGAATTCCATCCCATCCTATCTCCGAAACTGTATTCTCAATGTGTCACAAAAGCATTACATGACTGAATTTATTCCTTTCTCCCATATTGAAAATAAATCCAAAGACCCGTAATTGTTCATTGTTCATCTCAAACTACACTCCCCCTGGATAATATCTCCACCACAGACCTGCATCCCATCCATAAATAGATTAAAAACAATTAACATAAATGGGTATAGGGGTTTTGCGTAACCTACTTATGCACTGAGAGGTGGCTGAACACCAAGATTCAACCGATGCGTCTCAAACACATCCGCTGTCAAGATATCAGCCACATGCTCATTAGTGCCCACGTGATCCATTCTAATCACGCCTTGATGATCTTTTTCTTTGATAATGTGACACCTGATTTCAATATGTTTTTTATGAGAATGCTGAACTGGATTATTCGTAAGATCAATTGCACTCTTGTTATTATAGTAAATAACCATTGGTTGCTTCACCTCATCTCCAATATCTGTTAGTTGTTGCTTCATCCATAGCAGTTGAGTGCATGCATTTGTGGCGGAGATATAATCATCTTCAGTAGTACTAAGAGAAGTACTTTATTGTTTTTTTCTCAACCAGCCAACACATTTATTTCTAATATACAATGCTCCACCACTATTGGAAATTATGTCAACTACATCTCTGGCCCAGTCAGCATCATAAAATGTTGATAATTCACTGTCTCTTCCTGTAGAAAATTATAATCCACAGTTTTGAGTGCCTTGAATATACCACATGATTATTTTTATGCTGTCACATGTTCTCCCTTTGGATTACTATGAAAGCAGGCTGCTAGACAGGTTGCAAAGACAATATTTGGTCGTGTCATTGTCTGGTACAGTAGGCTCCCAATTATTCTCCCAAACATAGTGGAGTCTACAGATGCCCCATCCTCATGCTTTCCCAGTTTGGTTCCAACTGAAATCAGAGTTGACATTGGTTTGGAGTCTTTCATATTAAACTTCATCAGGAGCTCCCGTGCATACATTCCTTGAGAAATGAAAGTGTATTCAGGACTTTTATTCACCTGCAGCCCTAAGAAATATGTGGGCTTCCAAATCATAGACATTTCAAATTCTAATATTATGTGATTGGAAAATTCTTCCACTGATTTCTTCCTGGTGCCACCAAATATAATGACATCAATGTAGACTATAACCATGAACTGATATTTTTATGAATTATTCACGTATAGATTGGGGTCTACTCCTCCTCTTTTGAATTTCGGCTTCTTGATATATGAGTCTAGTCCAGAATACCATGCTCATGGTGATTACTTCAAACCATAGAGAGATTTCTTCAGTTTGCAGACCTCTGTTTCATCAGTAACAAGAACAAAACCCACAGGTTGTTCAATGTAGACTTTTTCTTCAAGTACACTATTCATGAATGATGTCTTGACATCCATGTGATATACTTTTTTTCCTCTTTGGAGTTACAAGGAAATGAAAATCACGACTGGCTCCAGTATTGCCACTAGAGAAAAGGATTCATCAACATCAATACGTTCAATCTTCTAGTATCTTTTACATACTATTAATGCCTTGTTTCTAATAATACTTCCATGCTCATAAAACTTTTTTTTGAAGATCCATTTTGTACCAATAACATTGTGACATTCGGGTATCTAGACAATATCCCATGTCTGATTCTTGTCAATCTGATCTAACTCTTCATTCATGGCTTTCACCCATGATTCATCCTTTGAAGCTTTTTCAAATGAGGATGGCTCCACAACTGACAGAAATACATATTGTGTGTTATTCCTCATCCTCATTTTTTGAGTGGGTGCACTCTTGTACCCAGTTATGTTAGATGGATCAATCCCAGATCTACAATTTCTCTTGTTCTATTCAGTTGCATTATCTCTAGCCACAATTTCTTCATAAGATTCTTATTCTGAGTCAACATCAAGATCTGACTCCTGAGTGTTTTGTACAGCTTCTTCTATTTCTGTATTTGTATTTTCTCCACGTTCACTTTCTACCTCACATTCTATCACATCATCATATGACAACCTTGAAGCATTTTTGGGTTTCTCTTCAATTATCATAAAATCACTGCATTCCACAATCCTTCCTAATCGCTTGTTGAAACACTTGTAGGCTTTGCTGTTCATTGAGTATCCAAGGAAAATTCTTTCATCTACATTTTCACCATAATTTCTATGATTTCCTTATTTTTTCTTGATGAAGCATTTATTTCCAAAAACACGAAAGCATTTCAAAGAGGGATTCCTTCCATGCCACAATTAATATGTTTTCTTCGAATCACCCATATAATGTTCTATTCGATTTTGAATATATACCGCCACTTGCACAACCTCTTTCTAGTAATGTCATGGAATACGAATCTCAATCAGTATAGTTAGTGCCATGATGTTCACAAGTTGATTCCAACGTTCAACAAATCCAATTTGTTTTTGACTTCTTATAGTAGCAACCTCATGTTGTATCCCATGCTTCTCAATGTAATTTTCAAATTCAATGGACGCGTATTCCCCCCCATTGTCAAATCGCAATACTTTGATTGTTCGTCCAGTATCATTATCCACGATTCGCTGAGATGTTTTCATGCAGTCAAGCACTTGTCGTTTCCTGTTAAAGACCATTACACATGCCATTCTACTGTAACAATCTATGAAAATGACAAAGAACTTTTCTTCATGAGTTCGAGCAACATTTATCAGCCTGCATACATATGTATGAATTAGAAAAAAAAGGCGAGATTACCTTTTCTTTTTTGGCCGATAGGAACTACAAAACAACTTCCCACAAATGAAAACATAACAAGACTTTTCACGCTCACACTATAGGATGGGAATGTCCATGACAATCCTCAACTTTTATATTTTCCCCATGTCTTGTTGATTGATGTGTCCCAGTCTCTGATTCCACAAACTATTTTCTTCTTCAACAGTCATGTAACAATCATTTTCTTTACTATCAATGTAACTATAAGTCTTGAGTCATAGAGTTGACTCACGCTGAGAAGATTATGATATAGTCCATCAACAAAAAGGACATCAGTGTTCTTTAGTTATTAATTAGATAATTCAGTAATTCCATTGCCTTTGATTTTTGGAGCTCCATCATTAACAAATCGTACTGTACCATCAACCTTCCTTTTGATGTATGTTACGAAGCCTGCATTATCTATCATATGAGACGATAAACCTCTATACAGGATCCAGGTGCTATTTCTTTTTGTAGTACTGAGGGAAATCTTTGCAATATTGGATTTCTCGGTCTTTTTGTTTTCTTTCAACAAGATATTGGATTGAGTATAAGATATTGTTAGACTTCTAATTATTTATTCCGCATAATAATATTATTCATACCCATATTATTCTTAGAATGGAGAAAACCTGTTTGTGAGATTAGCACCATTAGGTGGGTGAATATTGACACATCTTTGAGAGTATTATGAATCTCTCCTATTGAATTTCTGCCTACAATACATAGGCTTATGGACAATGTTAGAACAATGAAAATAATATCCATAAAAACTGTTTATTCTATAAGATGGAGGATATGAAGTGAGTCTCTTTCATTGGCATCCCAGATCTTCCCACATCATGTATCTCATTACCTTTTCGCAGTATGAGATGGTATGGACCAGATAGCCATAGAACAAACACTTCATGAGATGAAATGTCTTCTCACTTGAATTTCTCCACAAGCCTTCTTCCATGGGAGAATAGTTGAAATCCCTGTCATTTCTGATACATTGAGGATAATTTTCAGTTCTTCATTTAGTTTGGATTGAGGGTTTCTTTTTATGAATTTTAGGTAATGTTTCAACATGTCCAGCTTTCATTTTGTCGTTCTTTTGGCTCTCTTTACTTCCAGTAGTTGATGTCTCAACTTCACAGCCAACTCCACTCTTCCCCATGCAAGAGGGTCTTTGATCAATCATGATTTTTCCAACCCCATCTGAACCACACATGGATCTTGCTAGTAATTCTGCATCTGAGAACCTTCAAAAATGAATTTCCTTCTTTCCCTCGTTTATGGTTAAATTACAAACAATTTTACTCCTAAGAGTAACAAATTCTTCCTCAAATCCCTCAACATTTTTGGACTTCCCATCCAGTCTGAATTAAAGGTCATTTATGTCCTTTGCTTGTTCTTCAATTCTAAGCATTAGTTCCACAACATCATCTGTGCTTTCAAGGATTGAATACTGAAATATCACTAGTTCTTCTAGTTGTTCAATTTCTGATCCAAGCTCATCAATATATTAGGATGATTATTCCACAATTTCCTTCAACTTATTGCATCTCTTAAATTTATTCTCAAGAATGAAAAATTAATCCTTAATTTCAGTGTTTGAATCACCGTTAAGAGTAATATGATTATATATACCTTTATTGATTGAGGGTTCTGACATTTCAATGGTAGCCATCATGGAATCATGGTTTACTGTTTTAAATTTGGGTTCTATTTCATCTCAAAATTGAGTATCCTCATTTTCCTCTTCACAGAACAAAACTTCCTCTGATTCCCTTTCCATATTTAAAGTCTCTCTTTTTGAAAAACCTTTTCTGAGGCTTCGCGATGTTTTATCTTCACCCTCTTCATCATTGATCTTTCTTAAACACTGAGATGCAATGTGCCCAAATTTTCCACAATGAAAACATGTGAGCGGTAACATACCTTTGAATTTCTCTTTTACCTTTTGGTTCTTCATTGTAATGAGAGAAACAGTTTCATTCTCTTAGTTATCTTCACCACTAATATCTTTTGAAATTTTCAGTTTATCCATGGCCTTGAATGCCATTTCCTTGCTCACACGAGTCGTAGATTCTTATGGTTTGACTCTCATTTCATATTCTACCAAACGGCTCAGTAGATCATCTAGATAAAGTTTGGAATGATATATTTCCACAAGAGCTGACACCATTCCATTTTATAGGGGTGGAAGTCTTCTTAATATTTTAATTAATATATAAATGTCTTTAATTTCTTCTCATAGACCCCAGATTTCTCCAACCACTTCAGTAATTACATTTAAGAATGAGTCTTCATTCTTATATGGATGCATCTTTTGATCATCAAACCGATTGTGTAGGAATTATAATTTTTCCTCATTCACCTTGTGATCTCCTTCATAAATATTTTCATGTTTATCCAACATTGATTTTTCTATGGTAAAAATCATCACCTTTAGATAGATCTGATTAGAAAGGGTTGTAGTGAGTTCATTTTGTGCTTTAGCATATGCATCAAGAATTTTACAGTCTATGTCACGCATGGTCTGGCCTGTTGGATTAGGGACTTTTATTCCATACACAGTAGAAAAAAGAACTTCCATTACAAGAGATCTTAGATGAGATTTCATTTTGTTATTCAAGATCAAGAAATTACTTCCATCAAATAGAGGGACTCCTCTGACATTGGATGAATTGTCCATAACGGTAAATGACAGATCAATCACCAGTCAACCTCCCTTTGATACCACTTGTAGGACCCCGAGACACCCTGAGAGGGAGGGGTGAATCAGGGTGTCAACCTTTTCTTTTAATAGAAATGATCTTGTTCCCACATTGGTAGAAACTTGTTAAACCTGTATGATGGATATGATCATCAATGAAACATTCACATGTAAAGAGATGACACAACAATTTTTACATGGTTCACCACTAAGGGCTACGTCGAAGGAGCATATGCTGAAAAGATTCCGGTCGTACCAAATTCCACTATTCATCCCTAGTTGTGGATTAAAATGGTTTGGGAACATTCACTATATCCTAGGTTCACTACTATTACAACTGTTCGGGGATAGCTCATTGTGTCTGTCGGGTCACTGCCGTTGACGCCCCCAAGCTCACTGCCTATGGTGAAGTCTCACTCAGTTTATAGACGTGAATGTGTCTTCATCCTCGCTAATGATTACGTATTTTGTTGTATGTAGATGTTCTTTTGATGTCCAACTTTCACCCGTAGACTAATCTCACTTTGCACCAAGGGTATCGGGAAAACTTTCAGCTTTCTCAAAGACCCAGAAAGACTGGCGTACTTCAACCACACCTGGTGCGCTTCTTCAAGCTCGGCGCGCACGTTTCAAGATAGAGTGCAAGTTTCAAGGTAGCACGCATGTTTACCACACCCACTTTCACGACACTCACTTCTTCAACATCAATCATGCGCGACTCACATCCTTTTATGCCCAAACTAGTTTTGGCGTGCAATTGTCAACTGTCATGCTTCTTCAAATCTTGTCACGCAAGTGTCACCAAACCACCAGCATGAAACCTTCTTCACCAACTAAAAACTCGGGCGACTCAAAACCTTTCTTGACCAAAACACATTGTACCCGCATCAAACACCCATCGTGCAACATCAACTTGCACGACCCACCACCACTTGCGCGACCACAACACATGCACGATGAGAGATATGATTTTTTCTAAGTCTGAAAATCATAACGAAAAAGGAGGGGTCGACATTTATATATAGGAATTTGGATACCCTGCGCGATGGGGCACTAGTCTTCCCTTGGTGCGCATGTTTTGGAATGCAAGTCACTTGCACGACTAAACATAAAACATGAGCACCTGTTTCTCTTTGCAATCTTTGCCAGTTCTGATCTTGAAAAACAAAAGTCGCCCAAGTTTCCTTTCCATCAAGTCAACGACACACCCATCTCTTTTCCAAAAACTAGTTTTCTCCATTTGATGATTTTAAGGCCCAAAATTAGGGCAAACACTAGAATATGTTGCAACCTTCAATACTGTTATCTGCTTGTTTTGTATGATCACTTTTCTGGCACACATTTTGAACTTCGAGTGAGGATTGACAACCAACACAAACCATATTCTAATTCATGAATAGAATGACCATTGTTCCAAAAAATACCAAGAAATAGGATCCCTTAAATAAAATATCTAAACAATGACCAATGGTGGAAAAATCATACCTCTTCATTATGATAGAATGACGGGAGAGTGGATAAACCGAACTAGTAATAAAGTGTATATCATATAAAAGATGATCCTTCAATAAAATCATTGATTCAACAAGTAATGGGTTCATAGAGCCTTTAAATACACCATAAAACCTCCAAAAGTATAAAAATATTATAATGTCTGAGTGTTGGTTTTTTTTGGTTTCAACTGAGGGAAATGATAATTTCTATGAAATTTTAAGGGGAATTAAAACATGGTTTCTAGGTTTGTTGGGAATAGGGGCACTGTTTTTTCAAACTGTTCCCCTTAATCGCATGCCTCTACCCATGGTATCATCGTATATATTATGTGGTGAATGGTTAGAAATAACTCATATATAAATTTGATGAATTGTTTTTGGACGGTGCATGTTTGTTGGAGGGAGGCCACATGGTTTGGAAAAACAATGTGCCTATTGTTTTCTACATCACGTCTCTCCAAAATGGGGTGCATATTTTCTTAGGGTATGCATCCCAGTTTTCCCTACCCAATCTCCAAGCATGCATAACTTTATATGATTCCTTGTTTCTCAATGTTCCCTTAATATAACCACATATAAAATACAAAAGTATATCCAAAAAAAGAGAAAAATAGTAACTGAAAATTGGCATTAGACAACTCTAGAATGGTTAGGATCATACAAGCTACCCACTTATAATAGGATTTCGTCAATATATATTCCAAATAATCTGTATGATTCGAAGGAAAAATGGTAAGGGAATAAAGCCCAAAGGTCTACATTTGTCTCCCACATTTCCTCATGAACACGAACATGTCACCAAAATACTCAAAAAAATCACATTCTATCCCTATAACATATTGTCACTACTATCCAAAACACAAAATAGATAATCCTCAAATGATGAATTAGACTCAAGGTCAAAATAATCAATATTGATCATATGATAAGGACTAGGGTGATACTTATTATGCTATGAAACGCAAAAAACATCATGCATAGAACTATTCCTTTTGTGGAAGAGATGATTAGAACACCACCACACTAATTATATCCAAAATCTCAACAACTTCAAAAAATCCATGGATTCAACATTATCTATCTCAAAATCATATGGTGACCCAACATAGGTGACAACTGAGGTAACAAATTGCAACCCACTATAAACCCAAGGGGTCCTCTATGTAAATCATGATACGACTTCTTCCTACTCTAAGTTATAGCCATATATTTCTGGATCAGCTATGCTAACAATGATGTCTCCTTCACGAGATTCATTCCCAACAACACTGACTCACTTCCATTAATCCTGAATATAGATGACCGAAACGACGATCCTCAAAGATCCTTATTTGGTTTTATCTAAGAAGCCTCGAGATAATTATTTTTATAGTAATTATCAATGAGTTCTATGAGATTCTACCAATGCAATACATTTTCTAGGACATGCCCATAGCCTATTATCAAATACTAATATATAATTTTCTGAATTCCCATCCTTCTATTAGTGGAAATACACAAATAGAAATAACATCATTTAAGAATATTCTTTACTAATTTCCAAACCAATTAAGTGAAATGTGAAATACAAAATGAAAATATTCTCTATAGAAACCCGTTCATACATACTATCTCTTCAACGTCTTAATTCTCCCAACTGATCCACTGATAATGTCTCTTGGATATACAAGAAATATTTTACATTTGTCAATAATTGCACAGTTAAACATTTAGTGTCATTCATTCTCTGTCACCCCCAATGAATCAACATGTAATCAATGGTATCATCAACCCATTTCCATTCCAGAATTGAAAATGGCTGTAGTAAACCACCAGGTTATTTATTATAAGACCACATCTAAAAATAGTTGTAAAAACATTTTAGGTAATCTTCCATCATAGTTATCATTATCAACCATAAATATTTTCTACATTATTCATGGTACATTTTTTGCAAACCATGTTTCATCACCCCCTTCATGGCATGAAACTGTCACATCAACTCCTTTCACAAACCCATAGTCACAACAATGGCATTGCATGCATATATTATCTAATACTCATCATTAATCCAATTAGTTTTTGAATACCCAACTTCAATGATTTCCCCAATGTAAAAAATTGTAGATGCTCGAACTAAATCTCCCTGGTCTAGTTTAGAAGTGTGGAATCAACTATGATAGATACAGGGGTAATCTAATATTTCCCCTCATGAAACAAAATATTCTTCTCATCGATCAAGAACATAATATTCCACTATTAATTAGACTGAAGAACAACCTGAGTCTGTGCATTGCTTTTATAAAATCGTAAATATTATTTTGGTTTCTGGTTGTATAGGATAGCTCAAAAAAATTATTACACATACTCAACCCATCCCACTGTCGAAGATTCAAATATCATTGTGAAAGGTCATTATTTAATCTCTTGTGATTGGTATACATAGTTAATTTTTCAACTAATAGGTAATTCTCCCAAAACATTAAGTGATAATAAATCATTTATCTCCTGATCATGCACAGGGTAATTCCCTTCATGTGGACACAACTATCGCCTCCCATATGATACAACTGAATCAACTTCCATCAATAATACTCCATGTCCAATCCTAAAATCCTCACAAAACATACATTACTCTTCATCAAGCATGGGTAGGATCAAAATATGCATGCTAGTAAAATAATTCTTCAACTCTTAGAAAATATTCTCAAATTATCCATCCTATTAAAACATGATTCATTTATTGTAAAAGCTGAAAAGCAGTTCTTCCAGATGGGAAAATCCTTAAGGAACCTTCATTAATGATCTACTAATCCCAAAAATCTGAGATATCAACAAAATAATCTGTGGTTGATCCCAAGAAACCACTTCATTATATTTATATCGGTCCAATAACACATTATCCTTCAAGATGTTGTAAACCATAAAAGTTTCCTTATTGATCAATAATGGACACATAGATAGCTTGTAATATAACCAATTCTATCTTAGTGTACTCTAATGATACTAAGATCTTGGGAATGATCATCATGAGTATTGGAGTAAACACAATGGTCGTCCATAAAAAACAATCAATTGTTCAATGTGTGGGTGGAAGAGTATAAGATTCATTTCATATAATCCATAAACACAACTGGGTGTTTTCAACCCAAATGACATCACGAGGATGTTATATATGAAATATATACTTCATAATGCTGCACATGGTATATCTGATGCCATAATTATCACTGATGATACCTCGATCTAATTTGAATCATAAAAAAATACAATCTCCTCTCAACTAATCAAATAGATCATAAAAAAATTTAACATGATACTTGTTCTTCTCTATAATCTAGTTCACATTCTAATAATCAACACATAATTGTAACATCCCAAAAACTATACTTGAAAGAAACTATAGAAGACCAAGGTAATTTACTCAGATTGAAAAACACATTTTAAATTAACTGATGTAACTGAGTCTTAATGTCATGAATCTCTATTGGTTTGATTCTACATTGTGGAATAAAAACTAATTCATCTATAGTCATAAGATCAATTGTAAACTCAATATACCTCGAATGTAGTAGTCCTGAGTTTTAATTAGGAAATAAATCATAAAAATTAACCACTACTGGTAGTAGGTAAAATGTTTTCACACACATGTCATAATAAAAACATTCGATTTCTGTGTAGAGCTCTGCCAATTTATGATGAAATAGACCTGTCCACCCCTACTAGATATCCCTCTCTCCATAATGAACATAATTTTCATGTACATGAAACTCTATAGTGGTAAAAATCATTGTGGTAATAGAATTATGTCATCCAATACATATAGAAAATCTATTCAAATCATTTCATTTTATGCATGTAAATTTACATGTAGAAATGATACTCCTCAATACTGAGAGAACACTTCTTACACAAACGGAGGCCCTTCAATCACACTCCCAATAGACTTTTGACCATTCTATCCCCATTAACAATGTCCACTAACAATCTAGAACTATTCAAATTTATTGAAGATATAAATTTGTCATAGGATCATGTATAAAATAAGACA
Organism: Viscum album; assembly: GCA_963277665.1. Taxonomy (NCBI): domain Eukaryota; kingdom Viridiplantae; phylum Streptophyta; class Magnoliopsida; order Santalales; family Viscaceae; genus Viscum; species Viscum album. The sequence continues at coordinate 226,472,124 of OY728155.1, read as the reverse complement.
CTACAAATAATATAATGTATAAGAATTATACCTCTTAATTTCAATGGCCAAGCATCACTATCCAAATGTGGAGGTCAAATTACATGCAATTGACCTAAAAATCTTACTTTTTATATTGTATGTGTCCCTAATCTTCACAACTAGGATAATATGTGTCATATTCCCACAAAATTACATATCACTACATCAACCGCCACCTCCAATATGACTCCAACATACAGACTGTCATGGGGTAGAAGACCCACTATTAGTATTATGACTCTTCATATATCCTCCTACATTTCCCAATAGTGTAGTATTTGTACAATAACTCTAAACATGACCCATACTTCCATAATCTCATCACTCAACTATTGGTTAGGGACACCTTTTATGAATGTTACCTGACCTACCACAATGGTGGAAATATATACTCTTTCTCCTCTATGTAATAGATCCTTCTCCATTTCCACTATACCTACCATATCCCAAGTAGATGATCACAAAGATACATTTCCTGTTGTTGGAAGATGTACCTCATAGTTTTCTAGTACATACCATATCTATTGTATTAAAATCCACCTTTAGTTTCCCTATAGAAATGATTTACTAATTCACTAGCTCAAAAATACTTATTTAATATAATTATGTTAACCAATGACTTAATCTTAAATTTACATCCATTTTGAGAAGTTTCACTACATTTCACTCATCGCATTCAAATGATGAAACAAATCACCTCAAATCAATAAAGTGACTACCATATTCATTCAAAAACATTATCCGCCATTTCAAATAAAAATACTCAACTACACTATCTTTTCGAAACATCTAAGTGTAAATTTGTTCCAACAAATCTCTTGAACAACCTTCCACTCCACATTATCCAGCTTCTCGTACCACTTACTTTACACCCGACCATTTTACATATAAACCTCCAACACGAATTTATCCTAATGAGGAGCCTTTTAATGTTCAATGATATTCTTGATGGAATCAATCTTGAACATTAATACATTAGGTGAAACCTTTTTGAAGAAGGTCAGAGGGTGCTCCAACTGAAACACCCATTTTTGGTATATTATATTCTACACAACATGCCTAGGGTTTCTTCACATCAAAATATATATAATTGAATCTTCTCTAGGAACTGCTCTCTGTCTCCTTCAATTAGAAAATTCAAATCCTATGGCTCCACTATTGGATGATCATTTCAATTAATACCTGCCTTTCAAAAAATCAATAAGTGTCGATGTGGAGGCATACATCCACAATGCCAAACTCATGTCTTATGACACATTAATCATATATATAACATTTTGACAAGAGTTATTCAAATAAATCCCTAACAACTCATCCATCATATGTCTCCACACTTTCAAAAACGAGGCACCATAACTACCCTCAACCATCCATCACCTAGATCATTGCTGACATAGGGTAAATCAGTGAAATATTTAAAAATATCTTATTAGACACACAATTATCACAATTAATTTTCAACATTTTCCATCACTAAAAATTGTCAATTTTTTATTAGGAATATTTTTATCGTAAATTGAAAAAAAAGTAAATAAATGCATTTCAAAAACTCACACAAACCATATTTCTCACGTGTGCCTAAAATGATGTACGTCAAAATAAATAATCAGTTCTTATAATGATTCATATAGACCTAAATATCATTAGATACTAGGATGAAAATACATATATCCTAAAAATGATAACATCGTACAAAACTGCATCGCTAATGGTGAAAGCACATGAAAATTTTACAACAAACATCAATAACATCAATCCTAGAATGGGTACATGGTTTTCCACCCAATAATGTGTTAGATACTCCCATTCATGAGCTGATGAACAAGGCCTAACTCATCTTCATCTCCAGTATACTATTCACAAATTGTAAAAAATATAAATGAAAATAAAACAATTTTAATACCACTTTGTAACATACCAAATGATGTGTTGTATGTTGGTTTCTAAATTTATTTTCATACACGAAATAATCGTGCCTCTATGTGTATCATAGGATACCAAGTAGTAGTGAGGTTCAGATATATATATATATATATATATATATATAGTTGGGACACTATACCGAATTTTTCAAAAAAATTGAACAAATAAAATCAATAAAAAATAGACAAAATAAAATAAGAAAATGGTATAAAACATTAATCAAGAAAGAATGACGTCACATGATAATTTGAAAACATGGATAAATGAAAATAAACCAATTCCATAATTAGGTCATGCCATATAGCCATAATGTGTCTAAAAACCCAAAATATAGACTCGTTGACATCTCCTTGGAAGGTCATGACATCATGTCTAGTTCCCTCATTCATATTGTATCAACACTCAGCCAGCTATCCTAGGTCTCTTTCCCATATCATGTCTTAAAAAAAGAGATTTATTTCGGTTCTAATTTGGTTGCCCGAGTAGGATGTGATTACAACTTAGTAGGGAACCACCAATAATGTCTAAAAAATAATCTACTTTATAATAGTATATGTCGTTATTTTAATAATAAATGAAAAATATTATGTAAATAGTTTCACACTTAGTTATTCATTAATAAAAACATAAAACACCAGGTTCATAAGGACACTCGAACAAAAAATACTTTCATTTCCCCATTGTTGATTTTGAACCATCGAACAAAGGATATCACATTTTATTCAATTATAGGTTTACATTTTAAATTTAGTTCTAATATAACATTCAAATAATGTTCCCCTAGAAAAGTAGTCTCTAACCCCATGAGTATTTGGATCTATATTTAATTTCCCATAAATAGTTGATGACATGAAAATTATATATATTTATGGAGAGCCTATAATAGTATTATATCTCCCTCTTTGTATTTAGAGTATCATTCCTTCTCCCATAACTCCTTCACAAACATCATATCTCACAGTCATAATTTATCATGAATTTTCATCCATTTCATAATTCATTAGTCAACCCAATTGATAAATTTATATATAAACATTCATGATTTGTACATCATAATTTCAATCATATTGATATACACCATGGGTCCCTATCAATTTCAAATTTAGATGATGGAACAATTTCATAATCACATATTCAAACAACTTAATAATTACTTTGTTAAAAAATCGGTATATTGATTCTATTTACAATAAAATTTTATCATGTTGAAATTTAAATGTCTCAATTACATAAATGTAATTATAATCATGATAATGTGAATCAAGAATTAGACCACCTATCTTATGGCTGTTAATGAAAATTATTATGAAAATCACCAATTTGATTTTGATTGATTGAAATTAAAATTGAATAGATGCTCTATGACTAATACCTAAGGACAAGATCCTATATAATAAAATCCTTTGAAACCTATATCTAATACATTTTAAATGGAAGTAATATTATCCCTAATCAAAGGGAAGGAGATATGGGGGAGATGGGATACCAATGATAGATTAAATTACATACCATAGAGGATATGATACATCAATTAGACCTTCAGTTCATCATGAAAAGCATTCTAGGTTCTTATAAATACTCCTAGGAGATTCCAAATTCTATGAAATTTATTAGGATTGATCCGGAGAGATATGAGGTAAAAAATTAGGGTTCAGGATGTTTTATAAAATTTTCAAGGAAACTAAAATATTTTATGACATTTTTCTGGTGGCAGGGGCATGGTTATATAAATATCACAACCTAACCACGATAATATTTTTAGGGGATACACGGGTTTCTCCTTAGTGTTGCATGGTTTGAAAAACCATTTACCAAGTGTGAAAAATATCTCCATTAGATGGTACATGATTTGGAGAGGGAGGCTAGATGGTTTTGGAAAAAACATTTCCAACCATGTTCCACCACTTGTCTCTCCATATTTGGGTACACATTATGTTAGTTAATGCTACGTGGTTTTCCTTAGTTATGTTCCCACCAGGAATAGCCTCATTTGATTTCAAATTTCTCCAAAATCACCCTAAGTAACCCCTTCAAAAATCCAACCAATGTATTACCAAAAATAACGGAAAAAGAGTTCCTGAAAATAAGTATGAGAAATATACACAATATTTAGGATCTTAAACTAAATATTCATGGCATAATAAAAAATGCAGAGGTGATGAAGAAAATAAGATAAAATCCCATATAAATGAAAATTTCAACTTCATTGGGTATCCACATAGGTTTCTCTAATTAATTCTTACGAAGGTTTTCAATCCAAGATAATGCTTCTAGGAAAAGGGGATAGATGTTAGTAAGTGATATTGGTACTATTTGTGGTACAAAATTTCTTGATAGGTTTAAGGAAGGGGTATGAGTGAGTTCTCTTTTATAGTTGATGAGGAGTGAGATTCTTGTAAATACTAAAATGTATTCACTATTGTGAGGACTAACATACCATATATTGATCGATAATTTACTAATAATTGAAGGGAGGATTAATTTGGTCAAAAACCAATACCACCAAAAAAAATTATTTTATTTTTTATTTTTCTTCCTTAACTTCTATGATTCCCTACATTTAATTTTTTGGTTTTTATTAAGGTGACTACTTTTCTAACCTCGATAATATGTTAATTAAGACGAAATAAATATATCCATTTTAAGATGATTTTTTTCCCAATGATTCTAAATATGCTATCAAATTTATAAAATAAAAATTGCATGTTTTTTTAAAATTAAGTCTAATAGAAGAACAAGTAATGCGCTAAAACACTGATTTAACGCTTACTGTGCTAACAATGTTTTAAAATTTTTTAGGTTAATACGGATATTATTAATGATCAATTATACCATTAATGTAATGTGTTGGATACTAATTATAATTGAGAAATAATTTATTAAAAGATGAGATTTTTTGTGATTTTATCTCACTTAGTAAAATATCGTTTCTTATAAAATAACATAAATTTAAATTTGAAAATTATTTATTCAATTTGAATTTGAAAACATCACCACAAGGATTTGATGTGAATATATGAATTTAACTACTATATAAAATGATATATTTTTCAATAAATGAATTTATTTTAATAATTCATTAAATTTACTTCTCATTAAATATTTACAGTTAGTTATTTAATTTAATTATTAAATAATTAATTCACTTTTTTTTTCTTAAAAAATAATTATAATAATTTAATAAACTAACAATGAAAAAAAATTATCTTTATATGAAAACACATTTTAAATTGAAAATAATATTTATAAGATATAAAAATATGTTTTTTCTTATCACAAAACATTATAAATATTAAAGGAGAGGAAGGTTAATTTTTTTCTTTTCCTTAGAAAAATAATTTTATATGTAAATTTCATGAAATACTGTCTCCCTAACTCATAAAAATAATTAATATGGTATTTATGGTTGACATATATCCATAAAATCATTGTTCTACATTTTGTGTGGTCGTTTTCACTATATATTTTGTGTTATACCACTAAGAAAACTCATTTCTATGTTAATGGATGTAATTTTGGTATCATTTTTCACTAATCCCATAGATTAAAAAGTATGTTATAATTATTTATAATAAAATATTATTCTTATTCCTGATATGTAATACATTTTTCCAATTCTACAAAGATAAATGGATATATTTAATGGATTTTTAATATCACATACATGACAAGAAATTGGTTTTTATGTGAAAATGTTCAAAAGTTTGATATTTTTTATCTAAATTCATTATTAAAATGATTAATTGGAAATAAATTTTATTAATTGATATATAATTAATAAAATTTTTATTTAAAACAAATAAAAAATATATTTCATCATTATAAATTACTTAAATTAAATTGAATATTCAATTAAATTTCATTATTTTTCATTTTTCACTAATAAATGAAACATCTTATAAAGATAAAAAAATTCCCTTAATAAAATTTTCATATTCCTATTTCAGAAATGAGTTTTATTTTCTCTCAAAATTTGTATAAAGTTTGTAAACATTAATATTAAATTATTTTCGTAAATCATAATTTAAGTCTCTTTACTGAGAATATGTTCTTTAGAAATAATATATTTTTGTTTCAAATGACACAAATTTTATTTGTAATTAATAGATAACCATTACATTTGTGTTAGATTTATATTTTAATAAGTTATTTAATCTTATTAATATGTTCGATTGAAATTTCTATTTAATAAATTTCTTTTTAATCAATAATATTAATAAATCATTTTTTCATGGTAAAAATATCTCTTCTTTACAATAAAAGCTAACTCAATTTTGTGTCTACGAAAAGATAATCTCAATATTGCGTGTCATATATGAAATTGTATAAAATTTTATTCATTATAATTTTTGGGGTGTTATATTCTCCAAACATTTAATAAATTTCCTTCCCCAAATTTATACAAGATACGAGTAGTCATGGGGTTGACGTTTAGAAATAACAATGTTAAAAAACCAACACCATAAAATAGTTACTAAATAATCCTTTGTATAAGAGATAAATGGGAGTACAAAAATATTCTATAATAATCAATTATATTGGTTCATAGATAGTAAAACATTATTATGAAATGAAAACATTGGCCTGGATGAAATTAATAATACTTAAATAATGAGGGTGATAGATAGAGAACATATTTAGGATAATGTTAAAAAACTCAAATCAATAAACCATAGCTATGAAAAAGTTCATTGACATTATAAAAATTGATGATAATAGGAGAAAAAATTCAGTGCCCATTTTCCTAGAGTTTATGAATTCATTCATTTTTTATAAATATAATTAAATATACAAAAATATTATTATTCTATTTCATAAACATAATATTATTTGTTAATTGTGACTTAAACTATTTCACATTCATATCTTAGCATAGGTTTCAGTATATGGCGATGTAATAAAATAATCACTGAAACCACATACAATGATTAACTTTAACCATTTAATATATGATTAAATTAACTTGAATTCAAAAATATAAAAATCTAAAATGTTATAAGGTCACCAAATGTTCATAATAAACATATCACTAATGTAAAGAACCTAAAATGGCTCTAAATCATCAAAAACCGAACATGGGAATACCATTATCATGTAATCTCTAAAAACATTTTAAAAATGTGAATAATGATTAAACATTATATAAAACGTGAATTATTAATGAATCCTAATGTAAAACACAGATTATTGGACATATTCTTTAATTTTGAAAATAAATTTAACTCCAACATTGACATCATAAAAAAATTTCTCAACAACCCATTAATAAGTTAAATAGTTGTTAGAATTATCCAATTTATAATATCCATATAAATAATCTCTTTATTCTATCATCATTAACTCAAAATGGGGAACATATTAATGGTCATATGTACCTCAATCATGTGTTTTTTACGATGTTCAATGTGTCAATGAATAATTTTTCCTATTCCTTGATACAATTATGAATATGATTTAAAATTTATAATTAAATATTAATACATTACAGTCAATAAATATATTTCATAATACATGAGAATATAATCTATAAAATACATTTACAACATTTTTATTGGATCGAAATACACCAGAACACTATTATTTCCACTTCGGTTATTGTAAAATCACAAGATGGTACATGTTCTATAATCATCTTTCAAAGTGTATTCTTTGTTAGTTGGGGAGTGAATTTTTATTTTTTCCCATATCTTTATAGTTTAGAAATTGAACATTGGAAAATTGATTCATTCCATTTAAATCATGATCATTGTGCCATTTTTCTCTTCACATGAAGAAAACTACAAGCCTTATTATGCATTTACCAAGGTGTTTCTTTCCACAATTATAATATGTGGTAAAATCCAATTTTACCTTCATAAAATTATCTATCATTTCACCTATTACAAATTTTTATCTTTCTTTCATTTTAAGCTATAATACTTGGATAGCTATTTACTTATCTTTTTAGAACATGATAATATGTCCTCATATGATGTGATTTTAAGTTGACTAATTCTCTTCGAATGATTATCTAAAAAAGATCACATAAATGATCATTCCAACCATTTTGGATTATTTTTAATGATTTGGTTTCAGTTTCTTGTGTAACACTCAATTCTCATATAAGTGATTGCACCATATTATTTCATATCATTGAGAAAAGTAATGTATAATCCCAAAAACTTTTTGTTGATATTAAATACTTATCCAAAATGTCTATCAAATGAATGTGTATCCTAAAATATGTTTTCATAAATCTAACTTCCAATTATGCTTATAATATTCATTTGATTTTTTCTATAATCCCCACTATCCTATAAGCCTAGATTTGGTGCATTAATGTTTTACATTTGCAGGATTATAGGGAATAAAATCCAATGGTATAACAATTTTAGAAGGTTTGATGAACCTGATACATAAAATATTCTAATTTTCTATTGGGAATAGAGAATAAAAAATAATACCTAAAAATAATAATAAACTATATCCATGAAAAATCATTTAATGAAATATTTTTCCTTACATGATAAAAGAAAAAAATTATGATGATATCAAATTCTTAGTATGTGTTAAGAATAGTGGAAGAAAACATGATTTAAGAAGATTAATAAACATTTAAAGGTAGATAATATAATACACATTCAATTTAAATAACACGACATAATGAAGATTCAACATGGGAAGAGAAATAACTAAAAACACATGCCATATAATCAATAATAAGTGACTAAAATAAATCCATATATAAGACCATATAAGTATATCATAAATAATAATAATAACTGAATTCTCAATTAAATAAATGATTAATTATTAGACTACATGTTTACTAGATACATTATTCCATTATCATCATGAAATTCATGATGCAGTTTAATACATACAATAAAAAAACTATCGGATTCGGCCAAATTATTTCCCATTAGATAACTGGTGCATCAAAGGTATTAATTTAAATAGTCTCCAAACCATGATGTAACATTATAATGAGTTCCTAAAATATTTATTTAACAATTAAATTTAAAAAAATGTGCCTTATCAAATATACACATTGTGTAAATGATATAGATTTACCAATATTTCCCATATTAATCAAAAAATATTCAAATTAAATACTGTTTGAAAAATGTCATGTGGTTTAATAAATAAACACATCCATCAAACTATAATATTTATATTTATGATAAAGTTAATTTCCTATAAAAAATTATTACTATAAATGGAGTGTTTTAAGAGAAATTTAACAATCACAAATGAATGTGAGGTAATACAACAATTTTACAAATTTCCAATTCTCAATTAAAATCCCTTTGGTAGAGATAATTAATTTATTATCTTAAAATTACATGAATAATGAATTATTCATTATTTTTCCTGTAAATGGGTAAGTATATACACCATATAAATTTTAATTGATTCATAATAACAGATAAACCTCAATTGAATGAAAATTGAGATGAAAATCCTTAACTAATGCTTCTATTTTGTTGAATTCTCATTATCCAATAGTAAAATGTTTTAAGAAAGTTATTATATTTTAACTGAACCATGTTAATATTTACAATATCATACACCATTATTTTAAAATATATTATCACCCATTTATTAGTTATCATTTATTATTTTCATTGTTGTTAGAGTTAATTTCATTATTATGTGACCACAATTTGACATGCTATTTTTTTGTTCCACTCACATTTATCATTATTTAATCATATCCACAATTTAAACAATTATTTAAATAACATATGTATTAATTTTATATTTATTTAGATTAATTGAAAAAACATGATAGTAAATAAAATACACCGTTTGTGGAGACAGTATTTCGTACTTATTCTAGAACGTTGTTTCCATATTCATATAGTATTGAATGATATTAAATTAATTGATTTTTATGTATATTATAATTTTTTAACATTATTATTTCTAACATATCATATGTGATTATTAAAACTAACCTTATTAGGTTCTGTATAAAGTGTGAACGAATCACATCACTTCATGAGGCTATGATTCGTTTTATATATGAGCAACGATATTGTATTCCCAGACAATAGAAATAATAATTATATATCTGGTATATTAATTCAATAAGTATTCTTATATCACATGTAGCATATGTTACTAATATACATATTATTATTTTCATTATTCACAACCTCAAAAGGTCATAGTGAATAAAATGACATCGGCTCAGGTGGGGGGAGTTAGACAAACACAGGAATGGTGATTTTATAACCTGTTTTATGTATGGTTTTGAAGTTGTACGTATTAAATTTAACAAAAAATAATATCATTCTATAATGATATTAGGGTTATTATTTAATAATTTTATAATAATATTTTATGTATGATGGGAATGAACAAATATAAAAATACTTTTTGAAAAACATTTAATATTCTTCAGGTATCCTCCTAAAGATTTCACTGATTCCATACTATGATGAATTCACCCTAGGATGAATATTCTATAATGAGTGGTGTGATTTTTTGTACTTATTTTTTCTAATTATGAACATGAAAATGGCATGAAATCTATGAAGAATGGGGGAGAGTGTGATCCTTTTCACAATTGAAGTTGAGTGGGAATCTTCTAAATACTCAAAAGTATTCACTATTTTGGGGTCTCCCTTAACTCAGGTGGATAAAAAATTTAATACTAATGGAGTATAGGTATTATATTTTTTAGAGACACAATATAAATAAAATGGATGTGATTTTTTATAAGTTTGTTCCTTAAAGTCTTCGTTTCCCTACTTTTACTATTGTGGTTTTTATTAAGGAATCTAAATTTTGTGAACTACATAATATATTAATTCAGACTCAATTATTGTGATCTGTATTATATACTTTTTACCAAAAAAATAAAAAATACAATTTCTAAACTTTTAAATAAAATATACCTATGTTTTAGAAATTAATTTTGACAAAAGAATAAGTAACGGGGAAAAAATTATTAAACTCTAACCGTACTAAAAAAGTTTTTACTACATAGGGGTTATTATGGTCATTTTGAAAGACAAACTAGGCCGTGATTGGGAAATGTTTAATATTTTTAGATATTTAAAAAAAATTATAAAAATATATGACTTTTTTAAAATTTAGATTGTTTAATGAAATATTTATTTTGTGTAAAATAACATTAATGTCAACGTCAACATTATTTATTTAATTTGAAAATAAAAATTTCAATGAAATGATGGAATTTGATTATATAAATTTAAACCCAATTTAAAATGATATATTAATATTAAAAAATAATTTATGATTATAATTCATTAAATATACTTCACTCTTAATATTAATAATTTCACTTATTTTAGTTAATTATTAACTAAATAATTTAATCATTGATATTTGTTATGAATGTAAAGTAATTTTTTAATATTAGAAAATTTAAATTAAATTATCATGATAGAAAACTCATTTAACTTTAAAAAAAATATTTATAACCAAAAATCTGATGTTATCCAACTCTCTGATATAATTATAAACATTAAAGTCAATGAAGGCCCCCTTTTTAACTATTTTGACTTATCACATTGGTAAAAAATTATGTTTACAAAATTACACAATATAATTTATTCTAATTAGAAATTTCGAATAAATTTTTCTATATATTAGTCAATCATTTTGAAAAAAATTATTGGAAAATTAATCCAGTTGATGTGATGAAATAGTGGGTTTTTAAAATGAGAATGTTCAAGATAATGTAATACTTGAATATCTAAATTCCATTTTAAAATAAATAAAATACAATAAATTTTATTAATTTACATAAAAGTTTTCTTATTTTACATTTTAACTAACTAACAATTTAATTTTACATTATAAATTATTTAAATGAAAAGAATGTTTTCAATAATATTTTAGTATTTTTAAAATATCTTCACATGCTGACATACCATATAAATTTATATATATTAATTGATCATAGTATTTATATTTTCCCTCCAAAACAACTCCTTGAGATCTCAATATATATTGATTCTCCCTATATGGATGGAGAATTTCAAGATATATATATATATCATTAATTACGTCATTATTTATCTCAGGTTTTATTGGTACACAATTTCATGGCGCAAATATTATAACCCTTTCATTATCAATTTTGAACTATGATGATTTCTGTTTTCTTAAAACAAACACCCACTTCTTTATATTATTCCATCCCTTTGAGAATCTATTATCATTTCAAATGGGATTTTTAAGAAATAATTTTAGAATTTAAATCCATGGTTGTCTCCATTATGATTTCCATATCCATACTCACTAGATCCTTTAATAATAGATTTCATTAAATACACCTCATTTCAAAAACAACGAGATCATTATTAATCAATTTATCTACTATTATATTTTCATTACCACAACAACATTGAAATTAATTATCAATGTCATTATATATATTCAACCATCTCATTTTCCCCATTTACAATAAATTTTGTATGAATATATACTACAGAAATTAGTGGTATATATAGATATATATAAATTTTCCCTAAGAAGATAATATCACAATATAATTAGAGGATTTTTTTTTCTAAATCTATTTAATTAGATGGATAATTCAACTCCAGAGGCATTAACTATCACAATTCAAATGTGATCAACATGTTATTTTTTATTAAAACACATACAATCATCCTCAATAGTGGATTAATAAAGATAAATAATAATATCCCAATACAGGTTAAAGATAGAACGCGTATAATAATTAACCACTTCATTAAATAATGGAATCATTTTTCCCATTATTTAATTAAAATAAAATTTACACTATTTGAGTTAACATAATTAATTTATTTTAAATCAATGATTTTTTATGAATCCATCAATAGTACCCAGAACTATGAATCTCAATTCCTATTTTTGGTCAAGGATACTTCTATAATACTTTATTCAATCTTAATCTATATAGATCTGTTAACAAGATTCAACATGTCCCAATAATTCAAATTTTTTAAACCGTTACTCACTTTGAATAAACATGGAGTAAATATTCACATTATTAATACTTTATAATAATGTTTTTAATTGATACTTATATTCCCCATGAATTTTTGATCATATCAGAATTTACTTAGTGTAAATTAATATATATTTTTCAATTTAGTCTGAATATATTCTATTAATAAAAAACAAAAATATATCTGGAGAATTGGTTTGTCCAAATAGAATAAAATTGAACTAATAATGCCTATACCATGTTCAAAGAGTTTTCTTTAGGTCATATTTTTTCTCAACCTCTATTTATGGTAACCTGATCGGAGATATGTCTTAGTAAATAACTGATCGCCATACCGATGGTTAAGAAAGTAATTATTTCATGTATGAGATTATATGTTCAATAGTATGGTCTTATTGTGTTTAATATTGTAAACTATTAGCTAAAATGATCCCCCATTATTCTGAATAAAAATAATTTATGATCGCTAAAGAGACACACTTGGATAAATAAGTCACCTCTCTCAGAGATTTTGTAGTATTTTCATTAATTCAACAAGCTCAATCATAGCTTCTTATATAGGTTCTTTTATGAAGGTTTTATTATTGGTTTGGGATTAATTGTGAATAATATCTCTATTCCAATTAGTTTTCAATGTAATTCATTAAAAAAACATCAATGTTTTTCTTAACTATTAGAAAAATACAATATTTTTTATTTTTCATTCATCCTCTTCTTCACTGATCATTAAATAAATAAATATATAAAAGGATGTTAGTGGAAAAGGGGCGGGATATCTACCCTTTAGAAGTTATCCCTTGTTATCCCCTTAAGAAAAATAAAATTTACATTCTTGTATAATTGATATGGGAATTATACATTGACATCCAATCCATCCCAATTATTATTTAGAATTCTACTATTATAATGACTACTAGATTTAAGGTGAGACTATTATCACCAAAGCAGATAGGTGACTCCCTATAAAATATTTTCACTTGAACAGTTCCCCCATTGGATTTAAATGAAAAAAGAACTAAATTATTTTGGGTTTGATTTTATGTACTTTAAAATCATAAAATATGTAGAGGAATATGTCAAACAAGCATCAAATAGTGTACTAGAAATCATTGAATCAATAATAACTGCACCTTCTACCATATAATGTGCATCCCCGACTCCAACTAATGTTATACCAATGTAATGACCTTGAACCCCTGGCCTCTTGTACGTTTTATTAGATCATCCCTCTACCATTTTTAGATGTGGTTTATAATTACAAAAGTAACCATGTTCTGCACACTTGAATGACTACATTATGAGATGCACTTTCACCATATTCCCCATTTAAATATAATTGTGATGTTGGGGAATTACATCATCCAATTTTTTTATACAAATTTGTTCATCCATTATGTTTTTTAAAATATTCCACTTCTTTTAATAATGTTTAAAAAGTTCATCTTTCCATAATTTTCACACAACAGAGGATGCAATTACTTCCCCTAACTTTATTTGTTAGTTTTATTCCATTAGTTTTAAAAAATACTTCTATTTTTATACTAAGATCATTGGGAATCACAAATATCTATTTAGATCTTGAGAGAACGTCATAATAATTCTTCATAGCTCCCAATGTCTGATATTTCCAATGTTTCCCAAGGGAGAGGTCTCATCTGGTTAAGAATCAATAAATATTCTCACTGGAATTTATCAAAATCGAAAAAGCATAAAACATAATCATTATGAAATTTATATCACAATCCTTGGGTTTGTACTAATATTTTTCAGTTCATAATATCCCAAAAACCAATTATATCATACCAATTATTGGATCTGATCATTTTATTTCATTATTTTATAATAAAACCCCGACAATATTTTATATAAATATCCTTGAATGAACTATACTAGTATATTTTATATGATACCACAGACATGATTCCAGTCATAAATGGTATATAAATGAATACATAAAAATAAAAAATCATATTTAAATTCTTTCTTGTCTTCCAATCATAGATCATGTCAATGGATAGGAATATTCGGGGATATTTATTAAATGATTTTTTTAGCATGAAGGCTTGTGCAAAGAAAAAAATATAAGAGTATGTAATAGGTGTAACATGAATCATAACATATGATCATGTGAAAAATAACATGTGGTGTAACATATGTAAATGAACATATAACCTGAGTAATAACATGGAAATATGGCTACAAAATAAACATGATACATTCATAAAATTATAATAAATAAATATCACTATAGTGTTGTAAAACACATTACTAAGGCTTTTTACAAAGGTATAATTAAGTAGTAAAAAATAATGATTCCAAGGAATCATGAATATATAATCATTTGGTATTACTTTTTACATAATTCATTGGATCATGATCTGGGAGTATTATTCAAGTCACTAATATTATGTGATGAACATTGATAAAAAATCACATGTTCATAACATTTCCAACCAATAGATTAATAGTTTTTGTTTAGTTCATAATTTTACATAATATATTGGTTAAGGATACTTTAAAAATAATACCCTTGAATTAAAATAGTTTTGGGTATTGTAGAAATGAATATAAATATTACTAAATTAATGGTTTATCTTGGTAGTTTAATAGCTATAAAATGGGAATCTTGTATTTGGTTTATTGAGTGATAAAAAGGATTCTAATTAATGTAATATTAAATATATAATATTGAATTGTTGTTTTTTTATCTGTTGAAAAAAATATATATTGGAAATCAAAAATCATTATAAGAAATAATTAAAATATTTCTAAAAGTGTTGTCAAATATCATTAATCTTGGTAGGATGCTTTAAAAATTTAGGGATAAACTGTTTAGACCCGTATAACAACCTTCGATATACTATTGGGAATGTAATTGAAAGAGTTTTCATTCTCAATGGTTTTTATTTTGAGTTTGAGGAGGGAATGAGAGTAATAATATAGGAGGCGGTGTTGTATTGAAGGATGAAGAAATTATTATTTTTATAATGTTAAGGATAAAACCATTGTGACGTATTAATATGAATGATTTCAGTTGATAATTGTAAAAACCTGATATTTTATGAAATTGATTTAAATTAATTTAATATTTTGATAGTTTTCATTTCACGCAACACTGAAAATAGTTCATTTTATAATCACTAACAGTGTTTGTATTTCTTTATATGCAACACAATGTTAATATTCAATTAAAACAATATAAATTTTAGCTTTCTCTACATAAAACATTGTGGTTAGTTTTCGTTACATGCAACAATGATTTTCCATGATGGCTTGCATAACACACAAGACATGGTTTTACCTAATATTAGTATATAAGTAAATTGTTTTTATTTAATATAATTAGTTATAAAATAGCCATTAGATTATCAGTTATGAATATTATTAACTAATTAATGTAAATATATTATCTACCCAAATATAAAAAGAATTCATTGGTTACCAATTAATTTGGTATATATATGAGAACTTGGTGAATTCAAAATAAAATATTATTATTAATATATGTTTTTACCCTATTAAAGAAAATTAATTTAAATTAGTGATTTATATTAATGTATTATATATTTTATAAATGAAAAACAATTTTTTATATTCATTCAATAGATTTGATAGCTATAAGATTAGAACAAACCCAATTTATGCTTAAAAACAATATTTTTTATAAAATTAGAGAACCCATTTAAATAAAATTTTAGGATCTTTTACATATTTAATATGTCAAAATAAACATTATATTAACAAAATAAACATTAAAATTTAGATTGGATAAATTTTTTTATTTTCCTATATGGTTTCATTTTTTTAATGAATAGTTAGAAATACGTGATTTTAATTCAAAACTGTGTTTCAATGTAATTTTTTTTACAATTTAAAGTAATATTTGATCATGGTTTAAATGTTTAATTAGATAAATGTTTTACAAACTAATGTAATATATTTTATTTTAACGAATCTTTCATATAAATTAAATAAAACCGGATTATTTTTTAATTTATTTTCGACACTTCTATAATTGTAATTTTTAAAAAAGGATCCCATATTTTTAATCAGGACAATTTATAATTTCTATTATGTTCAACTTAGGTTCTGACCAATTAAATTAGTGTATGTATTTAAAATTAATTACCTTTTATTAAGTTAAAATTAATCTTATACAAGGGAAAAAATTACATTTAAGACTCAAACTGACTAAGAAACTTTTCCAAGACCCATTCCATTGCCAAATTTTGACCCTATCCTCCCTATTATTAATATTTGATTATTATTGTATCCACGTTCAACACGAAAAAAATGGGTGGAATTCTCTCTCCAATATTTTCAAAACAGTCACTCTTGCTTCCCTATAAAAGGATAACACCTCTACCTATTTTTTAACAACTCTCATAAAACATAGGATTTCCCACATTATTCTCAATACACATCACAAAATCCCTACCTTGCTACTTGGATCCTCCCTTTGGGCCTAAAGTCATCCATGGGATCATTTTTGCATAATCCAAATGGAGTTACCCAATTAAGATGTAACATCTTCTCTCAAGGCATTAATTTATTTTTATTCTCCACACTCCACTCACTTCATTCTATTATATTATTGAGACACAACTATAATAAATATACTAGGATGTTTTTATGATTATTATTTGACTTACACATTCACACACCTTTAACTAATATGTAATGAATATAGTGGTTATGTGTATAACGAACTAGTACCTCACTAAATGTCGATTGTTAAATTCTCATTAATAACTATCATGGTGTAAATTATGATGGAAAAATTGATTATATATGAAATATGGTATATTTAGTATTTATTAAATATTTTTTATTATTTTTTGCAAACACATATTTTTTCTTTCCATTTTGTGTAAATACAATAATTTCTTTTGAAGATGTGTGGAAAAATACAACCTAAAATTGATGTGATTAATTAATACACTAAATTATATGTATTTTGGATGACATTATGTGTCCTTTTTAGACCTAGATTCCACAACATCGGTTCCTTGGGGTTCTTGGAAACATGGCCTCAAATAGATCTCCTCAAACTCCTGAGTTTACCGAAGAGCAGCAGTTACCTATGGTGTGTCCCATGAGAGACTATTTCTTCCTTACCATAGTGTGGAACAGTGGTTGAATATAAAATGTAATTAAATAGGTGAATAAATGTAAGAAAATAGTGGAATAATCTAAATTAATAAATGAAAAAGGATAAATACAATTGAAATGACTAGAATAACATAAAATAACGGATGAAACGTCATATCACACTAAAATTTGAAACTATTGATATGCTATAATATGAATAACATGTTCCAAAAAATGTAAAGGAAATATGAAGACTATACAATTATCCAGAGCTATTGCTCAGTCAACTTCTATTAATCTCCATCCTAAATTGTAAGTAATCATGTGTTCGAATCCATATGCATCCCTTTTTCAACACCTGCAATCATGTACTCTTCCCCTAGTACCAATTGGCACACCATGATGGTGTGAGAAAAATCATAGTGGGCCACCACTAATGGTTTCTATATCATCCATCTCATGTATTTGAAATGTAACAGTGTGAAAGCCTCCACATATAATGTAATTTAGTACAATGTATCTAAATTACTAGGTATATAATTCATCTCTAATCTTGTTCCTGAACATATAACCAGATTATTATTTCATTATTACACATTTGTAATTACGTCACATGTTAAAAAAAGTTACGGTCTCATGATATATATAAGAAAATAGTATTAATCTTTATTAATGAAGTTCAAAATAAATAACCAAGTAAATGTAGACCATAATTGTTGGAAACACAGTAATAATTTTATCCAGGAGAGGGTTATGAGTGTAATACAATTGGCATAGTCTAAGGCATTACACAATGAGATGCCTACCACATCCAAAGAGATCTGACAAGGTAAAAGGGGGATAAGAAATTACTTATCTTGATGATAATTATCCATGGAAACTAATTATCAATGATGGATCCAAGGAGTGTATCCAAATAATCCTATAATAACATGCGAGGGATAACATAGTGTAATATTAGTTATCCAAATTTACACAATGATCAAGTTCTAGGTGGGTCTCAACCGAAGAAAGATGAATCATTGAATTTGAAAGGTATCCCTTGAGTGTTCAAGGCATTCCCTCAAGAATACAATGCAAGATCGAGTCATTCCATTTTTATTTTGATAGTGGATTAATTTTGTATTTCATTTGGTCCATGTCATGCCTTTCATTAGTGTGATAAATCCATGTGGCATGAAATCATGTAATCAATTTATAATTAATAAATAAGATGATTTTCTTTAATCATTTCCTATCATTACTCTGACAAGAGAATGTAACATGAAACCATCTACTAAAGACAAATAAAAATATTTAATAATAAAGGTTCATTTCATTACTTTCCAATAACAAGGTAAGGGGTGCTTCAGACATGCAACATATTAATCATTCACATTTAGTTAAGACATGTCATATACTTAGTATACTTTCCAATCTCTCCTTAACATTTATTTATAAATTTAAGCACTTACCAAAGACAATACCTATGGAAGTGACATGGTATTCTAAATTAACCATTACAAGATTAAACTATCATTTATTTATTAATAGGCTTACCATTAGTGTGTTTAGGCTCCACCAAACACGAACATTTTCTCAAAGTTTCAAAACACCAAAAAATCAAATATGACTTAACACAATACATGGGGTGTTGAGAGTTGTGGGTTTAACTACCAATAATTTTTCACAAAATGTGGAAATAGGATAACGTTATAATTGTAATGAATATAATAATTTCATATAAAATCTATAAATTGAAACCGATGAAATCGATGGGCCCCACACGAAAAATCTATAATCATCGATATTGATGGATGAGTTATATAATGCAATCCTTAGGCCTTAATGACTCCCTTCCTATGGTATTGGACTTTGATTTGGATTGGGTCAGATTAGATCTATGAAAAGAGGAAAACAATCACACCACGATAATTAGGTTGAGAGAATGAGAGGATAAGAATAGATAAAATGGACTAATGTACTTATTGTTGGGAATCGAATGTGTTGATCATAATCTCTATCAGATCATAAAAGAAAGATACCTCAAGATTTATACCTTAGGATTTCAAAAAGCTCCAAGTTGAGAGAAAATGGAGATTCTCCTGATGGATCATGATTTGGGGAAGATTGGGTGACTTAATTATATCATTAAGGGAAAATAGTAAAATTATACTAAATATTAGCCTATTCATGGTTTGTTCATACAGTTTGAAAAATAGATCCCAAGTCATACTATAGTACCTCGGTAAAATGGGGAATCACACGGTTAGACTACATGGTTGTGTGACATGGCCAGCTTACCCAAAAAATATTGGTTTCGAGCTTCAAAAAAGCCTCAAAACACCCTTGGGATGGTTAAAACCCCATAATGCATCCATATTAGGTCAAAAATTAAGAACTAGATAAAAAATTTAAGTATATGTACCTGATCGAAAATTTTGGTTCCTATAGTCTTCCCCCTTAAAGGAACTCATTCCCAAGTTCACCATCCAAGGGTAGACAAATACTAGCTAAAAAACAATATCCATTATGCACGTATGATGGCCTCCCACTCCCAATTCTCTTCTTGCATATGGTGGTGCTTCCATAGCACTAGTACGAGAAGGAATTACTGACCTTAGAGAACCTTTGTGCACCGGCTAACGATGTGTACTCGATACTCCTCAATGTTATTTTCAGTATCAAACAAAACTTCATTGGGATAAATTGTGTGATAATGGTCTTCATGATACTAGGGAATCTATGAAATTATGAATACTTCATGGATGACATGGTACCTCTGACGTAGTAGTAACTACTCGGAAATCATCCCAACTATCACTATAATTTCAAATGACCCTACATAATGTGGAGATAACATCCCTTGTTTTTATTCCCATATATTCCCATGACTGGGCGATACCAGAAAGAAAAACATTATCCTCTACCACAGTATCCTAAGGTCCTAGAATCTGATCAAAATTAGTTTTCTGTCAACACTGAGTAGAATTCATACATTGTCTGATAACCTAAAATGACTTTTAATTTTACTGAATGAGATGAGGACCTATTAGAGCGACCTCAGGTGCCTTTAACTAGCACATATGTGAACATAATGGCCTACCATACAGGGCCCCAGAATTAACCATTTTGATTGTCTCCCAAAATATGTTATTATTGGTGAACTAAAAAAGATGGATAGGCTTTTCCCGTGAACAACCAAAATCAAGGACACATTCTCAGATAATATCCTCTAGAACAAGTATTGTCTCTTATGATTTTAAATTAGTATGGGGGTGAAATGTTTCACATAGAAAAATGTGGGCTCTCATAGCCTTCTGCAATCCCTTCCAGAACTGTGATGTGGAACAAGTGTCCCTATCATAAATGATAGTATGATGAACCCTGTGTAGCCGTATGATCTCACGAGCATACATTCATCCCAAGTAATCAACTCATAATTTCTTTCGAATATTAATAATGTGGGAATATTTTGTTAATCAGTCAATAACAAACCATATAGTATCTCATCCTCTTCTTGACCTAGGTAATCCAACTACAAAATCCATGGAAACATCATTTCATTTTCATTATGGGACTGGAAGTAGTTGTACCAATACTGCAGGTCTCTAGGTCTCTACCTTCACCTCTTTAAATGTGGAACACCCAGTGATAATGTATGTTATCTGACATTTCATTCCATGCTACAAATAATGGCATCACATATCAAGATAAATCAGGGATATTGTTGGATGAACTACACACTGAGAATCATTGGACTCATGTATAATCTTTTCACTCATATCTATGGGAACCCATAGACACCCATGAATATACAGGGTGTCATCTCTATTTAAAGACCAATATAGAGGCATGACATCTCCAAATATACACTCCCAGAGAACCAAGCCTTCAAAGTCCAAAATCATCAGACTCTTCACCTTATCTTGGAGGGAATACGTAACTACAAAGGATGAGTGATAATACTGCTTGTGAATATCATGAAACTTCAATTACTTCTCAGAAAATAGGGCCATTAACTTCTATTCGTCACTAGATTCCCATATAAACTATGTTTCAATTTTATAACTAGTCCATCTGTAACCACATTTCCCTTTTTAAGCATATTGGAAATCTCAAAATGAATGGATTGAAGATATCTACACCATCTTTGCTGGATGAGGTTCATGTAATGCCTTAAAAATATATATATTTGGGGTTCTTGTTGTCCATGTACACCACAAAGTTCTCACCCAATAGATAGTGTATCCAGTAACATAATGCAAGGAAAACTGCTTCTTGACCAAGGTCATGTGTCAGGTAGTTCTTCTAATGAGGTCCTAACAATAATGTTCCATACACAACAAATATATCCTCATACAAAATCACTACTCCCATGACGATGGCTGATGCATAACATAATATGGTATTACCTATTCAAGGCTCCATAAGAGTCCAAATATTTGTTGATATATTCCTCCCTTTTTGCTCATTATAGTTTCTCTCCCATTCTTCTGACCACATGAACATGATACCATTTTTTTTAAGATCTGTGAGAGTTGATGAAAGGTGTTAGAAGTCTTGTATAAAATTCTTGAAATACCCATAAATCCATAATAAACTAATAAATTAAAAAAGTTCTTGAGATAATCCCATGAATCCACTACTGAAACTTTTTTTCGGTGAATAGAGACTCATAACTCTATAAAAATAATACGCATGTATTGGACATTGTCGATCTAGAAGTGGAAATTAGCATGCTTGAGGTAATTTTTCTCTCTCTCTATTTACTCAGAAAAATCTCAACATGTTTTTTTTTTGTATCTATGAGTATGGAATAAACCATGATTTCATCCACAAAAACCACTACAAAAGTTTCCACATAGGGGAGGAAACCCTAATTCACTATAGCCATGAAAACAATAGGTCTCGTCATATGACTGAATGACATAACAAGCTATTCATACAAACCCTTTATGTAATGAAAATATGTATAAGGTATGTCAGATGTCCCGACTCGTACCAAATGAAAACCAAATCTTCAGTTGATCTTGGAGAAGACATGTTCTTCTTAAAGATGGTAAAAGAGATCATTTATTTTAGGAAGTGGGTACCAGTTCTTCACAGTATTTCAGTTCAACCTTCTGTAATCCAAACATATATGTATGGTTTGATCATTCTTCTTGAGTAAAATCATGATTTAATCCCAATAGGATGTTCTGGTAAGTGTAAAAACCTTTTCATCTAAATCCATTAATTGATGATTGTGCTCTTTCAGTTCAGTAGGAACCATTCATATATGGAGGGATGGACAGTATAAATTCTTCGAGAAAATGATAAATCTTAATATATACCTCTCTATCATGAGGTAGGACAAAAAATTCATTCGGAAAGACATACCTAAAAGAACTCTTACTAGAGGGAAATCAATTTGGTGAAAACCATGATCCTTTGTCAAGATATTAGAAATCTAGGCAGTCACCCCACATAGTCGTTGATGCCTGTGTCCAACTCTACCATCCTAAACATCCACCTCAATCTTATTTAGATAACATATTCCCTGATGTGATGTAAAAGATATTATATTGTGATAGAATTATAAGAAATAATGACAGTGATCCAACCAATATATCATAAGAATGATATCAAAGCCTTTAATCTCAAGATTAAAGAGATTACATGAGAAAGGGTAACCCCCAACCTCATGTAGAGAGTCTATACATTGGTTTGTTCCCTCTTTTTATATACCAAATAGTATATCTATGGTCAGTACACAATAGTAATACCGTGTTTCCAGTCTTAGACCTACCATATTCATATTGAGATAAAATATTTTTAATCACCAGTATCAAATAAAGCATATAGTATAGACGATTCAGTAAGAGTATTACCTCATAATGTAGATGGTCTCACATCTTGATCTACGTGTATCGACTATAGTGAATTTAACTAGCCTAATCTGTTGCCCTGCGTTACATATTGACTGCCATGATAAAAATGGATCTGTTGGAAATACAAGTTTCCAGGGGTCTGGTTACCATTGGTACAACATCCTCCTCATCCCGACCTATCTGTTATTTTGCAATTCCCCACCCATTGTAGTGTAAAATAACTCATTCCGATAGGTGGTGCTATCACAAATCATTTTCGACTCAAGGTTGGTGGAAATGTCTTGTACAAATATTTTTTATTCCCCATACAACCACAATCCTAGAACTCCATTGGTTATCTGTCACATTTAGGCTTCATGTGCTCCCACCATCTACACTAATGACACACTTTTGTTCTATCAAAACTGGATCTCTGGTTATTACTACCGTAACGAGAAGCCTCGAGGGAATGTTTCCCACCTCCAAAACAATTACTAACCTACAAAAACATTGATCCTATATACCAATTACTATTTTCATCACTTAGGATTTTTTTTGTTATAAGATCCGGATTGAGTATATCAAATAAATTAAGTAGGTGAAAGGAATTTACATGCGTACGAATGTCAGAGGAAAGCAATGATCAAAGAAGGAAATTTCAAAATCAACCCATATTGTTCCCTGATGATGACCAGCACAGGAAATCACATCATTCCAATGATTGGATGAATCCCAAAGCATGCATTTTTCATAAATGACCCTCTTCTATAGTGGTGTCTCTATATGATCAATGATAGATAGGGTGTCCCCTAGCTAAGATTCAATATGCGTGTATCACCATTCCATGAGAATGTATGAGGATGTTGCTTCTTGAACTCACGAGTTTGACCATCCATCATATGAGATACTCATAGTGCACATGAATGGACTACATATGACATAGAAAAATATTGAGAATGTGGGAATTAGTGTTTGGACCAAGTACAATAGCTGGCTCCTCCAGTGGTACTCTTGGTAGTTATACTAGTAGCTTAGTGACTACCACTTCTGAGGCATGGTGATTTCCACCTTCTTGGATTATGATATTTGGATTTCAAGGTGAAATTTTTCTATAGTTTCAAAGATAATGCCTCAAAACAAGATTATAAGTATATAGACAGAATCACCTACTGACGATAAACAATGAAGTATCACTACCCAAGGTATACTACCCCAACTACCTATATAGATGACAAGGTATTGGTAACTTCTCAAGTATATATTTGATTTCATTTTATATTCATCTTTCAGATTTAGTCATTTACCGTTCATAACATGATATTGTTGGATGATGATATGGAATTATTTCATTCTAGATGTAATGTTTCACTTTATGATGGATCGTCATTCTAATTAAATCAGTTCCAATACACCTCATCATTCAAAATTACACCCATTTATTTATAAAATACTTTATTGACTTAGTAAATCACCAATACAAACCCATGGAGGACCTTATATATCATTAATTTACATAAAAAACCACTAAATAGCAACCAAATTAGTTCATGTATAAGCTAACTCTCACTCAATCACATAAAAATCACATGAATAACACGTGATGAATGTACTGAAATCATCCTATATGGAATGAAAATATGCATGAAATATGAATTCTAGGTTCCAATAATGATTCATGTGGGAATGATATTTTCCCTCATATCATTGGAGTAGTGATGAATGAAATCATCAATGAGAGTAATAATAATCAAATATGAATAGTATTTGTGTCACCCAGTAGTGAAATGATATAGACTATAATAGGAAAAATCATAACAACAATAATATTTTTGGAAACATGGAATTTTCCCAGAACATGGGTTCATGATGCCCAAGTATGACTTATGAACAAGTTCCAAGCATTCCAAATCTCTTAACTATTATCTCCAAATATTAAATCAATAAAGAAAACTCTTATCAAACCAATTTGTGATGTCCCCGACCTAAGTGGCACTAAATAATTTCCCTAAGCACATTGGCCCACATGAAAATCAAGAACATCTCCCCAAATTCTAGAGGTATCCAAATAGTAGTGAGGGGATAGGGAATGTTCATGGGATGACTATTACCTCATTAACAGTGTTTATAATATCATATTATTATATTATTTGTTAAATAGTGGAATAAATATAAGTAAACAAGGGAAGAAGTCAAATAGAATAAATTAAAATTGATAACAACAACTGAATAATAGGAATTAAAAACAAAAACAGATGATATGTCATTTCACTATAAAATTAGAAAACATGGATACAATAAAATAGGAATAACTTTCTCCACATGAGTATAATGGAAATCAAAAGTCTATCCAAAGAATCCGGAGATTTTACTTGGTCATCTATTATCAAGACAATCCTAAACAGCGTGAAATCTTTTGTTTGATGTCGTGTGCTCCCTTTGTCAATACCTGGATTCAGGTAATCTACCCCAAGTACCAAAAAGAGCCCAAATAGTGTATGAGAAAAATATCAGTGGGATACCACCAATGATGTCTATTAAATCTGGCCTGTGTAATGGAAATGTTATAGTATTCAATCTTGCGTATATAAATAAATGTTGTGCAATTCACCTAAATACTCATTTACCTACTTCAACCATCATCTAGTAACCGATTATAAAACTATATCATTTTTTTGTTGTTACATATTTATAATCACGTCACATATCACCAAAATTGAAGGTTCCAAGATGTAACAAGGAAACCGTGTGTGATATTTAATAATTATTTTCCATGGTATTAACCAGGGAAACATAGAACTCATAAGTCTCTAACATAATAAAAAATGTTCCATCACTATGGTTAAAATCTTAACATAAAGAGCACAATCCAAGGAATTCCACTATGATACACCTACATAGTATAAGGAGTTGTTCGATGTTAAAACATGCTTATTTAATGACTGGGATTGATGTTATTTAACCACCGAACTGACATGTCAATACTGGATATATGGAGTGTATCCAATGCATCCTATAATACAATTTGATGGATCCCAAAGTTTCATACCAGGCATCCATTATAAGAAAAGTATTGGTATTTAGGTTGGTCTGAACCTAAGTAAGCCAAATCCTTGATTTTTTAAATGGGGACCTCGAGTGCTCAAGGCATTCCCTCAAGATTCCAAGGCAATCACATGTCAAGATATTCCACTTTTGATATTGAATTATTTCAATGTACCATTTGGTTCAACCATTATCTTTCATTAGTGTGATAAGGAAATGTAGTGTGAAACCATCAAATCAATTTAAAATTTATCAATATATCAATTTTGTTCAAGTGTCACCTTTCATTAGTGTGACAAGACCATGTGGAATTCTACCATTCATTTTATCCATTTATTCAAAATCAACAATCAATGTTCATTCTGCTACCACCCCTTAACATGGTATGGTGTACTACAGACATACAACCTGTTAATAATTAACATTTAATCTAATCAAGTCATATAGTTTTTATACATGCCAATTTAACTTTCACATTTTTATTAATTTAAATATCTTACCTTGGGCAGGTCAAGTGGAAGTGATACGGTACATTCCATTCACTATTATTGGATTCAATAATAATTTAATAATAACGAGGCATTCATTTATTGTGGACGAGCGCAAGAAAACATGAACTATGGATTGACGTTTCAAAACACCAATAACTAAACTATTACATAACACACTACATGGGTTGTTGGGAATTGAGGATGTAACCTCTAATAATTAATGAATGATTTTAGACTATAAAAATATGATTCTAATGATTAACACATGAATTATTATTTCTATAAATGATAAATGATAAAATAAACAGACCCCATATGATAAATACAAAGTAAACGAACCTGAGGGATGAGTTATAGACGTCCCACCATAGGTTGGTATGACTATGCTCCTTTGATATTATCCCTTGATTTGGTTCTGATCATAGTAGTTATATGAATATAAAAAAATACTAACACCTTGATAAATATTCCCAGAACAAGAGAGGAAAATAATGCCTAAAAGGGCTTGAATACAAACTATTATGCATCCATCATGATGAATGATAGCTCGATCAGATACTGGATGAAGAATATATCCTGACCCCGACATTAGGTCTTCAAAAATATCCAAATTGAGATAAAATGGAGGGACTCTTATTAGAAATCGAGTTATGGAAGAATTGGTGTCTTTATTATATTATTAATGAAAAAATAGTAAAATTACCCTGAAAATAAGCTGGTGCATGATTTTCTTGTATGATTTGATAAATCGTGCACAAAACATGTATGGGTAACTAGGGAAAAGTTCCCCTCACATGGTTTGTCAGCACAGATGGGTGCCAACCATGTGATATGATTCATCCAAAATAGAGAACATATACATGGTTATGCCAACTGTGTGCCAATCGTGCGCCAACCATGTGATATGTCTAGTTTCCCCAAAAAAGATGGGTTAAATTCTCTAAAAAATCCCTAGACACCCTTGGTACCTTAAATAACCCCTCAATCAATCATATCAGTTCCAAAATAAATAAATAGATTGAAAATTAATGGATTCATTCCTAAGTGGAAAACCGATTTCATAATGTATAGTGATTTTATATGATATATAACACTATAATGCTACTGTAATGATATTATAGTCATATATACATATATATATAATCTAATTATATCTTTTAATAAATCTATAAAATCATAAACATTGTTCATGTGAACATACGGCTTACCGTCATTATTTACAGTGTATTCCATTTCATACTTCAATATTGTATAGACTATTATAATACACATATAAGGAATATGGATGATATTTATATCATTTTCTAGATTCTTTAATCATGATATAATTATAGGGACTAAATATATTACAAATCAAGACACATACAAAAAACAAAGTGAATATTACACAAAATGAAACATTATCATATAATTGTTAACAATAAGTTAATATAAAGTCATGATCAAACCATATACGGCTTTAGATAAAATAAATTTATTCATTAAAAGATGTATAATGAATTTTTATTTATTATATAGTTGTGTTTAAAAATGTTCTATGAAAGCCTATATACAAGGAAAATGAAATTTCATCTCATTTTTTTATTTTTGTGAGATACATGTTATATTAACCACCCATACCAATTGGGTGGCGTGTATACATAAAATGGATGTATTATATGATTATTATACTTATATTTATGGTTTTTTACATATCCATTCTATTATATTTATTTCATAGGGTTAATGATTAAAAAGTTACCGAATCAGTAATGTATTATTTTCACAAATTTCCTTCTCTGAGACACATGTTTTGTTAATCACCTAAATGTTTTTCAAGGTGTATACACATCCATTTTACATATTATATAATTAATATTTTTATTTCATTGATATTTAATCTGCATGTAATATCTATTTATTACATGTGGATTATGATCCAATGTTACAATGTTAAAATATTTTATTGTTACAATCTTATAACTTTTTGATATTGTTTGAGATTATATATCTATTAAATATTTATCATGATCCATGAATTAATAAAACTCATGATGTTTATTCTCTTAGGGTTATAAAAGATATCATCATGTATTAGTACCATTTTTACACTCCTTGCTAGTTATGATAATTTTTTATGTAAAATATTACCATCTCTCTCTTTAGTTAGAAATTTATTATATTGAAAAACTATATATTAAAAAAATACTTCAAATGTTTTTTGAAGCTCATTTTTAATGAAAAAATTTTCAAAATTTTTGTTAAGTTATAAAATATTCCTTTATAATTTTTCAAATTTATTTTAAATTAAATGGTTTTCAAAATTTCATTAATAATTATTTATAAGTCATCAATTTATTTTATATAAGATTTATTTAAAACATTTCAAAGATTATTTCATGAGTTTTTAAGTAATAATTTTTTCAAAATATGTTAATGATTTCGTTATATTTTTTCAATGTTTTTTTAAATGAAATTATTTTCATAAATCTTTTAATATTTCTATAAAATATTTTAAATTGTTTACAATGAAATAAGTTATTAAAATGATTTGAATCATATATTATATGTTTGCAAAGAAAAATTGACTACAAAAAGCTTTCATGATTGTTTTAAAAGTTTTCAAGGAAAAAGGTTTTCACAGTTATTTCAAGCCATCTATCTTTGTTTTCAAAGTATTTTCAATGAAATAGAATTCAAAAAAAAAAGATTATTTAAAAATACTATTCCAAAAAATAAAGTATATTTTCCTCAAGAAATGTTTTCAAAATATATTTCAAAATAATTTTCCATCTATTATGAAAACTTTTGAGGTTAATAAATCCCTTTTATGAAATTATACAAAGGTTTAATTAATATAATGTCATTAATAGTTTATGTTTTGATGTAATAATTATTAGGACACCTGGTTTAGTTCCATGAGTTATATTTATTTGAAACACCGCTATTTTCATGGGATTTTTTTTGATCAAGTGATTTTGAAAAAATATGTTTTCCATATATTATGACGTGATGAAATGTTAATGATAACAATATTATTTCGTGGGCTGTTATATAATGTTTATTAATCCCATTTCTTTTCATGTGATATGATATTATGAATTTTTTGTTTCACATACATATATGATTTTGTTATGTGATGGGTATGACCTATATCTCATTTTAATGCATTGGGTAATGATGAATGACTCATGTGTATGAATTTTGTACATGAACCAAATTACATGTTCAAAAAATTATCCATGGACCTGGTTTATTTTTTATATATTTATACCTGAACTAGATAACATGTTAAAAAATTTATGAGTGATCATTATTAAGTGTTCACAACGTTCTGAGTGGACCTAGATGCAATCCCATTAGTTTATGCGTGAACAAGATTATATGATCACATTGATATGATTAAACCGTATTAAATGTTCCCCATGTTATTCATGGATCTCTTTTCTTGTCATTATGTTTATGTGTGAACCTGATTACGTGTTCATAAGGTTATTTTTGAATTTTATTATATGATCACATGATTATGCATATACATGGTTTCATGTCCATAAGTTTATGTGTGAACATAATTAAAAATTCACTATGTTATGCATAGACCTGGTTTTATTTCCATAAGTTGATGTGGGGGTTGATTTCATTTCCTTAACTTAATGACTGAACATGTTTCTACTTTTAAAAGATTAGAATGTTATAAACCAGTATACATTCCTCAAATCGCATATCTTATTATTATATTACGATTTCATGACATATTTTCTTAATTATCTTATGATATATATATTATGAACTTC
Source organism: Viscum album (assembly GCA_963277665.1). Lineage (NCBI taxonomy): Eukaryota > Viridiplantae > Streptophyta > Magnoliopsida > Santalales > Viscaceae > Viscum > Viscum album. The sequence goes on along the minus strand of OY728155.1, from coordinate 226,440,998 downwards.
CTATATTCATTATGTTGTCTAATATGCATGGTATGATCATTAATCAGTCTACTCAAGTTAAATACCCTTTTGTTCATGTTTTACTTATGAATTCCATTTATATACCCTAAATAAGAATCTATGATCACCCATTTATTTTGTTTTCTTTCCCCATGATATGAAGAATGGTTTTCGGTAGAGGTACAAAAGGGGGAAATCATCCTGGGATATTTTGATGATCTTTGACCAAGATTCAATATTGTGTTCCCATGTTTCTAAAGAATTTAAACCATTATGGTCATGAGGAATATTTTTTTAATGTACTGAATATTCATCTACAATTATTTAATATTCATGTTTTTGAAGTTCGTTTTTATATATTTGGTATCTAAGTAAAGGTTTAGTCAATGTTTGGATACTAGGATGATAAAAAATTATTGAGTTTCCATGGTATATTAATAAGGATATATCTATGGATTTCTCTAAGGATATGTATAAAGATGAGTCAAAATTTAGTAAAATGACCATGAATTTGGGTAAGGGGTAGTTCAATTGGTTTCCAAGGAATACATCCACATATGGATACAAAAAGTTCATGTGGATCTAGAATAGTTTTATCTAGAGATGAAAACTACCACAAGATGTTCTGTTCATAACTTGGTGTAATTTGGTACATGATAATGGGCCGCACTGCATAGCTAGTTTGACACTCTAAGGCGATATTATTTGGGAATTCACAAACTCTTTGGGAACATTTTAGAAAGATTTTGATTGATGTTTTATATGAATAACCTATGATAAACATTAGTTGTTATGGATTAAGGAATGGATAATAATTTACATATCCTATAAGTTACTTTTATTTATTATATAGTTCCTCATTTTGATAATTATTTCTTACTCTATGATTTATGTTTTAATGAATGGTAGGAACTAGATGGAACTATGTTAATGGTGATTAAGAAGGAAAATTAAAATATGGTGTTCCAAATGATCCAAATGATATGTATTCAGAAATACCAATCCTCATTGCTATACTCTTATAAATTTATTAAGATATAAATCATGACGAGTTCACAAATGAGGAAAAAATGGAACAATGTTCTCTTGAATCCCTCATGAGGCATTACACAACTTCATTCCATAGGTTATTTTATCCTGAGGATATTGAACACTAGATCAATACCACTTAAAATATCTTTTCATTTCTCAAGTTTGCATATCCTGAGAACCTCATTCTAGATGTTTATCAGTTAGAAAGTGAAGCAGAATAGTGGCGAAATCCAATCAAGGGTATGTGTAAGAAAAAAAAATTGAAACCATGGATTGGGATGAGTTAATGAACATAGTCTTCAATAATTATATTCCTTATGTTATTTATATGAATATGGAAAAGGGGTTCATTGAGTTTATTTAAAGAGATGATGAATCTTTTAGTACATATGCGGCTAATTACTAAAATACATCCATGGTATGATTTTGGTTTTATCATCCAAGTCGTATGTAAAATGATATGTTCTTCAATTTCTTAGAGACAATTCTTAGAAGGGTTTTGGTAATATAAATATGTATTCGATATAAAGGGATTGTTTTTTATGTAATAAAAGTTGATATAGAGGGTGGAGTTTCATATAAATATTATGGTTTTGACAAGAATAGGAAAATTTGTTCAAATGCGGAATCACAATACCACAGAGAGATTAATAAAATTCAGAAAACCGCATGAAAAAACTATGGGAAATATAAATTAGTATAATGCCTAAAATGATCAAGAATGGGTGTCATGTGTTGGAAGTGTAACCACTGAGAAAAAGAATATGGAAGTGATGATATCAATAAATTCAACAAAATGAGTTGTGAGGAAGCTAAACTGAATGAACCACCCACACTTCATTGTTTCAAGTACATGGTATTTGGAATTATGTGAATAAATGACCCCATCTAAGGGATAATATATATTGTAGGACAGAACAACATCTAAAAAAAAGTATAAAGAGAAAACATATGAAATCAAAATATATGAAGTGAATAAAAAAAATCAACGGAAAACATATCCCCCCTTGTTTTGATATTCATGCGTGATTTTGTATAAATAATCACTATAATAATCTTTTTTATTATCATTTTCTGAAGTTTCATATAATTATATCCCTCTAAATGTATTTTGGAATAATAAAACGTCATGTAATGTTCCATCGGAGGATAGATGAACCCATTTATCTAACAAAAACACTTTTTGGTTTAGGAAAAGATATTATTTAAGTAATAAATCGTTAATTATATTTAGAAATGGTTACATGTATAACAATTAATAAAATTATTAAGTTAAACTTCAGATAAATTTAATAATATTAATGTGATATATTTCCATATGAGGATTTTTGCATACTAAATAGACAGTTCAAAGTAGTTTGTGAGGATGATAACTAATTATATATAATATCAAGGGTCAAATGATCTGTTTGTACTTTGGGAATGAAAAGGTCAGCTTCATTTTTAGAGAAAATGTGAAGGGGGTCACAAAAATACCATGGGAGACGTTTTCTTATAAGCATGTAGGTATATATTTTCATGAAAATTTATTAAATTTTGGAATGTGTATCTTTAATAAGACAATTTTTTTCCAAGTACATTAATTTTCCCTGAGTCAAAATATTTCTTACGTCATTGAAAATTAATGGATTTTTTATTTTTATCTTTCTTGTAGACTTTTTTTCTATCACTCTCCATCAAAAATTGATAGTTATATTTTTATTCCATGTCCATGTTTTCACTTTCCACCTATGTTATCCTCTATAGAAACCTAATTATATATTACATTGGGGTAACCATTATGTTTCCAAATTTTCTTTATAAAAGAATGTTTTAGTATTCATTTTATGATGTTGGTTTGAATGGAGGATGAATTTATGTATTAATCCATTTATAATGAAGATGAATTTTGAGGGAGAAATTCATTTTAAGGGGGGGTAAAATGTAACACACTAAATATTTTTGAATTTGATTCTATTTAATTTAATCTTTTTTATATTTTACAATTCACAAAACAGGGAAAACAAATAACTTTATATTAAATCACTGTGACTGTATTGTGTTCTACACAACACCAAGTAAATATTGTGCTATAAAAAAAGTAAATTTTTTTTATTTACATAGAAAATTGTCTGTAGATTACGTTACAAGCAAAAATGATGTTCAATGATGGCATGTGTAACACAAAAGCCCCAGTTTTACTGAATATTATTATATAATTACAATTTTATTATTTAATGTAATTTAACATTATAAATCCATTAAATTATTAACTACGAATCGTATTATGTAATTTTTGAAAATATGATGATTATATAATTATGGGATGAATTCATTGGTCACTAATTAATTATAAATATATATGAAAACATATTGAATAAAATAGAAAAAAAATTATTAATATAAGTTGTTTTACCATTTTAAATTATATTCATTAACATTAATGAGTTAAATTAATCTAATATATATTTATAGTAATATATTTATTATATTCATACAATATATTTTATTGGAATTTGATAAGAATAAACAAATTATTATTCTTAGAACACTATTTTTTTATAAAAGTGGTTTACCACCTTTTAATGGAGATCACATTTTTAATGAATTTTTTGGAAATTATGTAATTTTTTTAATCATACATAATTTTTTAATGTGAAACATAAAAATTATGTTTGGATATATTATTGGTATTTTTCCATAAGGTTTCTTTTTTCGAATAATAGTTAAAAATAATAGATTTTAAATCAGAACAACTTTGTCATATGATTTATTTATAAGGATAAATTATATATTATATTTTTTTAATATTAATTATATAATTTTTTTATCAATTAATATAATTCAATTCATTATAACAAATTTCACATTGATGTTGGGTAAAAAAACTTAGGGATGTTTTGATCATTTTTACTTTGAAAACCCACAGTGTTGTCACATCAGCAGGATTAATTTTATATTAATATATACCACTTACGCAATTAGAATTTAGAAAAAAATTATTCTGTATTTTTATTTAGAATAATTTATAATTTTTAATAAGGTAAACATAAAACTTGACCAGAATGTATAGTGAATGTCATTAAAATTAATTAATCATTTATGGTAAAATTAAGCTTAACTAAGGACTAAACTATACATTTAAGAATAAATACAACATAGAACATTATCCAGGGGAAATTTTATGGCCATATTAAGTCTCTGTCATTCTTTTTATTATCTTTGGATCATAATTTGATCCATTTTAAACAAGAAAATAATTGGTGTATTTCTGTCTTCAAATATTTAGAACAATGTCAGTACTCATTCCCTTTAAAAGGCCACCCCACTACCGCTTCTTCAAACCTCTAAACCACTCATGTTCAGAAAATATCTTGCTAATAAAATTCTGAAAATCATTAAATTAATAATTTATTCCCCCATTAGGCATAATTTCTTCCATGGAATCCATTTGGCATAAACCAAAAGTAGTAACCAGATTAAGAGGTAATATATTCTCTCAATTCATTTTTTTTTCTTTTCCTTCTCCACCCCTGGACTCTATTTATTCCATTATTTTATAAGAAAACCAGTATACTAAATACATTATTATTGTGTTATGTTAATATTTTTATTTATATATGCACACACATATATCTAATGGGTAACGAACATACTATTTACAAGTATAGTGAAGTACTACCTAACTAACTGATGTTTATTTAATATTCCATACCACTTCTAGTGGTGGAAATTATGATGGAAAACAATGTTTATATGTGTTATATATTATATTTTTTATGTATTTGATATTCTATATTCTTATTAACACACACATATTCCTTTTTATTCAATTTAGGGTAAATATAATAATTTGTTTGAGGATGTGCGGACTACAGCCCCCTCAAAGCGATGTGATTCATTCACACACTACATAGAATGTTTTCAGGATGGGTTTAGTGAAAACATATTATATATAAAACACTATAATTATATTGTAATGATATTTTATAAAAATGTACATATATATAATTTTTATTCATTCTTTCAATGTGACTATAAAAATGGAATCATCATTGATGCGTATGTATGACTTATCATTTCCATGAAAAATGTATTCCATTTCATGACTCTATATTCTATAGATTATTATAATAATAATACACTAAATATAATTTATATTTATATCATGGTTTACATTCTAGAATCATGATATTTGAGTAAGGTCAGAAGATATTCCAAATTAAGACACATGTGAAAAACCAAGCGAATATTACCCAAAGTAAAACCTTAATATATAATTGTCAAAAAGTAGGAAATATAATGTCCTGATAAACCCATATATATTATTATTTATAATAATTCGGATATATAAAATATTTATAGAAATTTTATATTTATTATACATGTGTTTTTAACGAGTATGATGAGAGTCAAGACACAAGGTTTGGGAATTTCATCTCACTTTTTAATTCTATGAGATACATGCTTTATTCACTAACCATTAATTTTTTTTGGTTTTTTAGGGCCAAATGGACATATTTCATAATTATTATACTTTAATTTATGTGTATTCATATATCCATTTTATTATAATTATTTCATGTGGATAGTTTATCAAAAGTTACAAAATCAGTAATGTTTTTTTGGAATCAATTTGCATTCTTTGAGTCACAAATTTTTTTATGAACCTAAATTCATTTCAAGGAATATGTAAATATATTTTAAAAGTTATATCATGAATAATATTATTTTCATGATATTTTAATCTTCATGTAATTTTATTTTTCATTCATGAAGATTATGATCCCATGTTAAAAATTTATAAGAATATATAGAAACAATCTCATCACTTTTCAATATTATATATGTTTATCAATGATTTAAGGAAATATCATGATACATATCTCAAGAAAAATATTTAATTTTCTTCCCATATGGTTATCCAAGATATCCTCATGCATTAACACCATTTTTCCACTCTTTGTATTTTAAGATATTATTTTTATGTAAAATCTGTATGTGTCTCTCTTTGGTCAAGAATATTTATTTTATTCAAAAATAATGTTTGGAAAATTGTTTTCAATATTTTTTTAAAATGATCTCTTGAAGATCATTTTCAACAAAAGAGTATTTTACTTTTTTTATGTCTTAAAATCATTATTTATAATGTTTCAATGTAACATTCAAATAAATTCATCTCAAAATGTTTCATGATTTCATTATATGTATTCAATGTTTTTTAATTGAATTTGTTTTCAAAAAATATTATACCTTATTTCAAGAGCATTCATGTAAAATGGTTTTCAAAACATTTTCAGATTTTATTTATATGTTTTTAAATTTATATTTAATGTATTTTTTTCAAAATTGTTTTATGCTTGCTTTATAAGTTTTCAATGTTTTTTCTAGGAAAAGGGGATTTATAATTTTTCGAATCTTATATTATAAGTTTTCATGGAAAATTATTTTCCATTCTTCTTTTAATATTTCAAAGTATTTTCAATGAAAATGTTTTTAAAAAAGTTTTTATAATTTAGAAACATGTTTTTCAATGAAGAAAATATATTTTTTCTCAAAAAGTATTTTCAAAATTTTTCCCCATTATTTTCCATCTATAATGACTTTATTGATGTTAATCAAGCCCTTCATAGAAAAGATACAAATGTTCAATTCTTATTATTTAATTTATGTTTTTTGTTTTGATTCTATAATTATTATGACACCCATTTCAATTCCATTGGTTATATTTTTTTGATACCCAACTCTTTTCATATGATATGTTTTAGTGAAATAATTAGGAAACCTATCTATTTTCCATAGGATATGATGTAATGAAGTGTAAATGATGCACATTTCATTTCATGTGTTACTATTCAATTTTTATAGAAGAAATATATTTTAATGGACTATGAAATGAGGAATCGTCTGTGGCTCATGAATGTAAGATTTCATTATGTGACTGGTGTGACCTATATCTCCCTCCATTGAATTGGGTATAAATGGAAGACTCATCAGTATAAATGTTATATATGAACCAAATTACGTGTTGAAATTGTTATTAACGTACATGGTTACTGATCCATAAGTTTTTGTGTTATCTGGATTTTATGTTCATGTTATTATTAGTGAACCTTATTTCATATTCATTATATTAATCATGGATCTTGTTTCATGTCTCTATGTTTATGTGTGAACTTAATTAGATGTTCACAATGGTTTGTGTGAACCTTATTATGTGTTCAAAATTTTATGTCTGGACCTGGTTTCACGTCCAAATGTTTTTGCATGATCTTGTTTAAATGGTCACAATGTTATGCATGATCCAAATTATATGTTCACAATGTGATGCATGGACCTGGATTCATGTCCATATATTTATAGAAGAACCAGATTACATTTTTACCAGGATAGGCATGGACCTATTTTCCTGTCCAAAAGGTGATACATGGGCCAGATTTCATGTCCTTATCTTAATGATTGAACCTATTTCAACATATACATGTTTACATCATTATAAACCAATGTTCATGCCACAAATACCATATCATATTATTTTGTTATGCTTTGTTCACATATAATCTTAATTATATTAAGATGTTTGTCTCATTAAATATGAATATTTAATATTATCTTTAATATGTAGGGTATTATCAATAAAATTTTTTCCCAAGATACATACCCTTTAGTTAATTTTATGTTTACACATTTCCATTATTTACCCTTAAAAATAATCTAATCCCACACAATTATTATTTTTCCTTTCCCCAAGTAATGAAGAAAGTGTTTATGTAGAATTACTAAAGATGGAAGTAATTTTGGAATATGTTGAAGATCCTCTACCAGGATTGATGATTTTGTTTCCATATTTCTGAAGACACAAAATTCCTACGGTCATCAGGCATGTATTTTTTTATGTTTTGAATATTCATCTAAAATAATGTAATTTTTAAAATAGAGGGTTCCTTAGATGAAACTATTTAGTTATTTTGATTACCATATCGTGTATACATTTAGAAATACATGATGTCATCATACCATTATAGTATAGAATTTTCTACATCCACTATTGAAATGGTAATTTTCAATGATTAATTTTTGTATTGAATGTTTATAGTAGATCAAATGCTATAATGAGAACCTCTAGATAAAATGATATTATTCTTAAATATATGTTATATTTTCTAGATGCATATTTCGAATTGAACACATTAGATGGTTGAATATTAGGTGTTAGGGGGACCATAATCATTGAGTATTCTTCACATGAATTTCAAACTTGGTGATATTTAGTAGTGATATCATTAGGACTAGACTGAAAATTGGAACACCACACATTTTAGGTTTCATTGGATGTTACTATCTACGATCATGTGTAGGGGTCTGTTATCTTGAAATCATTACCAATGTATGTCATTTGATTGTATACATTGACACAAGATGAAAACCATGGAAATGAAGTCTTGGGGAGGTAGTTTTTGATGGGTGCATCATTGGTGGTATGGCATTGGATGAATGGTCAAAAACAATTTTTCTCTTCCAGGTAATAGAAGAAATATATGTCAGAAAATGTTGGTATGGAGAGAAGTATCTTTATAAGACCATGGCCATGAAAATAAAGGATAAATCCTTCTAGTAAAATCTACAAACTATAAAGAAAGAAAAGGATGATGACACATGAGTGTGTCCTACTTTATGAGATATTACTAGAAGCGGGATTATATTACACAGTGCTTTTTCGTAGGTTGGTTGTCGCTGATGTGACAATCCTTATCTCATTAGGGGCCTGTATAGGTTCCTAGATCTCACTCTTGGTCTGTGAATAACATTCAATGCTATCGAGATGATGGCATATTTGGCCACACAGAATAGTCTATTCAACAATCTTCCATATTCAGTTGAATAAGAATTTTGGACATGGTGGGCCCCACCATTAGGGTCTGGGTTTTTTTAAATGATCACCAATGAACTAAATAAATTCATATTACTTGAGTTTTGAATATTGAGTATTGAAATTATATATTAAACATATTTACATGTTTTATGTAAATACATGAAAAAAATAAATTGAAGAATATTAATATATTCAAGGTTTAATTAATATAAATGGGAACGACAAGTAATGTTTTGGACTGAAATAATATCATGAAATATATTTAATATATTATAAGAAAATGATAATAATATTTATGACTCATATAAGTAGTCATAATATTTTATAACAGTGTATTGATTATTCGGGGGTCAGTTGGAATTTTGGGGTAATAAAATGACATTATAAATATCGGAAGAGAGGATATTTGACATACACTATTAATGGATCTTCTCTCTCATCTCTTCTCTCTCGTGATATTGAGAGAGATGCTCTGGATCCTTGAAGCTCAGATATGATTATGTCTCAGTGATCACTAGCGAAGCGATGTAGTGATCATTGGAACCTCGAAAGCATCTTCTTAATTCTGCGCTGACACCTGGATTATGACGAACATTGCTATTGAGGTTTACATGTAGCATGTGTTAATGATCTAGATGAATTAGACTTTAAATTATTCTAGAAACGTTTTCCAATGTCGAGATTACATTGTGCATGGATTCGTATTTAACCATGTATTTTTACAGTTTACTTTTCTGCTTAAAATCCTTCATGTGTGGTCCTCAGCTAAAATTGGGCTTCTATTCACCAAGGTCAAAAAAATTATTTCGATCATCGGTGGAAAAATTAAAAAACCCACCTATTTGGGACTTTAGAGGCACGCCTGGTTCCAACAGTAACATCAATGTACATTAACCATGGGTTGTAATGATAATAAATGTTGAAACATTTGGTAAAAAAAATAATTTCTCAACCACCAATTTATTGTTTTCATTTTAGCTTTATTTTCTACTTATTTTTAATCATTAATATTTTAAATCATTTACTTATTGTTTTGGAATCTCTGTTTTAATATTGTATTATTATTTTCAATAAAAAGTAAACATCCTTTTTAATAAATTTTATCCTTATATTTAAAAATAATAAATCCATTATAAATATATCATCTTGAATATTTTTTAAAATTATTTATTTTATGATTTTACTATAACTCATAAAAACACTATTTTCAAAAAATATTATAATGTTGTTCAAAAAATGATGATCATGTATTTTTAATGTTAACAAAATAAGTGTTTTAATATAACATAATTAAATTCAAATCATGATTAAGGATAAATATATTTCAAATTAATATCATATCAGGATTGTATCTTAATATTTATTAGATTTGAAAAAATGTTGTTTTCAATTTTTACCAATGAAATAAATTTTTTAAAATTACCATAATTTCACTAGGACCATATTTTTATTTGATGAATCCATAAGAAATTATTTATTTTACCAAAAAAACGTGTACAAAAAATATATTTTTTATTTTAAATTATAAGCCTTATTAAAAAATATCTGTTTTATGCCATAAATCACAATATTAGCATTATAAAAATCACTTTGGACATCACTATTTAAGATAATTTATTTCTAAGGTAATTTCATTATAAAATGTAATTTAGTAATTAAATATTTGATAACAAATAAATTAAATATAAATTAAATATTTATATTCATTCCAAAAAATAACAAATAAAATAATCCCAAGGGTAACATTATTATTCTAATAATAATAAAATGAATAAAATAATTATTAATGGCCATAATTACCATTGGTTATACTTGAAAAATTTACTCAGACCAACATCCATATTCCCCTATAAATACACCCCCATTATCTTTTCATCACACACTTCACTACTTATAATGGTTCTTACACAGACATTTATAATGTCAGTTGTTTTCCTAATTATTATCTACTTATTTATTATATTTAATAATAGGGTGATATTCTTGGGGGAATTGAAAACATTAGGGTTTATTTTGGTGAAAATATTATTTGTCCATGTTTTTCTCCTTTTACTTTTCCATGTTGTTTAACTATATATTTCCGCATGAGGTGTAATTTTATTATGAATTACAATATTCCTTCTATATGCGACTATTGTAGAACATAGTTAAATTCTGTTGAGAGGAATGTTTTACATTATTTAAAAAACTTAGATTGTTATAACGATAATGGGGTGATAAAACTAATAAATGTTTGATTTATCATGGGGATATTCTATATTTGTTTCTCATGAAACTATCTCATAGTGATTACCTGACAATTATATTCAATTATTGATTTTTTTATATTGATAGTGTGTATTACTTATGACATAGAAACCCAATACCTTCACTAGTTATATGAATAACCAAAATATTGAAGGACCAATAGTTATTTTTCACCTCAAGTCATGATTCTAAACGATATGGGTTTATAGTAGTTTCAATGTGGAAAAATAACCATTCGTAAAAATAATGAAATACATTATAATGATGGGTATATAGGACATGGCAGAGTTGATGATCCTGATATTCTCCCCTAAAGGGTGTCACTCAGTCATTTGGTTAAACATTCCCCCCATGCTTCTTTCGAAATTATTATAAAATTACCCAATCTTGATCCATCCAAATAAAACATTTTCTATGAGATAGTTAATGAGGAATGATATTTGACACACCCCATAATGTCTTATATAATAGTAGCATTACATTAAGAATAATAATTTTATAAATAAAAACTACATTGAGATACTTTACTTATTTCCAACAATATATATATATAACTCAACCAAACTATATTTGAATAAAATATTTGATTTATATATTCCAGACAAAAAATAATTAGTTTCATTAACAAAAAATAAGAGAGATATATATATAAAGTGATCCATATCTATATTTTTTGTGTTTAATAATTTCCCTGGAGTTCGAATTTTTAAATGCACAAAATACAAATCTCTTATAAATTTTTGTATTATCGTGGAATAATTTCTTACAATAATGACATGTGTTAATGGATTTCTATGAAATAATATTTTATTTAACCCCATATAAGACTGTGTGGGAAAATATGGGGGCTGATTTTAAATCATGACTATGGACACATTAATTTATGAAATGGTCTCTAGTTTTTTGAAAATTGTGTTCATCGTATCTATTCTTTGAAGACTCAATCCAAAACCTTTCTAGTTTTTTTAATAAAATACATGATCTTCCATTGAGAAAATAAAAAGGATCCATAAGTTATAAATACATGGAATATATAGTAAAAAATTTAAAAATTATCGCCCTTGAGGGTTTCAAAAAATATTCATTCATTATATGAGCAGATGTTTGCAGAACTTTTGATATTTTTACTTTTTTATAAACCATACATATATATATCCTTGTATATCATAAATTTATATATCATACCAATACTAATGGAGAATCATAAAAATAACATATGTTTTATAAATAGTATTCCCAAAGAAAATTAATTCCTTAAAATTCATAAAACACAAATCATTTAGGAAAAGTGTATATACATCCCACACTTCCACAGTGCAGTTCTTTTTAAATAATTCAATAACATGTGTTATGGGGTACACTATGTTCTAGAGATTCACGAGCAATCAAAATGACCATTTGAAAAGTAGTTATTGATTGTATTAACCTCATTACAAGATTTATAAATTTTATATTTCCAAATGGATATAATTTTTTAATTAATAATATCCAACTTTTCTTAGGAAGAATTTATGTAATTATTTTGAAAAGATTATTTGTTAGGAATAGTCAAGTTACTAAATTTTTTCTTTATAAATTGACATTTCCATTTAAATAGTTATTTTAATAAAAAAAATTTTAATGTAAAAATAGATAAATAATACACATATTAAGGAAATGTACATCATTCTATCAATTATTTTAATAAAATTAGATATAAAAATTATCATCTTTTGAACATCTCTGTTACCCGTCTTCAAGCCACAATTTCATGATTAACACTAAACAAAACCTTACCGCATCTATGAATTGGATTTAGTAAAATACAAATACATGGTTGTAATCAGTATAAATTTTTTTTAATAGGATAAAAATAAATTTTTTTTGAATAATAACTCCTGAATTTTATTTACCACGATTAAAGATAAACAATTTAATTAACAGAAAAAAAATAATAGTATAATAAAATAAAATTATCCAAACCCTTGTCCCATTTTTTTAAAAGAGTGTTTAAAATAAAATAAACCATAGTTTTAAAATATTCTTCTTTTTCATCCACTTGGTCTAGATTTATACATTTGTTATATTTTATTTAAGGAAGTGTTAAAACTGTCATATTCAAATTTTAATAATTAAATCATTTTTGATATTGGGTTATATATTAAATAAATTAGATTACAATTATTTATTTGAAATATAAGAAATTTATCTTCATCATGATACTTTATTTTTAATTTTCAGGGATTAAATAACTTAATTAAAGGCTTGTAAAATAATGATGTAGTAATTGTTTAATTAATTGATATATCAATTAATTGATATTAGAGATATAAAAAATATAATTGGACTGAATTAATGACATCCAATTATTTTATAGGAAATGTATATATTCCAATCATATAATGGAGGTTTTGTTTCTATGTTTTCAAGTTGTTTGGAAATTTTTAAAAATGGAATCATAGAATAGTTTAATAATCGACAAAAATGATACTTTAAAATAAATAACATTTTATTTAATGATATTTAATTAAATAAAATATAAGGTTCAAGAAACCAATTAGGATAGCGTTAATGATGTCATAAATGAGCTAATTGGGGTGAATTTTGAATTTATATTTATTATATTTACCCTATAGTATAAAATTACAAATAGACATGATCAAAGTTAATTTCATTAACAAAGGTTTCAATCTAAAAGATATTGTTAATTTTGTTATTTAAACTTGTCTAAAAATCAATGGTTGAGTGTATTAAAGCCAATACTAATCATATACTAGAAATAATTCAAATTAGAGGTACTTGAAATCAAAAACCATTATATAATAAATAAATATTTTGATGATGTACTAATGTTCCCCTTACCTCACCTATATTAGGGCACATCTCATTCCATTTTATTCACACCTCTAGTGAACTTCGAATAGTCTTAAACCTTCCCACTTATTCTCCAAATATCCCTAACATAATCTTAGGGGCAAAAATGTGGGAAACAACCCAACCTAAAAAGTTGTTTAGTTGAAATAAAAAAGAGAATCATAAAAAATATGAGGTTAACGCACCCTTGAAAGAATGAAAGTACAAGGTAAGGGAATTCAACTCACTTTTAATTTTCATGAAATATAATCCATTTTATCAAAATATTTCATATTTGTGGTTTATGTACTAACCCTATAAGATTTAATATCATGAAAACATTTATATTCACGGTTTTTAATTATTTATTTGAAGATACCATGATTATGAATTAAATGTTCAAATTGGTATGTGATGCTTTGAATGTTTAAAGAATTAATCCTTCCTCCATTTCAATAATCAAGATTTTATTTTACGTAACTATTTATATTGATATAAAATTATTATAAATATAATTTTATTTTTATTTTATATTCATTCAATTTTTTTACAAAATTTATCTTGTTAAGGTTTTATGTAAGGGAAAATTTTATAATATTATAATTATCTGGTGTTCATACTGTGTAAGAATCTATTGGGATGCCTTTATCATCCATCTCCAAGATTCATAAAAAAATTATTTTAAATGATTATTACTATTATTTAATGTCATTTTACCCATGTTTGACTTTTTATAAAACATTTTCAATGTAATATTTCCATCCTTTTCCAAATGAGGTACTTTATGAGATTTTAAATAAACAAAGAAAGAATGTTTTTTATCTTGTATGGTGAGAGTAGTTATTTTCCATTGTTATGTAACCTTAACATTTTAATGTTTTCTATACAAGCTGACATTTTAATTTTGAAAAGTTATGTTTACTTTTATAATTCAAGGATTTTTAATTGATTTCAATGTAAAAATAGGATATTTCAATCAATATATTTTTAATTATATTATTAGATTATATACATCTATCTCAACGTCATTTGATTAATTTTATACTTAATTATTGCTGATTTGTTTTCATAAAATCTGGAAAATTTTATTGAATGGTTTTTGATTAGTTTGATTATGGAAATGATACTTAGATTACATTTTTGACATATGGTTAATGTATTTATATTTTATATACTAGTTTTTAATATTATTATCTATGATTTTTATAATTTCCCATATTCATAGAAGTAATGTATTAGACTTATTTTATGACGTGAGGGGCCCTCTATATCCCCTTGATGCATCAGTATGATTAATGAAATGAAGTAGATCATGTTTTTACTGAGGCCTTAGACTTTTATTAAATTCTTATAATAATGCCTTTAATGTATTAGACACTTATCATGATGCTTTGAAATTATTATATTATTGGCATTAAGCCTCGATGGTGAGTTTCAATGGTCCATAATTATGCAATCTGTCATTATCAGATTAGTTATTGATATTACATGTGATTATTCAACGAGTAGAGTATCCATGAGAATGATTAAATGGATTTATTTTATTTATTCTTTCCACATTATGTTGATGATTATAATTGAATGGATTTTTTTATCTTTATACCTTTCCATAAATGTTTGTGCTATTTTATTATACCTTATGTTGTATTATTTATCCTTACTGATAATCTAAGCTCACTAATTTCTTATGTTTCATTTTTCATCATGATGTGAATATGTATATTATGACTTACCTATAAGGGTATTATAAGGGATATAAATGTTTTAAAAAGGATATGTTATGTTGTTTTTTAATTCCATATGTATTGTAAAATATATGTATGTTTCTATTTTCGTAAGGGCTTCTAAACAAATCAGTCCTTTGAGATTTGTTTTCTTGTGATCAGGCCAATGTAATAAAAATAATGAACTGACACTGGGAAACTTGGGTGGGGGATTTATAGTTAGTATCATAGAATGTTTAGTATAAACCATGAAAACTAGATTGAGAAAATATGTCATTATGTAACATTACCCTAAGATATAATTTGAGGATAATTGTTGAATAACATCAGATTTTTTATAATGCAGGGATTATGTGGGTCTTCCATGAAATACATCCATGTATGTATACTGTAAGTGGATGTGGTTCTATCACATATGTACCTAGTGGTGAAAACTACAACAAGGTGTCTTGGTGATGAATTAGTGTAACCTAGTACATGATAACATTCCTTACTACGCATATAGTTTTACAATCTTGGGGGATATGGTTAGGATAGTTCACATTGTCTTTAAAAACCATTATGAATGATTTAATATTAAATATGTCCCTAAAGAAATCAATATATTTATTATGAAATAGATATGTTTATATTTTTCAATTTATATTACATATTTTACTAGTTAAAAATGATTCATTATAAATCATAACCTAATATAGTGTATTCCAGTGATTAACCATATTATGAACTTTATAAATTTAATTTTTTTTAAAAACATATCTTTTTAATTCATAATACCAAAATTATCTTAGGGCTAATTTTTTTTAATTTTTGGAAAAGTTTCGTTTTTTAATAAATAGTTAAATTTCAACATTTTTATTTATAAACTGACTTTTTAATTCGAAAAATTATTTAATTTTAAATATATTATTGAATTAGAAAATATATTAATAATAAACTTATTAAACCAATGAATATTATTGGAACTATTTTTAAAATATAATTAGATATAAAACATATTGAACTATTGAATGTCTCATTCACCCCCCTGTTCTAACCAAATTTGTGGGATTTATGGTAAATATAATTTTACATCTTATGTGAATTAAATTTTAAAAAACAGACATACATGGTTGTAAATATTATGAAAAATTAGGTCAAATAGGTTCAGAATAATTTTAGTGAATAATAACATTCGAAATTTATTTACCATGGTTAAATGTAAATAGGGTAATTTACGGTTAAAAAATAAAATCAAAATAATATAAAATTACCCTAAAACATTTAATAATGTCATTTTATAAGTGTTTTTCAACAAAAAAAATACTAATGTCGAAAATATGATCCTTTTTAATCTACTTTTATTAGATGAAGCGTTTATTATATTATAAATAGAATAGTTAAATGTTTTATATTTAAATTGTAATAAATAAATTATTTTTTATATAGGATTATACATTAAATAAATTTAAATATAATTATTAATTAAAAATATAGGAAATTTATCATCATCATGATAATTTATTTTAAATTTTTTGTGATGACATAAATTAATTAATGTCTTGTATAATAATGACATAGTAATTGTTTAATTAATTGCGATATCAAATAAATGAAAATAAAATTATTATAATAAATATAATTGGGCTTTCTTAAGGTCATACATAAATTTTATAGATAACTCAATAATTATAGTTACAAATTGGAGATATTTTGTTAAATTTATAATGTTTTATGATATTTTTAAAAATTAAAATTTTTAAAAGTAAAAAAATTCACACTAATGATACTTTAAAATAAATAATAATTTAGTAAGTGTAAAAAAATTCATAAAAATCAATGGTTCATCTAGATAACATGTATTATGTTAATTATGTCATAATTGACTCAATTGGGGTTCATTTGGAATTTTATTTTAACTATATTAACCATATAGTATAAAAATACAATTAGACACTAAAAAAGTTAAATTATCTAACTAAGAGTTAAATCAACAAGACAAGGTTATGTTTGTGACCTAAACATCTCAAAAAATAATAGTAATAAAGGATATAGACCCATACTTATCTTATCCTCAAGGTAACTCATTTTATAAGTATTTAAAAACAAAAAAAAAATTATAATAAATTAATATTTTCAAATTTTTTAAAAGTGGCCCTCACCTCTCTTACAAAAGGCCACCGTCCATCACATTTATTCACATCTCTAAAGCACATTGTATCAACAAAACCCTAACCAAATAACCTCCAAACATCCCTACATCCAAGAGGCCATAAATTGGGCACAAATCCAACCTATTTAGTTCTATTTTTTAAATCAAAAGGAAATACAAAAAAGTGAATGTTAAAGGACGCTCGAATAAAGGAAAGTACAAGGTAATGGAATTCTGTCACACATTTAATTTTCATGAGATATAATACATTATTTCTACCTATATCTTGATTGATTTTTATTTACTACCCCTATTATATTTTATATCATGAATACATTTTTTTCATGGTATTTAATGATTTATTTGATGATATTGGGCTTGTGATTTAAATGTTCATTATTGTAATATTTTCATTGAATGTTTAAATAAGTAATACTTTCTCCATTTCAATATTCATGATATTATTTTACATAATTATTTATATATAAATTAATGTATTACAATGGACATTTTATATCTAATTTTTGTTTATTCAAATGTTTTGAGAATGGAATATATTTAATTTTTTCTGAAAGGGTTAATTTTACAATATCATTATTATCTGAGGTTGTTATTATGCAACTATCTACTGAGAAATATATATAATCCAAGCCCATGATTTATGAAAAATTTATTTTAAAATATTATTACTATTTTTGAAAGTCGTTTTTACACATGTTTTACTTTTTATAAAATGACTTCACATAAATCCTTCTTTTATTTTCCAAATTAGTTACCTTATGACCTTCTGAACAAATTAAGGAAAGCATTTATTTAACATATATGATGTGAGTAGCTATTTTACTCTTCTACAAATCCTTAAATTTTAAAGTGTTCATTACATTATTATAATAATATTATTAAAATAATAATTTTATTTTATAAATTCATTCCATTTTGATGATTTCATTGAAAAAAGTCATATTTATCTCATTATATTTTTAATTACTTTGAGATCATTTTTCACAATGTCAACATCCTTTGTTAGACATTATTCTTAATTTTGGTCAATTTATCATGATAAATATTATTTATTCTCTATAACATTTCATGATTATATTGACTATAGAAATGCTTCTATGATTCCATAATTGTATAATTGTTAAAGTATTCATATTTCACATACTGGTCTTCAATACGATTTTTTATGTTCCTTATGATTTACCATTTTCATATTAGGAATGTATTAGACTTAGTATGTGATTGGCGAAGAACACTATAGCCCCTCTATGAATTGATTGGTTTAATGAAATAAAATAGATATGGTTTTTTATAAGGCCATACCCTTTTATTAGATTCCTTAAATGAAGCCTTGAATGTATTATATTATTGTAAAGAAGCCCTAACAATATTAGAATCATTCCATGTTGCCTCGATGGTATGTTTCCAATGTATACCATTATGCATTTTGTCTTTATGAGATTAGTTATTGATATTCCATGTAATTATTTGACTAGTAAAATATAAATGATAATGATTAAATGGAATTATTTTATTTATTCATTCCATATTATTTGGAAGAAAATGTTTAAAATGTTTGTGTTTTAGATTTATACATTAGCTTAATAGTTTATTATTATTTATTTGAGATTTCTCTATATTATTTATCCTTACTGAGCATATGATCTAACCCATTTCTTATATTTCATTTTCCTAGGATTCACATAATTATATTATTATTGTAATGGAGGGATAATGTAACATCCCAGGTAAATAAAGAATATTACTTTTTCATATTTATCCATATTTTTGAATAAAATGTTAATATTAATTTAATGGTAATGCTATGCTCGATGGAGTACCCAATACACAGCGACAAGTTTCTTTGAAATCATATGTTGCACTCTAATAATAAAATAATATTATTTTAAATGGTAGTTAACGCCTAGCCTTTGTAATGGCGGGTATGAACAGAACTAACTAAAAAATGATTATATATTTTTTTCAAATAATTTTACTTTTCTCCAATAAATGTTAGAGGCTTAAAATGCGAATGAATCCAATTTTATGCATAAATCATGTAATATTCATTAAAGGGTCGATTAACCTCCTTTTGATGGAGAAGCCTTTTTAAATATAATTTTGAAGATTTTATATGTTATATTTGACAAAATCAAATCTTTCTTCAGAATATAGACATCAAAATTTACTTTCTGTAAATTTTTGTTATTTTTCCGATAAAGATTTGTTTTAGTGAAAATGTTGTATTTTATTCCAAACCCTCTATTTAATCTAATTTAGTTATATGATTAGATCATCTTTTGAATTTTTTTAAATTTCAATTAGAATATATTTTTACCATTTAATCCAATGGTGGTCATTGGAATTAATTTCACTTTGAAATTGGACGTAAACTAGTGTCAATATTTTAATAGATATTGTTTCTTAAAAACAGGCTATTTGTTTTGACAGCGGGAATTAATTATTAAATTAAATAAGGAAACTTTTATTTTTTGAATTTTGTAAAATAGACATCATTTTTGAATTCAGAATATCAAATATATCTTAGGGTGAATTTTTGGTATTTTTCTAAAAAACAACATTTTTGATGAACAGTGAAACCACTAAATGGTAGATAAAAAACCGATTTTTTGTTTAAATAAATATTTACCTCTTCTGTGATTTTAATTTAAAAAAAACTGACATTATTTGTTGTCATTAGGATGTAAAATGAGGTTTAATGGGATTAAAATAATTTTTTGGTGAATAGTAACTTTTAAGTTTTATTATTCGTGATTAAAGATAATTAGTGTAATTTAAGGTAAAGATAATGTTATAATAATATTAAATGACCTTGACACATGTCCTACCCTTATTGGATGAGTCATAGAAAACCATGAAAGTCCATGGGTAAATTTGGGGACCCCATGGAGCCACATTGGTAAGAAAATGACATTAATAACTTTTAATTTAAAGTTAAAAATAAAATGTCACAAACATGTATTGATTTACTAAAACATTTTTGCATAGGGTTATACAAGTCATATTTTTTACTATAAATATCCATTATAAATATAAAAATATTTCCTAAATCATATTATTATTTTTATAATTTTTATACATTAAATAAATTAATTTATTTATGACACCATGAAGATGCAGTGATTAACTCTTTAATAAAGGATTTAAATAAAATGAGGAGATAAGGTAAAATATAAAACATAGACTAGTCATATACCTATTGGATGGGTGGAATTATAATCCTTATTACCTTATCCTAGAAATATATAATTTTGGTACCTTTAATATCCGAAAACCATTTTATAATAAAGTAGCTTTTCAAGACATTCAAGAGTGCCCATCCTCCCTCTTATATAAGGACCCCACCTCTACCCTCTTACCCAAACCTATCAAGCCTTTGGATCGACCAAAATCTTCTCATTTTATCTCTCTACATCCCTCTCTTCATCCTTGGAGTCTTACCTTTTGCATAAATCTCTTCAATAAACCCTTTTGGTTCAAACCAAGTGGAGTTACCCGATTTAAATGTAATGTCTTCACTTGTGTTCTTTTGTTTTATTTTGCTTCTCCAACCCCCTAAACTATTTTGATTCATTTATTTTGTATCAAAAACCAGTATCTAAAATATACTAGGATTTCTTATGTGAATTATTAGAGCTACACATACACACACCACCGTCTAATGGTTAAAGAACATACTCTTTCTATCGATGGTGAATTACTACCTCACGAAACGATGATTGTTCAATATTCTCTTTACACCTTTAGTGGTGGGAATTATGATGTTACTGTATTTTATATATGATATATATGGTGTTTATGTTTTTTATATGATTCTGTATTTTATATTTAAAACATACCATTATGCTTTTCATGTTGTGCAAATGCGATAATCTCATACGAGGATGTCTGGACTACCGCCCCCTCAAAGGATGTGACTCGGTCATGCAATACATGGAATGTATAAATAGTGAAATTAATGAACATATGTGACCTATATAAAATATATATTATACTTGAATTATAATTTATGTATCTCTCTCATCTATCTTTAATTACATTAATGTGTCAAAGAAATGAATGTAGAGTTCATGCGTACGTACGGCCTACCATCTCCATTAACTGTGCATTTCATTTCTTTTTATCTTATAATATTATGGAATAAGTATAAAAAAAATATATACTGGATATATATTATATTTAAATCATCAAAACTATTCTAGATATGATGTACATACAACTACATTGACAATTCTTTTAAAACAAGATCATTTTTGACTCATGTACCAAACATCGACAAAACGTATGATACGAACTCACATAATTTACTAATTATTATTACATTATAATATATGATATTAATTGAATATTAAAAAATAAATTATTTCCTTATGAAAATATAAATTTACCAAAGTTTATTATTCAGGAATATAAAGAAATGAACAAGTCATGTCGGACTTGAGGTAAGGGATCCTACCACTCTCTTTCTTTTTAAGTGCTCTCTTTTATGTCGTTTCATTTAAGCTCCTATTTCTTAGTTGGGGGATGTTATTTTATATTCCTATTACTGTAATTTCTATTTTCATATGATGATAGACCCTATTTTATTTCATCAATCCATTTTTTGGACATTTTATGTGGTGTCGTTAGGCTGCCGAGTTTTCGTAATGGGGTTTTCATCTCACTTTTATTTCTGTGAGATTTGTGCTACAATTGCCACCTTTTCCTTTGAGTGTTATATGTACTACCCATTATTCTACTATTTGTGTAATATAATTTCAATTATGAGTACATACATCAGTGTTCTATAGTCCTTCTTTAATGGGGAGTACGTTTTGACAGTTACCCAAGTCGGTAAGGGAACCTTTCACCCTCTTATTTTTAAAAGACTTCTTTTTGTTTTTTCTTTTAAATTACATATTCTTATGATGGGATTTGTTCTTATATATCTTTATTTCTGTAAATTTTATATTCATGTGAGAGATACCCATTATCTCTCTCATCAACTATATTTCTAAAATTTGATGTTACATCCTTAGTCAAGCAAATTTTTGAAGAGGAACTTCTTAACCCAATTCCAATTCTTTTGGTTAAACCTAAACTTCTTGATTTTGTTGTGATATGAATATGTGTGGATTAAATATTATTGTTTTAAACTTAGTAGCCACTTATATTTGGTGTATTTATATTAGTCACACATAATTATGTCATTTCATTATCCTTACTCTAATGGCATGATCTTTGATTGGGATTACAACTCAATTTCTTCTCATTGAGACATTTCATTATGATATGAACTTTTATTCTTTTATAAAGTGTATATAAATCCCCTTTGACTTTCCATATCCATATTATGTCTATACTCTTGTCATTTAAATGTGTTGAAAATGGACTACTTTCATGTGGATTATTATTTAAATGTTCAAAATGGAAAAGAACTCTTTTATTAAAACATTGTTTTATATTGATTTAAAGATTTATTATTTTAAACATTTACCATCCATGTCCTTGTTTTAAAAATGGTTTTAAGGATTTATTTATATGGACATGAATTTTTTAAAACCATTTCAAAAGTTACGAAGTGGTATGGGACACTTTGATTTTAAAATATCTTTTAAATGTCTTATTTCAATATTTTCAAAGTATAATGGGATTTTTCTCTCATAGAGTTTTAATGATTTTATTAGATGTTTTTATTTATGATAATTTCATGATTTTATATCTTGTGATTGAACTGTGTAAATTTTATGTTTCTTTTATGCATATTTTAAGTGTTAGGATTATGTTATGGTTCTTGGACACTGTTTATGAAATCGGGTGATTCTGTGATAAACTAAGTGCGGGTGAGCCCGATACAGCTCTCCAATGCATTGTGTAACGCGAAGGGGTTAAGCATTATGGTTTCTCTGAAGAGATTTATGGAATACAATGTGATGTGTATTCCAAACGTAACCATGAGGGTTACTCCCTACGTAAAAATGTTATGAATGCCTCAAGTTACCTTTATGTATTATGATTTCTTTGATTTATTCATAAATCTTATGATTTCATGAGGTATGTTAATGTGCTTATGTTTTATGAGTAAAGTATGATTTCATTGATTCTAATGTATACATTTACTAATGTTTCCTTTTCGTATTTTTATATCCCTTACTGAGATTTTTATGCTCATCCCATGTTTTTGAAATGATTTTCACAGGTCAATGGAAAGGTACATGATATGATGATATTGTCAAGGAAGTGTCAGGAAAGAATCCATGTTTGAGTTTAAATATGTTTATATTGATGGGGAAAAATGAATACTATATTTTATGTAACCACTTTGTTTAAATGAGGAATGTAATGCATGATTTATGATCTTATTCTCTAAAATTGTAAACCTGAAAAGATCCTCAATTTGAATTCTTGAAATAACTAAAGATTAATTAAGGTTTAAGTCTGGGTCCTTATAGTTGGTATCAATGGTCGGTTTAGATAACTTTACATGTTAGAGTGTTGTTTAAGCATAAGTGATAAGTTTTTTATAACCACAATTGTTGTTATATTAGATAGAGTCATTGTTATTTTTGAATGTTTGAATGAGTTTGAGATAACATGGATAAGTATATCATAGTGTTTATCAACCGCTTTAATACATGATGATTTTTTGGATATACTCACATTGAACATTTAGGTTTTAGTAAATTGATGGATCTAGTAGGCACCAATGTGACAATGGGTTTGAAGGAAACTCTGGTGGTTCTCTGATTAAGAGGCTGGATGAAATGGGGGATTCAATGATAATTCTCGTGGTTATTCTAAACCAACTATCATGAGTCATGATCAACCACTTGAACCTTGGTGAGTTCTCTAATGCATCTTGTATGAGAGAACCAACTCGATGTGGAAGTTCAGGTGATAATTATAAAGGTAACCATTAGGGTTTATATGATCCTTACTTTTGAGGTAATTATGGGTTATTATATGTTATGATGGAAAATGAAAGGAACGAGATAATCTCGAGGTTAAAAGATTTTATGATTATTTTTGAAGATTTTATCTCGTTTGGGGAATGTTTTAAGAATTATATAGTTTTGGAAAAAGGTTAACACAAAGAACGTGTGACAACTCGTCACGTCAGACAAAGCTGCGGGAATCGAACCCACAACCAAAGTGCGACTGGTATTTATCACATACAATAGGACTACGTGAAGTCCCTGGTTAGTTTGACTAATCCATTTTAGTTAGATGGTTTTATGAATCAATAGTAAGTTTATTTTGGGTTATCTATGGAAATTATTAACCTCTCATGGAAGATATGTGATTATGTTAATTACTTTTCAATATGATACTTTATGATAAAGTGATGTTATTTAGATATAAATGATAATTTTTACCTTGGAAGACAATGCGATTAAATCCTTCAAATATTTGGGTTTCAATCTTAATTTGGTTTACTTTTATGAATTTTATGGAAGAATTGTTTATTGAACGATCTTCGTTGAAATTTAGGTTTTGATGTACAAATTTTGGAGATTAATAATAGATTTTCTTTTTTATAAAGGATTATACATTTGTGGATTATCCGATCTTGTTCTAAGAATTTTGGTTTTGGTTAAGGTCTAATGAAATGGGATATATATAGTTCTCTTTTTTGGATTAGGTGATTCTCTAGAAGGTGATTATAGCTCTCTTAAAGTGAGAAAGGCATCCTAAATATGAGTATTTTGGATAAAATGTGCTTTTGGGTAAGAAATATAGTATGAGATGAGAGTCTACACGACAAGTAAGTATGTTTCCTTATGACTTAGTTAGGATCAAAAATTAATTCCTCAATGAAAAGTAACTTAAAAACAAAAATGTTGTCTGTTAACTTTTCCTACCGGGGAATCAAATACCGTTTAACCCATCACTAGTTTGTGATTTTCTGCTGGTTAACATTCTCCTAAACATATTTTCTATCACTCTCCCTAAAAACATGACCCTTTGTTTTTTCTTCCATATAGATTTTTTCCTACATGGAATCCTAGTATGGGATAACCCGTGTGTCCTTTGTACTTCCCTTTCTTTCTTTTAAAGTGACAGTTTAATTTACTCCTTTTTCGATGTAGGGCTTTCAATGAATTTTCCAAGACCAATTTTACAAATTGTGAGGACGCAATTCCCAAAAGGGGGTAAGGATGTAACATCCCAGGTAAATAAAGAATATTACTTTTTCATATTTATCCATATTTGTGAATAAAATGTTAATATTAATTTAATGGGAATGCTATGCTCGATGGCGTACCCAATACGCAACAACGAGTTTCATTGAAATCGTATGTTGCACTCTAATAATAAAATTATGTTTTTTTAATGGTTGTTAATGCTTAACCGTTGTAATAGAGGGAATAAACAGACCTAACTACAAAATGATTATATATTTTTGTCAAATATTTTTACTTTTTTTCAATAAATGTTAGAGGCATAAAATGCGAATGAATCCAATTTTAAGCATAAATATTCGAATATTATTTAAATGGTCGATTAACTGCCTTTTGATGGAGAACCCTTTATAAATATAATTTTGAATATTTTATATGTTATATTTGAATAAATAAAATCCTTATTTAGAATCTAGAGATCAAAATTTACTTTGTGTAAATGTTTTTTATTTTTCCAACAAATATCCATTTTATTGAAAATGTTGTATTTTAATTCAAAACCTATTTTTGAATATAATTTATTTAAATTATTAGATGATGTTTTAAATTTATTTTAAAGTGAAATTAGAATATATTTTTACCATTTAATCCAATAGTGGTCATTGAATTAATTTCACTTTGAAATTGGACTTAAACTACTGTCAATATTTTAACAGATATTGTTTCTTAAAAACACACTATTTGTTTCGACAGTGGGAATTAATTATTAAATTAATTAATGAAACTTTTTTTTTTATTTTTTAAAATATAGATTTAATTTTAATTCTGAATATCAAATATATCTTAGGGTGAATATTTGGTATTTTTCTGAAAACATCAATTTTTTATGAATAGTGAAACCACTAAGTGGTATTAAAAAAAATTGATGTTTCATTTAAATGAAACTTTACAACTTATGTGATTTGAATTTCAAAAATACGACATAAATCGTAGTCATTAATATGTAAAATGTGGTTCAATGGGATTAAAATAATTTTTTGGTGAATAGTATCTTTAATGTTTTATTATTCATGATTAAAGGTAATTAGTGTAATTTAATGTAAAGATAATGTTATAATATTATTAAATGAATTTTACACATGTCCCACCATTATTAGATGAGTCATGGCCGACCAAAACAATACATGGGTCAACATGGGGACCCCATGGAGCCACTTTGTTAGGAAAATGACATTAATAACTTTTTATTTAAAGTTAAAATAAAAATGCCAAAAACATGTATTGTTTTACTAAAACAATTTTTACATGGGGTTATACAAGTCATATTTTTTACTATAAATATCCATTAGAAAGATAAAACGATTTCCTACATCATAGTATTTTTTTAAAATTTTTAGGAATTAAATAAATTAATTTATTTATGACACAATGATGATGCAACGATTACCTCATTAATAAAGGATTTAAATAAAATTAAAACATAATGTAAAATCCAAGACTTAAACATTCCAAATACTTATTGGATAGGTATATTTCGAACCCTTATCAAATTATCATCGAACTATATTAATTTGGGACCTCTAATATTCGAATAAAATTTTATAATAAAGTAACTTTCAAGACATTCCAAGAGTGGCCCCCCTCCCTCTTATAAAAGGCCCCCACCTCTACCCATTTTCCCACACATATAAAGCCTTTGGCTCAACCAAAATCTGCTCATTTTATCTCTCTATATCACTCTCTCCATCTTAGGAGCCTTACCTTTGGAATAAATCTCTTCAAGGAACCATTTTGGTTAAAACCAATAGGAGTTACCCGATTTAAAGGTAATGTCTTCACCTGTGTTCTTTTGTTTTATTTTTCTTCTCCAACCCCCTAAACACTATTTATTCTTTTATTTTGTTACAAAAAATGTATATTAAATATACTTGGATGTTGTTATGTGAAGGATTCGAGCTACACTTACACACACCTCCGCCTACTGGTTAAAGAAGAAAATGTTTCTGTGGATGGAGAATTACTGCCTCACGAAACAATGATTGTTCAATCTTCTCTTTACACTTTTCAGGGTGGCCATTATGATGTCACTGTATTTTATATATTATATATATGATATTTATTTTTCCTATCTGCTTCGGTATTTTATATTTAAAACATACTTTTATCTATGCATGTTGTGCAAATGTGATAATTTCATACAAGGAAGTGTGGACTACCGCCCCCTCAAGGGATGTGACTCGTTAATGCAATACATGGAATGTATAAAGAATGAAATTAATGAAAATTTGTGACCTATATAAAATATATATTATACTTTAATTATAATATATATATATATATATATATATATATATATATCTCATATACTTTTAATTCCATTAATGTGCTAAAGAAATGAAAGTAACGTTAATGCGTACGTAAGGCCTACCGTCTCCTTGGACGGTGCATTTCATTTATTTTTATCTCCAAATATTATGGAATAATTATAAAACGAATATATACTGTATATATATATGATATTTAAATCATTAATAATATTTTGGATATGATTTAAATACAACTACATTGACAATGCTTTTCAAACAAGATCATTTTTGACTCATGTACCGATCATCGACAAAACGTATGATATGAACTCACATAAATTACTAATTATTATAACATTATAATATATTATATTAATTGAAAAATAAAAATTAAAGTATTTAATTTAGAAATTATAAATTGACCAATGTTTATTATTCAGGAATATAAAGAAATGAACATGACAAGTCGGACTTGAGGTAAGGGATCCTACCTCTCTCTTTCCTTTTAATCACAATATTTTCTGTCATCTCTTTTAACCTCCTCTTTCTTAGTTGGGGGATGTTATTTTATATTCCTATTACTGTACTTTATATGTTTATATGATGAGAGACCCTATTTTATTTCATCAATCCAATTTTTTGGATGTTTTAAGTGGTGTCGTTAGGCTACCAAGTTTTAGTAATGGGTTTTTCATCTCACATTTATTCCTGTGAGATTAATGAAACATTTGCCACCATTTCCTTTGAGTGGTATATGTACTACCCATTATTCTACATTTTGGGTAATATAATTTCTTTTATGAGTATTTACATCAATTTTGTATATTCCATCCTTAATGGGGTGTACGTTTCGAATGTTTCCCAAGTCAGTAAGGGAACCTTTCATCTTCATATTTTTTAAAGACTTCTTTTTGTTTTGTCTTTTAAATTACATCTTATTATTTTGGGATATGTTTTATATATCCTTATTTCTGTAATGTTTATGTCCATGTTATGAGACCCCCATTATATATCTCATCAACTATTTTTCTAAAATTTGATGTGACGCTGTTAGTCTATCGAATTTTTGCATGGGAACTTCTTAACCCAATTCAAATTCTTTGGGTTGAACCTCTACTTCTGAATTTTGTTGTGCTATAAATATGTGTGGATTACATTTGATTGTTTTACACTGAGTATCCACGAATATTTTGTGTATTTATACTTGTCACACATGATTATGTCATTTCATTATCCACGCTCTAATGGAATGATCTTTTATTGGGATTACAACTCAATTTCTTCTCATTGAGACATTTCATTATGTTATGCACTTTTATTATTTTATAAAGTGCATATACAGCCCCTTTGACTTCCCATATCCATATTATTTCTATACTAAATTCATTTAAATGTGTTGAAAATTGTCTCCTTTCATGTGGCTTATAATTTAAATGTTCAAAATGGAAAATGACCCATTTATTAAAAAATTGTCTTAAATGGATTTAAAGATTTATTATGTTAAAAATTTATCATCCATTTCCATGTTTTAAAAATGGTTTTAAGGAATTATTTATATGGACATGAATGTTTTAAAACCCGTTCAAAAGTTTCGATGTGGTATGGGACACTTTGATTAAAAAAATATCTTTTAAATGTATTCTTTTATTATTTTCAAAGTATAAAGGGATTTTTTCTCTCATAGGCTTCTAATGATTTTATTATATGTTTCTATTTATGATAATATCATGATGTGATCTCTTGTGATTGATATGTGTAAATTTAATGTTTCTTTTATGCATTTCGTAAGTGTTATGATTATGTTATGGGTCTAGGGCACTTTTTATGAAATCAGTTGGTTCCGTGATAAACTAAGGGCGGGTGAGCCCAATATAGCTCTTCAATGCATTTGGTAACGCGAAGGGGTTAAACGTTAATGTTTATACGAAGAGATTTAGGTAATATACTATGACGGGTATTCGAAATTTCACCAGGAGGGTTACTCCCTATGTAATAATGTTATGAATGCCTCAAGTTACCTTTATGTCTTCTGAATTATATGAGTTATTCATAAATCTTATGATTTCATGAGGTATGTTAACGTGCTTATGTTTTATGAAGAAAGTATGATTTCATTGATTCTTATGTATACATGTAATAATGTTTCCTTTCCATATTTTTATATCCCTTAGTTAGCTTTTTATGCTCATTCCACGTTTTTGAAATGTTTTTTCACAGGTCAAGGGAATGGTAAATGATATGATGATAGTGTCAATCAAGTGTCAAGAAAGAAGCCATGTATTATTTTAAATATGTTTCTATTGATGGGAAAAAATGAATACTATATTTTATGTAACCACTTTGTTTAAATGTGGAATGCAATGCATGATTTTTGATCAAATTCTCTAAAAATCTAAACCTGAAAAGAACTTAAATGTGTATTCTTGAAATGACAAAAGATTAAGTAAGGTTTAAGGTGGGGTCCATATAAATAGTTTATGGCATATATATGTTTTTAAAAGGAAATGTTTTGTTATTTTTCTTTAAATGAAGTAATATAAAACTTATGTATGTATCTAGTTTTCTCAAGGCTATTAAATAGATCAATCCTGTTAGATTTTATTTTTTATGATCATAATAATTTAGTAAAAATAATGCACAAACTCTGGGATACTAGGGCCGAGGTGTTATAGAGTAGTTATGAGTAGAGTGTTTCTATTGAAAATAATATAGAATTGTTTTTATCTAAACCATTTGTGTAGTGTGATTTTGTTAGGTAAATACTGAGAGATATGTTTAGAATAAACCCAAGAGGTAGAATCTACTATTAATTAATGTACATCTCTGACACTATAGTTCTAGGAATCATAAAATACTTCAAAGGGGAAATGTGAACATCATGGTTGGATGATTATCGATGAAGTCGGAATGTTTGAACCTATAAAATAAAATAATATTTCATTAAAAATCATTTTCACACGTTTTTTGTAAAATTGAAGACAAACCAGTTGAATGTTTTCCAAAATTAAAAATAAATCCACAATAAAAACGATCATATCCCAAAAAATAAGGGGCATCCCATACTCTATTACTCTAGTGTGATAAATAAATTTCATTTTTTACTTTATAATCAGATAACCTACCTCAAAATTACAAGATATATAAATATAGAATGATAAACTAGAAATGTACGTTAGTTTTTTTGTTTTAATACATTATTATTTTCAATTAGTTAAATAATAATAAAATTAATTTTTGATAAATATTAATTAAAATGGATTATATATATAGATAAATCATACATAATAGATCCCATTTAATGAAGCATATACTTCAACAAAATATTATTCTGGAAATTAATGAATGTAGCAGATGATTTTCATGATTAAATCAAATACTATTATAAGAAAACATACCTTATTATAATGTTGATATTTTATTATCTTGATCCAAACTGAAAACATATATCTCTTGTTATCCAAGGAATCCATTCGTAAATTATGATACATATGAATGGTTTGAACTACATTTTATGGGGGTGAATTAGTTATAAACTAATTCAATTTTTCTTTAATAAAATTTTATCTATTACAATTTTTTATTGTTATGATCCATATATAATATCATTCTCACTTTATAAAATAAATTAAAAAATAATGTAAAAATGATTGAATTTTAAATGGATTTTCAAAAATGTGAGAACCTATAATTTTTCATGCCCAAAAGATATAGTGCACGTGATTTCTACAATGATTAGTCAATAATTATAGTTTCAATTAAATGGAATAGAATTTACATAATTGTGTATCTAATTGTAAAAGTTTAATGATAAATTTCTATTATGGTTCCCACTAGTAAATAATTATTTTAATATCTTCCATGCCTCTTTAATATAAAATATTTTAGTTATCATAAACACCAATATCTATAAAAACAAAAATAGGAAAATCGTTCATCTAGTTACTCAATGTAACAACACATGATTTTTGGATATATTTTTATTATATATATATTATGTTATTATGTTATTCTAAATGAAATGAAAAACTAAAATTAGGTTTTTTAATTTCCAAGATAAAATTTGTATGATATAATATAGATGATAAATTGACATATATAAAATAGAGTAACCATATTATGATGAATATTAATGAATAGAATGGAATAATGTACAAAAATCATCTATTATAAATAAAAAATGTATAACTTAGGGATGGAGGTAGCTCCCTAAAGTTTTCCCTTGACTATAGACAGTCCAAAATCAAACGTCTATGGTAATATAGATAAATTAAAGAACATAGAAATTTACACAAAATCATTTCTAGAAAATTAACAACCCTTGACTACTTCTATTGAAAATAATATTCATATAACTTTTGTGGAGATCATTTGGGGATATATAAAAATTAATTATAATCATATAATCATGAAATAATTAATGTAATAATTTACTTATGAGATATAGTTTACCCCATTTTCATTTGGATTTTTAAATGAAAATGGATGTTCATATATTAATATATTGATAAAAATAATGAGACTATTTTATTCATAACAGTTGTTTTTTAATAAAATAAAATTTCTATTCCTCAATTAATAAATCTGAATATATTTTATGTAATTTGAATAATATCAATTTTCTAGTAAATGTTTTTTATACTAGAATTTATTCATAATAATGAATTAAAAATTAAAAAAAACTATTTGAGTAAAATGTTTATTAAAAAATTTATAAATTATAAATAAATATTATTATTATACAAAACTATATTTGACAGTAATAAATTGAATTTATAATTTTGAATATATTTAATAAAATAAATTATAAATAAATTATTTTTATTTTGCTATCAATTTTGTAACTATTATATAATACCCAGGATTTCAAATTTAAAATTAGTAGGTGAATATTATAAAACAACAACTAATTTAGTTTCATGATAAATATATAAATTATTTTTTAAAAAATTAAATATCATGATAAAAATAAAATTTGGTAAAATTGGTTTAAATAAGATTCAATGACAAAAAAACATGCTTGATATATATCTATAAACATATGGTTGATGACATGGTAGAACTCTTTCTTACACCGATACATTAAATCCAAATATATAAAAATATTTTTTAGATAGGTAATTTTAATTGTTGATGAGTTCTGGGTATTTAAAGAAGGATGTTCCTTTTAATTTATAAAATATTTACTCATATTCAAAACTCCCATCACACCAACACCGAAGATGATTAACCAAAAAATACCCAAAAATATCTTTAATATTAATAGGAACTAATAATATAATATGGTTCTCTCAAAATAAAATCTACCAAAGGATTATTTCTTATTTCAGTAGAGATATTCCAGGAACTGATGTATGATGTTCTAACCACATATATCTCATTAAGGTTTTATTATATGACTCATTTTTCCTCTCACCCAATTACACTATATTAAAATGGTAATAATAGTATTATTATTATACTTCTATGTTAATATAATATTGCATATAGGATTTAACAGCATTATATTTTTCTCATTGGATAATGAAATCATCATTTTTGTGTTGTTTGAATTACCACCTTGATGATTTATAATGTTGCGATTCCTTTTCTAAAAAAATATGGGGATGTAATAGGGAATTTAATTTAAAAATATAATATTCAAAAAAATATAATTTTAAATGATAGCCCAAATAACCCCTTTTACACATTCTACGAAAATGAAAATCATCACCCTTTAGTATATGATGACTATAGCCTCCGTGGAACTATTGAGTTTCAATTTTTCCTCTCTAAAATGTTTTATATATATGTTAATGAAAATTGGTTTAGATGAGAAATATTATATTTATTAGGGTTTTTAGTGTCTAATTGGACACCCTTTTAATAATAATAGTATTAAAATAATAGTAAATTCAACCATAAAAAGTGTGCTCTTTGAGAAATCATGGTTTCTTTTTACAATGAAATATCTAAATATAAGTCATATTATTCAATAAATAAATTAATATTATTTTATAAAACACTCATACAAACTATATAAAACAATAATTATTTTTATATAATGATGTAACAACTAAATAACCTCATAATCTCCCATTTATTATTTGTTTTTTTGGCTTGGTATGACTACATACATGAAATATTGTATATGATTAAATTATTGCGTACTATGAGAAGTTAATTTCATATAAAATATGGTATAAATTATTTAATAGTTTCTTACTACTCTAGAATTATAATAAAATAATTAACTAAATATATGAGAAGATACCCTTCATTCCAGAAGAATCATTGAATTCATAGAATCACTATATTCATATAAATAAAAGGTCATCGATTTAAAAATATCTGAAATAAGTGTCTTTAATAGTTACCATATATAGTAGGATAAATCAAATTTTTATAATGAATGAATTTAGGTTAGGGTTTTTTGACTGATTTTAACTTTTCTAATAAAAATTAATCATATAAACCTAATCTTCTAACAAATATTATGATATAATGTTTTTAAAATATCATATAAAAAACCCCAAAGACAAATCAATCTACTGTGTTTGAAGACATCATTTCAAATAATTCAAAATTAATCTAAAAAAATTAATTATTTTTATCTTCCTAATGAGGTCCTAAATCATTTTGTTCTGCTAAACCTGTATATGAATACCTAGGGAATACCTAAAAATTATTTGTGATCACAAAAGAATATTAAGAGAATAAACATCATAATGAATCCCAAAGTATGTTTCAAAATGAATAACAATATATATTTGTTGTAAAGTGTCATTATTAATCATAGGGTTCATCACATATAGAATATGGAATCATATGTTTAGGTAATTTTAGGAATTATTCAATAACATTAAACATAACATTAGAACAAGTCAAGGATAAATTCCATAAAAACATAACATTATGGAGAGAGTCTGGTAAGTGATTATGATTAATCCATAATCCCATACATATCATCTCATGAGGAAAAATCATTACCTAATGAATTTTTCACTATCTAGGTGCAATAAAAATTACATCTAATTTAATAGGTGTTCTAAAAAAGGAAAACATTAGGCATAAACATAAGGATTACACATTGAATGAAAAGTCTTTCATAAATTTGTTTTATAGTATAACCAGACAGAACATGATAAGTTTTTTTATGAAATTATGGTTTAAATTCTTCTGGATTATTTTTATGTAAATATGGAATCATATTCCATTAAAATCACATCCATATGATTTTATAAAATAATATATACTTCCAATATAATTTTGAAATTATTTCTTTCTTTCTAGGTTTAAAGAAAATGATAATGACCCATTAATAGATGTTAGAGAATATTAGTTTCCATATGACCAGAAAAGAAATAAAATGGTTTTCTCTATAAAATTATTATTATTATCCATGTATATTTTAAAACTTTTCAAATATGTGTACTATAAAATAGCGAATGTAAACATATAAGGTCCCTTTAATTTCCTTTTTATAATCAAAATGGTTGACAAGGGAACTATTAAAACATGAATATCCCTATCATGGAAAGGTGAAATAAACTACCTATTAATTTTTAAGAAATATATACATAATATATAATGTTTATATAATAAAAATAAGGATATAATTTGATGTAATTATACAGAATTATTAACACAATGAAAATTGGGTTGTTTAGAGAGATCCATTATGTCTGGATTAGGAATCATTATTCTCCTTAAAATTAGATCATGATTAATCAAATTAGATTATTTTATTAATTAATTATAACAATTTTATATTTATAAATTATTTAATATAAAAATATTGGGTTTATTTAAAACCATTTCAATGAGATATAATGTTAATTTTTTACGACAATGTGGTTTTTTGTATTATGGTTCCGTTGAAGGATCCCTTCTAATTAATTGTTGATTTTCTTATCAAAATGAACTAAAATTCCGAAATTAAAATAAAATGGATCTCATATTAATATATAAATTGAAATTTTCCATGACATCGATATGCATTCATCTGTTATGATGATACATTTTTGTAAAATATTTATTTTATACAATTAGTTCATTTAGCCTAGTTTACTGACCATCATGAAAAAATTTCAATTTTTTATATTATGAGTATATATTATCTAAATAGTCTGCAAAAATTATAATATAAGAATTAATTTCACTTATAAACCATTATATCTCATTTTATACCTTCCATGAAGTTTGTAATGGAAAAATATTCATAATCCATGGTGTTGGTGATCTGACATAATATGGAAAATGTTTAAATTATTATAACAAAACTAGAAGAGCAGTGGATTGATTAAAAATATTTTTTTAAAGGATATTATATTATATCATATATATGATATTGTAATTTTTATTCCACATGAAACAATTTTTTTGGATGACGATGTGGAATGAAATATTCAGCCAATGGTGTTTCTATGTCCATTGAATGTATCCTCTTGGGTTTCTACTTAATTTATGATAGATTGGAATTTTTTTTCTAAAAATATATTTCAATAGACATGAAGGATAAATTATGAGATCAAATAGAACATTTTAGGATTTCTCCAAGACATAGATGGGGTGAGGAAAAGGGGTGGTATTTATAATTGGAGGGGTGTATTGAACATTATATTCATTAGTTTATTATTTTAGATCATGAGTACCAATAATGTTGATTCTTGTGACATTATACAAAAAAATATTCAATGTGATTTTGATCAAATGAGTTCTTTCTATATAATCATAATGTTTTAGTATATTTACATCTTCCTTCATATAATATTGAGTCAGATATCGTCCATTACGCACACTAAAACGAATGACACGACACATCTGTAAATTAAAATAATCAATATTAAAATCTCATTATGATATCATATAAAATTTATATTTTATATTTTAAATATTAAAGCTCTATAATTTTAATTCATCAAGTGAAATAATATTAAAAAAACATAATTTTTAATGAATCTATTTTTTAATAAATGTAGTGTATCATTATATTGGTATTTTTTATATTAAAAGTTATATATTTAATATTGATAAATATAATTTGATAAATTTTTGTTTCTAAGAAAAATTTTATTAATTTTGTAAAAATAAAATTTTAACGGAAACAACTAGTTTTTAAAAATATATTTGTATTCAATACTCTTTATATATATAAAGATGAAAAAGATGATAGTATATACATTTGATTGATCAAATACAAAATTATGGAATACAAATATCACTATTAAAATATTATTTGATCTTATAGAACCCATTTCTAAAATTTATTTAAGTGAAGTTAATATTATAGCAATAAAGATTATTTTTTAATATATTTTCTTTCAATTAATTGATATTCTAGTAAAATTAAGTTTCAGAAATATATTAATTTTACAAAAAAATTAATATTATTATTTATCAAAAAATAATAATATTAAAATTGTTTAAATCAATAATTTTAAATCACACATATATTGAATAATTAAAAAAAGTATTTTGAGAACTATAATTTAATGTTAAATTTGATTATTTTAAAATAAAATGTTCATAATTATCATAATTTAAATAGTTATACTTAATATATTTTTAAGGATGGTAATAATTTAATTTCGTGTCTATATAATTATTAACAACTATAATTCAAATAAATTTTCATGAGTAAATATAAAACATACCATTTAAAATGTAAATATGTTTAATGTGAAAAGTGAATATTCAAACCACAAAATCACAAAAAATATGTCTCCATAATGATTTTATATGTGGTTTTATAATGATATAGTATACCATAATACATAATTAATATGTATGGGGTTCTTTATCCTTTAATATTGTATTGAAATAATTTGACATGTTAATGTAATATCTAAATTTCCATTCCTTAAATTTATTAAATGACCAATTAATATGATTATTTACACACCCAATAATTCTAATTCCACTGTGAAACACTAATATTTATTCTATATTATAATTATCTTAATATAAGCTAATCCTTTGGAAATTGTTTAAGATGTTTATATCCAAGGATAATATATTGGAAATTAATGGTTGCAGACATACGTATTACTCTCCTATTAAACATTTTTTAAATTTACATCTCAATAATATTATCTAATGTTGTAAATCGTCAGTGTCTAGTATGTTAATAAATGTCATTATATTAATATATATCCAATTAATAAATCATTATATAGAATCATATACGAAAAACAAACACATCGACCACACATACATGTAAACAACCACCATTACGAAACAATGGGGTTCAATTTTCATCATAAAAAACCTAAACTAATATCAAGAAGTTGATTATTGAATAATTATAATATTTATTTAAATAATAGAATATAAAACGATCTACATTTTCATTTACCATCAATTTTTCCATTTATTAGAGAATTAGGTTATCAATCAGTAATTTTTGTGGAGTGTAGGCACTATGAATTACATGTCATATTTTATATAACCACCATATATATATGAGAAAAAAAGAAAAATATTTAAATAATATTAATTTTTTAAAATTACTATAATTATAAAAAGTTAAATTTAATATAACATAACTCTGTTGATTCATAGAGAATGGTTTTTTTAATGTTGTGTTCAAGACGATTACCCACTCCACAAAAAACTAATTTGATATGTAAACACAACCCATCATTAATGGTTCTATTAATTAATATGATATAGATATATGATATATATTTTGGGTATATTATTTTTAAATTTCATATAAATATTATCAAATATGATCTTTCATACTCACTCATTCATTATGACAATCTATTGTTTGAAGATGTCTACTGCTTAATTGAGAGAAATTTTAGTGTTTATATTTTGACTCATTAAATAATGTTATATAATATCACATAAATCAAACAAGAAGTTATAAAATAATGAATAACTTTTTCCAAGTATAATATTAATATCAAATGATGATAATAATGTATTGTATTTTTTTTATTAAAGACTACTGAAACACGGTTAGCTTTGGAATTTTCATCAAGAGTCATAAATTAAAATATCATCGAATAAAATTGGAAATTTATAAATAAAAATGTGATATTTATTATTAAGAAATAGGTAATATAGTAGTGATGAACATGTTATAATGTATCAATAATAAATATTATCTTTATAAATCATGTGAAATACAATTATTATTGTTATCCCAAGATGAAAAAGGCAATAAACTATGATTAAATGCTATATTAAAAATAAATTATTATAAATTGAGTATATAAAGCTATTATAAAGGTTAATGGGGTTATGAAATGGGTATTGAATATTTTTGTTTTTGTTTTATATAATTATATTTTCGAGCCCATAATATAATGAAATAAGTTATGTGAGGTTTTTCTCAAACTACCTTCGATGAGGCCTATTTTAATGTATACACTGATTTAATTATATTGTTTTTATATAAAAGACAATTTTATAATAAAGAAATATATTTTATTAATCATATTTTAGTTTCATTTTTTATCTCCTTCTCTTTTAAATGTTTTAATTACAA
Source organism: Viscum album (assembly GCA_963277665.1). Classification (NCBI taxonomy): domain Eukaryota; kingdom Viridiplantae; phylum Streptophyta; class Magnoliopsida; order Santalales; family Viscaceae; genus Viscum; species Viscum album. The sequence continues at coordinate 226,401,275 of OY728155.1, read as the reverse complement.
TTTTACTAAAAAGAATGTTTTTTAAATGGAATGACTGTTATTTCCTAAGAGTCATGAAATCCATACAAAATTTTTATCATTGATGTATCATTTTTTAAATATTATAATTTAAAAGGGTTGATTTAATTTTTCGATATGGGTATTAATTTTCTTAATAGAAATCCTCCCCATTCTTTAAATGATTCCAAATATAATACCATGGTGTGGATAATTTTTTTTAAGTACATTACGATGTATATTTTTCATCAATGTAAATGTTTCACCAAACAAATATGATATTTAATCCAAATTTGTTTCATATCAAGTGACCTACATGTTTCCCTTTTCCTATATTCAAATTAATATGTTATTATTATTTTATGATTTGGGTAACCTAAAAACCTTTTTAATAGATTTTTATCATTCTCCATTTGTATGGAATTCAAAAATGAGTTTTATTACAAGTTGAATCATATGGATTTTAAAAATTATTATATAATTATTAATTATTGTTAATTTCAACTACATTTAATTTCAATAAAACTAATTTATACTATAAACATTAATATATTTTCCACAGCAGTCATATTATAAAATTGTAACCTCTTTTACATGATTCCATGTGAATGAATCACTCTACCACATTTTATTTTTAAAATAAATATTCTCAAAATAATAATTTTTTCAATAAAAGTATATTACTATTCTTGTTATTTAATTAAATCTTCTATTTGATATGTTTCACTTCGAAAATTGAAATTGATATCTTTATAAAATTATTACTAATTCTTCTAAAAGTATTCTTTGTCTATGTTGAATTCAAATCAATAGTATTCTTAAAATGATACCATCCACCTACATTTTCTGGGTGTATTATGATACACTCTTTTAATTATATGTTATGATCTGTAAAAAAATTATATCATTACTATACATCAACATGTATATGAATGATTTAATTCAAATTATATTAAACTTTCAATTCCTTATGTTTGATTATATTATTGAATTTTCCCCCTACATTAGTTTTAAATCATTTTATTAGGGATACAATTTCCTAAAATTTATATCCATTTCCAAAACAGTGCAATTATCAAATGCCAAATAATTTGAATTGAGTAGTATTTACAAATAAAGATGATTAACATCATTGGAAACCCATTTATGTACATAGGTTTTATCATGTTATGTTTATTGATGAAATCACAATGCATTCATTAGGAGAGAAAATGAAAATGTTATAAAATAAATTTTTTTCCATTGAATTTTTATGAAATGTACATTGAAATAAGTTGGAACTAATATATATTTTTTCATTATCTGAAGGGTGGAGATAGAATTAAAATTCAATTTAATTACTTGGGAGATGTATCTATATAATTTTATATCAGGGTGTGTGGGTTTTGATCCCATCCAACTATAGTTTTTGGTATTTTTTCTAAGCCAAATATGTTTTGTTAATAAGGTAGGGAATCATGGATTATGATATTGGTGTTATGTTTATATTTTTGACTCATTATAATGACTTGAATATATTAGTTTATGTTCATTTTTAATCCATGAAATTATGATACAATATTTTTTTTACCTGAATCTATTCTAATGATCATATTCGTTATGATATCATTTTTTCCTCACATATCTAATGATGTGAATTATTTTTATGTTTACAACTTCAGTGTGTTTTGGTTCACCCATTATTATTGTTCTATTTCTTTTTTTTAAATCAATGTAATAAATATTCTAACATTATATTATTATATTTTTTAAAAATTTATGATATACATTGATTACTGATCATCGATTCATTATATAATTTTATAGTGTAAAAAGATACTTTTTGATTGTAAGTTTTTATATTTGTTTAATCCATTTAAAAAACACAGAAAAATATAAACATAATTTCAATAAATTATAAATGTGATAATTTTATTTTAATAATATATAAGTTTAATATATATTATTATATGTTGTGTGTCTTCAACACCATATATGGTACTGCGGGTTTATGAGCTCTATAGTTTGTATATTATCCAATTTTTAGATAACATTCAAACTTACGTAGTTATAGATTTAATATAATTATATATATATAATATCAATTATCAAATGATATGTAATTTATGATACCTTTTTAAGTTTATATATAATTTTTTATATTTTTATTGTTGAATATATCTGGGTTTTATGGAGATTATGATAAATTAAAAGTTTTGAAAACCCAAGGAATAATGATATATATCGTGGAACAACATAAATTGTTTTACCATAGATATTGTGTGGTATTCCTATATAATTGATATGTGTTTGGATATTTAAAGGTTGGAAGGGATTCAATATTGATTCATCTAGGGTTAACAATCCAAATAGTGTTGATGAAGTATATCTCTATCACCATTTTAGTTTGTATTGAAGGGGCCCTAACTAAAATTCAAGAGGGACGCTCTAATGAGATTTTCATGACGTATTTCTCATTATCTAGGTAACTAATTTTGATGGATTTGAGCATATAATTTTATATAATTTACCTAGATTAAAAAACAAAATATTAAAATTATGATGGGTACCCTATATTTGAACTAAAGATGCATAACATAGTTTATACACATCACTTAAGAATTATTTATTCCAAACTCATTTTTTTAACATTTTACATTTATTAAATAACTATTCTAATCCCAAAATTTTATTTTAATGTAATGGATAGGTGAAGAATGAACTATGATAATGTTATAAACGACATAAATTTCAGTTATTATCCATACCTATAATCATCTTAGGTAACAATTAAATAAAGACATATTGATTTTAATTTAAATAAAATATCATTAATTATGATTAACAAGAGAACATAGTTGAATTCCATTTAACACCACTAAAGACATGGATGGAGTCTGATATAAATTATAGTTACAAATATTAGGAAGGAAATAATATAAACTTTCAATTATGTGAAAAATATTATAAGAAACACTCAAGAGAAAAACTCAATGGAATATGAAAATTATTTATGTGTGAAAGATGAGTACATAAAGCTTCATGATATCGATAGAAAGTTATACATTTATTTATCTTGATAGGGGAGGATATTTAGTCTTCAAATTTCACTTATTATATTAATATATACATTTCATATTAAATATTTTCATAAATAATGTATATTTTATTAAATATAAAATCATTTTATTTGTACAAAATTGTGAGTTCATAATTTCTTTAATGGGGGAGAATGTAACATCACGATATTTTAGTATATATATTTTCCATTTAAATAAAAATGATTTTATATCATTCTTTACATTGAATAAAAAGGGATGTGATGAATTAGTAAATTTATATACTAAAATCTATAGTAACATTATGATAACATATAACGTATATATATATATATATATATATATTAAATCAAATTTTAAAATTATTTAAATTTGGAAATTGGAATGAAATATTTATATGAATACATAATTCCTGTGAAATAAATTATTAAACAAAATTATTTATATTTTTGTTCTGAATATTTTTATTAAATATTAAATTAAAAATTTAATGAAATATAATTAAATCCGAGTAAATTTATTTTTTAATTAAAAATATCAAAATTGACATAGAATATTTTTGAGAATTTTATGAAAAATCGATTTCAGTTTGAATATGAGGTTTTTAACGATATAATAATTTCTAAGAGATTATTAATGTATAATTATGTCTTTTATGCTCGTACAACCATTTATGTTATCAAAAATAAAATTTATGATTGGCATTTTTAATTTTAAATTATTAATTTAATATTAGAGAACCCAATTCCATCATTTATAAAACAATAGTAAAAAGGATACATCAATAAAACAAATTTATATATATTTTCAATTAATTTAATAATAATTAGATTGAATTCTTTTATATGTTTATTTTAATTTCACATGAACATAATTTTATTTATATTATGTCTATTTACAAGTAAATATTTATTGACAGTAATAATTTTAACACACATAATGTTTCTGATTAAAACACAATTAGCTTAATAAAAGATTTAAAGTGTTGAGGTAATTTATGTTACGATTAATGTTCCTAATTTATATTAATTTTAATGGATTAAATTAATATCATGTATAGGTTTATTATCCAATTTGTTTTTGGAACAATAAATAAAAAAAACATTTTAAATAATTAACATGAGTAAATATTAATGTTTCCTTGGAAAGAGTGGCCTTGGGGAATGTTATAGTGCAAGTAAACCCCCATAAATAAATTAAAATAGATTCCCAAATTTTCTTATGGGGACACAAATTTATTTTTTATAGGGGGTATTTCAACATTTATAGTGAAATAAAATAATTTAATCACATATGTTTAATACTAAGATACCCCTCCCTTCACATATAAATGGGGAAAGGTTTACACTATATTTACAATTCCATCCATTTTAAGTATATATTTAAGCTCTAGTAATTTTTTTATAACGGAACTATTTTCCTTATATAAATAATTTCTATTTTTGTATTTACTCAAATCCCTTTATTTTGTAGGATAATTGTAATGAAAATATATAGTTTTTATATGAGTATTAATCACTATTTATATTATATTATGAATTATCATATTATCAATCTCCAATAAGATTATAAATATAATCAATTAAATATAAAAAATATAGTAAAATATCATTATATTATTTAAAATCATGTTCTTCATTCGTTCCATAGAATCCACTTGATAAAATATATATCAATCGTGTGTATGTGATGACTATCACCATAACAATACCATGTGGTTTTTCTTTCATAAATTCAACTTAATTTTACTTTAACATACGGTTTTGTTGAATAAATATATTTTTTCTGTCACTTATAAAGTTATTAAATCATAACATTTTATAATTTCATTCAAGCCATAAATTTGTTAAGGAATATTATTGTTAGTCATGTGTTTGTGAAGACTACAACTTCCATGAATGATGGGTCATATTTTACATAACAACATGAAATTGATGGTAATAAAATTTTATTTAATTAAATAATATTATTTTTATAATATGATTATAATTATATAAAGTTAATTGTTTATATATATTCAATCAATAAAGTCATTGAAAAATCAGTTTGGAAATCATACAGGTGGGCTGCATACCTCCTCCAAGAAGAGTAAATTTAAATTGGTTACAAACCCATTATTAATAATTATTTTCATTGATTTTATGGATATATTGTATATATATTACATTTATGAGATTATTTAAATTTGATACTTATGTTATGTAATAAAAAAATACTCATTTTCTCACTATGAATTGTTTTTTTATATGTTCATCTGCTTCTTGAGTAATGTGGTAATGTATATATAGTTAATTTTTATGGAATATTCAATAATATCAGGGAAACAGTATAATAATGTATACAAATTTTTTTATGATTTATGTAGTAATAATATTAATATGTAATACGTTTAATAATATGTCATATCTATTTAACAAAAACAATTGAATCATTTTTTTGACATCATGTTGAAGTATCCTAATTATGTTTCTCATACAATTAATGTGAAAAATTATATATAATAATTGGATATATATTATGAAACCATATGTAATTTCAGAATTATGAACATTATATCAAATATTAAGGATCGACATTACAATTACATATCATGTGTAATAAAATTAAATGGTTTAGCAATTGACATTAAAAATAATCTAGAATGAATAAAAATATTTATATTAAATAATAATTGATCAGATATGTGAAATGGTTAAATAGATTAATACTGTGTTGAAATATAATATCACGTAATTTATTTATTTTTTAACGAATTATATTGTGTGATCAACTAGTTCTGGAAATACTGTATGGTATTTTTTTCTCCAAATCCATGAATTTATACATGTTTTAACTTATACACATATTTGTTTTATATGGTGTATATGATTCTAAATGGGTATGTTATACCGAAAATAATTTTAATATTTTATATGAGGTTTATTTTTATGGTCTTTATTCTTCAATGTATTTTAATAAGATATTAATAACATTGAAAAAAACTCAATTAATGTCCTTTTATCATGGATTCTTGAAATCGATTTTTAATTTTGATAATACAAGAATAATTATGACCAATATAATTATTAATGGTATATTACCATTTTATATGTTGATATTAAATCTCTTCATAATTATCATATCCACTGATGAAAAGATCACTCAAACATAATACCACTATTTATAATAATATCTATAATCCATTCTAATAGATATTTAACATCCATGTCCTCATATAACCAATCACAGAGTGATCTATAAACCAAAACGTTTTGATATTAATTATATATAAAATTTATCTACACATATTTTCATTTTAAATCACTTATATAATTTTTATGATTGTTCATTTATAAAAATAATTTTATTGTATTTTTAATGTTTTAAATGTGATTAATTTTCAAATGTTATTTTCTTGTCATGTAATGTTTTAAATAATTCGTATTTAATTTCCTTAATAAATTTTTATAATAAAATATTTCTCTTATTTCCAATGTATGTTGTTTCCCACATAATTAATTCCATTTAAATGAATAAGTGTCAATATATTATTCCGTTACCTTTGTCTTAATCTAAGAGACCTCATCTCAGTTAATTCAATTTAAAAAAGAAATTATATTTTTCAAATGGGTTATGAAAATATTCATTGTTTAAATGTTCTTTTTGAAAAATTTACTCACTTATTTTCATTTAACTTTTCATTATTATTCTGATAGACTTCTTCATCAATGTTGAATACTTGGTAAATGTTATTTTTCACAAGATATTGTCCACCATATTTATCTTTAATTATTATGAAATTATATTTTTCATATATGACATGATCGATCACTAATTGTTTCATTACTAATCATCCAATTATATTTTATTGATTTAAATATAATGGATTCCTCTTTAAATTTACATTTTCCACATTACATGATTGATGGGAAGTAATATACTGACATGGGTTCCTTACACTTGTGCCCCCAAATGATCGGTCAGATGAACTCAAGTGAATCTCCCCATATTTCGTGGGCTTATAATTAGTGTCGAGGTTATAATATCAGTAATGGAGACAATATAAAATCTTTTGAAATGTAGAAAAATTTCTGAATTAAGTGTGAATAACCAAAACATTTAAAAATTAAAAAACCAACAACTGTCAAATAATGACCAAAATATGAAATTAAATAACAAAAACTAATGGTCGATATGTCATGTTATGAACCTTCTAGGTTTCAATATGAAAAACTCCCAAAATAAATATCCAATTATAACCACCAATCGGGTCCAAAATCACATATGGTTCCCTCATCCATGATCTAACCCATCTCATACATCTAACTTAGTGATCATTCCATTAGAATTCCTTATAAATAGATAGTATATTCATATATTGATCATGAAGATCTAGTTGGTTGTTAGTACAACTAAATAGTCCACCAACATAGGTGTCTAAAAAATATCAATATAATAAACATGTATCCAGTTGTATAAGGAATAAATTATAATCAATAAGTTAATAAAAATTGATATTCAATTAATTTTTATTTTACCACATAAACCATATGGTTTCCTAGGATACATAAACCCTCAATACCATCTTCGACCCATGCTGGAGTCTAAACCATACCACATTTGGAATTCAAAATTCATTATAACATGTGGTCTTTGATAATCAGTGTCATTCCATTTAACATCAGCGTAATTTTACACCATAGTCCATTGCTAATTTTATGGGTGTAGAACATCATTTATGACACCCCATGGGTATTTAGAGTTTATGTCAATATCCCGCATATCAATGTCACATATGGGTATTTGGATCCTCAGTCTCTATCCTATTCCACAATAATCAAACATGGGATTTTTTGAGCATCAGTCCCAATCCCAAACTCAATTATCACTTTTGGGTATTTGGGGCATCAGTCCCTATCCCACACTCATATCTCAATCAATCAAACATATATCAAATATATCATATGAATCATGGTTAATCAACATTAAACCTCTTATTACATTTCATATTATGATATACCATTTAAACAATAAAACAATTCATGGTAAAAAAATTTAATCAAATGTAATTATTTAATAAATTCCCCATTAAACTATGTTTTAATATTGAAATTATATATATGTATATATCCAATTAACCCATTATGGTTATGTCCACCATCACATCATGTTTATAATATATTAATTCATAATCACATCAATTGAAAAAATACATAATAACATTTTCCAACCAATCATACAATCAATGAATCCAATTGATTAATTATTCATTTAAATAATCCAATGCAACCAAATTCATAATAAGAATTTCCAAATTAAATTTTCCCAAGCTAAACTCATCTCATAGTCATAGAGAATCTCAATTTTACAATTCCATAATTCCATCAAATAATTAATCAATTTTTTTATTCATTTCTAGATTAAATTTTCAAAATATCTAATTGATACTCCATAATACATATAATAAAGTGGAATTAATGAATTTTGTATTTGAATTAAAACCACCTACCTCTTGATTGGGGATGATAAACCTTTATCATAAATCTCCATTAAAATAAGAATAATAATAAAAATGATGAAGAATGACATGTATACCCAAAACCAAGATCCATGATCAAACTGATTAGATCCATGAAAACATAGATCTTGACCCATGACCAAAAAAGAAATAAAATACCATTAAATGATGAGATAATGACTAGAGAGAGGATAGAATACCATATGAGATGAGATTCTCATACCCAGAGATCTTTCGATCTTCAATCTAGGCATCGATTAATCCATAAAAGTGATGGGAATGCTAGCTAATACATTCAGTAACATTCATAAATGAGATAAAAAGGTTAAGACCATGGTAGGGTGTTTGGGGATATAAAATAGAGGTTTAGAAAAATAAATTAAAGACTTTTTAAAGGACTCAAATTTTGTGAACCGAGTTTACTATACAGCATGCACAATTTTCCATAATAGTGTGCCTCCTCCCATTAGGATGCATTGTTATGATTATAAGGGAGATAAATTTGACAAACTGTCCACCACCCATATTAACACACTATGTTGGGGTTCCCATTGATTTAAATTCTGGAAATGTGGTTTTGGAATATCATGCGCAAACCACTCAATTCCCCTCTCATTATACGAAAACCGAGTATTAGTGGCAGTTCTTTTTTCATATAGCATCAGTTTAAATCGCCGCTAAACTGGCCGTTGGAAATCTATTAGTGGCAGTTTTCTTCATTTCACGGAGATTTAAGGAAATCATCGTATGTGCCTCATTTCATGGCAGTTTTCGTAAATTTAGTGGCGTTTTAGGGGTACCGGATTTTATTTCAATATTGGCGGTTACAACTGTAGTAATATTCAGGTGTGTGTTGTGTGTCTACGGCAGATGTTATAACAGCCAAAAAATCCAAGCGTGGTGTAGGGGTGGTTATAACGGTCGCCTAGTAAAATATTTCTTATGTTTAAAGGCGGTTTTAACCACCACTAAACCTTGTCTAGAAAAATAATATGCAATTCTGCTTATACTACACCACTACCCTGAAAAACATACCAACCTTGAAAATGGATCATGATAAATCATACATAAAAATAAAATGTAATTTATCGCTCTATCATTCTTGGTATCCACAACATGATGAAACATAAGACATCATACAAACAATTGTCCATAAGATGGAAAATAGCTGGTTGTAACCACTGATTATCTAACAAAGCAATTAAAATTTTGGTTTTCACTCTACTTGGACCCTAATGATGGTGTCCTTTTCAATATGCATAGAAATACCATTCCCCCCTTTAGATATTTTGACCTTCATATGGTTTTTTGAACATAATTATATAGTGAGGATAATCAATAATGGATCTATTGGGAAGCATGAAATCCATTGTAACAATTACAACATACACTTACATGATGGGATAAAATGAATTCTATATTAAAAACATTTTCCTATCTGATGGGGAAAATAATTCCATTGGTGAGCAATCATTGATCGAATAACCAATGATGTTTAAAGATTCTTAATGACACATAAATACAATATATCAAGAGCTAGAATATCTAGACATGTATCAAATATAACATTATATGATACACTTGTGTCAAATAATATAGAATCTATAGTAGAGTTTATAAGATTAGTACCTCAAACAATATATGCATTTGTATTATGCTACATATCATATGTTGAACATCATTTAGTTTTCCCATAGCATGGCTTTATGCTATAACCTAACTATTCTGAGTGGGATAACATTAAATGCACATTAATTCCTGAGTCCAGTATCAACTACGCCGACTACCACCTTGGCCTCGGTAGTATGTGTTATTATAGAAACATCCCTACTAAAAATTAAGAGGACCCACATTATAATGTGGAATATGGGAAGATCTTATCCCCTTAGGAGGAAATGGTTGAAATGTTTTGAAGATGTGCAAGACATGACCAAAACTCATATAACCTTTGCATTCAAATAGATACACCGTACATTGGGCCTTGTTGGCGTAATAAGGGATTTATTGATATCTCAGTAATTGTAAGGGCCTTATTGATATATCAGTACTTTTAATCATCCAAAAAACATTGAACAACATACATTGATTTATGATAGAGATATATATGTAATGTCAAACCAAATTTCTATTAACTCAACATTGGACACTGGTTCACTAGTTTTGTATTTTTGGTTGATCTATATAAGGGGCCTCTGCTCTCTCTTATCATACACATTAATGGTCGGATTTATCGATGATAAATAATCCCCATTATACCCCGAATTATGAAGGATTCATAAATGAATAAGATTAATTTTAAACTAGATACCATTGAATTTTGACATTTTCAATTCTTCATAAAACATACAAGTGTATGATATATTCCCAAATATGTTATTGTCGATCTTATTATATGAATTATATAGTGTCATGAAATTCAGATGGAGTGGTTTTTCATTAATAAAAAATGGACATTGTGACTTCTATATCAATCTTTTGGTGACCCTATAGGGACCCAACAAGTGTCTCATTGAGAAGTTTTTGAGGGATAGAGAGCATCAAGGATAGAGATCATGAATGAGATGGTTTCATACTATTTCAAAATTTCACAATTTTACACCAAATCTATGTGATTACAAATATAATTTTGAACCTCATCATGTTTATTATTAGATTTGGTTCTTGAGGTTATTGGATCTGATATGGGGATAGTATTTGAAAAAGTATCAATTGCTGATAGAGTGGGTGAATTTAGAATTCCCACTCTTATGGTCTAATTGCACAGTTGCACACCCATCGTACATTAGGCCATGTTGGCGTAATAAGGGCCTTGTTGATATATCAGTAATTGTAAGGGCCTTGTTGATATCACACTAACTGTAATCAGCCAAAAAACCACTAAACTACAATTTGATGGTGTATACCATCCCACCCATGAATCACCTGGTGGACATAAGATCCTCAATAGATAATGTCGGTGTGAAATGATTCAACATATTACAATTATATAAGAAAAACATGGTTCCCGGCCATAAAAAAAGGCAACCTACTTAGTATATGAATCGTATCACATGATTAGGCTAAACCACATTCCCATCATCCTCGTATGTTTGGTCTCTATAATTCCTACCAAGATCCAATTTATATAACTAGAACAAAATAACAAAACGATCAATCTTTTATCATCCAAAATATCGACTACCAAATCAAACACAAGCATAAATGGAATGATGTATACCGCACTCGATAAATCAAGACATAAAATGAAACATCAGAAATAAATAAAATACATAAAAGGAAACATGAGAAATCAAGAAAATGGTAGGAAATTGAAATATTTGGTGGAAACAATGTGCACAAATGTTATATATACTAACCAAACGTTCTCATATTTTATCAACAAATCAACAGTAAAAATACTCATTGTCTAATGATGTATCGTCACCCTCTCCACCTCCATCTCCACTTCCTGCAGACACCTGTAAGAATATTATATTTTAAATTAAATATTGTTTCATATTTATAATTAAACATAATACCAATAAAAGTTTTCAAACTAAATTATTTTGATTTTTTGTGATTTACCAGATCACCATCACTCGATGCACTACCACCGAGGGCATATCTGCTCATATTCTGATATAAATCAGTCAACGCTTTATGCATAGTGGATATCTGAGCCCCCTAGACTTGAACTGTGGCTTGTAGAGAAAAACTCTCCCTCTGATCATCATCAGGTATGGGCTGACTATAACCAGGAGAAGATGCAGCTGGAATCCCTGGTGTCCTGCCAAAGATCTCAGATGGTACGTGTCCCAAACCCATCCCACTCACTCTACCAGGATACTCCTTCCCAAGGACTTTAGCAACCAAGTCATCCTGAGAGACTGAGTAGGACTGTCTAAGATTGGCATCCCATAGTTCTTTAATTTTATCTTATAAATCAAATATCAATACATATTATCACAGAAAAAACTGATTATAAGTTATTATAATAAAAACGTGACTTCATACCCCAACTTCTTTAGCAGAAACCTTAACAAAACAACCATCTGATTTTTTGTAAACATCAAACCACGGTTTAGTTCGGGATGCTTCGTGCCCTAAACTCTGTGACTGCATTAAAAATATATTAATCAAAAATTCAATATATTAAACAGATAATGTTTTAATATAACTATTTAAACTAATTAAATTATTACCAACGACATTCGGGTTCTAGAAAATATTTTTGACCTCGCTGTGTGAGGGATGACTTTCTTAGCCTAGTTTGATGCATTCTGTCTTGAGAGATCCTAAAATAAATAAAATGAAATTTTACCATAATGTATCCAATGTCTTCTCCTCTTCATATAAACGTTTAAAAGTAAAATGAGTATAATATAATAATATATATTTCAATACCATCTGCTTCTCATCACGATGTCTTTCAACAAAAACATTCCACTGCTATTTCAGTACCCCACTAGGTAGCTTCTCATACATTTGTTCCACAGTCAATAAAGTATCATTGACATCACACCAAAATTTGCATTTGAAATCTTTCCATTCATTACCATGCATTTTCAATTTTCACTTCCGTGCTATCACATCATCAATGGTAGTGTCACACACTCAGATGGTGTGAGAGATGGTGTAGGGAGAGATGGTGCGGGGGAGTAGGCAGCTGGTGCCTTAGATGCCCTAGGGAGGGAGACAGATGGATCATCATTTTTCGCTGAACTACATGAAATAGTATTCCACTTCCTTCTTGGAATTCCTATCATTTTGTAAAATAAAATTATGTTCAGAATATATATCTCAAGAAAATTAAGCAGAAACAAAATGAAAAATCATAATCGATGCCCAGTACTAATAAACAAAATATATATTTCAATGATAATGAATGACTATATAAATGAAACAAGTGGTTGCTGGATGAATTTATAACTGTACATACAATCATTTTCTCTTTAAATCGTGTCTGTTTCCTGATCCATTGCTTCACCCACTTCATTTATCCTTGCAAGACTAATATTTTCAATATCATGACGGACAAATAATTATGCTTCCTGTTGTTGATGACATTAAATTTCTGAGGATAAATCGCCCACTTCCTCACCCATATCATAACAATATCTATGAATTACGAGAGTAACTACACTCCACCCTTCATCCAAAACATCATTCACATAATATACCATTTTTTCTTGCGATGCTAAGATATATGGATCATGCATTTCATGATCACCAACATCCATCAAGCGAGATAAGTTCAAAGAAGTAAATTATAATGAGTCTCTTTTAACACCTCTGATAATATCAACCCATTTTCATTTGAATAAAAAAACACAAACAATTTCTATGGTAGTTTAATTCAATAATATCATGTAGCTTTCCATAGTATCCCACTTCAGAAAATGTAAATATACCACTATTCTGTGTTTTCAAACCCACTTCTCGATCGACTGTATGAAATATAAAGCCATTCACATTATAAGCGTCGGACTTTCTATCTTCTTTTATAGGACCTATAGCAAGAAATTTCAAATCTTCTGACAAGTCTGCTCGAGTATTATTATTCACGATCTGAAAAAAGAATTATAATTTAATATATTTAAAAATTCTATGTGTCAAACTAATATTCGTATTTATTTCAATATTTACGAACTCACACATCATGCAAACCATTCTACAAGATCTTTATTCACATCTTATATTATATATTTCTCATTTTGTGTTCGGCCTCTCATTTGTCTCTTTGTTGATATCCTCAACTCTTCAAATAATGGATCTGCAATTTCACTATTCAGCAGCACATATCTATATGCCTGTAATAATTCCCATTCTGTTAGTGTCACATTTGTGGTCCCCTCAACTGATCGGCCAATAGTAGGAAATATTTTTTATTTCTGATGCATTTGAGATTTATTTGATGTGTCTTCAACATTCCCAACTCGATTAAATCTTGTGTCAATATCATACAAATATCTATATCAAAATTTAAGACACTCCACGGCCAAATAGCCTTCAGCAATAGTGCCTTCTGGTTGAGCATTATTTCTCACGTATGCTTCCAAATGCCCAAGATATCTGTGAAATAAAATAATAATATTATGCATTTATTTAAATGCCAAAAATTGTCTACATAAATGGAAAAAATATAAATAAAATACCTCTCAATTTGATATATCCATCGATAATGAACGGTTCCTCCTAATTTAGCTTCCTCAACCAAATGCACAGTAAAATGCATCATGACAGAAAAAAAAGAAGGAGGAAGGATCATATCCATTTCACAAAGGTTCAATACAAACTTCTCCTAGAGGTTGTCAAGCTGAAATGGATGTACAACTTTCTCACATAATTTCTTGAAAAATATGCAGAATTGCAGTGCAACAGTAGTAACTTTTTTAGGTAATAATGTACTCAATGCCAATGGAAATTAATGTTGTAAAAAAATATAAGAATCATTACTTCTCAATCCATGTAACTAATGATTCTTCAAGTCAACACACCTCGAGATGTTACTCGAATACCCATCAGATACCTTCACATTATTTTAAATTCAAAGAAACGTATCATTATCCCTATTTTTCATTGAAAAAAAGGCCGGAGTATACTTTTCATTCTCATATGTCCAGAGATCACATTTTATGTTCATTAAATGTACGTCTTTGTGAGAATTGAGATGATCCTTTTTCATTCCATAATCATTATGTAATGTGAAAAATCAAATTATCATAGAAATTCTTCTCAATATGCATCACATCATGATTATGGTGCAACAAATTAAATTCCCAATTAAGAAGTTTGAAGAATATACTTTTTTTCTTCCATTGTTGCGGTCTGATTTCACTTGACGATGCACTTCGAACCCGTTTTCCGCAATCATTCAAATGATGAACCTTCCCAAATTCTGTTTCAACATTTTAAAGTTGTGTCAATATTTCAGAACTGGTTAACAACTTTGGAGGTGGTCTACGATCAATGAAACCATTAAATTTTGATTTGTTCAGCCGAAATCTATGAGATGCATCGAGAAATATTTGATGGAATAAAAAACACCATATTCTACAGTGAGGTAGTCATTTGGGCTCAAAATCAAAGATACAAATGGGACAAGACAAACCTGTATAAGTGCTCTAACCAGATAAATCTCTATGACCAGGGAAGTCGCTAATGGTTCACATTAAAGCAACGTGCATTTTGAACATTGTTTTAGAAAAAAAAACATCAAATGTCTCTACACTGTTACTCAATAACTCCTACAATTCTTCAAACAAAGGCTGCAAGTATAAATCAATATCATTTCCATGCATTTGATTTCCAGGAATAATCATCATGATGATAAAATATGTTTGTTGCATACACATCCATAGAGGCAGATTATAAGGGATCAAAAAAACTGGAGAAATGCTATAACTGGTACTCAAATTCCAAAATGGTTTGAATCCATCGACAACCAATCCTAATCGAAAACTCCAAGGATCATCTGAGAAATCTAGTTGTAATGAATCAAATGTCTTACACGATTGGGAATCTTGTGAATGTATCATTAACCAATCATTGTTATTATCTATAGAATTCCACTTCATGTGTTCGGCAGTTTTTGATGACATGAATAATCATTGCAATCGTGACTTCAAATGAAAGTAACACAAAACCTTTTCAGGTGTGTTCATTTTCTTCTTCTCCATGAAATTATGTTTAGTAAAACTTCCAACATCACCCTTTGACTTCCATCTAGAAGAAGAAAATTTAATGCAATTTTAACTACTTGAATCCTCTACCCAATAAAGCAAAAAATCATTGGGACACACATGTATTTTGGTATAATTCAGTCCAAGCTTGTTAACAACGTTATTCATATCATAAAAATATTTTGGGATTTTTGCTTCAGGAAATGCATCACGAATCAATTCCAATATCATGGACATTGCCTTTTTTTTAATTCCACATATACATTTGATATGGTACAACTTCAATAGAAATGAATGATTTTCATATTTCAAACACCCACTATACATCTCTTGATTTCCATTGTCAACTAATTCATGAAACTCATTTTCCATAGTTATGTTCTCTGTTACATTTGGCTCCACAGAATCGAGAGGAGGATCCAATGATGTGTTCAAATCTTGATCTTCTTGGGTTACAGTCTCACAAAAATCACTTGTCACATTTCAATTTGTAGCACCCTCTTCTGGCTCTGATATATTTTGATGCTGGTAGTGGTGTCTTGCAGTGCCGAATGCATCATTTATAAGTTTTTGCATTTTATTTTCCATTGTCAACAAACTTGGGACCTCATGCTGTGGATTAACATCAATGCTCAATCATTCTATATTGTTCAATTCTTCATGCCAAATCTAACACAAATATTGACCAGGGAATTGCTTTAGTATTAAATGTTCATAAAAATCATCTCTCTTCTACCATGTTCTAAATTTATATTTAGGACATGGACATCTTATTCTCCCTTCAACGGATCAATTATAAATTGAAAAATCTAAAAACTCATTCAAACCCTTAACATATTGAGGTGTGTTCCTCGGTAATTTGATCCAGCTTTTATCCATTTATCACAATGTGCCTACACAAAATATATAATAGTGTATGATTACAGAAACATAATATAATAAAGCTGACCCATTGATCATATATTATGCATTATATAATAAAGATGATTCATTGATCACATTTACCACTTCAGACCAACGGAACAAGTCTGGTCCGTAGGAGATAGTGTCAACACCTCATTAAGGATCAGTAAGAATATAGGGTTACACACTTATCTTAAAACCGTCGATCACACATTTATGTTTCCTCAAACTACACCCCATTAACGTTTGATCGAAACCAATCATAATGCATTTTAATCCTAATACATTATGCGATTGTTTAGGCTTGACCTAAGATTTACTCCAAAGGGAATGATGTTTCTCAATGGTTTCATACACAACCAACCATTTCAAATTCATATTCCCAAGAAATAACCGAAGAGATTTATGACATGAGACTTAAAAATAAATTCTAGCAAAAATATCCATTTTTAAATTAACATCATAGGTTGTGTTCATTGTACCGATAAGGGCATATGTTTAAAAAAATTACAAGATTATCCACACCTTTAGAGTGTCCTAGTTATCAAAATTAGAGATATATCAGCCACTAATAAGTTATCTATATCATATTCACATCAAACATATGTTTGATTCTCCCCTCATGCACACTAATTAGGTTATAACAATCATAAATAAGGCCAAAACAAAACCCACCATCTTTCCAAAACACCTTATTATTTTTGAAGTCCTCCAATGCTTTGAGACATAGTTGATTATTTAATTCATAGTTCACTCAACTCCATAGATGACTCTACACCTTGAAAATATCCCATGGTTCAATGATTTAACCAAACTCCATACATTCATTACCATATTTATAACTCGACATGAAAAACATAGATGTAATCATGTTGCCATAGGTTTCATAAGAAATTGGCACAACCTGATTACTATACATAGTTTGTCCACCCTATGCATTAATGAATTAGAAGGAACATAAAATAAATTTAAACTAACATCATATTGACTCATACGACCATAAACATGATTGAAAGCATACAATGTTGTCCAAAACTGAGGAAAATAAAAGGTCATGCGACCTAAAAAGAAGATGACAATTCTTGAGGTAATCCTATCCTACCGAAACTGATCATTTCTCAATACTCATGAAAATAAAAATAGCCAAAAACACAATAACCACCCAAAAATGGTATCATTATAACTAAAGAGTCATATGAGGGGAAAAGACACCTAAACAGAACCAGGCATCAGAAAAAACCTTGTAATAAAAATGTAATAATGTTCTAAGGGAACTACCTACCAAAGGATATCTCCTTAAATTGAGAATGCATAAAACCTAACACCATGTTATGATTACAAAATTCACTAGGCTCAAAATCCAATCAACTAATCCATCATTAAAAAGGATGAATATGGAGAATGCATGTGGTTATATTCCAAGAAAACTCAAAAATATCCCATGCTACCCTTATATAAGAGTCTCTACCAAGGACACCTCTAAAGGTTCCTTTTCCAATAAATATTGGGAAATCGCAAACAAAATTTAAATATGTTTTTTTCAAATGAAATTATCCTATATTTTAACATAATAATGGGAAATCACATGTTCAACCCATTCCATCAATCCCGATATACCATGCATATCACCATGCATCCACCATATCAGGTGCCAACTACAACCAAAAACCCAAGTCTTATTAACAATATACCTTCAATATTCATCTATCCCCAGATCAAAAAGAATCATATAAAAATACTCAATTAAAAAGAAAATATAGAATTAAATAAATAATAAAAAGAGTAAATAGGGCTTATAGGAACTAGAAATAATGTATCTGAACATCACATGAAAATAGGCTCACTCGATCGCAAATAGTTATCTTTATCAACCAACCAGTTTTATTTCTATTTTGGATTAACTGATTCATTTATCACAGGTTAAAACTATGAAAAAAATATGGAATTAACTACCATAACCTATTAATTATTTAAATATTATTTCAATCAAAACATCATGTTTCATTGAATTTTATGGATGAAAAACTACATTAACATACCTCTTTATTATTATCATTAATAAGTATTTCCAGATTCATTTTATTTATCCAATTACATTAACACATGGAATAACGATTTTAATTAAACATGAATTATGTGTCAAATTAACAATTTACTTCAAATTAACATGCTAAAACATGGAGTAACAAACATTCTAATCAAATCATAAACAGATATTGCACAAAATCTTGTAAAAAAAGATGAAAAATGTTATCATAATGGAAAACTCACTTTGGGGTTGCGGTCATAGTGAGATGGGTCGTCAGGAGAAGGAGAGTTGCGGGTCGTCGGGGTCACCGGTCGTAGGCTCCGCCGTAGATATTGGTCGTGTGGTCACTGGAGACGGAGGTCGTTCATTTTCTGGAGACATCACGGGGTCACCGGGGGGGGTTGCTGGAAGAAGGGAACATGAGGGGTCAGGGGGGGTTGGGGGAAACGTGGGACAAGGTATGGAAGGGTCGTGAATATTAATAAAAAATATGGGTTTAGAGGAGATTTATTAAAAACCACCGCGAAATGTTTTTTGGAAAATATTTAGCGGTGGTTTTGTGAACTGCCGCCACAAAACCTCCGCTAAACCCTATTTACATTGTTGTGTCTTATTCTTAAATTTCTATAATTTAAAAAAAAAACCAAGGCAAAACCCATACATTATATACATAAATAATTCAAAATAGTACCAAAAACATGCTAAAGAAATATCCACAAATGGTTAGGATCATACAATCACCCAAACATATAACATATCTTCCTTGAAAATTACTCTCAATCATCTATATGATTCCAAGGTTAAAAAAAAGAGATAATGAGCCTTTATATCTACTTTTTTCTACCATGTTTCTATAATAATTGAACTATCAGTACAATATTTCTATGAAAAACATTCAAACTACACTTCAATATTGGTATTGGATTCTCCCCAAAGGACACATCTTTCTCAATCACAACATTGTAAACATCAATAACCTTAGAAGGTTGGGGTGGTATCACATATTTTTTCACACATGAAAAACAACATGCATTGAACTATACAAATACGGAGGAGCCAATCAATATTCCACCAGCCCAATTCTCTCAACAACCTATGATTTCCGAATATAATTGTGTTCTAACATTCGATATATCTAATTAATATGGTGAACAAATCTAGGTGTCACCTGACGAAAAACAAGATCATCTTTTGTAAAATATAGGGTTCATCTATGTCCATTAGTATACAACTTTTTTCTACTTTATGCTATATCCAAACACTTATGCATTAACTGAACATGTACCAATGCCTCTTATACGAGACTCAATCCCAACATCTCTGACTTTCCATCCTCTAACTAACATATAGGTGATCTACGTGGGATAAAATAATGTGCCACACATGTTTCCATCTGAATAGTTTCATGATGACTATTTTTATAGGACAAATGCACCAATATTAGTTACTTCTCCTAATAGCCACCTATGATTTTAACACAGACTTTTAGAGTGTCCTCACATGCGTGTATAGAGAATTCTGACTACCCATATGTTTGTGGGTAGAATATCATACTCAATAAAACATTTATAAAATTAACCCTTTGTATTATATTCTTGAATCATGAATTAAATAACGAGGCACGATATAAAAAAATCATTTTGGAACCTCATGGAGACAAAATATATTTGAAATGTACAGATCTCCATACAGATCCACTGAGAAGGTCCCCCATATATGAATGAAATGTGATACATACACCAGTCAATATATAATCACCCAAGAAACATCATTATATTGAATAAACCTTAAGAGACCCACCACAAATTCCATAGAAACTTCATCACACATCCCTTTTGGAAAGGGAAATTTCTATATTAAACCACCAGGTTGTTGAAGCTTGGCCTTCACCTATTGAAATGTGTAGAATCGTGTCAAATATCCTATAATCTTATTTTTCATTCCTATCCAACAATATTACCATCAAATTTCACAATACATAATTCTCAAACCCAAATGCAATGCCCACTTTGTGGAATAAAATTCCCACAACATATCCTATCACATACACATAGGTACAACCACTTGAATTGGGACATAGATGATCTCATCCACAAATATGGTCCAATCTGTAGATCAATCCCCACCTTCACGTATTTCCATCATGTCCAAACAATCTGGATCATGATATTGCCTTTCCATAATCCATCAAAAAAATTTATGGACTCCACTAAAAATAGTATGAGAATCATATAATCCAATAATTCAAGAAACATAACATGAATATCAGTAAGTATTGACATCATTTTATATTCATCACTAGACTCTTGAAAAACCCATGTCTGAGATTTCTTACTTAGTGCGTATGCAACATAGCTCTATTCTACAAAATATATTATACCTCAATATCAAATGGATTCAAATAATCGACCCACCTCCACTATCAAAGACTCAGGTCTCACTATGAAAATATATAGTTTAAGATATTATTATCAGTATAGACATAAATAATTTTTGAATAGATAATGCCTCTAACACATAAAATAATAAACCAATACTGCTAACTCCTGATCATGTGTATCATAATTCTATTAATGTGGCCTTAACATCCGGGACCCATATTCCAAATCATATTCTCCTGGCATCAACACCTCTCTAAGCCCAACCCCAAAAGAATAACAAAATAAAATATTATCTACAACTAGCTCGGGTATGATATATATTGGTGTTATATTAGAACACTTATTGAACTAATAAAATCCTATTTAAACCTCTACCATACATTCAATAATTATTCGTTTATTGGTGGATCCTGTAATTTGTGCATCCAATTTGGAAAAGTCCTGGATAAACCTCATGTAATATCCTTATTAACATAGAAATCTACAGATATCAAATATGTTGTTGGGTTTCTCCCATGATAAAACTACATGAATCATCTATAGGTCTACTGAAACACCTTCCTCTGAGATGATGTGAGGCAAGAAGTGTACATATTAAATCTATAATGGACACATTTATAGATTTTTGTACAACTAATTCTCTCTTAGTATACATAGGATGTTGTTAAGATATTTTGAATGATCATCACAAGTATTGGACTACACAAATATTTCATCCACAGACACTACCACAAACTAGTCTAGGTACGAGTATAATATTTTGTTCCCAAGGGCCAAAAAACATTACGGGTGAAATTTTCAACCCAAATGGAATTAAACAAAAACTCACATTGGCTGTAATGACATATGAATATCGTATGTGGTATGTTAGAATGTTGTACACTCAATTGATGATTCCATGATCCAAATTAGATAATAGATTAAACACAAGACCATGTCTATTGGAAAATAAATCATCATTACATGGAAGAGGATATCCATTCTTCACATTCATCTTGTTCAACATCATGTAATAATAAAAGCGCCCACTTCCATCAGTATTATTTTCATAAAAGGCAAGAGAACACCAATTTGACAAAATAGAAAAGATAAACCCCTTATCACAGAACTCTATATGTTTAGTATTGTGATTTTGACGCTTTGTTGGTTCCATTTTGTATTCTAGAATAGAAACAAGATCAACTCCATTCATGGGCTCAATTGTTACTTCCACATCCCTCTTAGGTGAAATTACAATGATGTTCTTAGGATATATTTCCAAGAACCTATCCACAAATTGTTGCAAGAAATCATGATTTTCTCCCTCGTTATCTAGAAAAAGACTCGAATCCAAGGTAGTGAGATCCCCCAAATATTGATGGATTGGCCATATACAACCTTCAAGGATATCAAACTCTCTAATGTAAATTTATTTTTCTCCCACATGATTCATATATGTCACACTTTTACGTTAACTATAAATATGGCCTTGGTATTCAACTAACTAGTCCATGACCATAATTATTTTAATTCCTTACATATGAACAATGTAAATATCCCAAATTTTATGATACTCCCCAACCTTTAGAGAAGAACACGTGCACAATCATATGTCTCTCGATCATACTCCCAATAGAGTATCTATGATCATCAACACATTTAATGACTCCATTTCTAGGCTCGAACCATTCACATGTAGGGAATATATAAAATAATAAGAGGGACTGGTATCAAATAATCAAAATACAATATTAGTTGCTATATTGATTGTACCCGTAACTGTAAAAATTCAATCCTTTATATCCAAAAGTGTTGAATGAACTGCATGAAACCGTCTTGTCCCTCTACCCTATAATGTATTCTGATTCTCTTAAGTTGCTCAACTAGGTTGATATTAGTTCTCTTACATATAATCACCATGTTAGCTACCTCTACCAACCGAACCAGTATAACATCATCTACCAGACATAAATGGTCTCTAGGATCATCTTCCCACACTCTAATTATACCTAGCTATTCCATCATTACTAGTTGAGCATGGGTTTCTATAAATCTACAGTAGATGTCACATCCTGCTAAAAGATAGACACTCTAATTCTGGTTGGATGAAATATCAACAAATATGACCTGGACTACAACACTGGTGGAAAATTAATCAGGTAAGACCATGAGTAACTGATCCTTCCCCCTATGCACTCTTCGTCAAAATCACAATTAAACATTCCCATAATAATCATTACTACACTCAGAAGAAAATCATCGTGATCAACTAATAGAAACCATATGTTATCCAATTAAATATTTCTTCATGATCCACTATGATATGAGAGTTTGATCAACCACATTAGAAATCCTTTTCATCCAAAAGATATTATCTTAGTACATAGTATCAATTTTTAGTCTATCAGGGGAATTTCTTCCCAATGTTGCATCTTCCTCTAGTAGCACTCAAGGAAAGAACATAAAGTCGGTAAAAAGACTAGAATATTCTATCACATACATTCTCCCCTAATACAAATACATGAACTCATCTTCTATATCATATCCTGATGTCTCTAGAAAAAATTTATCTAGGAATTTCTCCAAAAGTCATTCCATGCCATACAACCATTCTACCATGTCTGAGCCAAAAAATCCAAAATTCTATTTTCTAATCCATCTAACATGTAAGTATCCAACATTAACCTATTCATAAGAGTCTCTAAATGGTCTATTATTGTCTAGATTGACTCAATATAGAACTAATTTTCCCAACATATACCCAATCCTGTTAACAATAGAGTGTGGTGTAGTTAATAACTTCATGTTAAATCAGACATTATATTGACAACCTTTCATAGGTATCATTCCATAATCTTCAGGATGTGAGAAACAATTTAAAGGAATTTCTCTCGAACTTCCTCACCTAGAAACATAGGTTCGTAAGATTCCATTTCATTTGGATCATTTTTACAATAAACACTTATTTTTCTCTCAACAAACATCTTTATTGAGTAATATATCTACTTTTCCATACTAATGAGTTATCACAAATAACATCTGATTAACAAATTTACATAGTAGTAAATCATAATAATCAACAAGAGGTCATTCCCCAGAACCCATCCACATAGTCAAATGGATACTGTATAATTAACCTTAACCATCATACAAATAAGTTAGTGTTAAAATAGGCTGAAGTCATTATCATTATTATATTTCTATAATTAGACACCCATTTTTCACATTTTAATCATTTTAATAAGTTTATGCCCACATCAGGGACAATTTTTAGATAAATTTCATAACCAGGGAATACATTTTAATTTCATCAAGTTACACAAAAATAATTTTTCTTGCATTCTAAAAAATGACACATGTAACAATAATCCTTGATTTCATAAAATGATTCATGTATACTCAAAATTCAGTCCATCCCAACCATGAGCCAAGATCATAAAATATTAGAAACAACAATAATATCCCACAACTGCCTCAACACATTTGGTGAAACAAAATCTCTATGTGACAACACACATAAAAAATCAACAACCCCACCCTTAGTTAAAATATTTTTGTATCATACGTGGGTTATATAGCACAATACATGAGCTATTATCCAAGGTCAAAATCATCCTACATTTCTATCTACATTTCTGTAATAATAAAAAAAGAAAATAAAACCTCCTCTGATAAAACATTATAACATCCGAAATCAAGTTCCACAAACAAGTTCCCTAAACCGTCTGGTCACATGACCTCATGTATGCCTCCCCAAATGATTGAGAATTATGACTACATATGAGTCTCTAATATCAATCATGGTGAAAAAATTCCATCTTTATCAAAGTAGTACAATAACAAAAATAAATAATAATAATAAAATGAGGTAACCAATAACCAAAGTAAACCAGTATCACATGTTGACTAAAATAGAAAATAAAATATCAAAAAGTAACCTTAGATATGTTAGGTTAATTTTATGATACATGTTAATATTCAAAAAACATAATAAATAGAGTCACTAATAACTCCCATGAAGGTATCGAATCAAGTCTAGGTCCCCCTTCCAAGTTTCATTACATTTCATCCATATAACATAGTCCTCATTTCCATATACTATCCATCAATCAAGATGTCTATTCGAGAACCTATCAAGAAGCATGTGTAGGGTTCGAGTGAAACTTAGTAGACCACCACCAACAATGTTTAAAACTATATCCAGTAAATTATAGTTCATGTTGTTTAAAAAAAATAAATTACAACCAATGAGGTAAATATTTTACATGTTCAATTATTATTTATTTATCCAGAGAAACAACCATGTTCACTTGGAAACATGGACCCTCATTAACATTATTGGCATATAAAATAGTCTAAACCACATCACATTGGTTATTCAAAATTAATTATAACACATGTGCATTCATTATGAATTTATTTCCCTTTCAAATCACAATCATTTGAAACCATTGTGAAATGTTAATATCATAGGAATAGAATATCGTATTTAATAACCCATGTGTATTTGAAGCCTTAGTCCCTATCCCACACCTCAATGTTAGATATGGGTATATAGAGCCTCAATCCTTATCCCAGAACACAATAATCACATATGGGTATTTTTAGATTTAGTCCGTGTCCCGCACCTCAATAACCACATTTGGGTATTTGGATCCTCAACCTTTATCCCACACACATTTATCACATATGGGTATTTGAACCCTCAATCCTCATCCCACACTCATTTCTTCATCAGTCAACCATATATCACATATATCACATCAATCACGGTTAATCAACAATAACCCTCTTATCAAATTTCACTTTATGATATACAATTTCAACTATAATAAAATTCATCGTTCAATACTTTATTTATATTGAAAAATATGATCAATTCACCATTAAAATATTTTTTAATATTTGATGTTTGGGGATTTCAGTCGCTTTACCCTACTCAATTAAATTCTTATTTTCCTAAGAGTGTACCATAGTGGCACAACCTAGGGTCGATCACAAGGAGGCCTCTTATACGCACTATATTTTCAATTGTCACTTTTTAATTTAACTAATATAAAACTAACGTATATAATATATATGGGGGATTTTGATTATGAAAATTAAATCAAAATGAAATATTAAATCTACATTATCAATTAAAATACCAAAGAAAATCTAACTGGAAAGAACAAGTTAAAGGTAGCAGCGGTGGACAAACGTTGATCGTTGGACACTCCCTTTATCATTGTTTACGAATATATTTTCATTAAATTATCCAATGTATACCTTAATACCTCAAGGTATACACCTAAATAATCTAGATACCATATTGAAACCTCATATATGGGTGCCGATCTTCTAATGAAAGTGTTCTGATTACCCGAAGACCTCCGAGTAACCAAAACAGGATGAACTCATCGTGCTCAAAAGCGAGACCTCGCCAAAGAAATTTAAACCATGAGTAAAACCAATTTAAATTCATTAGAATATAAGAAATCTAGAATAATTTATAAGAAATTGAAAACACGAGAGAACAAGACCTCATTCATTCATGTAAACAAGTTCCAGGATAGTTTAAAAGAAAATATTTTACAATGAAAGCACAAACTCAAAAAGGGAAATGTATTCGGATCTCCGTTGCCCACAACCACTTGGATTTAGCCCTTCATGGATTGATTACATCATGTAATACTCCTATACTCTTGCTCTCTCAAGCCAAAACCCTTTGTGACGGATGGTGTGGTGAAGAATGGAATATTTTGAGAGGTAGGAGCTCCCCTCCTTTTATAGGCAGTTTTCGACCCCAGAACGTTGTCGCGTTTTGGACCCCATAAATGACCTCTTCACGCGTTGAGTCCTTCTTCAATGTTGTTCATAATTGTCCTGGCCGTGTCCCCTCAAAAGAGCAGCGGATTTGGATAGGTATTCCGAGAGTTATGGCCAATTTCCTCTGACAATGTATTCTGTCCAGTCAGAATCATCAAACCGAAAAACACCGTTTTGTACTGAATTAATGTCCCTGAACACGGCCATTTCAGGCGTGGCCGCCTTAATTCAACTTGTTACCAATCTTTTTAACCGTCTATCCACAAAATTTCAGCTCCATTAAAGTCGTTTTGAGCGAGTTATGGATATTTCACTGAACCTTCGTTTTTCTGGAAAAAATTTCCTGGAAGCTTCCTTGGTGTTCCTCAAAAATCTTCAACTTCATTGAATTGTTTGGACCTCAAGATGGTAGAATCAGATCCTGGTCCAGAAGACAAAGTTGAAGGAAATTAAATTATGATTCTAAAGAAATTATAATCATAAAATTTGGATTTATATTTTTTTGTAAATGACCAAAATACCCCTGTGATAAAAAGCTGTTAAAAATCCAGAATTAGGCCATTTTTGCATTTAAGCTCAAAATAACACCAAAACCTAAATATGTAACAATTGCCCATTAAATAACACTATTGTGGGTTTATAAACATTAAATTACAGTATAAAATATGTGAAAATATTAGCTTCATCAATCCCCCACACTTAAGCATTGCACTCCTGAGCAATTATCATATATTCAAATCAAAATTCACACAACAATCAAAAATGAGAAAACATCCATGATCTTATTAAAAACCAAATTTCATCATGTCTCTTATATGAAAAACAATTTCCTTTTATTTTCATTACAAAAATTTAAATTTGTTCAACCTCATAAATCCATCCACGGATCAATCACAACCTACCTCGCATTGAATTTTATGTCACTCTTCACTCAAGAGAAATAAATTCTGTAGTTATGCTCATACTTGGAAATTGCATGTATCACCATAGGCTTGTGACAATTCTCATTTCTCCACAGCGTGAAACATAAAAATGAATTCAATCATGAGGGCTTTCATCAACGGTTCAAATGACTCTGTGGCTTTAGGTTGGTGGTTAAATGATTTAAAAGATCAAGGCTAGAAAGAGAAGGTTTGACTCTAAGGTACAATGCATGAATAATCAAGTGAAAACCCAGAAATTTCCTCACTCAATCCACCTTGAGAATGTGAAACAAAACACCACCCCCATTTATTTTAAATGGTACATGAGCCAATCAATGATTTCAAGGTATTAAATCATCCAAGTTCTCCCCATTTTTTTTAAAGCTCCAGAAAGGCACAGCTTTATTTTCCTTTTTTATATATATATTTTTTAAGCTCCAAAAAGGCACAGCTTTATTTTCATTTTTTTTTGAAGGAGAACTGAATGAAACAAAATGAAGCATAATAATATTATGACTCATTCCCAATTATTTCATTGCCCAAAATTTTGATGCATACCACACAATACCCATCAATAAAACAAATCCCAATCAACGCACACGAATGGCCCTTCCCCCACACTCAAACTTGAAATATCCATGCAACAATACCAAGAGAATGGGTAGGTAAGGATAAATTAGCTTGTATTGTGGCTTAAACCTATAAGGCAATTCATGGCATCTAAGGGATAACGAAGGATAAATGTAATGGTAAGTCTCAGGATAATACGTGGCTAGCCAAAGTAGTGCCTCAATCATATTAAAAACATTAAATGAAATCCAAAGCTTCGAAAGAGAAAAATCACAAATTCTGGTTCTCACAAAAAATCCAGGTTTCCCTCAAGAAAGTGTGGGTATTAGAAAGAATATGTAAAAGTGTTTTAGAATACCTCACAGGACGAGAAAAATATTTTAAGTCAGTGTTTCATGGCCATGGATTTCAAAAATCAGTTAAACTCATAAAAATGATTGAAAATCCAATTTAAGGAAAAAAAATTCACATCAACAATCATTTAAGATCCTTTTTTTTTCAAAAATCATTTCAATTTTATCAAAATAAATTATTGTGTGAAATGTGATCAGAATTATCATTAAAGCTCAAGGTTCCTAAAAAATGAAAAAAATGAAAGCACACAAAAACAAATAAGCAGGTCGACACTCCCCCCACAATTAAATTTCAGTACCCTTCATTTTGTCTTGATAAAATATTAATAAGGGAAGAGAAAAAAAACCAAATATAAGGAAAGATACAACCTGACTTTATTTTTCTAGCAGTACCATTGAGTTAAGCTCCTAGTTGGCACCACTTCTTCCTATAAA
Source organism: Viscum album (assembly GCA_963277665.1). Classification (NCBI taxonomy): domain Eukaryota; kingdom Viridiplantae; phylum Streptophyta; class Magnoliopsida; order Santalales; family Viscaceae; genus Viscum; species Viscum album. Next base: position 226,371,701 of record OY728155.1, on the reverse strand, counting down.
GCAATAAATAAAAAAATGAATTAGAAAAAAAAAATAGAAAGGTGAAAGGTAAGGGATAATGCTTGGTTTGACCCCCAAGCGGGTGTTAGGTTTTTACTGCCCCTAGTCAGGCAGTTGCAGCAGGTTAACCCCAATCCGAAGGTGGATGGGGTTTCTTGCTTAGAAACCACCACAAATTATTTCTCCCAATATCCATATGTGGATGCCAAAAGTGAGAACCCCCAAAGAAAATAAAAATATCCCCAACCCCTAGAAGAGATGGAAAATAGAATTTGAGATTAAGAGGGGGAGGGAAAAGGATGTAGGGGTGCTCCCTGTTTTTGTAATCTGGAGGAGTGGTGTCCACCGGTGTTGAAAATAGAAGAATAGGAAGTGGCTTCTCTTCTGGTTCATGTTCGTAAATTGGTTCTTCAATTATTTCTTCTTTTTTGCCATCATCCTCAAATGCACCAATGCATAGCTCAACAGGCACCTCCATTCTCTCCTCAACAAGAGGACCTTCTTCTTCTTCATCATCTAGATCCTGCAGTAGTGATGCTGAATCTACAAATTCAGAATAAGGGATATTAGATTTAAATTCAAAATTAATGAAATTTGAATGAAATGAATGCTCAGAATTTAAAACTCCCTCAGAAATTTCAGCTTTAGAACCCTTTTCCTCAAGCAAGGCAGCTGGGAACTCATTTGTTGGTGAGGGAAGTGGGTCCTTAAGAGTTTCTTCAACCTCATCAATATCTTCATTAAATGTAGGTGGATCAATTATTTCATTCTCTTGAGCTTTTATTTTTTGTCGTTCCATCCATAAGACTTTAACATCTTCAACTTGGGCAACCAGCGATGATATCATCTTGCTTGCTTTTTCCATATTTCTGCAATTCTCTTGAATTATCAAGGCATTTTCTTTCAATTGTTGGGAATTTTCAAGAATTTGAATACTCAATGTTTCTTCCCTACTTGGATTATCATAAAATTTATCCACATGCCAATAATTATAATAATTTCCATAAAAATCCATATTGGCTGATGATATGAATAATATGAAACAAGGCTCTTTTTTTTTGTTTTTTTCTTTGAAAAATAGTGTGTGTAAGCACTTGGCCTCCCCGGAAACAGCGCCAAATTGATGTTTGGGGATTTCAGTCGCTTTACCCTACTCAATTAAATTCTTATTTTCCTAAGAGTGTACCATAGTGGCACAACCTAGGGTCGATCACAAGGAGGCCTCTTATACGCACTATATTTTCAATTGTCACTTTTTAATTTAACTAATATAAAACTAACGTATATAATATATATGGGGGATTTTGATTATGAAAATTAAATCAAAATGAAATATTAAATCTACATTATCAATTAAAATACCAAAGAAAATCTAACTGGAAAGAACAAGTTAAAGGTAGCAGCGGTGGACAAACGTTGATCGTTGGACACTCCCTTTATCATTGTTTACGAATATATTTTCATTAAATTATCCAATGTATACCTTAATAACTCAAGTTATACACCTAAATAATCTAGATACCATATTGAAACCTCATACATGGGTGCCGATCTTCTAATGAAAGTGTTCTGATTACCCGAAGACCTCCGAGTAACCAAAACAGGATGAACTCATCGTGCTCAAAAGCGAGACCTCGCCAAAGAAATTTAAACCATGATTAAAACCAATTTAAATTCATTAGAATATAAGCAATCTAGAATAATTTATAAGAAATTGAAAACACGAGAGAACAAGACCTCATTCATTCATGTAAACAAGTTCCAGGATAGTTTAAAAGAAAATATTTTACAATGAAAGCACAAACTCAAAAAGGGAAATGTATTCGGATCTCCGTTGCCCACAACCACTTGTATTTAGCCATTCATGGATTGATTACATCATGTAATACTCCTATACTCTTGCTCTCTCAAGCCAAACCCCTTTGTGACGGATGGTGTGGTGAAGAATGGAATATTTTGAGAGGTAGGAGCTCCCCTCCTTTTATAGGCAGATTTCGACCCCCGAAAGTTGTCGCGTTTTGGACCCCATAAATGACCTCTTCACGCGTTGAGTACTTCTTCAATGTTGTTCCTAATTATCTTGGCCGTGTCCCCTCAAAAGCTCAGCGGCTTTGGATAGGTATTCGGAGAGTTATGGCAAATTTCCTCTGACAATATATTCTGTCCAGTCAGAATCATCAAACCGAAAAACACCGTTTTGTACTGAATTAATGTCCCTAAACACGGCCATTTCAGGCGTGGCCTCCTTAATGCAACGTGTTCCAAATATTCTTAACCTTCTATTCACAAAATTTCAGCTCCATTAAAGTCGTGTTGAGAGAGTTATGGATATTTCACTGAACCTTCGTTTTTCTGGAAGAAATTTCCTGGAAGCTTCCTTGGTGTTCCTCAAAAATCTTCAACTTCATTGAATTGTTTGGACCTCAAGATGGTAGAATCAGATCCTGGTCCAGAAGACAAAGTTGAAGGAAATTAAATTAGGATTCTAAATAAATTATAATCATAAAATTTGGATTTATATTTTTTTGTAAATGACCAAAATAACCCTGTGATAAAAAGCTGTTAAAAATCCAGAATTAGGCCATTTTTGCATTTAAGCTCAAAATAACACCAAAACCTAAATATGTAACAATTTCCCATTAAATAACACTATTTTGGGTTTATAAACATTAAATTACAGTATAAAATATGTGAAAATATTAGCTTAATCAATATTCAAATCACATATCCCATTAGCCCATTATTAATATTCCATCAACCTCAAAGTTTCCATTATCAATTAATAATTAACCACTTCAATAATCAAATAACACAATCCCAATTTCCCACCAATTCAACAATCGAAACATTCCATTACTTAAATAACAAATTAATTAATCCAAACATACAAATTAAATAATCACAATGACTAAATTAAATTTTCCCAGGTTTAACTCATCTCAAATTCAAATGGAAACTAAATGATAAAAATCTATAATTCCATAAATCAATTAATCAATTAATTTATTTGATTCAAGATTCCATTTTCAATCAAGGAAATGTATATTCTATAAAAATTAAATAAAAATTGGAATTAGAGACAATATGAATTAAATTTACACCACCAACTTCATGATCGATGATGATTGATCACCATAAAAACTCCCTAGTTAAATAAAAAAACCACGATCACAAAGAAGAATGAGATCTACATCCAAAACATAGATCCATAATCAAATAGATTAGAAATTGAAAATATTTGATCTAGATCCATGTCAAATTGAGAACAAAACTCCTTCAATAGATGAGAGAATTATGGTATTGAGGGAGGTAAAAATACGGGATGTGAATCCCTTACCAAGCGATGTTCAAATCATCATTCTGGGATTTGATTCATCATGACCAAAGGTTTTAATTCATTTAAATCTATCTAAGAATCTATAAAATATATGAAAATTGATAATTGTTGAGATTGAGTGTTTGGGTATATAAATCATGGTATTGGGTATTTTTTAATGAATTCAAGGCGGATCAAAATTTTACACACATGATTTCCTTTACTAGGTTAAATATTTTACCAAATTGTGTTCCTCGTCATAGGGGACCCACACCATTACTATTATAATGTCGCGTGGTTTAAAATTTTTTCAAAAAAACAATTGAACCCCCCCCCCCACTTTGTGTTCGAATGATTTATGGGCTGTGAACAATTTTGGGAGAAAATTGTGCCAACCATGTACTACCCGGGTTATTCAAAAAATTATCTTATTCCAACCACAAACTGCCCAGGGTAACACCCAAACAATATACACTAAATAGGTAAAATTGTCCCTTAAAAAGAGATTGAGATATCTCCAGAATATGTCAGGATCATACAAGGGTCTTCACCAAGATACCCAATATATCGATCAATTTTGGAATAATTTCTATAAAACATATATTCATTTCCCATAATACATAAATACCATATAAATAATTATATTTTTTAAATGAAATTAATCTATAATGATTCATAAATTTAGTAGATAATCATTTATAATCCATTGGTTTATCATGTAATGTTTTTTAGGAAATCATGAAATATTCATGAGGAAACCACATTAAAAGAATAAAATACCCTATTTATGTCCTCATATTTTTAGGATATGTTTATTTGGACCATGTGTAACACATATGAAATATTTTCATTATATTATTTTTGAACCTGGAATTATATTACCCTCCAATTTAAGTGATAATATTTCCACCTCATGAGATATCATAGTGTGTGTGCAATGATCCATGTTAACATGTATTCATTGGAATATAACCGAGTCATCTATGTTATGTTTATGATGTAGAAAGTCTTGAAAAAATAATATAATGTCATCCTAGGTTTATTTTGAGAAAATATGAGTCCTACTATGTTTTAGGATCGAGCAATATAGTCCCCACTAGGATTGGTCAGTGTATCCTTTTTATGTTACTTGTTTAGGTGCCACATTAGCATGATCTTAACAGGCGATTTGATGGGGTTATGTGTTTCTGAAATCGTCCCCTATTAGGTATGAGGTCCTTGGATGGTCTTCAGTGGGTATATTCATGGTTCTAGGAACACCCAATATCCCTAGAATCCATGATTCATAGACCTTGTTTCCAAATGTATGTTCTTTTTGGATGAATATTTGTCCAACAACACTTACAGAATCCATTGGTCGAGAGGGTGTGAGGTAAATCCCTTCACACCCATTGGGGGGGATTATATCCTAATCCTGAACACCCTTATAGATTAAATCAATGCTTATATGTTTGTGAATTCTTGTCTCATTCCCTAAGAGTGTTTCTGTGGATTACCTGTGCATTGAATAATTGATTAAAAATACCCATGGATTATGAATTAATGAAACCACTCTAGTTTAAGAACAATTATGTTCCACTCTAGAGTTTCTCGTCATCCATTGGTATATTATTTTCTTCAATATCGTGATTGAACAAAGGGTTTCCCACATAGCCCAGTGTCACTTAACTGGACACATAACATTTTATGGTCATGTGATGAGGACCATCTATGTAGCTTATATTCATTCGACAAGAACATCTAAGAGAGTGGTTTCTAGTCACGATTCAATGTTGGTCTTATTCCAAGGTGACTCATGATGCCTACAAATGATATTACCACCTCGATGGACATGTATCTATGAGTGGTATTTCTTGTTGAGCATTAGGGTTATTTGGGTGTTGTGTTTATACCTTGGGGAAAGTTCCTATGTATCCAAGTTAGTTGATAATCAAATACTTCATAGATTGGTTCAAATTGGGGATTATTCCTTCGAAGATAAATTTCATGAAAGAGACACATCATGGATTACTCCTAATGATGATTCCCTAGTGAGTTAGGGGTGGTAATTTTTATTGAGAATAATAGCCAAGGAGAATGAACCATGACCTCAAGCCTACAAACAAGTATCATATGTATACTAGGCAAAATAGGAATAAGAGTTTTCAATTTTCATGACCGTGTTGTCGCTTGATTGGGGCATACCCATAGGAGATTTAAATTGGAAGGGAGAATGATCTCCCATTTCTAGGATGAGATGATATAGATCTCTGGTCTAGATAAAGGATTTCAAAATATCGCATTCGTGTTGGAATTTCGAGTTTTCATAGTTCATTATGTGTTATCCCAATGATTCATTATCCTAGACCTCTAAGACCACATGATCTATGACCAATGTGAGAAACAAAAAGATGTGAAAATAAAAAAAGAAACACTTTTTTATCTAATAATGGAAAAGGATAACCCCACTGTGGAATATGATGGGGTGACAATGGAAGATGGTGTGGATCAATAAACCATTCAAAATGAAATGAAAGTGAAGTTCATTAAGTCTTTCTAGAATGGATAGGGGATTACTCCAAGAGGGATGTTAGAGAATGGGTTCTGTGAAAGGGGAAGAATTTTACATCTCATCAAAATGAAAATCATTTATAATAACTTTAACTTATCACTTCTCATCATTGAATAGAAAAAATAATGATTACACCTGGTCCATAGAATATGGAGATCCAAATTAGTATACTAATGTTTGACTCCAGGTTACCATGGGACTGTCGACTTGATAACATTCATTGGGTCAATAATAATATGGGGGTTACATTCATGAGTCTTCCTACCATCCATATGGAGACTCAGAAGGGAACACTGATGCACCCAATGGTCTATTCATACGGGTCTAGTGGCATTAGAAGATGATTTCACCTGAGGTCAATGGACTGGTTCATCGAGTAGGATTGGAGGATGGGATGGAAAAAGAAGGGTACGATCAGTATTATAAGGTGTAAATCCCAAAGGTACCCTACTCAACATACAATTTATTCATTCAAGGTGGGGTACCTTCCGTATAACATTTTTCAGTATGGGTGGAATGATTTCCCGCATACTTGGGTGGTACATGGACCTAGAAGTGGTTCGTGTACTAGGTCGTAAGAAGATCAGGCCATGCTCTGTGTACCATGGTGGTATGAGACCCTGGGCTTCATTTAGAAACCACGGTGGTATGTGGTTCTGGAGTCCATTAATGCAGTGTAATGCTACAACGTGGTGGGATTCGTTTGCTTATAGATGTCATACATTATACGATGATTTAAAAAAGTGGCATTAATATTAAAGATTGCAAAAATTTCATCTACGTTGGTAGTATGGTTTTTTGTTTTCTCCCAAGGTGATTATGTTTACTATATAATTATGATTTATTCTATTTATGGTCCGCATCATGTTTTATACATACTAGAAACCATCTTTGGTTCCGTACATCGATGACATTTTTTCTTTGATGTCTTTCATCTATAGACTCCCTGCCCTTCCAAGATATGTTCCACTTCCTCAGCTCTCTATTGGGGTTCTTTTTATAGTGTTCTAAGTAGAAAATATCTATGGACACAAAAAACATTTTTCATAATCCCATGGGGGAATAATCTGACTCAGAGATGAATTGGCCAACCGAAGATCACGGTGTTTCGGTTCATCTCGGCAGCAATCACCACCTCAATTATATGAACAATGTGGTCCACTGGGCACTATCATCCTTACCTCATCTAATAGCTACTCAGTCCATGTGGATGGTATGCAGGGCTTACCTATCAACCATGTTTTCCCAAATAACGTGGTTCTTAGATAACTGATTCCTTTCTGCATTTATTTAATGAGCATTTTGGTTCGCTGGCGAATGCTACGTGGGAAATCACTATTCATGCTACTAGCGCACCACTTAGTTCACTGTATGTTCTTTTCACAGACCATTCTAGATAACCACCACATGGATTAGTTTGGGACCTTTTAGAAATTTTACTCCTTCAATATTTTATTTCAATTTTCATACCCACATACATCCCTTTACATTATCAATTTTATTAGAGTGTTTTCTTTTCTTTTGAAGAATTTTCAGGATACATTAAATCCCCAACATCAGAATGGGGTCCGGTCAAAATGAAGAGTATTCTATTTCGATTTAGAAAACAGTACTAAACAGAACTGGTTTGTTGTAGAAAGGTGGACCCATTGGGGGGGGACTATGCCTATATATAAGCGGGCCATGTCATTTTTCTTTTACCCATTTTCCCAATGAAAAGTGCTACACAATGCACTCTGAGATTTCCTTTATTTAGAAAACCAGGTCATTCGTGAATGTCTTCATCCATGAACCATGCCTTCTATCTTTGAACTACAAATTGTTTCACTGTTTTGCATCATCCGTGATCCATTATTTGAATCTGTGAATTGAACCGTTGAATTTTAAAATTAATGTTCAAATATCAGGGTATTAAGTTGCTACGTGGCTCACATGTCTTGTGGAATTAACTTCCATGAAGAAAAAGTAGTTATTAAATTTCCAAGTAGAACATTAAATCATCAACAAATGGACTATGAAAATCAGTATAGTGATGCTTAGAAAATGACTTCCCTATTATACAAACCAATCGATTTGATGGATTATTCATTGTAGGCCAATTTCCTAATAGGTATTCTGTGTATGGAATGTTCACATAAAATGAATTCTACATACCATTCTAGGTCTTATGTATGTGTAAACCTGTGTTTGGAGTACTTCTTTAGTCTATTGGAATTTTTGGCCTTTTCACATAATCATTTTAGTTGGACTGAACCTTATGTATGGTATTTTTGTTTTGTAGGAAGGTGATGGATCTTCCTCAAGTTTCCACAAACAATTATATTTTTTCTTATGTTACCAAAAATCCATCTTTGGCTGCTGATGAAAGAAAGAAGGCTAAATAAAATTCTATAGATGATAAAAAATCATATCTCCCCACTGCAACACGCTATTGAAAATTAACTAACTGTGAATCAAAATGAATATCTGATCTTATAATAGATTCCCATTTACAAATTTGAAATGATACCTGACACATGAATCTCCATTCCATGTGTTTTCGACCAACCACAACTAGGTATTTAGAAGAACTATCTCTATGGGTCTCATCACGTGGCCAGGAAAATTCATATTGATAGTTACCTCTATCGGGTCATTGTTGAACTATTCCACTTGGACATTAAGGGGGAAATAAGGAAGGATAATGAGAGAAATAATTGTTATAATATAATTTCATTAAGGTACATAGTGAATAAACATCATGGTTGTTCCTCTAACCTATACCATTCTCATGTGGGTTAATTTGTTTTAGAACAGGGATGTTTGTATGGGGTTTATAAAAGATGTGAAGAATTATGAGTCAAATTATAGACTCTAGGTCTATATGAGGATGTCTAGTAATCCTAGACCTATACTCATCAAACTTATTACCTCATCTAACAAATTATAAACAGGTGGAGTATAGACATTAATACATTCCATTTGACCCATGGGGATTAGAATAAGCCTCTTGGATGTTTGACAAATTTCTGGGGTCCCCATCATCGGGGAAAAGTATTAAGATTTTCATCAAAAGATTTTCACCTTGGACAATGAGGAGATGAATCATCTTTTGGTAAATATAATCGTTTCTCAAGTGAAAATCTTTTGTTGGATGGTGACCTCTTCGAGAAACAATACATCTCTATCTTTATGTGGATTACTTCCTCACCCATGTAGAGTGACCCAAAGCATGATGTGCAGAGTTCCAGGTCATGTCAATATATGTAAACATGAAGGAATGTAGGAACCTACTTGCCTATCTTGGGAGAGGATTGGTTCCAAAAATGGGGATGGGAGATCATCCAAAAAGTGGACCGTTTATTTCCATTGGTGTCTTTTTTGACATTTTTTTAGGATGGATCCTATCATCACGAGATTCTGAAAGAATAAAAGTAATGACCTTTGTCATGTCAGTCTAGCTGGCCACCAAAAAATGTACTGACCAGTCCATCCCTATATTGGAAGAGATTTATCACCATTTAGGCCAGATCAGTGAAGGAAATTCACCTCATCTGATGATTGGGCCCTTACAAATCCATTGGGATTGAATTAGAACCCACAAGGGAGGATAGACATTTATCAATTCCCTGCTGATTCCTTATACTATTATCCGTCCATATCATCATAGAACCAGAGGTACTATTATAGTAGGTTGGGTTGTACAAGATAAACATGAAGACTTGAATGAAAAGAATGATCAGGAAATAATGGTTCTAATCAACTACCATGATCAATTCACCTATCGTCCTTATAATTACCCCAATGGAACCATTAGGAATGCTGAATATAAAGACTTTTTCAATTGATGTTACCCATTTTCATTGAGGGATAGTATCATGATTTTCCAAATTGATGGGGAGATTATTTGTGGGGGGTACACAGCATGCACATTCATTTGTTAGTTTATCTGGGTTCAAATGTTATGCCCCATATTCTGAATAGAATGCACCAGTAGAAACATAATATAATTTACCATTAATTATAGCTAGTTTTCACCAAGGAATACACCCATTGTAAGGTTAATTTTCTAAATTCTGAAGGTTATGTTCCCTTACATATTAACGGTTGTGCTGATTCCTGTACTCAATCATATCTATCTGGTCAATTTTAAAAACTTTTCCCCACTATTAGAACCACCAAGGCATCTAAGGCAAAAGAAAATGAGTAGAAGAAATAAGCTATTGGGTATTCCCAAATAGGGAAAGTTCTTTGGAATAAACTCAAATACCTCCAACGAATGGACATAAGACCTTGGGGGTGTGAAATCAATAGTATTTTATGTTTCCGTTGGAGGCTAAAGACCGATTCATCGTGTTTCTAATTTTAAAGTTTCATAAAATCAATGAGATATCATTAAGGTTCATCTATATTTTCAGGTTCAATCCCATTTCACCTTTTTGTAGTTACTCATAGAGATGTTTGTTTTCATTACTAATCATGGACATGTATTGAAACATATTATCAATACTTTTGATGAGAAACTTGAGATTGTAGGGAATTAAATTAGGGACCTCAAAACCATGATCTATTCTCGAGACGGTCATTAAAAATACACATTTCGGGAACTTGATATGCTTTGACTAGTGTCTGATGAAGGAAGTGGTGGAATTGTCGGTTTTATTCCTACAGAAGAGGTAGGGGACACTCTTTTCTCTAACCTATAGCCCCATAAGAATTAAACTCCAAAGTGTCTCGTTACTATAGGGGAAACCAGGAACCAACTACTTTATGAAACCTACTTCACTTTGCCATGTCATCTCACCAGTGATGGAAATCCCTATTACACCCAATTTTCAATGTGGGTTGTAGTTTTGTGATGAATTAAGGGTGTATTTCTCCATAGAAGACATATGGAGGCCACTTCATGGAGAACACTTCAACCTCCCATATTTTTGGGGATCTATTGTCCCCTCTTTTATTCTTGAGAACAACTAGATGATGTGCTTGTTTTCCTGAATGAAATGGAAAAATTCCTTCATGCTCTATATTATATACCTTACTAGACTGAAGATGTTGAATGGATGGAGGTACTCTTACGACCGATTGATAATGATGGAGAGTTATTTTAATTTACAATACATGACTTTATTTACCATCACCGTGAATTTTCTAAACCTTCCCTCCATAAATTCTTCATGAGTCTGAGGAGTATTAGGAAATGGTTTCGTCCCCATTATACATCCCATAGGCATTGAAACTATAGAGATTGTGCCTCTTGATGTGTTGGTCGCTCAGGATGGTTCTCATGGTGTCACTGAACATATGGATTTCATCATTGCATTTCCCGCATGGGATTTTCCTCTTGTGATCAACTTAATATCCATATCTGGGAAACATTCCCACGGAATACTACGAAATTTCGGCATGGGTCCCAACTATCAAAGCATAATAAAATAGGGATTACAAGTAACTATCATACCTATTTTTATGGTTACTCTACCATGTAATTTTATCTTTCTATCCCGTTGTCATGTGAATATTTTTATACAAGACCACTAAGTAACCATATTTCAGTTTCCTTAGCATCTATAGCTCATATCCCTTTAGAGGGAGAAGAATGACCTTGAAAAACCATGAATTCCATTGATCGGGTGATTTATATCCCAATGATGGAGAATGAATTAAATTTAGGACTCCCGATCAAACTTGTTAATTAAACTGCCCTAGTGGAAGACATGGTGCCCCTGAGAAATGCAACTGAGCTAGGAAAGGATCCCCAATTTCCCTATTAAATTGAAGGGATTTCCAATTATGGGGATCCTTATTCTCCAAACCATATGGACACTTCTCTTTCAATGTGAAAACATTTTTTAGAATATTCATCAATCGAGAATGTTGATCCTACTCCCATAGAGGTTTCAATCATATGGGGGGATGATATCCCATCTCTTTTGATCATATAACATTCTATTACAACATTTTTCTAATTCATAAGAGATACTATGATCTCGACCCCTGGAATTTTATGGTCATCTATCACATCTTTCACTAGACCGATTATCCCTAAAGGATATGTCCTATTAATTGATCTTATCGAGGTTTCCCTAGAGGGTGTTGGTTTAGCTTCGTATGTCTCAGAGCTATAGATGTCTCTCGATGACTCTGTGTCTTGAATTCTTATTGAGGATACGAGACCATCTCTATCGGGCAATGTTACTAACATGGATTTTGAAAGCATCGAAGCCCCATAGGTGGAGGTTAGTTATATAGCCCACTTACCCCATCCATTCTCACCCTTTTTAGGGATCAATGATGTTTATTGGTTTCATTTATATCTTTCGGATCACAACCGCAAGCACCGATGATTACAATAGATGCCTCAATACTTCCTGTTATAACAACCATTAGGGACGAAGCGACAGAGGGATCCATTCATGCTGTAGTTGTTGAATCATCCATTTCACCTATGACTTTCATTCCATAATAAATATTGTAATTGATGAGTCATCAAATACTGATCGAGAATATACATTCAGAGTTCATCCCACCCACTAGAGGGCATGGAGAAATATTTATAGGTAAATTTATTCTACAACACTTATTGACCACCCAATGAAGCTATAGATGTTACATCACCAATTAATGGTTCTAGGGTTTAGCGGATTTTATTATCACTACATCTATGACACAGTAAAATAGATGGTTTATGTTAGGGAGGTGACTAGAATGCATTAATCTAATCATTCAACTACATATTATGTGACTCATCTTGTCTATAATTGGAAAATATTTATGAACAATTTTTAAAACCCTGATGTGGAAGTCACAAGGCTATAGAACGAGATCATAATGTAGAGGTCATTAGCGGAACTTCTTGACCTGGAGGTGGATCAGATTAACATGGAATTTGATCACCTTAAATTGGAATAGTCCCATGTAGTGGTTATGGTGGATAAGGGGAAGCGATGAGTGGATGAAGGAGAAAGGGATGGGCGAGAGGAAACATATGAGATAAAGGAATTGGGAGAATGTTTCAAGGATAACAGCATAACATTTCAAAGGATGTGTCAGGACATTTTAGTGTCAAATCATACACTGATACAACTCTACAAATATTCTAAATTTATTTTGTAAAATCCATGTCTTTCCACAATATGGAGGCTCTATATTCTGTGTACCCTTCAAATATTTATTCAATGAGTTGAAAGTATTTTGCATCCTATATTCATCCTTTTTCTCATTCCTTCATTCTCAGTCATTTATAATCAACATCATTTTAAATTATAATTTCAACTAGATCTCCATTTGTTTTGTAATAAAAATAAATATATAATCAAGTTATGCTCTAATTTTTTCTTGAATCAAGGGGCTCAACGAGTGCAGTTTGACTCTTGCTAGAGTCACATGGACATCCAATAAACTTTTTCCATTTTTTATCACAATAATTATGAAAAAAAATATTATTATGGTGTAGTCTTATCAGTTGTAACATGATATTTTTTTAGCCACCCTATGCGGGTTTGTGACATAATAAGCATTGTGACTCTAAATGGTTTTTTCGGTTTCTCTCTATTTTACCTAAGTGATATGTATCAAAGGATGACCAAGTCAGCACCCAACTTTTTTATGGTGTTCCTTTTGCAGATTCTCACCATAGTGAGTGTTGTGTATTTTTCATTGGATTTTAGAGTCTAATAAGTAGAACTATCCTTACTGTTTTTTTAGTTAAAATATCATTGAACATGATTTAATAGTAATGGCACCAATTTTGGACTCATCAACCGAAAATTTCCCAAAAACATTCATTAATGGATGGGATATTTTTCATGAACCTAAATTTTGGTTTAATGATATGGGACTTGATAAGGGGCCTGGAATTTGTGGGCGAATACTGAGATGGAAAAGACATCCCTTGAGGGAGAATTTACCATTTGTTGACAAATAATTTTTGTGGGAAACATATGCAGAACCACTAGGGAATAATGTACATAGTCAAACAAAGGTGTCTATAGGACACTAGCCTTTTATTTAAGATGGCTAGGATGTATTTTTTGTAGAATGTTTGATTTATTCTACTATTGAGGGATGTAGTGGGTTTCATGTTAGGGGATAAATGTCTGAGTGTATTGAGGAATTTATATCAGTTCTAGTTTAGAAGCCACTCCTGCATGAATATGACATGTGAAAAATAGGGATAGTTCATAGTCATGTTTAACGTCACAGAACCAAGACAAAAATTTTTTGGACCCAAAATGTTCTTTATTATCATTCATTTACAAAGAGATATATGTAAACTATATTGTAAGGAGTTATAAAACTAGTGAATGAGATTGGACGTATTTTTCATAAAGGTGTATAGAGATAAAAAAATCTCTTCTTGAGTAATAATTTTCCTTAGTTGATATACCATTTTATTGGGAAAAACATATAGATCCACCAGTGAATGATGTGAGTAGTCAAACAGGGGTGTCTTTACGACATAAGTCATCCATTTCAGCTGGCTAGTTATGGATATAGTGATTTATATCTCTCTGGACACAGAGTATGGTGTGTGAATAGGGGTTCCAGATCATGAAGATGTTCATTTCATTTTGATCATTTTTGGGAACATCGATCATAAGTGGATTCATTTTTTATCTTATCCATATGATTTATTTCATTACATAGGTCTCACCGTTGTTTACGAAATGATGAGATTATTTTTTTTTCATGGATGAATCTGACATAAGAGATTAGGATGTCACTATGTACTTTGTGACGAAATGAATCAAGCTCTACATAGTTATTTTATAGCACATTTATATATTTTGATCTTATTCACATATATGGATGAGTAATTTTAGTTATGGATATAGATTCACCAATGAGATAGGGGTTCATGGTATACAAACCTTCATAGATTCATTTCATGCGCTGGGTCATGAGGAGAAATTTCCTTTTGACATTAATTACCCCAAGGGAGAATAATGGGTATCGAATATTATGAATTGTAGACATAATATAATATGGTAATTAATGTAGAAGACTTAAGAAACTGAGGGTTAATCTTCAAAGTATTTTCCAACATATCCAATAAATGAGTAAGAAAGAAACTATAAACCACGGTTTTGAGGTTTATTGGACAAGGAGGAATAAAGACGGTATTATAATCCATTTGGTGTACAAAAATTGGAAACTCCATTCCAAAGGATAAATTTTCCATTGGATGACATTCCATTTTGATGGGAAACATATGTAGAGCCACCAAGTCATTGTATATGTATCCACAAAAAGGTTTTTGTAGGAAACTGACCTTCCATTATCAATGTCCATGTAGGAATATGACAATCCAAATCACTCAAAGATCAGAGTATGATGAATGGAGAAAGGGTTCCTAGATACATAAAAATCATTTTGGTTGTGATTTACCCATATATTTGTGAAATCCTCCATAGATATCAGACATGCATGTGGGGCGAGCCATTTTGATTCCATAAGTGTTTCTAGAACATGGTTTGGTTATCTGGGACCACATTAATTTGACTTCTTTCACGGGTCTAGTTCATAGGTTTGGTAGGGGCAATGTTTTTCTTGGTTTGGGGTACGTTACAATTTAATGTCATATGATCAATACATTAGGTTTCCTAATATGAAGGTGAAAACATTAACATGTCTTTCAAATCTAATACTTTACTGTTAGTTATTGTAGATTTCATTGGCACTGGATATAAGGTAGAATTTCTTGTGAAAAAAAATTTAAGTTCACACGATCCATTCTCAGTGTGGGAATCAAGGGGAAAAAACAGATTCACTCAACCACTTTGACGTGGACAGATCAAAGAAAAATAACATTGTTGGACCATGTCGTTCATCATCATTCGGTAAGGACGTATGTGAAATGTACTTTTAAATCTGATGGAATGGATGAATTCATAATGTAGGTTATTTTCATGAGATTAGGACATATTCCCTATAGTTTAGAGTCATCTGTAAAGGAAGTTGGAAGCACAATTTAACTATCATGTGTTTGGGATAAAGCGTCGAAGGAATCGTACATAAATATTAGATAATTATGTTGAGATATTCTGAGTAAGACCCAGATAGGGGTGGGGGAAGAAGATGTAAACCCTGATTTTGGGAGCCCGCAACCCTAGAGAGATGAAGTGAGGCTAAATAGACAAATGGGTTAAAAAAGTAGGAACAAAAATTCTTGAGGATAAATTTTTATTTGGTTGACAACAAAATTTTTTTGGCAACTTATTCAGAGCCGCCTAGGGCATAAAGTGCATAGTCAAACAAAGGTTTCCACAAGACACTATCCATTAATTTCTGATAGCTGGGGTGATTAGGGTGATCTGAGATTTGACGGGGCCTGGATTTTGATGGATGAAAAGGGTCTGGGTATGTGAAGAATATCCATACCATTATTAGTTCCAAATAAAGGGATCCCTTATATATACCTGATTCATATTTAAGGGAATGTATGGTCTTTTTTGACATTCAGGATGTAAGATTCAAGTTTTTAAAACCCATGCATCTATTTATATTTATATACAAGGGTTGGTCCTCTCTCCTATTTCTTTTTTAAATGGAGGCCAGAGAATGATAGAGGATTCCTAGGTCACTACATATCCTGTGAGGCAAAGAAGTAAGCCATATGTAGTTCTAAAATAAAATTCCTTGTATGCATCTAACTCATACATATGAAACCTGGATGGTTTTAGGTGGAAGATGGTCCAAGAAAAAGGTTCTAGGTGTCACTATATATCATGCGAGAGAATGAATCAGTCCACACATATTTCTAGAAGCTCCATTTAACAGTGGGACCAATGCATTGAGAGGGAAATTTTATATTTATCTTTTTCATGGAAACTACAATGGGATGGAAGACACTTCCATCACTATGTATGTAACACCCGAGATTTTTATGAGTAATATTTTGTTTTTTATAAATCATCAAAGGAATCTTTCACTACATAGTAGCTTGGCTTACTTTACACGCAATCGCGACCTTCCACGATAGCTTGCGTCGTACACAATACCAAGTTTCACTAAACAACGATATGCTATTAAAATATTATTAAAACTAGCCGTTATGAATAGTAATAACAACTTTTTGAAATTTTATAAAATTTATTTTTTAAAATGGAATTCATTTTTGGATTCGGAATACCGAAATTAGCCTAGGGTGAAATTTTGGTATTTTTCTGAAAACTTTCAATTTTTGATGAATAGTGAAACGACTAAGTGGTAGGTTAAAAACTGAATTTTGCATAAAACTTAATTTTACCGCTTCTGTGAATGTAATTTCGAAAATCCGACAGACACAGTTGATATCAGTAAGTAAAATGTGGTTCAATGAGATAAAAATAATTTTTTGGTGAATAGTAACATTTTACTTTTTTTACCGCGGTTAATAGTAAATATGGTAACTAAGGGTAAATATGATATTACTATTACCCTAACACATGTCCTAATTCTATTGGATAAGTGTAATTCGACCAAAAACAACCTTATGAATAAAATATGACCATTTAGGCCCACTTGGGTTAGATTAGGACATTTATTATTAATTTATTTAAAGAAGGGTTAAAATAGTTAAAATCAAAGTTTAATAAGTAAATCATTTTTAATATGGGGTTATACATAAGATAAATTCGACTATAAATATTCATTAGAAAGATAAAAAGCGTTCCTACATAATGGTATTTTATTTATAATTTTTAGACATTAAATAATTTAATTTATTTATGACACAATTATGATGTAGTAATTATCTTATTTATGAAATATTGACATAATTGATGTTATAAACACCAAAATAAATGTAATTTGAGACTTTTTATGAATTAAACAAATTTTCTAGGTTACTATGATATATTATTGTTGATTTAATCAACTTGGTTCGAACATATAATTCTGTTATGACTTTCACAAAAATCATATATCAAATAGTGTCAAAATTGACACAAAATAGTTTTTAAATCAAATATTATATTATTAGTCGTTATTTTATTCTTAAAAATCTAAGGTTCGGGCAAATGACATAGATAAGGATATATATATTTATAATAAACAATTTGGGGTTCGGTTGACATGTTATAGTAAGTGTATTAACCATATAGTGAAAGAAAACAAAAAGACATGGTAAAAGTAAAATTATTTAACTTAGAGTTAAATCTAATTGATAAGGTTAAAATAATACCATAAACTTGTCTAAATCCTATTGGTTTATAGGATTTAGACCCTTCCCCACTTTAGCTTTGAAATAAGACCCTTTGGAACAATTATAAACCGATTTTGACTTTAATATAAAATAATATTTTGAGATATTTCTAAGGTGCCCCTCTCCTCCCTTATAAAAGGGCACCTCCTCCCCCTCCTCCTCACACCAATTTGAGCACTCAAGCTCGGCCAACCCCTGCCATTTTCTCCTCTCCACTTCCCTAGAATAATCCTAGAGGTCCTGGTCTTCTTAAAAGACCAATCTTAGTTCCCTATGTGGAGGATTCAAAGAGGCGTTCCAAAGAAGAGGAGCTTCAGACACGTACAAAGCAAATCAGACCTAAGGTAAGGGAAAATATCACAATCTCATTTTTATCCGAGATTGTTTATTCGTAAGTATTTAATGGGGTGAATTTTATCATCCACATCCATGTTCCCTCAATATGTAATATTGTTTCCATCCACTTACAATAGTTTAAATCCAATTTTACCCTTCAGTGAGTTTTTAGTAAAGAATATGAAAGGAATCTTTTGTCGTTTTTTTTCGTACGAGGTACTTTTTGAATTTTCCGAAAAAGGTAAGAAGAATGTTTTTTTAACTTATACGGCATGTATGGATTTTTAAAACATTATTTCCAAGAATATTCCTTTACAAGTTTTCAAGTTTATTTTTAATCAACTTCTTTTATTTTAAAGTCGTATGACATGTTATGAAAGGAAAAATGTTTTTTGAAGAATAAAGGATATTTTCCTCAAGAATGGAGTTCAAGTGTTTTATCAAAATTATTTTCCATCTAAGATAATAAAGGGTTCTGTTTTTATCCCTATTATTACATTGATTTGATCATGTTGTGATTGAATTATTTTTATGAATTCCTTTATCTTGTATGAATTGTTTTATGATGTCATGATGTTTAAGATTCCAATTTGTATTACATGGGTTATGCAATGATGTATGATTTATGATTATGTGGCACACATAAGAAAGGATTCATTATAAGATGGGTGGGACCTATATCTCCCTCCAATGCATTGGGTAAAGATTTTATATCTCATGAGATAGACATGGCTGGAACGGAAGGTTATTTCGGTTCAGTGATACAGGACTGAAACGAGGAGTGAACTCGGTTCAGAAAGGGACTTTGTCCACTAAGATAGTCTTGGAAATGAGTCATGACTAACAAGAAATGATTTTCCATGATTATGTGTGTATTCCACAAAGTTTCATGTTTTATGTTATGATTATGGGGATCTCATTTTCACTTATATGATTTGTTCCATGTTAAGATATTATGATCTCTTTTGCAGGTTATGATTTTCAAAAAGATATGATATGATTTTTATTTCCTTTATTTTCCCTTGCTGAGCATTTGAGCTCACCCTTTTATGTGTTCTTTTCCCCAGGTCAGGAAGATGGATATTAAGTAGAATATGCTAAAAGGGACCCTAGATATGATGAAATAAATGGGAGACACTGTAGAAGATTTATACACCAGTTGTTTATGTTTCCCAGTTTCTAAAGACACTATACCTATACGGTCCTTTGAGGTTTTGTCATATGTTGTAATAAGTGTGCTTCAATTTTGAAGTATTAACAATGTATGTAAAGTATGGGTCGTTATAGTTGGTATCATAGTAAAGGTATAGTCAACCTTTGGAAACTAGGATGTGAAATCCTTAGTAAGAACCCTAAGGATAAGTCTAAGCATAGAACACAATCTTAGTGTTTTAGAAATGGCCATGAATACCCTAGGATAAGACCTTAAGTGTGAAATTTTATCCTAGATTATGTGGTTTTCCCATTATAATTAGTGTTGCTCACACTATTCTTCTTGGTTTTAGTCAATGGCTGGAACCCGAAGGAACCGTGTTAATGCGGAATGCGATGGGCAATGCAATGATTGTCCCCCTGAGCAACCAAATGATATGGGAGCTGGAATGCAAAATCTTGTAGCCATGCTCACACAACTTTTTCAAGATATGAATCATGCAGGACTTCCAAATGAGAAAAGGAAGGAGCAACATTCTGTTGAATCCTTCATGAGGCAGTGTCCACCTTCTTTCAGTGGGTCTACTGATCCATTAGTTTCTGAACAATGGATTAGTACTACTGAAAAGATATTTTCAGTTCTTCAATGTTCTGAACATGATAAAGTCATCCTAGCAGTGTATCGCTTGGAAGGAGATGCTGATCAATGGTGGAATCTTATTAAGAATACGAGGCAAAGGGATGAAATTGAGTCTATGGAATGGGATGAGTTCAAGAACTTATTTTTAAATAAGTAATTCCCTCGTATTCTCCGAAAAAATATGGAGAAAGAGTTTCTTGAACTGAAGCAAAGGGATGATGCATCTGTTGGTACCTATGAATCAAATTTTACAAGAATTGCAAGGTACGCTTCTGGTATTATTATCCAACCTGAGAGTAAGATCGATCGATTCTTTAGTGGCTTAAAACCAAGTCTTTTAAGGGAGTTAGCCATAAGGGACTTCAATAGCTACGAGGAAATCATTCGATGTGCTCTCAAAGTTGAGATGGAGATTGGAGTAACCCATCAGTCACATGGGTTTGATAAGAAGAGGAAGATGGAATTAAAAGGAAAATCTAAAGAGCACACTGAAAAGAAGATGAACATTCCCTTATGATCAAAGTGTGGAAAGAAACATGGAAGGAGTTGTCTTAATGGGAAAAGTAAATTTTTTAAATATGGAAAGGAAGGTCATTGTGCATTTGAATGCCGCGATAATGGGAAGAAGATGTCTAATGATGCAAACAAAGGAAGGGATAAAATAATGAACCTACTACACTTCAATGTTTCAAGTGTAAGGAGATGGGTCATTATGCCAATCAATGCCCAAATCCAAGGGATGATGATGATGGTCGATGTCAAAAAAATATTAAGGCTAAAGACAATGGAAAGTCACATGCAATTTCTATCAGCGATGTGGAGTACAATAACGAAGTGGTGAAAGGTACACGTACCATCCACTCTAAAGTAGAAAATGTTTTATTTGATTCTGGATCCACCCACTCTTTTATTTCTGAAATATTTTCTAAGGGTATCACCGTACTACCTCAACAATTAGATGTTGAGTTAGCTGTGACAACACCTAATGGCACAACAGTTGCATCAAAAGTTTATAATTCTTCTCCGATCGAATTTTGTGGAAAAATGATTCCTGTAAATCTAGTGATCCTTCCTTTAGTGGAATTTGATGTGATTCTTGGCATGGATTGGATTTCTCTACATGGAGCTCATATCAATTTCCAAAGAAGGGAAGTCACATTTCATATTCCAGATCAATCTACGATTGTCTATCAATGCAAGGATGGACATAACCTTCCAGTGGAAATTTCGTCCATCTTATGGGTATTGAGTCCACTAAATGAAGGTTATTTATCTCAAATGGTTGGTGAGAAACTCACGATTAAGAATATGTCCATTGTACGGGAGTTTGATGATGTATTTCCGGAGGAATTACCGGGTCTTCCACCAAATCGTGAAGTTGAGTTTTCAATAGAACTCGTACCGGGCGCTTTGCCAATTTCAAAGACACCTTATAGAATGCCCCCAATTGAGTTACAGGAATTGAAGAAGCAACTCCAAGAGAATCTTGATAAGGGATTCATACACCCTAGTGCGTCACCTTGGGGAGCACCTGTTCTATTTGTTAAGAAGAAAGATGGATCAATGAGACTCTGCATTGATTATCGAGAACTTAACAAGATCACTATCAAGAACAAATATCATCTCCCGCACATTGATGACATATTTGACCAACTACACGGAGCTCAATACTTTTCCAAGATTCATCTTCATTCAGGGTATCATCAATTAAGGTTCAAAAGGGAGGATATACCAAAGATGGCTTTCCGTACAAGGTATGGACACTATGAATTTATAGTGATGCCATTTGGTCTTACTAATGCCCCTGCTATCTTCATGGATCTAATGAATAGAGTCTTTAGAGACTATCTTGATCAATTTGTGGTAGTCTTTATAGACGATATTCTTGTCTATTCAAAGAGAAAGGAAGAGCATGAAGATCACTTGAGAATTATATTGAAGACCCTGAGAAAGGAGAAGCTTTATTCCAAATTTACCAAGTGTGAATTTGGCTTCAAAAAGTTGCATTTTTGGGTCACATAATCTCAAAAGAGGGGATATCTGTGGATCCAGCAAAAACAGAGGTTATCGAAAGATGGTCAAGACCAACAATAGTAACTGAGATCTGAAGTTTTCTTGGTTTGGCTGGATATTATCGACGTTCTGTAAAGGCTTTTTCACGATTATCTAATCCACTCACCAAGTTGACTCGGAAAGGAGTTAAGTTTGTTTGGACAGAGGAATGTGAAGAGAATTTCAAGGAGTTGAAAAGAAGGTTATCCAGTGCACCTGTTCTCACACTGCCTTGTAGTGGAGAAAGGTTTGTGATCTAAAGTGATGCATCCAGGAAGGGATTGGGGTGTGTTCTTATGCAAAATGATATGGTGATAGGTTATGCCCCACGACAGATGAAAATCCATGAGCAAAATTACCCAACTCATGATTTGGAGTTGGCTGTGGTAATCTATGCATTAAATATTTGGAGGCATTACCTTTATGGTGAAAGGTGTGATATTTATACTGATCATAAAATTTTAATGTATATTTTCACACAAAAGGAGTTGAATATGCGTCAAAGAAGATGGTTGGAGCTGATTAAGGATTACAACTGCTCAATCCATTACCACCCTGGGAAAGCAAACAAGGTGGCAGATGAATTAAGTCGACAAGACCATGCAAGTTTATCCATGATGAGGATCACAAAGGATCCAATATTTATGGATTTACAAAGGATGGATCTTGGAATTATAATGGAAGGGGAAAAATATTATCTTTCTCATATTAATGTTCAACCATCTATACATTCGATGATTAAGGAGGCACAGAAAGAAGATGTCGAGTTACAAAAGAAGGTGAGAAATGTTCCTGAATTCAACCTTGATTGTGATGGGATAATAATGTTCAGGAATCGGGTTTGTGTTCCTCCCATCCCCGAATTAAAGAAGGAGCTGCTGGATGAGGCTCATAGTTCTTCATTCTCTATTCATCCTGGAAGCACGAAGATGTATAGAGACCTAAAAGAGTACTTCTGGTGGGATGGCATGAAAAGAGATGTTGCTGAATATGTATCTCGATGCTTGGTTTGTCAACAAGTTAAAGCTGAGAGACAGATGTCTAAGGGGATGTTACAACCATTACACATACCCGAATGGAAATGGAAAAACTTCACTATGGACTTTGTCACAGGACTTCCTAAAACATCCAAAGGCAATAATGCTATTTGGGTCATAGTTGATCGTCTTACAAAGTATGCACACTTCATTGCTATTAGAGAGGATTTCTCTCTAGATCAGCTTGCCAGGTTATATGTAAAGGAAGTGGTAAGATTGCATGGAGTAACACTTTCTATTATATCTGATCGGGATCCTAGATTTACCTCGATGTTCTGGCGAAGTCTTCAGCATACTCTGGATACAGAGTTGAGTTTCAGCACTGCTTATCATCCCCAGACAGATGGTCAGTCTGAGAGAACAATTCAAACCCTAGAAGATATGTTGAGAGCTTTCTCTATGGATTTCAAAGGAGGTTGGGATCAACACCTACCTTTGGTGGAATTTTCTTATAATTATAGCTTTCACTCCAGTATTCAGATGGCTCCTTATGAAGCTCTCTATGGAATGAAATGCAGGACTCCAACGTGCTGGGATGAAGTTGGGGAAAGAAAGATGTTAGGACCTGATCTCGTTGATGAAATGGCAGAAAAGGTTGGATCTATTCAACAACACATAAGAGCAGCTCCGAGTCGACAGAAAAGTTATGCCGACTACCGAAGAAAAGACCTAGAGTTTGAAGTGGGTGATAAAGTGTTCTTACGAATATCTCCCTAGAAGAGGGTTATGAGATTTGGAAAGAAGGGGAAGTTGAGCCCTAGATATATTGGTCCTTTCGAAATACTGGATCGTGTTGGGAAGGTAGCTTACCGATTGGCGCTTCCAACGAATCTCTCTCATGTTCACGATGTGTTCCATGTATCTCTCCTGAGATAGTACATACCTGATCCTTCACATGTACTCAGCTCAGAAGTTGTACCGCTGGAGCAAGATCTTTCTTATGAAGAACATCCGATAGAGATTCTGGATCGTAGCGAAAAATTCCTATGAAACAAGACCACTCGCTTGGTGAAAGTTTTATGGAGGAACCACCAAGTTGAAGAAGCTACATGGGAGCTTGAGGATATGATGAGGGAGAAGTATCCTCATCTTTTTGTTACAAAGTGACGGATTTCGAGGGAGAAATTATTTTTAAGGGGGGTAGAATGTAACACCCGAGATTTTTATGAGTAATATTTTGTTTTTTATATATCATCAAAGGAATCTTTCACTACATACTAGCTTGGCTTACTTTACACGCAATTGCGACCTTCCTCGATAGCTTGCGTCGTACGCAATACCGAGTTTCACTAAACAACGATATGCTATTAAAATATTATTAAAACTAGCCGTTATGAATAGTAATAACCACTTTTTGAAATTTTATAAATTTTATTTTTTAAAATGGACTTCATTTTTGGATTCGGAATTCCGAAATTAGCCTAGGGTGAAATTTTGGTATTGTTCTGAAAACTTTCAATTTTTGATGAATAGTGAAACCTCTAAGTGGTAGTTTAAAAACTGAATTTTGCATAAAACGTAATTTTACCGCTTCTGTGAATGGAATTTCGAAAATCCGACAGACACGGTTGATATCAGTAAATAAAATGTGGTTCAATGAAATAAAAATAATTTTTTGGTGAATAGTAACTTTTTACTTTTTTTTACCGCGGTTAATAGTAAATAGGGTAACTAAGGGTAAATATGATATTACTATTACCCTAACACATGTCCTAATTCTATTGGATAAGTGTAATTCGACCAAAAACAACATTATGAATAAAATATGACCATTTAGGCCCACTTGGGTTAGATTAGGACATTTATTATTAATTTATTTAAAGAAGGGTTTAAATAGTTAAAATCAATGTTTAATAAGTAAATCATTTGTAATATGGGGTTATACATAAGATAAATTCGACTATAAATATTAATTAGAAAGCTAAAACGATTTCCTACATAATGGTATTTTATTTATAATTTTTAGACATTAAATAATTTAATTTATTTATGACACAATTATGATGCAGTAATTATCTTATTTATGAAATATTGACATAATTGATGTTATAGACACCAAAATAAATGTAATTTGAGACTTTTTATGAATTACACAAATTTTCTAGGTTACTATTATATATTAGTGTTGATTTAATCAACTTGGTTCGAACATATAATTCTGTTATGACTTTCACAAAAATCATATATCAAATAGTGTCAAAATTGACACAAAATAGTTTTTAAATCAAATATTTTATTATTAATTGTTATTTTATTCATAAAACTCTAAGGTTCGGCCAAATGACTTATATAAGGATATATATATTAATAATAAACAATTTGGTGTTCGTTTGGCATGTTATAGTAAGTGTATTAACCATATAGTGAAAGAAAACAGAAAGACATGGTAAAAGTTAAATTATTTAACTTATAGTTAAATCTAATTGATAAGGTTAAAATAATACCCTAAACTTGTCTAAATCCTATTGGGTGATAGGATTTCGACCCTTCCCCAATTTAGCTTCTAAATAAGACCCTTTTGAACCATTATAAACCGATTTTGACTTTAATATAAAATAATATTTTGAGATATTCCAAAGGTGCCCCTCTCCTCCCTTATAAAGGGCACCTCCTCCCCCTCCTCCTCACACCAATTTGAACAATCAAGCTCGGCCAACCCCTGACATTTTCTCCTCTCTACTTCCCTAGAATAATCCTAGAGGTCATGGTCTTCTTCAAAGACCAATCATAGTTCCCTAAGTGGAGGATTCAAAGAGGCGTTCCAAAGAAGAGGAGCTACGGACACGTACAAAGAAAATCGGACCTAAGGTAAGGGAAAATACCACAATCTCATTTTTATCCGAGATTGTTTATTCGTAAGTATTTACTGGGGTGTATTTTATCATCCACATCCATGTTCACTAAATATGTAATATTTTTTCCATCCACTTACAATAGTTTAAATCCAATTTTACCCTTTGGTGAGTTTTTAGTAAAGAATATGAAAGGAATCTTTTGTCGTTTTTTTCGTACGAGGTACTTTTTGACTTTTCCGACAAAGGTACGAAGAATGTTTTTTTTAACTTATACGGCATGTATGGATTTTTAAAACATTATTTCCAAGAATATTCCTTTACAAGTTTTCAAGTTTATTTTTAATCAACTTCTTTTATTTTAAAGTCGTATGACATGTTATGAAAGGAAAAATGTTTTTTGAAGAAGAAAGGATATTTTCCTCAAGAATGGAGTTCAAGTGTTTTATCAAAATTATTTTCCATCTAAGATAATAAAGGGTTCTGTTTTTATCCCTATTATTACATTGATTTCATCATGTAGTGATGGAATTATTTTTATGAATTCCATTATCTTGTATGAATTGTTTTATGATGTCATGATGTTTAAGATTCCAATTTGTATTACATGGGTTATGCAATGATGTATGATTTATGATTATGTGGCACACATAAGAAAGGATTCATTATAAGATGGGTGGGACCTATATCTCCCTCCAATGCATTGGGTAAAGATTTTATATCTCATGAGATAGACATGGTTGGAACGGAAGGTTATTTCGGTTCAGTGATACAGGACTGAAACGAGGAGTGAACTCGGTTCAGAAAGGGACTTTGTCCACTAAGATAGTCTTGGAAATGAGTCCTGACTAACAAGAAATGATTTTATAGGGTTATGTGTGCATGCCACAAAGTTTCAAGTTTTATGTTATTATTATGGGGATCTCATTTTCACTTCTATGATTTGTTCCATGTTAAGATATTATGATCTCTTTTGCAGGTTATGATTTTCAAAAAGATATGATATGATTTTTATTTCCTTTATTTTCCCTTGCTGAGCATTTGAGCTCACCCTTTTATGTTTTCTTTTCCCCAGGTCAGGAAGATGGATATTAAGTAGAATATGCTAACAGGGACCCTATATATGATGAAATAAATGGGAGACACTGTAGAAGATTTATGAACCAGTTGTTTATGTTTCCCAGTTTCTAATCACAATATACCTATACGGTCCTTTGTGGTTTTGTTATATGTTGTAATAAGTGTGCTTCAATTTTGAAGTATTAACAATGTATGTAAATTATGGGTCGTTATAATGTATTTTATATAGAAGTAATCAAGCCACATATAGATCTAATGTTTCCTAGTAGGTGACCGATGTAAGATACAATGTCTCATCAAGTGATATTATTGTTGGAGATGTGTAGTTTAACATCATTTAGTAAATATGAATATTCTCCCTATTAAATACTAACATGTACATTGGTAGAGGTTATTTTTTTGACTAGTATATGGACTTGGAAATATAATCTAGGCATCACTTTGTATGTTTCGATGACACGAATTGAGTTATACAAAGTTCTAAGGACTCCCCATACATTCTGACATATTCAAGGAGAGGGTGAATTTTATTCCCTGATTGGAATTTGATGGTCTCATTATACTCTTATAGGATTTTTCTATGTATGGGAAGTCTGGACAACCATTCCTAAGCCAACGTGAGTTATAATTGATGTAAAAAACAAGAAGCGACGAGGATTCCCTTGTAGTATTAGGGCAACATAGGGTATAAAAGAAGAATCCATTG
This sequence comes from Viscum album, assembly GCA_963277665.1. Classification (NCBI taxonomy): domain Eukaryota; kingdom Viridiplantae; phylum Streptophyta; class Magnoliopsida; order Santalales; family Viscaceae; genus Viscum; species Viscum album. Next base: position 226,343,873 of record OY728155.1, on the reverse strand, counting down.
TAATGTGGAGGATATACCAAGACTCAGGTTCATGGTGTTTGTATGTGTCACATTTATGAATAATAATAACACGATACATTGTTCGGTGAAAGGATCTTCTTACATAAGCTCATGCCATACACATGGATGGGTAGAATTTTTTTCATATTTTCCTACGACAGATCTTATTTATACATATCAACTCATTACATAGGACACATTGATCAACATGTATATTAACGTGTTTCAGTTAAGAAAAAGTTTATGAGTAATTTAACAATATGCATTATGGATAAATGTTGAGTGGGTTAACATCATGCAACATGGACGAAAATGCTAAGTAGTTTAATGTCTTACATCTAGGACCAAGATGATAACTAGTTTAACATCTTACAGCATGGATGACTTCCATACATTTTGAAAACATGTGTAGAGGATGTGTATGTGTTATTTTGGTTACATGCTGTATTTCTTTAGGAATCTTACATTGGATGGATCTGCGGTGAGTTTTCATTCCATTGTAATTAGGGAATATGTTTCTTTGGTGAAAACATTGTTTAATACATATAGTTCTTCCCATGTTGGTTCCCACATTGATGGTTTTTTCATCAGTATAATCTGGGTTATAATGGACAACACCATTTCTACATTGATGAAATACCATAGGCAAGCCTTCATATTAAAATCTCATGCAATAATTTTTTGGTAGACTTCCAAATTGTGAAGTGTGTACAATATTGTATCATCCAACCATACTAGCTCTTAAAAGATTTTTTGGGATTTCATATCAATAGATTATTGATCATAGAAATAAGAACAAAGTGATACCAATTTTATTTAAATATGTTGAACCACCTCCGTCCTGTATACCAATAAGTACCGGAATGCTTGAGAGGTGGTGTGGGTGGTGATCCGGTAATCCCAAAGAGCAAGGTGAAGCTTGTCCGGACAAGATTTATTATCATTGTCTACCATCATTTAGAGGAGTCTAGATAGGGTCTTATTAAAATCCTTTATATGTCTGTCGTCTAATTCATGGTAATGGGAATAATGATTGGCTTCGATACCATACACTTAGTTGAGTTTTAACAAGTCAAAAGAGCATAAATTGGAATATGTTTCCATCAGTTTTTTGAGTGGAACACCAAACTTGTTTATGATATTAGATTTTACGAATCTAACAATTTTTTCCCCAAATTTTTTAACGGTTACAGCTTCTGAAATTTTAGAAAATAAGTCGGTTTCTATGAGAAAATATTTGAATTATTTGGACGTAGCTGGATGATATGGGCCCATGATATCCATTCCTAAAACAATGAAGGTCCAGAAGTACTTGTTTGTGTGATGTAACTTCGGGGGATGGTGGATGATATTTTCATGTCCATGGAAGGAATGGAACCAATTGTTGAAATTTTCATAATATTATATCCTGTTGAGGCAATAGTATCCAAGCCATCAAATTTGATGAGGGTGTATGGATTCTTACTGGTATGCCCCAAAATATATTGCATGCTCTTTGTTCAAGAATGTTAGAGTCTCTTCTCCATCAATTCACCAAATAATTACTCCATAATGGCCTCATTTATAAAGGAACTTTTGTCTTTTGTGACATCATACAACATGATGTTGACCACTCTTCTTTTTATGTGTTCCCTTCAAGCCATATCTGGTGGGGGTTGCCACATTTGATGACAGTCCATCATGTGAGTCATCCATCAAGTGGAAGGAAAATATGGGTCCCTGATGGGATTAATATCATTAATGTATTCCATCTTAGCATAAATTTATGGTAAAAATATCTAGCGGTGGGTAATTATTATGAGTGATTCATTCCAATTTGGGTTGGCTAGATCCATGGATACATTTCCTAATGTATTAGATGGTGAATTTTGTGATGGGGGAATAAAAATCAATTTAGGATCTGGCAGGAATTCCTCCATCAGTTCAAGGACCTGTTTCATCAAAGGGATCATCTCCTTTTCCCTGACAACATTGTCACCATTTACCTACTTGACGACTAATTCTGAATCGCCATTAATTTTTATGTGTTCAACTTCTGCTTGAAGTGCTTAATCCATTACTGCAATAAGTTCATGGTACTCTACTTCATTTTTCATGCATTCTTATGATAGTAGGAAGGGATATATAAAATGTTATTTTTTTGGTATATCTACATGAAACCCAGACCAACTTTATTAAATTTGGGGTCTTCCATTATTTTTCCATTTGGTATTATAGAGGCATCATCAAAGTTAATTTCTCACATTAGGTAGTTCTCTTGAATAAAGAACACTTCCTAATATGGAATATCAATATCCAATGGGGCCACATCAATTTAGGGATTGTATTCTAGTAAATTTTATAATTCATGTCCTTTGATATCATTTTTTAGTATGAACCACATATTGAGATGTTGTAGGATGACTTACCACTATAAAATTCATCCAATTAACATTTGGCAGTTTATAATAGACTTGATCAAGTTGCTACATGAGACCAAACAGACTTCATGGTGTCGTAAGTAATTCCTCGCCTTTTGGACCATAAAATATTATTGTTTGTAAGTTCTTCTCGATATTTGAATAATTATTCTCATCATCATTAATTGTTTTGATGAGATAATAGATACTATTCTCACAATTGGCATCATTTTGTTGTGCGAGAAAGGCACATTCTGATCGATGCAAGGTGATTACATACAAAATGAGAAATCATTATTCGGGAGGTTTTATTAGCACTGGTGGACTCATGTAATATTTCTTGATATTGTAATATACTTCTTGAAAATTCATAGTCTATTGATATTATACCACTTTCTTCATCAAATAGGGGAAGGGAATGTAATTTATTTCATTGATGGATATGAATATTTGAATATAGTCTTGGTTTCCTGGGAGTCCTCTCATCTTAGTGAGTTTTCTTGGTGGTGATGTCCTATGGATGGTATTTTAATTTTTAGTGGTGAACATGATGTTGTGGCTCCATATGACAAAGATGTGGAACTTTAATGAGGAAACACCAAAAGTAAATTTTTTGTTGTTCATTTTTATATTATGTTGTGTTAGTTTATCAAAGATATTTCTGGCATGTGACAATTGTTCTGATCACTACAATTACATAACCATCAGTTCATCAACATATCATTCAATAGATATTCCCCAAAAGAGTTTGACAATAAGGTTCTTGGTGTTATGATATGTAGCTCTAGAAATTTTCAAACTTAATGGAGTAACTTTGTAGAAAAACACACCTTGGGGAAAGATAAAGGTTGTATCTTATTCATATCATGCATCCATTCAGATCTAGTTATAACCTGAATAACTATCCATTTATGATAGAGCCTCATATAAGATAGTTGTGTCAATCAGATATTTTGTTTTCTGGACTGGGAATTCATCTTTCAGGTAGTGTTATTTGAGGTACATTAAATCAATGCAGACCCTGATCTACCCATTATTCTTCTAAACAGGGACAATTTTTTACAACTAGATGGGGTATTGGACCTCCAAAATGATGTTATCTCTATTGATATTATCGACTTCATCCACTACATTGGTAGCATGGTTCGGGTGTTTCCTTCACACCGCCTTCATGTAACCACAATGGCCGTGAGGAAGGCCTAGGTTGTGTGTGCCTACATCAGGATCGAGCCCTAAACATTCTATTTAATTCCAGGAAAAATCACAAATTTATCAACGGAAAATTCATAGACCTCTCGTTATTTAGAAGGCATGGACGCACTAACTAGAGAGTGTCAAAATTCATTTTCTATATCCTCATCGTCTTCCTCTTCATCATAGAATAGGGAAAAATTCCTGAATCAATCATTTTATACTTGAAGGTAGAGTCATACTTATGGTTTGTGGGAGGTAAAGCCACATATTCTATCTCGTCCATCCACATTGGTTTCATTGGAGAAGACCCAATGATGGGTAAAAGATTTTCCGTATATTCTGTGACTAATAAGATGTTTCCTCCTACCTTAGAAGGTTAGGTAGTGATTTAATGGGGTTTTATGATAGTATAGTTTTATTTTTATCAAAACATTCACTATTATCTCAAGTGTCATTGAGCCTTTAAACATTATCAGGCTCTTCAACCCTGACTAGAATCATGAATACAGTTGATTACACATCTATCATTGGAATTGTTCCCTCGTTATAATTTATGTGATGTACGTATTCATCCCCTAGCTAATTTATGGGATTAGGGGGAACCATTTCAAAATAGTTGGGGGTGGTGATATAATCTACTCCATTAGATGAGGGTTGTTTCCCCTTAAATTATAAGAACTCTACATCAAAATAATGTTATTCAAAGAAGTCAAATTGACCCTTATCACCATGTAGTGTCCCACATTGTCTATTGATTCTTTATTTTTGGCATTGATGGTATGGGGAGGAGATTTTTGTGAGTTAATGCAGCCAGGGACACCATAATAGGTCGATGAAGGCCTTATTATTTCGGACCATTAGATATTATGGGTGAGCAATGAGGTCTCCGAACTGGGTTTCGCGATTAATTTGGACAAACAAATTTTGATTTCATTTTTCGTATCCCAACAGATTTGTGGTATAGGGTTTCATATCATTCCCATTGAATCCCACCCAATGAAGTGTCTATAGTTGGAGGAGATTAACTCTATAGCTTTTATCTATGAAGAATTATCATATATGGATTCGATTTTTTATGTCGAACACATATAATGATTAATGTGTACTTTCATGGTGGTGTCTTTGTCTTAATTTTTGAATGAAATAACTACTTTGAATTCCATAGGATTTGCCTCTATTATATATACATTAGAATCATATACTATAGCTTCACACTCATGGGGAAATTGAAAAACATCAATGATCACTTTCTTGAGATCTACTGATAGATTCAGTGAGACCATGATTGAAAACATAGCTGGTACATAATCTAGCTAATTTGGAATGTCCTATTTCTGATCTAACAATCAGAACTTCCCACCATGGGAGTTCTCTTTCCCAAGTGATTTAGGGGATTGAACAATTGATGTAGATGGGTCACCCCTTGGGGTTGGAGTTGAAGGAGCATTGAAACTTCCTGGATTGGGTTGGGTAGGTCTGGTCTCCTATCATGGGAAATATGAATTTTATTCTACATCTGAAGTATATGTTAGAGTTATTGGATAGGGATGGATACTCATGGGGGTAGGTGAAATTTCATGCCCATATTGAAACCACTGTAGGATCCTTCCACGGGGTTCCTCTATGCAGATAGTTTGAGCAGTTGTGCAGCCATAAGTTCAATTCCTCAAAGGTTGTATCTCTATTAATATCCTTATATTATATAGTTTCTTCCTCCATCCATCCAATTGGGTGTGGGGAGCACGAGTTGATAATCATATTCATCATTTGTGATGAGATTCATCAAGTGGATGACATTGACCAAGAAAAAAAATGTACTCCTTTTCTGTAGCTAAATTGTCCTTATCATCGGCCTCTCGTGGTGCTGTTTGGTAGGGAATTGCATGTTATCACGTTTGGAGGGGTGGTGGATGCACCTTCTGAAATGATGGAATGAAATATAATTGTGTCAAATGTAGATATGTCTTTGGTATAGGTTCATCTTCAAATAACTTCTTTTCAACCATACTGATTGGACTGCATTTTGGGCATCTGTCCCTTGGAGGAATGTGGGGATGAGGATGATGTTCATGTTGCATCATGATCTATTATAGGTGAAGTCAGTTCCTCCAATTATTCCCACAAAATACAATGAGTTAGTTTGATCATCTTTTGAGTCATCCAACTATCATTTTTTTCTCCCTTTTGTTAACAACTTTTTTCCAATCCCCCTCTTCATCAATATCTATGGTGGAAACATATAACACATTCACTAGAGGGGGTTAAATATTAACCAGTCCAAAGTATATCATTAATTATAGAATTTATCTAAAGAAAAAGAACTCTTAAATGTTGTTCCTCAATATCTGGTGGTAGGGGTAGTAATCTGGCCGATCATCGAGACCTACTTCACCATCCATCTTCGTCTATATTTACTGATTCAAGTTAGAATTCATGGTGGCTATGTAGTAGTCACAGAATTGATCATCATAAAAAATGTAAAAATTATGTCTTCATTACTGTAATTGATTTCTTTTGGAACCATGACACTCATCCTACCTAGACGGAGGTGGCTGTTGATTTCCATGGGGCCTGCGTAGATAGGTGGGGTCCTTGAGCTGGAACTGGTGTAGGGGTGGCACAAGAATGATGGAAGCCACTTCATCTCTCCATTTAATTTTTCCTAAGGATGATGGGGCTTCCCAAAACATGCTAATAATCTATTTTAATGAGTCTTTTATGATTTGAGATATGGAAGATAAATTCCAAAACACTCTCATATATTTTACTAGAATAAGTGTTTTTCATAGCTCATCATGGAGGCGGTCGATGCATATGGCCAACATCTCATCTTGAGGGAGTGGATAGTAAGAGGAGAATATTAGACCTTTCCATCTGATAATGAAGTATGAGACACACACAATTTATTTCTATTTACAGTTCTTGAGATCACCATATATTTTTTTGGCTGCATCGAGAATAACTGGAACAATAACTAACATTGTATATCCTCCCATCATATTATTGATTTATCTAGAAAACATGGGTACCACATTAAGGCTGAACCTTTTAGGGTTTATACAAAACATCTCAGCATTATAGCTTCTTTTTTCGCCCAGGTTTCTTCATGGGATCCTAGTATGACGATTAATGCATTAGATGTTGCTTTGGGTCCCATGAGCCATTGAATAATGGAAATAAGAGATTCCTAAAATTTGGTAGAGGTGGGACATTACTCAACTAGTCAGTATAAGTTATCATTCGGGTTTTATTTTAGATAACTATCCTTCATTTACATCAATTTGAGTCATGAACAACTCTCTGGAATTTAGGATCCCATGATGCATGTCATCTGGGACCTGAACATAGGAGGGGGAAGCAAGGGGCAATATGGGATGTGATGGTGCTACGAGAAAATGAGGTGGATAACCAACCATGGGTACTTTATCGGTATTTTCATGAATCTATTATGCCTTCTTCCGTAATGGAGGGAAGCTTTTATATCCTATTATTATTATGTTCAAATAAACTGATGGACTAAGAGCCACCCTAAACATGTTCTACATCATTTTTTCATTATTCTGGTTGAGCCTGTGAGGCAGAGGATATCTGATTGAAGTGTTTGTTGACGATCCACATTAAGAACATACTATGTAGGATGACATTGACATTGAAGCTCAGCATTGAGTCTCTTCAGTTCTTTCATTTTAACCCATGTCGATTTAATATCACATTATGTGTGAGTGAATCATCTTCATGATGACGAAGAGGTATGTCATGGACCTTGTTTTTAATATTTTTATCAATGAGGATTGATGTAGGTAGTGGAGGATTAACAAAGGGGGTGCACAAATTCAATGAACCATTTGTTTTTTGAGGTGTACTTTTCATGGCTCAGTGTTGGACACCTCCAAAATAGAACCCTATTCCCATGCTACTTCATTATTTGAATCATTTTCAACAAGGTATATGGGGTTGATTTCCCCGACATTCACTGACGCATACCTAATTGGGCTCGGTGTACAAGGTGCTGAATGGTAAAAGATATTATTATTTTCTTTATTGGATATTCTCTGTCCATTCTATGGTATTATACATGTTTCGTAATGAAGATTGAATCAAAGTCATACCTAATATGTCCTTGTAGTACACCTTCATCATAGAGGACATGATTCACGAGACAAGATAGAATGGTTGACCTCCCTACCAATTATTCTCCGATGATGGAAGAAACAGACATCCACTAGATGGGTAATTGAGTTAAAAATTCCCCCAGCCCCATAGGGTAGGGTTTCTCCATTTCCATTGATGAAAAGACTTCGCTCAGATTTTCTGGTATTATGGGTGGTTTTTTTTGTAAAAAAGGGAGCCATCCCTATAGGGTCGGTATGGTCCCGTATTGTGGGGGCTACTACTACCATTACCACTTTTTCAATTTTTTCATTCACATGTGGGTGTGAGTAAGATATGATATTGGGTATATACGTGAATTTCTTGATTCTTAGGACAAGAGTAGTAATATTTGATTAAATTCCCTTATACGAGATGCCTATATGATGTTCTTTGTGGCCTAGTTCAAGATCTTCTCAACAGCCTTCTATCATTGTGCTTGATGCTTATGAGACTTACTCAAAGTAGGTTCTTTTAATGAATTCCACCTTTCGTGATAAGGGGTGTGATTTTACCACAACAAGGGGATGAAGAAAATGCATTATTTATCTTTTAGTGAATTTTTCTAAATGAGTAGTGGGGTGATTTATATTGTCTCGTGTTATCACCATCACTAGATATAAACACCAGACATGGCGCCTCCAATAAATCAGTGGACCATATGCTGCGCATGGATGCAATCCAGCCGAAGGACTTTATTATGCCATTCTGATTGTGGTCACCATACAGAATGGATGGTTTCTGGGTCGATTTGATGGTGAATCTCTCCTAGAATATTAACATGATATTCATACCTATCATAGGGAAAAAACAATTATTTTAATTAGCATAGATCATTCCAGATATTGTGGTAATGTGATGCATGAATTATTTTGAAAAATCTAATGGTATGAAAAATTGATAAATGTCCATGGGAAATACATCACTATTATTTCATCCCTAGATATTGGTATTCTCATAAGAAACACATATTATTATTGTTCTTCCTAGTACACATCTACTTTATACACCCTCATTTGACTACTCATTAATGATGGCATTCCATGATGAAGGGTTATTGAGAGTCTTATTGATATGTGAATGGTATGAAGGTGTCTTGGAAGATAATAATTTCCCCAGGTCATCCACTAGTTGATAAATGATATCTCTTTTTCATAGATAGAGTATTCCATACATAGAACTCCATTTTTCGAAGTGCCTCATCATATTAGGGGTTTCTCACATTTTCCCTGAAGATGGAAGGACCTTATCACATGCATAAATTTTGACTATGAGGAGGTCAAATATAGTTAGTGCTCTGATGGTGAGGACTACCATCATGTGTAGTGTACAGATATAGAGAGGTATTCTACAGTGACTACCCTAGGGATTAAATTCAATGATTACTGTGGAAAGGGGAGGACTTCCATACTACTTGGCATCAATGAGGGGAGGGCCATCACGATATCTTTTTATTATGAAGAGGGATACCATAATTGTTTTATCTGAAGGGATAGTATCAATATTGTACTTTTTGTGGAGGAAAATCAGGATATATTACAATAGGGGGAGGACCATCTCGTTTCATGTTGTATCTTTGGGGAGGTCCTTTATAGCGAAGTCCATCATGGTGAGGACTACCATCAAATCGTGACATCCTAATATAGGGAGAAACATATCTACAATGTATACCCTTGGGAGTACCATCAATGAGGAATATAATAAGTGGAGTTAATTCATGCTATATTATATTCTAGTTAGAGGGAGGGCTACCCGATCATGTATTAACATATATGTCCTCGTGATCAATCGTTTCTGGCTCATGGAGTAAGCCCCCATGGTTTCTCTCAGGTGGACTTTCATAGTAGTGAGTAGAAACATTTTGGGGAGGGATTTCACAACTTCTACAAACACATCCATTATATTATAGTGTACTGAAAGGATATTAAGACTATATTGATAAATGATTTGAGGTTCCGAGAACTCCATCATATTTCAAAGGATAATCATGAATGTGATATTCATTTTCGAGTTGGCTTTTGTAAATTTCATTTTTATACACTCATTTGTAGACAAATGGAGTCACCTACTATTGTTAATGGCCTTCTTAGGTGCCTACCTATCTAATTTGTTCTTGTGATGTTTCCAGGACATGCCAACGAACATCTTGAGATTGAGAAGGGATATATTTCTACCCTAAAGAAGCCACCACATTAGACCAGTGGACCCCAAATGGAATTGTTATTTTTTCCCGATCCAGTTATATTTTTATCTTGGAATATGGTCATCAATACTCATAGACTGTAACATGGATGGTGTTCTTCTCTGGATTGATAATGTGATTTGGTGGATGAATCAACCGAACAGAGGTGATTGGGTAGTGAGCCTAAATCCTCAATTTGTTTCACTTACGCAATGACATCTTAACATGTCTGAAGGATATAGTCTCGAATCGATATGTGTTCCTCCATCATTTACAAGATGTGTTGAGATACGAATTTGGGAGGAATGGGTATGAATTTCAATTCCAATAGTAGAGTAGGATTTTGTTTCTGCTACGATCTCCCATGAGTTTCTAGCAGCTATTAGTAGTTCTCTTGTGATGGGATAGAGGAATGAGTATTCCACTCCATTTTTCAATAATTTCCATTGTATTTGGATGTTGGTATTTGTATTTGTGAGAAGGAATTTTCTTCTTCTCATTTGATGATGTATTTGTGTCATTGGCTTGCTTTTCATACACATAAATTTGACTCTGCTCATATTATCTTTCCACCGTAATTGGAATCTAGGGTTTATGTGAACTATGATTGTTTTATTACTATCCAAAATTATCAGAATATTTTTAAAGAGGAATTTCTTTGCATCAATAGAAATTTTAACTTGATCATATATAGTTACCATCCTATTTGAAAGACGGGATTCTTGCACATTAGTATAGAATTATATCTGCCTATAATTTGATGCTCTGTATGCGCAACGGGACCAGCATTCCCAAAGAAGAATACAAATTTTCTCTTATTATGCCACCATATTTCCATGGTGGGCATCAATGGAGTGAGAAGAAAAAATCATCTACTCATATATTGTCATTGTATTTATGTGGCGGGCTTTAGGAGGAGGTGAGTAATTGTATGTATTCCCATTATATGTCACGATAGTTGTTTGGAAGACCTCTTATTCAAAAACTAGGGTGATAACCTACTCTTGATTATGAATTTTTCACCATTAGAAGGTATAAGGAGGGTAACATTCCCATTTCACTTCAATATGTTCCCTCTGCATGAGATCCTCATTAGAGAGAGGATATTGGGTTGTATGCCTCTGATGGAAACATTCTCTAGTAGGAGCCCTTGAGTGGGGATCACGTGCATCTGAAATGAATTTATTAGTGGAATCTTCTTCATACTCCTAATGTTACTGTAGATACTAGTTATCGTTCTCTTGGGATAGTGTCCCGACGTTGTTGGAGATAACCTGTGGGGTCATCCTCTACTGGATATTTGGCTATTTCTGAAAGGAAAACTATAATTTTTTTCTAATTGAAGGGCATTCCTTACAGCCTCTACTATATGGATAGTATTATACAGTTGGTACTCTTTGATAAATGCATTTGAAACCCTATGTTGAAGATGTTGGGTTGGTAAGTGGGTTATGTTCTTTGTTGGGGATCTAGCTGCCCATGTGGGGACTGAAATACATGTCTACAGAATTTGTGGAGGTAATTTTTTTGATTGAGTATAGTTTTGTAAAACCTTCAATACAAGTAACAAGAATATATAAAGAAACCCTATAAAGGTTTCTTCTCCTGGTCACATTCCAGATTCATAATCTTCATCAGACATCTGCTTTTTTAATGTGAAACTGGCTTGAGGTGGGGTGAACCACCAACCTGGATGCTGATTCACATCGGGTTTACCATTGTGTTTCTAACAAATTTGTGTTGTTGAATATAGTGTAAAACATAATTGATCAATGTTCCATATCTTATTTCTTGTTATTATTTGGGTAAACATACCACCTTGGATAAGGATTCCTGTCGGGTTCACCATTTTTTTTTCAACTAGATTCACATTTTATAAGGTTTTAGAATTAGGTGACATGGTCCCCAATAGGATTGGGCACTATATCCTTTTTATAATATTTATGAGGGTTCCTAATTTTCGTGATCCTAGTGGGAGATTTTAGGGGGTTATGCGTTTTTACAATCTACCCCTATTAGGTACGACGTCCTCAAATGGTATCTAACAGGTTTACTCATGGTGCTATAAACACCAAAGGGCCATGGAATCCATGATTCATGGTCTTTATTTCCAAAGTCAAATGATCGTTCCATGATTATTTGGCCAATGACACATTAAGACTCCATAGGTTGAGAGGATTTTATGTCGGGATCATCACACCCTTTTGGGTTGGATTATTTCCTACTATGGGACTATCTTATAAATATAAGCAATATTCCTATGCGTGTGAGTCCTTGGTGATTTCTATAAGAATGTGTCGAAGGATTACCCATGGGTTTCAATAATCAGTCATAAATACCCATGGGTTATGAATTTCTATGAAAATTCTTTATTAAACCCTATAATTAGGTGCTGTGGAGTTTATTGTCATCCAAGGGATAAATGTTTTTTCGATATCGGGATCGATCTCATTCAATAAGTTTCTTATGTCTCCTCATGAGAGTAATCAGAACCCATGTAGTTCGGTGTCACATAAGTAGACATGTCGCCCTTGAAGGTCATTTCATGGGGACCCAACCATGTAGCTTAACATCGTGTGGCAAGGATATCTAGGAAAAAAAGATCCTAATAATGATTCAATGCATTGATTATACTGAGGAATCCCAAGATTACCAAGAAATATATAGTCATTTGGATGGACATGGACCTAATTGGGATATGGTCTGTTGAACATTATGGATATTTTTGTGTTGGGGGTGGACTTCGGGGAAGATTCACACATATTTTAGTTTTTTGGGAATCAATCCTCATATAGTTTGGTTAAAATTGTGGATTATACAGTAGAGGAGGGATTTCATGAAATATTCGCATCATGGATTATTCCAAATGAGGGTTTCATGGTGTGTTGGTGCGAAATTTTTATTGGGACTAACATTCAAGGAGAATTTTCCCTATGCTTGGGCCTTCAGACAAGTATCTTACATATCCTTGCTAGGGTAGGAATCAATGTTCTCATATTTAATGACTGGATTGTAACTTTGTTGGATCTTATGCACGGGAGATTCCCATTTTAAGGGGGAATTATATCTCATATTTTGGATGATATGACGTGAGGATCGGGCTTAGATAATGTATTCCTATATATCCCAGTTGTGGTGGGAGTCCGAGCTCGCATAGTTCATTGTTTGTTGAACCAATGTTTCATTATCACATACCACTAAGGAAAAATGACTCATGCTCAGTGTGAGAAACATGAAGGAATATAATATTTAACAAAGGCATGCATTATATTCTCTTTGGAGGGAAAACAAGGATGTTGTGGAAGAAGATTCATGGACATGGTGGATGAAGGTGCAGAGTAATGATGCCTTCATTGTGAAATGAATGTTTGGATAAACAAGTCCACTCTAAAATGCTATTTAATTACATCATGAGGGTTTCCATACAATTGGTTCTGGGAACGGGTAGGAATGATACTTCTCATCAATAGAAAATCATATCATAGTTACATTGACTTATCACTTCCCCTCTACGAATGAAAAAGAAAGTGATTACTCTTGATCCCCAGAACAGGGACATCCACATTAGTATCCCAATGATGGACACCAGGTTAACAAAGGAATATAGACTTAAGAAAATTATTGGGGTCCATATGACTGTGAGTATTACCCTCATGTCTTCTAAAAAAATGGTTATGTAGAATATGAAGGGCATTCCAATATTCTTGATGGTTTGTAAATATGGGTTTGGTGGCTTTGGAATAGGCTTTGGCCTAATCCTGATAGACTGGTTTGCAGTGGGGATTTATAGGATGAGATGGAAATAGAAAGGACTGATTAGTAATGGAAGGTGGAAATCCCGAAGGTACCCGACTCCACATGTCATTTTTTCATAAAGGGTGGGGTAGCTTATAAATACAATTATGTTTTGCAGGTGGTAGGGTCATTCACACACCAGGTTGGTACGTAGACCAGGATGTATTCTACATATCAGGGTAGTGAGTGGATTGGGGTGTGATCCACTGACCATAGTGGTATTAATCCCCATTAATAATTCAAATATCATGTTGGTATTTAGTTCTTGAGACCTTCCATGTAGTGTAATTATACATTAGGCATGGTTTCATCTGCATAGAGATGTGATACGTGGTATGCCGGATGGAAGGAGGGGCATTAGACTCGTAGTTTACGAGACATTCATCCCTAAAATAAGTGTGGTAAACAATTAACATTAGAGTTTAACAACTATTTCTTATTATTATTATTTCTTAATTTAGTGATCCACGTATTGTTTTAGACATACTGGAAATTGTTCGCATTTCCATACATCATTGACCTTTTTCTTTTGGAGTCATTTGTATGTAGACTCCCAGCTCTCTGAAAATATGATCCCATTCCCTAGCTTCTATTTGGGGTCCTATTATAGATTTATTAGGAGGATATAGATATGGGAATATGAGAAATTATTTAGAAGACCATGAAAGGATCAATCTGGCCTGCAGATGACTAAGTTATCCAAGGCTTGCGCTGTTGTAGTTTGATTTAGTTGAAATCTTCCCCTCAATATTGTGAATAATGCAGTTTGCAGGGCACTGCCTACCATGCCTCATTTTCAAACTCCTTATTCTGCATGGATGATATGCAGGGTGAACCTATTCATCATATTCTCACCAGTGACATAGTTACCTTCTCATTGGTGCCTTTCCTCATTCATTCTGAGACCTACCTAGTTTGATGGCAATGATTTGCGAGACAACACTTCGTATGATGCCAACATACTAATTGGTTCACGGTATGTGCTTTCCTCAAACCATTCCCTACAACGTGTATGGGAACTAGTATGGGTCTTTATACAAATAGGACCCCTTAAATTTTTGTCTTCTAATATTCTTTCACACATGAATTTATTTTTGTTAAGAATTTTGTTGGAGTATTTTCTTTCCCTTTGTGGAATTTTCAGGAACCTACATCAGCACAGTCCGATTATTCCATTATCTTTTGTTATAATAATTATTTATCCTTGAACATATGATAAAATCTCAGTATTCCATGTATCCCTAATTACTATAATCCCCATTTTTATTTTATGTTATTCTTCACATATCTACTTTTATTCATAAATTTTATTTTTACCATTACTGAGGGTTACATATGACATCGTCTTGTGATTCCATTTACACAAGTTATGAATACAGTTAGTAAAACATTAAATTCAAGAAGAGTGTTATGTGATGTGAATATATGGGGTATATTGAAGTCATAGATTTAATTTATTATTTTCATACATAGGGTGGAAATGTTTTCCTTCTAATGACAATAATTGAGATGTAATATTTAGTAATTATTCCTTTCTGTCTAATACTCAAAAAATTTTATTCCTTGGATTATAAATGTCATAATGATAATGTAATCATATATGTGTATTAAATTAAACATTTTTTATTTTGTGTTTTCAACATTACATCTAGGACCACACGTTAAGAGACACTACAATTATATCATCCATTATGGAATTGATCAGGTATTAAACAAATAGTGTTAAATACTCTAATTTATCATATGTCATATTTCACATAAAATACATTATTATAGAAAAAAAATCACACCAATAATTATTCAATGTGTTGATTCCCAAAATAAATTATGTTTTATAAATTTATTTTTGCAAATATGGTAACTTTATATATTCATTGTAATAATTATTTTATTTGAGAAATATAAATTTAAATATTATGATGAATATTTAGACTCAATAAATTTTTTATTACGGTGTCATTAAATTATATTATTATTATATTAAATTTTAAAATAAATTTATAATTCCACTTTATAAAAATAATATTTCTTTTAAAAAATATAAATTTAATTAAAATTTAAATAAAAAAATTCTATTGAAGATTATAATAACAAATTTTATCATTTTAAAAACATTTATTTTCTTGTATCATGATATAGATATATCATATTTTTATTTTATAAGATAACAAAATATTATGAAACACTTCCATTGATGTGGTTACTATTCTATTAGTCTAGTTAAAACTCATAACAATAAAATTACTATTCCAACTACAAGATTACTATTTTGTTAGAATATTTATAATTCAATGATGTTATTTGTAAATATCATATGGATTTCCTAAATTCAATAAATAACCCCATATTCTATTTATTCTTTATTTCCATATTTTTTCAATGATATTAATATATATATATATAGGTATATTCATTTTCATGATAAATTCTACATTAACAATATTATTCTATATTTCGACAGTGTTTTCTGTGAGTGTAGTTATCCTTGAGTATCATGGAGATCCAAAATTAAATTTTTTGGTAATATATTTTTATATTTTTATCTCATTTTTTTCAATTAATATAGTAATGTTTTTACTCAAAATATAATGTGTAAATTAATATAATAAAAGGTTTTTTTCGATCATGATGTGTGTGTGAATTATATAATACCACATCCCTAAGTATCGATCATTTATATAAGAAGGGAAATTATAATCATAATATTATTTTTTTTACATTCGACCCCCATTAAAGAAAATTCAATTGAATTCTGTTTTAAAAACTATAGAGAAACCATTTGAGGTCCCTACTACATTATCAATTCCTCTAATTTGAATTCCACTTCCTCTTACTATTGATTCATCCTTTTTACTTTGACAGGGTGAGTTATATTATTTCATAAATCCTTGTCTCTATGGACTATGATTTCCAATTATTACTCCTCATAAGAGAGTTCATTTTCCACTTCCACCACCCCTGAATAGATTAAATGGGAGGTATCTGTTATATATTTCAATAAGAGGGATATATTAAATATATCATTTAAATATGACATGGTTTGTTAGAGTGATATTTGATAATCCATGGATCTGAAGAAATCAAGAATCACAAAGGTGAGAGTATACCCGAGACATGTCTTCACATACACGAAATATCACTATACATTTTTCTAAGGATATATGAATAACATTACCCTATATCTAACTTCAAACTATATATCCATAAATAAATTTCATCATGTATCTTTCATAGACATTATGTAGCCTTATGGTACTATTGAATTGTCAGGACGTTTTTACCATATACTCGGTCATGTATAGTCCAAACAGCATATGTTAACCAACATCAACCAGATATGTTGGTTTTTAACATCCCTTCTAATAAAGGGATTTATATAGATACATTTATTGTATTCTGTTAAATCTATAATTTCTAGATAAATTGACTAGAGGAGAACACATATCTCATTCTCTTTTGGATCACATCATGAAATCTCTCAAAAATAATTCATGGGTCTAGATTTTCTACACATATTTTCATTTATTTAGGTAATGTTCCATTCAACCTCAAATCATATTTTTCCCCCTTTTTCATTTATTTAGGGAGAACTAATCATGAATTTTAATTAAATTAGTAATATTTATAAAATAGTCTAATAAAAACAACATATAATATTATTTGAAAAATTATTCGAACGAGTAATTAAAATTTCCGTGATGAGGTTTTTCAATTTCAATATATGCAAGGGTATTGGTTTCTTCATCCCCGTGGAATTTTTACATTCAAACATATCTTTATATTATATTACAGACCTCAACATACCTTCTAAGATCTCTAACAACATATTTTCCCACTAATAGTGCTCGCATAGATCTCGATATATCTTCCTTATCCTTATGTCTGTATAGAAGGTCTAGATATGTGAATTATTCAAAACATCATTCTATTTCATAAGATTTAACAATAAAAATAGTGGCGTCCAAATAATTTAAAGCATTTATCATCAATTTTATACTATTGGGATTTATAATATTTTATAGCTTCCACATTATTTTATTTGTCCACATCATACCCATGTGGATCCATAAACGTCTCTACATTGGATAGTTGATAGTTAATTTGAATTTTTTTTACCAATGTTCCTTCCATTATTATTCCCATGTCTTACCATTGACTATTTATGTAGTTCTAATCCCTTTCAATTCTCATCATTGATAAGGTCACAAGAGCCATTAGATATAAATAGTCATCAAAATTATTTTCATTATTGGTATGTTAATGGATTGTTTAAACATAGACAATGATAATAATGAACCATCTTCTCATGATATGATTAGTAACCATCTATGTGAATGTATAGTTTTGTCTCCTTGGATCCAAATATATTTCACACTTCTATCTAAATAGCCAATTCTACTAAATATTCACTAAACATATTAATGCAACCCACTAAATATCATAAATTATGTATTAATTCTCATTTACATTCAACTTCATTGATTTATAGGATTTCATTTTATCATTATATATAATAAAAATCTTAATTTCTTCATTGAAGAGTGGTTGTATACTATTTGAATTTCCTCATTTCTGTGTATTGTATGTACTTCTAATGTAGTAAAAATAATTTCAATTCCATGAAGTTCCCTTCATTTATGTAGGCCTACATTGAAATTACTTAATTTCTAGTTGTCTTAATTAAAGTGTTTAACTATAAAAAAATTAATCTTACAAATTGTTAGTAATACAAAAATTATAAAAAAAACAATAGATATAAATTTTTGATTCTTGTTTAGGAAATATCTTGATGACTTTTGTCTTAGAAGATTCCCATGATATGTGTTTCATTGTGATAACATTCCCCCCTAATTACAATTCCCCTATCTAGAAACCATATTTACATTAATTGTTTTATATTTTATACATTCATAATTTTCCAAACCCAGTATTAAAATACACAACTTTTCATTAATTGTATATAATAATATCACCTATAAGTACCACCAATATATTTCCAAGGGAATATATAATGACTATTAATAAATTCTATGAGACTATTTCGGATATTAGTTTGTTTTATGGGAATTAACATGAAGACATTGTGTCTATCCAATTTTCTAAATGTAATATTGGGAATATACAAATTATTCAGCTTTATATTGGGATATATTTCCAAGAATTCATCCATATATATATATATTACTTTTGAATTTAGTTTATCTAAGAATCTATCAACCCATGGTAATAAATTCTTGTTTGGTATAAGTATTTTTCTTATTCTTGATAATCCATGTAGATGTGCATTGAAAAATTATTTTTCTTAACAATGTGAATCAACACCCCAATACTAAAGATCTAAGGAATATAAAACAAATTATTTTGATATATATTGGGAACATATTAAATTTTTTAAAATCAATGGTGGTCGTTATTTAGAGAGGCTTGGATATGGGTCAAGATATGGGAATAATTTCAATTGATAAGTTAACCTATCAATTATGAAGAAAATGAGGAAACTATTATGGATATACATCACTATAGTCTCTCATAGTTGGAAAGTATTAATCAATTATTATTTCCTTTTTCTAAATCATTCGATCAGTTAATTCATTCCGTTATGAAAATAATATCCTCCAATTAGATGATGTTCATAATGGACATCCATCCTCTTCCAAATAGTTATAAAAAATTAGTGGATGACATTTGATGTGAAGAGTATTCTTCTTCTTGAAAAATTTGATGTTAAGTTTATATAATAACATGAAATCATTTCCCAATATATAATAATAATTTTCTAATGTTAGTATGAAAATATTTTCTAGGAAATTTCATAAGAAATAATTTATTATTGAATGCTTATATAGATGGGGTTCTATAATTTCAAAATTTTTCTCAAAAATATCTCATCCCCATGTTTTGATGTGGGATTTTAATAGTATTAACAGACATAATGGATATGAATGAATTTGTAAAACTATAATCATATAGGTGAATTGATGTTATTAACAATAAAATGGTCAAAATATTCAATATTTGATTCCTATTCTTTTAAGTTACTATATCCAAAATAATCATATATATGAGAATACACAATTAAAAAATTATCTAAAAGGGAAAATATGAATATATAATGGAAAATATATAACTTTTATAAATATCGAATATATGAGTCTCAATGATTCAATCTTGGTTTTACTTATATTTTCCTAATTAGGTCATTAATCCTCACAATTTAATCAAACCTTTCATAATGTTTATTAAGAGTTTTGAATTTTATAAACAATATCCCCTTTGTAGTTCCTTATCATTAATGAAACAAGGCCTCTTTTATATTGAATAAGTTAAAATAAATTTAATACCTATTCTACCAATTTTAGGTCTATTAACCCCCATTTCAACTTTTCTAGATCCACATCAACTTATATTATCCATACACTGATGTAATTTAAGGGAAATAAATTTTTTTATACTGTAATAAAAGTTTTTTTTATTTCTTATATATTTACTGATTAATCATATTTTGACTAATCTACTATTATCATAATACAAAAAAAATAATTATAAATTTACATGATAATAACAATATCGACACATTCCTTCTAAAAATATCATTATATATTTTCAACTTATATATCCAATATTCTCAAGCAAAAGATCATGTGCCCTATTGTGTTTGGAGGAATAAGTTAATAATATGTAAAAACTAATCAAATATAAAATTAAATTAGTTTAAACACCATAATGATCATCTAAACCCTTTGATATCCTAAAATTTTATAATATAACATGGGTAAAAAATGAGAAAAAAGGATAATCTAGAAAGACTAGTATATGAATAAATTAGATAATTAATCATTAAATATGATTCAAAAAATGAATAACAAGATATTCAAAAATAAAAAAAACATGAATAATAAAATGTGAGAATGAATAAAGGAATATGGAATCAAAATTTCATTGAAATTAAATAACATGGGAATAACATGATTCAAGAAATTAGAATAATTAAATTCTATCATTTAAGAAAACACAGACTAGTTGAAACAGTTCTATAATGGTTTTTGTTTACTCCAAAATCTTATACATATCATCCCAATTGAAATAAACATTACCCAATTAACTATATTTATATCGGGTCACATTAATTTTAATATATCAATGAATATGAGTCCAAAAATGGAAATCACAAGGCATAAACTTATGTATTACAAATGTAATGAAATGGATTTCATAATCATGTGTCGTAGAATAACTACATGGCATAACACTATGGTCTCCATTAATTGTTTTATTAAAAATTCATGGGAATTTTTATGGAAAAAACAATTACATGAAATGAATATTATTTCAATTTTAATTCATGATAAAAATGGATAGGATAAATAATTTAGAAAATATTCTTTTCATGTGTGGTTTTGCGAAAAAAGTGTATATTATCTTCAAACAGGGTAAGATCTCAAGATTATAAAAAACCAATAATGAAAAAAAATGGATTCCCATATAATTTTTTTCATCTAAGGAAGTTTTAATACATTTTAAATAGTGTTACATTAAAATGATAATTAAAATAGATATTTTCCATTAAATTGTCCTTTCATAAAAAGAGAAATTCAGAATTGGGATCTATATAACATGTTTATACCCATCATGGACATATGAGTTAATCTAGTTATATATATATATATGTGTGTGTGTGTGACATATATATATATATATTATGGAATAATTAAATTGTTATAATATAATTCCAATGAAACGGGATGTGAGTGAAATCATAAACCAATGAAATTGGGGTGGTTCAAAGAGAGCACTTTCATTAGCTTCCTGAATCATTTTTCCCTTTCAATAAATATCCTATATAATGAAATTAGAATAAAAAATTACATAAATAAGAAAAATTTAAAATATATATATAATATTTAATATAAGTCTATTATGATCATTTACAACCACATTAATTTTATATATAGTTTAATTTATCCAAACAGTGGTTTTTTTGTTTCATCGTTCCAAATTAAGATCTCTTATAGATAATTATTGTTTGATTTTCTAAATGGAACTAAAAATATAGAAAATAAATGAAATGGTATTCATGTACTAATAGATACGTAAATGTTTCTAGATATAAATATATGGTGTAATGTGGTTATGATTTGTTTATTGAAAACATAAAAGATATTCAGTTTATTTATTTAGGATGTTTTACATAAAATTATGAACTTTTTTAATTTTATTTAATATAATGAAAAACTATTAATTAATGAATGTGAAAAAAATATTATATAAATATATATTTTTCACATTAAACCATTATTAGTAAATTTCAATCTTCCACGGGGATGGTAATTGAAAATGAAAACACATCGCATAGGGTGTTGGCGAATCGACATTATAGGGTCAATATTTAAATTTCAAGAATGAGAGGGGAAGAGAAGAGGTTGGGTGATTATATAACATTATAATAAAAAATTATATTATATATAAGATATTAGTGTTATAATAACATTTTAATGTAATTGTATTGGAGGATAAGGTGGATTAAAAACAAATAAAAAACTATGTTGAATGTGTTACCATATCTAGTTTATCTCTCCTAGTGGGATTCTACATAAGGCACCTGGGATTGGAATTATGATCAGGACAAGGCTTCTAAAATCATGATTGAAATATGTGGATACTTTTTATTTATTTTAAATAATATCTAAAATTTAGATGGTGTAGGGATAATGGGTGTTGAAGAGTGGTATTTTTTTGTGGAGGAGAGGCTTTCTATTTAAAATTATATTCATCATTATATATTTATTGGATCAATATATCCAATTGTGTTGATTATTATTTATATTTAAAGTAAAATTTTCATGAGAGTTAAAATTAATGGTTTCTTACATCATCCCTCAATAAATTAATCATATATATAACATATACTGATAAATACCATCTTTTACCAAATATTAATATACAATTAAAATACACCAATCTTAAAAATGTATTTAATAAATAACCTAACAACATATTGACATTTAGATTAAAAAAATATGATCCATTTCATGAAAATTTTATTTATAATATGAATAAATTTATTTCTAAAAAAATCTCAATTTATTAGAAATATACTTATTTAAATATTTAGATAATCTTCAGCCGCATATAAAAATTAATTATTTTTTCAGAAAAAATATTATCATTATAATACTTTGTAATAATTATTTATAAAAACATATTAAAAAAATTAACATTTATTTATTATATGTTTTCTTTATATGTAAATAAAACATTTATATTTTATAGAATCATTGAAACGTATTTTATCTTTTTTTTAAAAAAATCTACTTGTATCTAAATATAAATAGTAATAATTTTAATTTTATAATATAACTAAATATTACATTAATTTAAATTATTTGAGGATTAAATTATAAAAATTAGGTTATGCTTCCCAATATTTAGATTACTGTTCTAATGGTGAAATCAATATTCCAACCGTCATATTATAATTCAATTATTTTTAATTGTAACAGCATTATGTGTCCCATACATTCTATAAATAAATCATATTCCTTTAATTATACATTAATATATATTTTCATATAATTTTCTATGTATATATGTATATATATAATTTTAAGATGATTATTTCATTACTAAATTATTTCATCATTTTTCTGCAGTGTTTTACATTATTTTTGTTTATTTTGTTGGACCAATTAGGTCATAATTGATATATTTTGGTAATATTATTTGGTATTTTTAACCAAATATAATATATTAATTTAGTATTTCCTTATTTATTATCTATATAAAATTTTGAAGATAATATAATGACATTTTTTATCAGTTCTATCACATATTTCATTGAATATTTATATTACTACCTTACTTAATATGACACATTTATATAAGATTTCAAATACCATTGATAAATTTTTGGGAACCTAAATTAATATACTCCATAAAACCATTTTGATTGTATGATTATTTCCTAATGATTGTATTCTATTATATTCATTTGATTTTAAGAGACATATAATGTTCACTTTTAATTGAATATTAGATCAAAATATGCCAGCATTGTATTGAGTCTTGTCCTAAAAACCCCTTTTTGGAGTTATAATACCACTACATGATGTAACTTCTTCGAAGATTGTATTTATCCATCCTATGTTTTTATTTAATAGAATTTTTTTATCTTTGGGGAAAAATGAAACCCAGGATTAAAATATTTACCTTGATGGGTTTTATTCACAAAATAAAATATCATTATAAATAATAATTCTCATAATAATAAATAATTATTTTCCTAATTTTCCATATTTTACATACAAAAATGTTTTCCATGATAATTTCTAAATATAATTATGTGTTCCCTCATGTTCCCTCTATATCACCCTTCTACGCTTTTATAAATGATGTTTTGATTCTATTTTCGTTATGTTGGTTTTCATCATATATATTTCACAATATTGAATGTGTTTTCTTACATATCAAACCAAATGTTTTAACTTCCACACCAAATTTACATTTATAACATTTTTTTATTATCAAGGTTATATTATTGATATTCCTTTTTCAAATATAATTTTTTGTCAAAAACTTCATTTCATCTTTTTGAATTCATTGGTTCTTCCTTTCAATTCTGTATTATTGTGGAATAAATAAAAAATTATATTTTTTATTTTATCAAATATCCTTTTAATAAAATAAAATTTTAATATGACCCATAACTTCTACTTTTTAAAATGATGTTCAAATTGCTTTTAATTATCTAAAATGGAAATTATACCCAAAATTCAATGTCATACGTAATAAGTCATAATTTATAATAATAAATTTTAACACAATGTCATCAATTTTTGAATTCTCATTTTATTATTCCTTTTTTTATTTGTGTTCACATATTTTACATATATAAAATGAATATGGAAAATTTATTATTAACCATGTGATATTTATCTATATGCTTTCACTACCATTTTTTGTATTATCTTGACTGAATTTTATTTACTTAAATGTAACATTATTTTATTAGACACAAATGTTTTTCCATGTGGTTGTGATTTTTTTATTACTGATTGAATTATTAAGGATTTCCATTTGTGAATCCATTTCAAATAGATATGAAAATAATTTCCCTTCCATGGTTTATTTCGGATGTAATTAATTAATCCAACATTTAGAAATGCTTTCAATTGGATACAAAAATTCCTTTATTTTCATATAAATATTATATAAATGTAAATTTTTCCATGGAATGAGTTTGATTAGATAAAGTACTGATTTTCATGTGGCGTATATTTTAATTTTTTAAGGATATGTGGGTTCCAATATCAGCCACAAATTAACTGGTTAAAAAATTACATCAAGATATTTGTTTTCAAAAGTACATTTTTGTTTCTTATAGGCATGAGAATTTATGATGTAGATACTGAATTTAATAAATCTCTATATTTTTTTTGGAATATTTTAATGTTGTTAAAATGCCTTTATTTTTTATGACTAAGTAAATATCTCATAGATCATATTTATTGACTCATAATTCAACTATAATTTATTTAATGTCATATGTTTAGTCATGCCTTTTAAATAAATGTATGATCTCTACATAATTAGGAATATGTTTCTTATATATCTTAATTATACCCACATGCACTTTTTATACCACCCAATGATATTTGATTTTTATTGCTTGTATTTTCCCTTACTAACCACCTGATCTAATACATTCTCTATGAATGAATTTTTGCCGGATATAAATATTTAGAATTTATGAAATGTATATATGATATTATTATGTATGTAAGTTCTTGGAAATGATGGAGAATCATTATAAATTATGTAGTTATATATATATATTTAAAATATCTAATTCAAAAAATGAATGTAGGATTTATTAGTTATTATTTTTCATCACTCATTAATACCCTAAAACTAAATGTTCTTAGTAAATTATTATAAGGAAATATTTTTCATTTTGATTTATGGATGTGATTATCATTATTACTAGATGTTATATTTTCATTGGGAGAAGGTGTTAGTTAAAATTGTATATTCGGATAATATATAATGAGAATAATTTTGTTGATAAAAACATTTTGATTGGTAGATAAGATAAGGATAAATAAAATTTGAAATTTATATGTCACCCCTCATGTTTATTGATGTACAATTATAGGGATTTGGAAAAAAATAAAATCAAAAAAACATTAGGTTTGAGTATATGGGGTAAAATAGTTGAAAGATATCATCCTAACATTTATGTAATTAAGAAAATATATAGTTTCCATGGAAATATCATCCCTATCTAGATGAAAAATGTGGTTGAATTTTTTTTCACCGATGTAACAAGTCTTAATAACCCCAATTTTTTTTGGGTATTAACTCAAATTACACATGTTGGATAACTAAAGAGCCTAAATAACACCTTGTTTGACACCCCCTTGTAATATTTTATATATAAACAGATTTGATTTATTATCCATTTTGAAGGATTTTTTATATTATAGAATTTAGAAATGATATATATGTGAACACAATATATATAGTCATTGATTGATCCATATTTGGTTTAAGGAGGAAATTAATTTGTATAGTAATTCACAAATATAGAAATAATTTACTGTTATTACCTAACACTAATTTGATTTCTGTTTCAATTACTCATCAAACTGGATGAAATGGTTTAGGTTTTTATACATTCTAAATCCAAAATAAAAATGATAACATAATATTACATTAAAAATAAAGGGAGTTTCCCATTGGGAAACCATATAGGTTTATAGTAATGTTAAGAAATCATGTGATTATACTAATGTATATATCATGAATTATGTGTAACATCACAGTCATAGAAAATATAACGGACAATCAGGGATTAATTCCGCACACCATCAAAGTTGTCCCACCATAAGGGAAAAAGAAAATTTTCGATCTCTATGTGTTAGAAATAGGAAATTGTGAGACAATTGTGGGAAAATAGAATCTATTTATTCTTGAACATCATTAAGAAATGACTAGTATATAATAGAAAAATACATAATTACATTATCCATAATAGATAAAAAGTCAATGTCTAAAAAATGATATGAATCCTAATAAGACAAAATCCAAATGATTAAAAATACTTTAAAAAATGGGGTAAAATACTGCCTCAATCATACCAACGGTCAAAACATCACAAACCACATGAATATGAATTCGATTGGTATCAGTAGCAATGAACATGAAACTATTACAATTACTTATGTCCTAAAAAACATATCTAAATATAAAACAACAATGTCATATTTTATTTTATAAAAAATAAGATACAAGAGTCAAGAGTTAGGAAAACGTTATTGAGGCCAAAAAATGTTGATCTTGATATCATCGTTAAAATGATATCATATGCTTCCTATAGAAGTGAACCTGAGCTGGAAATGAAAGTTATGAGGTCATCCATGGGTCCTTAGAGGCAAGGATGACTATTGATTTATTCCCATCACACTAGGTATGAGTGATATCTATGTTGACACTTATATAATTACATATCTTTTAAATCTAATTGGAGATGGCCTTAGGAGTTTTTCATATACCTTGTAGTGAGTTGAAAAACCATGAGGGTGTCAATTTCCATAGCTTCTAACCTGATGTTTCTGGTGAAACATATCTCCAACCCCTTGAACAACTCATGCACTTCCACATGAAGGGAGTATCCATGACCGGAGAATACTGAGACCATGATAATAATAGACCCTCTGTAATCCTTTACTACAATTCATGCCTGCAAGGCACCCATCCATCAAGAATTGTTAATGCTCAGTTTGTAACAATACATAGGGGGCCGATACAATCCATCACCCTGATGTGGGAGTGATGAAAGAAGGAAATGAAATACCAGTTTTAGAAATTTAATGGAGGGACGAGGTGTTGATTCCTATCATGATAAGGATTACCAAAACAAGCACGAGACTCCTAGTTTTGACGACCATGTCAATGTTCAAAATAAAGATTCCCTTAATTCTAGATGTGTTCCTCGCTTTCGGAATAATAGAACAACCTAGAGAAAAGATTACTGCTCGAGAATTAATATTTGAAATACTAGTACCTATCCCATGAAACCAATAGTCTAAGAAGTTACTTATTTAGAGGTACTGAGAGGATTTCATGATGAAACCGCTGAAGGAAAGCCACACATGTTCCATCCATTGGCTATAAAAAAGAGGTGATTTAATGCTTCAGAGAGAAGGGAACTTCCACACAATCACCTATAATCTATATGAATGACTTGCATTTGGATATTTTCATCAGAATGGAGGATGATATTTATGAAACACCACACAAGAATGTTATACATGGTTAGAATCTCTCTAACCCATAGCTTCTCTCCCAAACAGTCTTGCTCAACCATGGCCTGAATCATCTTACAGTACTCATTGAGGTAAAATTCCCTAAATGAAGTGTTACTAATGTCACATTTATCTTTATCTCAACAAAGAGAGATTTAGTCCAAAACATAATTTTAATCCTTATTGAGGATGTTGTGAATGAAAGTAATATAAATGAAAGCAAGCCAAAATAAAATGGAAGGGGTAAAAAACATATGGGAACTCTAATGAGATGCATCCAAATTCTTATTCTAGTTGTAGATATCACCGTGAAAAAATAATCCATCATTCATGACATTCGTCTAGAGGCCGGTGGGACTGAACTGAGCACCCCATGTATGACTCCCTAATACTGCCAGAATTATACTATCCTCTGTACTGGTTTCTAAAAAACCACGCCCTTAACATTTTCTCTTTAATGGACTCTTATGAAATATACATGTGTATATCATTCATAGTTTCATTTATGATTTAAATATTGATACCACCCTTATTAATAGGTCTACAAATCCTTTCCTAAGAGGGCCACTAGGTCCTACCCTCCATATGGGAATCCCAGATGAAGTTGGCCAATGAATTTTTAATAAATTAAATGAAAGGCTTGGGGGCATTGATAATTGATAACAAGTGCTTGTGAATGTCTTCTAGAACACTATTGACCAGGGTTATCCTGCCTCCAAAAAAATGGAATTGGATTTTTCAGTTGTAAATATAGTTGGTAATACAAATAACAACTTTTAAAAATGATGAAATCCCAATCTCTTGTTAGAAATAAGAGCACAAAGGTATTACATAAGAAAATATTTTTGAGATAATCCCAACATGGAATTTTTGACCTATTCCCTCTTTCTCGTACACATTTTGGAATTGAAAAACATTATCTTATCCTAATTAAAAACTTGTACTCTCCACATACAATAGTCATCCTGAATATTATTAAATCCATGTATTGATCGGTTTATTTATTTAATGGAAATAATAGTGTCATCTATGTACATGACTTAAGAGATGATATTGGGAAGTCGGTGACACTAGTAGGGGGAGATGCCACCTACAAGCATTATCTTTTTGATGTTCATAATGAGAGAGTCTTATGTAAGGATATATATGCCTGGATATATAGGGGATGTTTTTATCTCAACCCTCTGATAGACTTAAAAAAGTCAAATGTCATACCAATGAGAGACACCGAGATTTGGCCCGAACAAAAACATCTAAAAAATATCAATGGTCTGTGCATAGAACCCAATGAAACCCAAGATCTTAATAATGAATAACCATTTAGGACAATAATAATAATTGTCCATGTATAGCATAAAGATCATGTTTGAACCATATACT
This sequence comes from Viscum album, assembly GCA_963277665.1. Taxonomy (NCBI): domain Eukaryota; kingdom Viridiplantae; phylum Streptophyta; class Magnoliopsida; order Santalales; family Viscaceae; genus Viscum; species Viscum album. Next base: position 226,314,471 of record OY728155.1, on the reverse strand, counting down.
TTATTTTCAACATATTTTTTCATGAAAAAGTTAGTTTTAGATTTACTATAGAACTAGTTTTATGAATCTTTACATCTGAAAAATATAGTTTCATAAAAGCTCTCTTTTATTTTTTCTTTTAAAATATAATCCATATCCAAATAATTATGTACTTGTAAATAAAATAAATTTTTTAAAATAATGGGAATGAATGGAACAGTCAATACATATATAAACATGTTGGAATGTAAATCCCATGAATACATGCAATGTGTAATATAAATTAAAAAATAGGCCCTAAGGTAGGGCCGTCGATACTTGCTAATATCAGGAACTCTAACTGAAATTTTGAATTATAGGCCTCATTTAAGACACACATCTTAAGGCCTTCACCAACTTCTAATGTCTACAATTACATGAAATATTTTTGAAGACTATAATATCAATGTTTATATTTGTGTCATTTCATCAAACACATAATGTTTGTAAACATGTTTTAGAAAAAAATAATATACTAATTCATATATTCATTAAATATCAAATAAAAATATTGTATTTCAACTTATCCCTGGAATATAACATAGATATTATTTTCAACTACCAAAATCAAAGGATTTCACAACAACAATATTGTATTGTATTGGAATGAATCCATTTTATAGAGAACCTACATATCCCATGGAGGAAAAATGGACACATTAAACATTGGAAATATTAAATGATTAGGATCCATCCTCACCAATATAGTTTTATAAACAATATCATCCATTTCCCATCAAAATAATTCGATATTGAAATCACAAACTAATTTTTTTGGCGGGTTAAGGGGAAAAGGGATTAGGTAAATATCTAGATAGATGAAGATAATTTAAAAGGACATCTGAAAATTACTTAAAGAGATCCATTAAAATCTATATTGAAACACCAAGGACTCAAGGGGAGAGTCATCTAGAGAATAATTTTCTTGTAAATTCATTATAATAATGGATTAGGAAGACATTTTATATAAACATGACCAATGGATCTATTTATTTTAATTATATTATGAAACTAAAACATGTTTCATGGTTAGGCCGAATGGTTTGAAAATGCATAGGATAACCATTTTGTAGCCACATCCCTATGAAGTGAAACACACCATTACCTGAGGATAGCCACATGGTTAGAAAAATATTAATCATGATGTAGGATAACCTCCTCAAATTGAACAATTCACATTCAAGATTTTTCTAATGACCAGTATAGTTAGAAATATATTACTAAAACTATGAATATGTCCACCAAATCTGATTGATTTATATTGAATTGTTATGATATGGTTAATATTAACAATACAGCTGGATTATTTTATTAAAACAATCCAACCATGACTACCATTATCCTTATAAACTCATTAGGGTATAATTGAGTATAAGATTTAATATACATATGACCTGGAAACTATTATAATTATTACCCACCAATGAAAATTATAAATTTATAGAGTTTATAATTATAGAATAAAGAAAATATATGGAAATTGATTCTTCAAAACTTCTTCCACCTCCAATGTCTCATGGATATATTTTATTTTATTCCACAAAATATAGACTATGGGCATTTTTACCCTATAACCCCATCTCTTAGATATCAATAATCAAAATTGGGAATTCAACCATTGAGTTTTTGGGATCAATATCAACATCTTAAATTCTAATAACAAAAATAATAATCCCTTTAATTCCACATAAAATGGAAAATTTTAAAAGTATCATGAATAAAAATAAATTGAGATGTGATATCGAAATAATAATCCACTGATCCATGATTATAAGTGATCTTAAAAGAAAAAAACCTCACATAAAACATATCATTCTCTCCCAATAATTGACGTCCTAAAGGTGGTGATAATATGTAGGAAACATGATCACCAATGTAAAACTATAATGGGAAAACATATAGTCCAATATTTATTTATAATATCTATAAAAAGTCTCTACACCATTTTAGATCAACTAATGATTCTTTATATTCTCATAATCCTTACTCCAACCATCTAATATTCATTATCCCAATTACATAAATTATATTGGGGAGAGTCATGGCCATCAATAAGAAGCATTAAAAGTTGTATTTTTAATAGAATCAAAATCACTATTATTATAGGTCAATGTGAAAAAAGGAATATTATTTTCATAAGAACCAATAATATCAACCATGCATTTCTAAATTTTATCCTCTGGAATCTGAAAGACTCACTCAGTCTAACTATTCATATGATGGTGATTTGGTTTCCATAACATCAATTTATTACTGATCACATATTGTAAAAATATCCAAAAAAGAGATGTAAATTTATGGGACCAATCAGACATAATTTCATAATCTTCACCATGGAGCTTCACAATCTATTCACAATATATTCTCTCGATAACTCCCACCAAAGTTTTCTCCTAAATTGGAATGAAATGATTTGATTTTTTTAGTTGATCAGTGATAACACAAATCAAATCATTATAACTAGAGTAGGTGTTGAACCAATGATGATGACCATGAATATGTTTTCCTAATTATTCACCTTAATGGTTAGAGGCTATAATATACCAATAGTTCTCTGGTGATCCGCCTTAATTGTATGTAAAGAAAGATAACATCACAGAATATGTACTATCAGAAACATCATCACTAAACACTAATACTAATATCTCAAATCATGATAAAACCTAGTCCTCCTAGATTAAACAGGGAAACTATACATAAGTCCACAATCATTTATCTATTTCCATATAAATTTCAGGAAAACTAATATTCCACAAAAAAAACAAACCATAATTCCGAGACAAAGATCAATCAGTATAGTTCTCATTATCCAAAATAATATTACTAACACTCTGATAATGAATTTATATTTATTTTTGGAACATATTCGGACAATAAAATTATGGATCCTCCTTCACACAATAATTGATAACCTACAAATCAACCTATTCCACATCCACTACCATCATACAATAAAAATAATCAAATTTCAATGCCCTACTAAATCAATCATCGATTGGATTAATTCATCTTATTCAACACATCAGCTACAACATTACACATTCTATTTTTATATGATATATAAAAATTTTAATTTTGAATATACTCAACTGAATAACCCTATAATAAGATATTATTCATATGATCGATAATGTACCTCAGACTATTATGTTCTAAATATACCATAACCACTACCCAAGGAGATAATGTCATCAAGACATAACTTGGGTATCATTGACCTAAACACAAGGACATGGGTATGATAGTTCTTCACATTTGGGTGCATTTTTTCTCAACCATATGGAACTAGTGTTTTTATATACACTATGTTACACAACTATATTTTACCAATCCTTCCAATAAATATAGCCTAACCTATGTTTATAAATAATCACAAATAGAAATCAAGACAACCCCAAATATTTTTCCTCAAATTGTATTTGACACTTATCAAAACATTTAATTATAATACCCATTCAGGTTAACATTTACACATGATATAAAATCTTAGTGATATACTTCACAAACCCGCTATACGTAATATTTATTCTGATTATGCTCGGGATATAAATAATAAATTTGGGTTTCTTCGAAGACATAACCTCTTATATCTTTTTAGTCATCTTTTATAGTCACCACTAAAATATTACATGGAAATGGAATATAACATAATATGTCAAAAATACATATTATAAATATTTTACTAAATATAATAATATATATTTTTTATATGAATGATATCCTTAGGATCCAAATCTTCTACCTCAATTTTCGTGTAAAAAAAGCACGTCAAAAAAAATAACAATAAATTTGTTCGTGAAATAATGAAAAATCAATTTTATTAATTCCAGAAATACCAAATTGGCTCCTAAAATCCAATTTATCTATATTCTCTTCTCATACTCTCTAGTTATGGAACCTTAATTACAATTTAATCTTAGAAATCAATTACCCTCATATGTGATCAAATAGTTTATAAATCGACGAAAAGGGGATTTTTTTCTAATCTATCACCATGTTAATAATTCAGAAATAATTATATTATTATAGTTTTTCCTAGTCCTTCCTAGAAATTATACCAATCTACTCGAAATGTGATACACTAGGAAAAATAAATCCTTTGTCCTTTTTATCAACAAGATAAATGTTATGACCATTCTACTTAGGGGATTGAAATTAATAAAATATAATTGAAAAGGGTCTTATCCTAGGGAGATGGTCAATAGTGATATCTACCAATAGATAGGGTTCTGAAACTAAAAATAAAATAGGAATGACCTCATGGTATATAGTCAGCACTATAAGAATTGGATTTCTCTAATGATGGTCAATAATTTCCTTAATCAACTTTGATACCTTGTCGTAGATCATTCATGTATAATAAAAAACATGACATGATATTACTAATATAGTATCCAACTCACCATAAAATACATGAGGTTCCCCATAAAAAGAACGAAGACATACATTAGGGTGATAATAGTCAATCAATGATTCTATACTAGAAATTAAACCATTCTAATAATAAGTATGCAGATATAATGTTCATGTGGTATGAAATCCCACATGAAATTGAAGTTGAAAATAAACACCTTGTATATAGGAAATTTAAAACCATGTTCCTTCCACTATATAATGAGAATTAAAATATCCCTTATGAATTTCTGATAATACAAAAATAAATACATGTGTACAAATAAATTTAATTAACATGATGGAATAAGATTCTCTAGTATCAAAATTTGGAAAAATAATAAAATATGAAATGAATAAATTACCTCTTATGTAGGTTATATTGTCATTATATCTCACTAATTCATAAATTACAACCTAAATAATATTATCATATGTTTATAAATAGGATTTTAGAGCTATATAAGTACCCCATATAGTATAATAAGGTGATCCACCATCTTGAATTACATTAGACATGAACTATATCTTTTCATAACCATGGATCCAACCCTACTTCAATGAATTAAATTTCAATAATACCCCTATAAATTTGATGATAGTCCATATATATATAATAATCTAGATTCATTTCTATTATCATGATTTTTGTGGTCACATCTACCAAAATGGATGTCGAAAACATGCAATTGTCTACCAATTAACACCAAAAAATATACACTACCTTTGCATCGATCAACTCGCTTCCTCTTTTTTCCAAAAGAAAGATCCTAGATTACTTATATAGTTATTGAAACGCCCATGAGATATGTCTGTGTAATTATTTCATCCAAATTTATTTATGATTTTTGAACCACATCATCGTTTTTTTCAAAGGGAAAATAAAATTCACATTTACTGAATGTCATCCTTAAAATCCATCTTGAACCATCAAGTGTTTAGGTAGTCATTATAAATATGATATATTCATTATAGATCTAAATAAAAAAATTAGTGTAGACTATCATAAAATTATCCACATTATACAAGGTAAAATTTTTATGAGTATTGACCACATGTAATGTTTTTGGATGAATGAACAGATTCATGACCTGTATATAATGTTGTACTGGTAAATTATCATGTAACATATATTTCATCATGGAGTCCCACTATTTATATTCAGGTTCTATTAGAATTTAATGTAATTCACTTGTTATATCATGATTTAGTCCAACTATTTCTATTTCTGTTTTACTAGCATGTTTTATCATTCACTTTAGATATTATATATATGAGTGTGTACAATGAATTTAATACAAAACAGTTCATTGGTTAATTTTTCTTATATTATAGGAATATGAAAATCATTAATAATGTAAAATAATTTTTATATTCAAACATTTAAATAGATAATTCATTTAATATATTTTTAAGAATGTTTATTGTTTTTTCAGGATGAAATATTTTATATTACACATTAAAACACTATTTTCAAGACATAAATATTTTTTAAAATTATAATCACATTTTAAGGGAAATATATATTTTTTATTCACGTAATTCTTATTAAATTTCTATGTGATTTATTATGAAAAAGTTAGTATTTATTTCCAATTCCTCTTGTGTGATGATACTATTATTCATTAATATGGATATAGATGTATGATACATATTATGTAATATGGATGTATATTTTCATGGTGGTAGAATACTAAAAAATTATTTTTTTAAGTCTAACAAGCAATATAAATTAATATAATGTATGAGAGGATGTTCATTTGAATTATTTTGAAAACATTTCGATGTAATGTTTCTTATGTGAAATGAATATTTATTTTCCTTACTTTTCAATTAAGAGTGGATTGTGAAATGATGATTGGTGCTTGATTATGTAAATGTGATGATGTGTTTTACTGAATATTATTTTCCCAAATATTAAATAGAAATTCTAATTACTAATGGCCTTATTGTGTTTACCCATAATATAACATTTTCTTGGATCTCATCCATAATGTTTTCAAGATCAATTTTTTTTATTGCATTCAATTGTGTAACCCATTATAAAGGATATTTATTGCGGTTATTTTGATTTAGTTGATGGAATCAATAGACATAAAAGACTAATAATTTAAATATGTTAATGAAACGAGTTATCATAAAAATAAGCAATTATTGATGATGTTATTGAAGGTCAAATGTAATATGTGTGAATGTTATTATAAAAATTATGTTTGATTTATCTATTTAGTGAATGGGTTTGGTATGATTATTTTTATTTCATCATTCTTTGTCCATGTTATCTTTTTTAAGAGTTTTTATTAATGGTGTGGGTGTTGTTACTGGTTGTGTAGTAAGATTATAGTTGGATTCAAGAGCGGTTTTGAGAAGCTATGATTAATGATATGAAAATGACCATATGATCAGTTGTATGGAATTGATTTTTCTTTTCTAACTAAAATAGTGTATTTATGTTGTTATGTATTCAGGGATGAAGATACCATATATGAAAATTTATTCAAGGAAAGGTGTCCGATTATATATATTTTTATAATAGAACATTATTTTTTCATACTCCATATCTATAGAACTGTGCGGATGAATTGGGTAAAATACATATGTTTTTATACAAAATTAATATTCTAAAATAAAATTTTATATTTGGTAAATTTATATATGAATGTGAAATAAATTGAATATTTTTCATTCCCTTGTGGTTAAAATATCCAATTAAGGGTGAAGAAATGTCATTTTTTTGCATCAATATGATTCAATTCCAACTTATGTTCTTATGGGATAGTAACAATTACCAATTTCTAATGACATATGATTTTAAATATTTTTTATAATTTAGAGTTAATCCCACTCGAAATAAATTTATTAATATTTTTTGTATGCATACACTCCAACAAAAAGATTCATAATTTTAGAAATACTAGGTTTTTCAATGTAAATAATGGATTTTATTTTTTCAATAATCATATATTTATTATATTGATGAATATATATAACAATATACAAATTTGATAGTTAAAAATGTATGATTAAGAGATGTAATAGTTAAAAATGTTTTTTATGTGTTCTTACAAGTTATGTAATCAAGAATAAATTCAATTGATATAGTGAATTTTACATATTAATGATATTTCAAATTTTTTAGGGAAAACAATATAATATATGGATTTTTTTCATCAGAAATAGATAATTAAAAATATTTTTATAATAATATGGTAGTTGATAATAATCTAAAATTTCCCAATACTAATTATTCAGAATATGATAAGTATAAAGAAAATTCATGATAAGGTAAAAACAAACATCTTGTTGATAGTTTCTTATATTATTAATATATCCATAAACCAATTATTTCTTAGATGATTATTATGAAAAATGATGAAATCTCATTTTCATGAATAGTGAAGTGAAAAAATATAACATTTTTTAGAAATACAGGTAACATTATAAAATTACCAATACCAAGGTTGTTCTTGTAGTAATTAGAAAGTTATTAAATCCTATTTTGGGAAGGAAAATAATGTTGTGATTAATCATAGTGTCAATTTTGATTTCATAGATGAATCATTTTATTGAAAAAAAATGTTCATGAATGAGGATATGTCATTAAATAAATTATTTAGTAATACATCCTCAATTTTTTATAGTATAATTTGTCTTCTTGGATAAATTTCACATTAATTGGTGGAATAAATATTTAATATGATAGAATATAAATGAATTTTTATCTATAAAAAAGCTTATCTTGAAGAATGGATGAAGTTACAAAATTAATATTTTTTTAGGAAAGATAATTTTTATATCAATTACAATTGATGGATGAATTGAACAACAAAAATTAAATAAGGATAAAATCATAAAATGGAATACAAGAGTCACCTCCCATAAAATTATATAAAATCATGATTTAGAAGGCTTTAAGTATGAAATCATTGATTAAGAAATTTTTTCCTAGAAATTAACATGTAATGGTCCTCAATGAATATTATTATAAATCCTTGAACCCAAATTTCTGGATTTATAATTGAAATATGCAATGTATTAGTTTATAAATGATAACAGAAAATTACATAGTTCATTATACGTACAAGGACAATTTCACGTCTAGGTTATTGATAAGTATACAAAAAAGTTACATATATTAAATCAAAATTTACAAAAATAAGTACAATAAAACCAATTGAATTCATCTACATTAGCACCTTAACTACCCTTGAATATTCATAGGAATAATGTGAAAAACATTTTCAAAATGTGGGATGAGCATAAATTTTTTTTCAAGGGATATAAAGAATGAATTAAACCATTAGTCAATGAATACATATAAATATCTGAAATCATTGTCACAGACACATACTTATCATCCATATATCCTCACATTGTAAAACATGAGACTTAAATAATACCTAATGTAAATAAATAATACTATAAAGGTGTATTGGGGAATTAATTACTTATATCACAATCCTCACGACAACCTTATGATATTTTACCCTCTATTTTAAATTAAAATGCACCCCTCATAGCCAACTTATGGTGTATCCATCGTAGTCAATCTTAGAATAACCATATGGTCATCTTCTATCTTACACATACCTAATGAATTTGAGGTATTTATAGGTCCATCCATTCACCATAAAAAATGACCAAGATCTAGAACATCTTCATGTAACCTGAATTATTATATAAAAACATTTCATTTTTTATTTTCATATAATAGTATTTTAAAAGATGAATTTAAAGTAGATTTACCTTATAAATATCATTTAATTGATGTAAGAATTAATAGAATAACGAATAATATGTCTATACACAACAAATAAACATAATAATACACAATATAAAAATGATTCATTAAAAACAGTCTGAGTAACACATAATATATGAAATAGATGCTTAAAACAGTAAACAGAAATTGGGATAAGAATTCAATTACCTCGAGTTCCAAATACATAAAACATGTTCAATATTTTTTTATAATGGTTAAAAGAGAGTTAATAATATTTCACAAAAAAATATTCATGTTTATAACACCTTATATGATCAGTTTATAACATAATTTGACCTATTTATAAATTATATTTTGTAATTTCTATTGTCTAGGGACCGTGCTTTACCCGATTTACATGGTTGGTTCCTATAGTATTTTAATATTAAATGGATGAGGAACTATATAAGTGGAATGAAATTGTATTAATATGTTTTCAACAATATTATACAATACCATAAATAATTTTTTTAATATATTATGATAAATCATTATATAAAACATTATCGATATTCGTTTAGAACATTTTGTCTCTCCAACGATAATCACAAACAAGTTTCATTATATAATTCAATATTATGTATATATTTTAAATAAAAAACATGAAATAGGTTATATCATACACTTTATAATCTTTTACAACCATTAAATGGGTTTTATTATCATATTATAAGGAAGTAATGTAAATTGAAAACACATCGTCCATGATTTTTGTAAATCATCATGTCACAGACGATGTTTTTATTTTTAGAAAAAGTGGAAGTGGTGATGCAAAAAGAAGCGGAATTTTTCCATAAACAAGATAAAAACCAATAATATATATGATTAGTTATCATTAATTATTCTTGGAATATTTTATGGGAAGAGAAAATATGAAAAAAAGATGAATTGAGTACAACCCGAAGAAAATGAAAGAGGATGTTACCTCTTGATCTCTTCTACTTTAGATCCTCTTTAAGGACATTGCTTTGGGACTTTTTGTTATTATATTAATACTTAGACATAGGAAAGGGCCTTGGTAAGGGTATTGGGTAGAATTTAAAAAATTCAAAAATATTGAGATTTGTGAGAGGAAGAGAAGGCGATGATGGTCTTAATTGTGGGGGAGATGAAGGGTTTTCTATTATATTAATCATTAGATTAATATTTTTGATCATGACTATGAATAGTATGTATGTTTATAATGAAAAATAATAAATATTTCATTATATTTCATATCAATGACCATTTACATCACCCATGAATCAAGGGTGATGTAGAAATTCTTTTATTTACCATATTTTGTAAATTACAGTATTTCACTATTCATCAAATATTAAATTATTTCAGAAAACCCCAAAAAAATACCCTAACTGTTTTTTGATTTTTATAATTCAAAAAGTAATGTAATTATATCAAAATTATTTTCAATATATGAGAAATTTAATATTAAAAAAAATTTAAATTTATCCAAAAAATAAGATTTTTAAAATATTAACTCATTTTATACCACATTGAAAATTTAATCAATGTATCATAAATTTACCTTATAACCTTAAATATATAAAATAAAAGGTAATTATTACACAATGAATATATATCTTGATTTAAATTATTAAATTAACCATAATAGTGCAATTAAATATTTATGACTTAAAAAATAATAACACTTATATTATGATCATGTTGTCACCTATAAGATTACTTTTTAATATACAGTCATTAGTGAGGTTTCCATTCATTTGTGCATTTACTATTCATAAGGTTCATATTACTATTCTTATGTGTATGTAAATATTCATAATGGTAGGTTATTTATCACCAAATATTATGTTGGTCATCTCTGACTCTAAATAACTTACTAATCGTAATTATGTATGTCTGTTTTTTAAAAATAAAATCATAAATAGGGAAAATTTATTTGTAATGGTTAGGTTATATGTGATAGAAAGTATTTAATAGTTAATTTAATCACACAATGATTCCTTTTAAAATATCAATATGTAACATTATCCCCCACTTAAATTAATTGCACCCTCACAATTCTTTCATAATACTTATAATTCTGAATTTACATATTAACGATTAAGAAAAAATATTTTCTTATGTGCACATAATTATCTCTAGGTATAAAAGTAAATACTATCGATAAAAATGACAATGTATAATCTCTAAAGTTCTCAAGAAAATTCCAATGATACCAACTATAAATCCCTAAACCTGAACATCTATATTTAGTACAAAAATATGATATGTATTTTTTTGATAAAAAATATAACATTAAAATATAAATTACATTTTACATATGGGGACATTATTCTGATCTACATTCTGGAGAATTATATAGTAACAAACATATATTAATTTTTTCCTTACATAAATAATAAAAATATAACTAATTAGATTCACCTTCCTTAAAAACATAAATTTCCATTTAAATTCTGAGGAGTCCAATGAAAAACGTTTTAAAAATGTGGGCTGGTCATAAAAGCCCTCATAAAGGATATAATGAAATAATAATACCATTAGTCCATATAGGAAATCGTCTTAACAAAGACATACTTCTCACACAAATATAATGAAATTGTGAAACATGAGTTTTCAATATAACATAAAGTACATAAAAAACATAAATGTGTAATGGAGAATTAGTTACATATATTTTAACCCTATTGGATACCTTATGATTTTTCACCCACAAGGAGACCTTATAATTTAACCCTCATGACTACCATGTGGGGTATATATCAAAAATATATATCGAATAACCTTACGGGCAACCTCCATCATACACATACCCAATGCAAAGGAAGAAGATATGGGTCCCACCCTTCATTGAAAACTATTACCGAGAACCAAAATATAATCATAATATATTAATAATTAAAAAAATTCTTTTAAATTTTGAAAGTAGATTTCTAAAAGAAGACTTTTAAGGAAAAACCAATTACATATATCAAATAATAGATGTGAGAATTAATATAATGAAAGTAATATGTGTATAAAATATAAATAAACATAATAAAACATAATATAATCAAGATTCATTTGATAAATAGTCATATTACCACATAATTAATGATGTAAATGGTTAACCCAATGAATGGAAATTATGATTAAATTTCCATTACCTCATGTTTTTCTTACGTAAATCATATTTAATCACCATTTATAATGGCTGAAATTGTGATGAAAATATTTTAAAAAAACATATTTATGGTTATAACTCCATATATGGTCATTTTATAACATAATTTGACCCATTTATTAATAATATTATTTTTATTGACTTGGGTGCATGCATTACATGATTCTCATGGTTGGTTCATAAAGTATTTTCTTTTCAAATGGAGGAAAAAATAAAGATTTTGAATGAATTCGTATTATTATGTTTCTAGAATATTACATAGCACCATAAATAATTTTTTAACATATAATGATGAATCATTAGATAAAACATTAATGAAATATGTTTAGATCATTTTGGTGCTCCTTTGATAATGACAAACTGGATTAAGTATATAATTTAAAAATATGTTTATATTTTAATTATAAAACATAAAATATGTAACACCATGAACCTAGTTACCCAGAGTCGGTGAATTATTACGTATCATTGGCCTGATCACAAAAGATAAAGTCTGAAAGACCGATTAGTTTAGTAGCCTTAGAATCACTAGATACATTCATAAAGATTACATTACATCATAAAGTGAAAAAATACAATATAATCTTGTCTCCACAATCATATCCCCTTATAAAATCCCTAAAGGTCATTCATAAAATACTTCTTCACATCCTGGGAAATATAAAACATAGAAAGGGGTGAGCTGAAATGCCCAGTAAGGATCACAATATAGCGAAAACATTCATAAATAATCATAACCATTTAAGAAAATGTATAACTAAAACAAAATCCTTTTAAACATGAACTTCTGCATAATATAGATGAAATAAAATGAAATAATTCCATTCAATTATTCACATGGATATTCTACCAGTCGAATAATAACAGGCAATATCAATAACCACGTTCACAATGATGGAATGCATAAATCCAGACTATCATAACCACATATTCAAGTCCTTGTGCCAAGGCTACAAATAAGATTTTGTCAAGGCCTTGTTTCAAGACACTAGTTTGTATCATAAAACCTACCGATGCATCGAGAGTCTATAGTGGGCTCCACTCGTCTCATACTATGTCCAATGCATTCTTAATATGAACAGTTTGAAACATAACATAAACATTAGTATTAAAACTAGCATAAGAAATGTCAATAATTTATCCACAAACCATGAATGGTTTAAAAATAGCACATCCATAGTCAAACAAAACTTGTTCGACACATTATGGAAGATTTTATTGTATTAGATTAACCACAATCTAGAATAATGAATGATATTGACATCATCAAAACAATTAGAGAGAAATATCCCCCTTTTTCTTGAAATCATTTAAAAGTCACACTATTTGTCAAAAACCCATTTAAAAATAGATTTTTGAATCAAAGTGTCACATACCACTTTGAATAGTTTAAAGTAATTTTAATTTTAAAGCATTAATGTCCATATAAATAAATCCTTAAAACCATTTTTAAAACATGGAATTTAATGAGAAATATTTAGAGTTTCTATCAAAAAGAGAGACACTTGAATACAAATAATTGAGGTAGTCAAAACATTTTAATATCATGAGAATAATGGGATTCATTATATACTATGTCAATGTATTTTATATAAACCATATAAAAGTGATTTGGTGTAAAACAACAAAGAAATCTCAATGGAATATAATTTGAGATGAAATATCTTATAAATACCGCATCCTTAGGTTAACGATAAATCAATGACATAATTTTGTGTGAAAAATATAAATACACTCATTATGATTTGATATTTAGAGTAAATCAATCAGAGGACATTCACAAAAATTCTTGTAAAGACAATACCAATGAATAGGATATTTAACTCAACAAATCGAAATTGAGTTAAAATTACTCTTTTCAATTTCATATCAATGACTTGAGAATTTTTCAATGAATTTATTATGTGTATAAAACGTATATACACAGAATGGGGAGTGGAAATTATGACATAATCAAATGAATAGTTATTCCACACAAAATCTTGCAGTAAAATAATAAATGAAGTATGCGTAAAGCCGAATGAATTGAAATTGAAATTTCAAATTCCCTTATCGATTTGGTAACTTACGATACATACACCAATGAAATAAGGATCATAAAATGATTACTAAAATATCCATAAATTAATTTATATTACACAATTAATACAATCATGGGTAGTACACACACCACATGCAATAAATAAGTGGTGAACAATGGAAATCTCACGGAATAAAAAGTGAGATTAGAAACCCCTTCCATTTTAATTTTTCCTTGGTCAAGGGTATGTTAACCTCTTGTATCATAGTGAAATAATTGTTATTTAATTATAAAAGAATCATATATATTATTATGAGATCACATATTATCTTTTATCATTGATTTGTTGATAATATATTAGTATTATCGTCGTTTTGGGTGTTAACAGATTCATTTTCCTTTATATTCTTTGTTATGTGAGCCATATTTGTTATGAATGGGATGAATATTATTCATATCCATAATTATATAATCTCTCTAAACATTAGTTTTTATCATAAAATAAATTTTCTCTTGAATCAATATGACGGGGAATGAATATCATCGCATTCGTGGAGACGATAATCTGTACGTACGCACGAGTGAAAATATCATTCTTTTGATTTTAAAATTATATATAATTGGATGATATATAATATATAATGAATCATTATAATGTTATATTTTTTAATTACATGAATTGCACATCATTTTTATACGCATCCAAATAATAATATATTGAATAACAATTACACCACGACGTGGAGACGGTAGGCCATACGTACGCACGTACGGTGACATGTCATTCAAAGGATGGATAGATTACTGAATATGGTTGTAAAATATTTATAATAACATCAAAGTATATAAAAGATACTGGATTTATTATTTTATAATGGAAATAACAAATAAAGTAGATGTTCAAGAAAAAAGGAACTTGAAAAAGGGTGGTGAAAACATTACCTATTCTTCGGGTTCTTCCTTTTGAATTGATCAAAAAAACTCCATAGGTTGGCATTATGACTAAAAGAAGGTCTCTACAATTAAGGGTGGATATTTGATATGGTATTTGGTCAGAGGATGGCCGATCCAAAAGGATTTGATTGTATGAATAATTGGTTAGAAGTGTTGTCCTTTTATAAATGGGAGGAGGGGCTCTTTACGAAAATCTTAAAGTATTAATTTATAATAAATTAATATTAGGATTATAATGGTTAAAAAGTGTATTATTAAAAGTATAAGGTGGGTATGGGTCTAAATCCTTTCATCCAAAAGATTTTATACAGGTTTGGGTCACAATATCCACCTTATCATTTATATTTAACTCTTAGTTAAATAGTTTGACATTTACCATGTCACTCTGTATTTTTATTTTATATTGTTAATAAACAAACTATATACTTCCAAGAGACCCCCAAGTGGTCCATTAATTATAAACCAATCATTATATGAGCCCTTTGGCAGAATATTATATTTTTAGGACTAGAATATGAATTAATTATATAATATTTGTTTTAAAAATATTTTTATGTCAATTTTGACACTATTTAATAATTGATTTTTGTTAAAGTATTAACAACATTAATAATTCGAAAAAAATTTCTTTAAGATATCCTAAAATGTCATATTAATCAATAAAAATCTTGAATGTCATCAAAACTTTCAAATTATATTTATTGTAACATTTATAATACTAATTATTAGATTTATTATTTAATAATGAAAATACTTCATCATTATTGTTTCTAAATTAAATTTAATTATTCGATGTATAAAAATTATAAATAAAATACCATTATGTAGGAAATATTTTTAAATTTCTAATAATTATTTATAGTTGAAATTATAAAATAAATATTCCTATGTAAAAATTGTTTTTCTAAAAGATATACACTTGTGACATTTTAGTATTTCCTATAACTTAATTAATATAAATTGTCATTATCACTTATAGGTGGATCTATGGTGTCCCAAAATCAAACCAAAGATTCCAATGGTCGGAAATGTATCAACCAATAGTGTTAGGATACATTTTAGGGTAAGTTTGTTTTATTATAATATTTGTTTTTACCCTTATTTTCCAGATTTACCCTTTAACCACGGTAAATAAAATATTTACCAAAATAATTTTTCACAATGTCTAAAAATAAAAGTTACCTATTTACACAATTTGGATCTCATGATTTTAAATATGGAATATATTTTTCTAAATTCAAATCACATAAGTGGTAGTAATTTTTTTAAAATTATTTCCCGTTGTTAAAACGAAAAGCGTGTTTTTAAGAGATAATAACTATCAAAAGATTAGCAATTGCTTATGTCCAGTTTAAATTTGAATTTATACACAATGAACAACATCGGATTAAATTTTAAAAATATAATCTAATTATACTATAAAATCCATCAAATTAATAATTTATCACTATTAATTAATTCGATTAAAAAAGTTGATTTTAATTTAAATTTAGTAATTTTCACTAATTATCAAAATATGAAAGTTATCATAAAAGAACCAAAAATTTACCATAAGCTAATTTCGTTATTCTGAATACAAAAATGAATTCCATTTTGAAATATAAAATGTATAATATTTCAGAAATCGGGTATTACTATTAATAACGTCTAGTTTGATTCGTTGTGGTGTGTGTTTTAACTCAAAGTTGCGTACAACACACGCTACTGTATAATTCAAAGTGAAGCGTACTGTGTAATATTGGGGTATTACATTCTCCCCTCATTAAATAAATAGTGTCCTCATAATTTTTAAAATTGGACTTGGGAATATAATGGAATGTCACACATCGGATAAAGTGTCAATATAACTATCACTTTAAAAGAAAGAAAGAGAAGTAAAAAGGTCACATGAGATAATTTATACTGTGATTACATGTAGAAAAACATGTATATGGATGATAAAATAAGTGTCACGTTTTTTGTAGAGAGATATAGAACATGATTAGGAGAAAGATAACAATAAGAAAACCAGAAACTTGTGATGGGACAAATGGTCATCGGTTTCCTAGTAGGAAAATTAAACTGACAACATTTTTTTGTTGTTGTAAGATACATTACATAATGATGAGGAATTATTTTCTGAGATTGACTAAGAACATGAAGATATATACTTAATTTTTATGTAAAGTTTCATTCTTTAATAAATTTATAATACTAACTCTTTTTTAAACAATGACTATTTAAGAGGACTTGGTCACACTGGAAGAGCTAGAGTAAACATCATATAGAGTCACATGATCCAAGAAGGATAAACTATATATTTACCTTGTCAATAGAGATTAATCAAAAAAAATATTTAGTATAAGATATGACGATCCCCCAAAAGGATATATCATTAGAGCAAGAAACACTAATATTAATTTCTAAAATTAAACCAACAATACCTCAAAGTTAAATAAAGACCATTCAATAAAAAATTGTCCTTAAAATCCTTCACTATTATCCAAACTAATATTGAAACCAAAAACAAAGAATAATTTGGTAATGTAGTCTTCCACATTAAATTGTATCTCCAAATGACATCAACTACTATTAAAGTCACATACATAAAACTAATTATCGTAATCACATGTTTTCTATTTTAGGTTAATCATTTCCATAAATAACCCAAGTAACTGTTAATCCATAATAAATACATATATAAAAATACACTATTACTCATCAAATTAAATCCCATAGTATTCTATTTTCCATGGGCATATCGTGTTCCAAAAAAGTGAACATCTTCCAAAAAAACATTTATCACATAATCACCAAATAATTTTTCCTATACTAAGGGTGTTCATTTGATAAGACATAAGATCCCAAATCAACTTATTATAGATAACTAAAATCATTTATCTAAAAATAATTAGACACACTAACCAGGGACTTCACGTAGTCCAATGGTATGTGGTAAATCCCAATCACAAATTGGTTGTGGGTTCGATTCTCGCAGCTTTGTCTGATGCGACGGGTTGTCACACGGTC
Organism: Viscum album; assembly: GCA_963277665.1. Taxonomy (NCBI): domain Eukaryota; kingdom Viridiplantae; phylum Streptophyta; class Magnoliopsida; order Santalales; family Viscaceae; genus Viscum; species Viscum album. The sequence continues at coordinate 226,296,189 of OY728155.1, read as the reverse complement.
TGCATGTTGTCCTTTTTCAAAAACTAAATTTTATAACATTACCAAAATGAGATAAATTCATAAAAATAACCAAAACATAATTTAACCACAAATTTTATCTCATACCTTTCATTTTCATCCCAAAATACAATAACTTGTAATTGCCTCAATCCCAATGATCGTATAAAACCAAATGGTTATTTATATCTATATCCACAAGCGAATAGATAAGTCTTCCTCAATTATCATTCTCACATGGAAAACTATAGGGTTACAAATAAAAGAGAAAATTATTCCAATGTAATACCATTAATAAGGAGCACTAATACTTTTTGAACATTTATCCATCCATTTATTTCCACATAGCTTCTTTTTTGACCAAGAAAATATCGTATATAATAGAGAATTCACTCGGGTAATGGTGAGGTCCAATACTTTTATGAAAAATGACTGTAAATGGATTCTTGAGACCATTTTTATTTTCTCCCATAGTACTCATCATTTTCCTTGTAAATTCTTCACTTTATGTCCTTCTTTCCCGTACGTAATGCATTTCTTTGATCCATTGTGACACTTTTCTGGTTGTCTTCTTCCACATATCCTGCATGATGGAAATTGGGTATTCTTTTCTCCATTTTCTCCACTGCTGGAGCCCTTATCATTCATCACATTTCTCTTATTTGAGGAGTTAGGGAGTTGGTTAATATATATGTTGTCGATCATATTTTTTGAAAACTAATTTGACATGAACATGATAACTTTTACTCCTATCAGCATTTCATTTTTTTCTCATTTCCACCATTGTTCCCACCTTGTGCATCATTTTGAAAGTAATTATGAATTCCTTGAAAACCATCCATTGACTAAAACCAGAAAGCATTGTGTGAGTAAGATTAGTCATAAAATCATTTAGAGAATATCATGACACCATTTTCTCAATTTTTAGCACCTTAGGATTAACCAAGGTCATTTATTATCATCCAATATTAAAATACTTCAAATCAGTTTGTGATGAAAATTGAAATTATCCTAATTATATACCACAGGAGTGTCGTAACCTAGAGTGCAGTAAGGCCCGCTGTCGTTCACCAGTTCCCATTCGAGTCTATCTCAAAGTGGTGCTTTCAGGTTTTACCCCTATGTACATCTATTCTTGATCCGCCTCTACCTTCTCATATCCAGATAGGGATGTATTGCCCAGAAAACTCTCAAAATCTCTATAATACCAAAATTCTAGGAATTTCTTCTATACTAATTCTCAAAGTTTATCTTAGGGCTATGTTATATAATCAGAGTTTATCTAAATCTAGTTTCCAAGGATTGTCTTAAACATCCTCTGATACAAACTATAATGCCCCGACCCTAGTTACGCATAGTCGGTGCATTATTACGTATCATTGTCCTGATCAAAAAATATCATGTCTTGAAAGACCGATTAGTTTAGTAGCCTTGGAATCACAATATACATTCATAAAGATTAAATTACATAATAAAGTGGAAAACTATAAAAACAACTTGTCTCCACTCTCATATCCCCTTATACAATCCCTCTAGGTCATTCATAAAATAATTCTTCACATCCTGGAAAAAATAAAACATAAAAAGGGGTGATCTCAAATGCCCAGTAAGGATAACAATATAGGAGAAACATTCATAAATAATCATAAACATTTAAGGCAATGTATAACTAAAAAAATCCATTTAAACTTGAACTTCAGCATAATATGGAAGAAATAAAATGAAATAATTCCACTTACTTATTCACGTGGATATTATTCTAGTTAAATAATCACATGCAATATCAATAACCACTATCATAATGTTGGAATGCATAATTCTAGACTATCATAACCACATATTCAAGGCCTTGTTCCAAGACTACAAATAAGATTTTGTCAAGGCCTTGTGCCAAGACACTAGTTTGCTTCATGAGACATACTGATGCATCAAGGAGCTATATCAGGCTTTAGTCGTCACTTACTATGTCCAATGCATTCCTCATATGAAAAGATTGAAACATAACATAAAAATTCGTATTAAAACAAGTATACGAAATGTCAATAATTTATCCACAAACCATGAATGGTATAAAATAGCACATCCACAGTCAAACATAACTTGTTCAATACAATTTGGATGATTTTATTGTATCAGATTAACCTCAATCGAGAATAATGAAGGATATTGGCATCATCAATACTATTAGAGAGAAATATCCTCATTTTTCTTGAAATCATTTAAAAGTCACACTACTTTTCAAGAATCCATGTAAAAATAGATTTTTGAATCAAAGTGTCCCAAACCACTTTGAAACTTTTAAAAATAATTTTTATTTTAAAAAATTAAAGTCCATATAAATAAATCATTAAAACCATTTTTAAAACATGGACATTAATGAGAAATATTTATAAGAATAAACCTTTAAAACATTTAAAAATGATATTTTAGTTAGAGTTTCTAACCAAAAGAGAGACATTTGAATAAAAATAATTGAGGTAATCAAAACTTTTTCATATCTTGAGAATAAAGGGATTCATGATATACTATGTCAATGTATATTATATACCCCATATAAAAGTGACATGGTGTATAAAAAAAGAAGTCTCAATGGAATGTAATTTGAGATGAAATCTCTTATAAAGACCGTATACTTAGGTTAAGGATAAATAAAAGAAATAATTATCGGTGAAAAATATAAATACACTCAATATTATTTTATATTTAGAGTAAATCAATAAGAGGACATTCACACATATTCTTCTAATGAAAATACCAATGAATTGGATATTTAAAACATTAAATGGAGGTTGAGTTAAAATTACACTTATCAAGTTCATATCGATGACTTGAGAAATTATTAAGGGGGGTATTATGTGTATCAAAATTATATCCACAAAACGAGGAGTGGAAATTATGACATAACAAATTAATAGTGATTCCACACATAATCTTGGAGTAAAATAATCAATGAAGTATGCGTAAAGTCGAATGAGTGGAAATTGAAATTTCAAATTCCCTTATCGATTTTGTAACTTAAGAAACATGCACCCATTAAAGAAGGATAATATTATGATTACTTAAATATACATAATTATTTTATATAACACAATGAATAAAATCATGGGTAGTACACACACGACATGCAATAAGTAAGTGGTGAACAATGGAAATCTCACGAAATTAAAAGTGAGATAAGAAATCCCTTACTTTGTACTATTTCCTTGGTTGAGGGTAAGTTAACCTCCATTATAATGGTGAAATAATTGATATTTAATTATTAAAAAATTATATACATTAATATTACATCATATATGATATTTTAACATTGATTTGTTGATAATATCATAGTCTTATAGTCGTTTCGGGTGTAAACAGATTCATTTTCCTTTATATTCTTTATTCTATGAGCCATATTTGTTATGAATGGGATGAATATTATTCATATCCAGAATGATATGTTGTCTATAAACATTATTTTTAATAATAAAATGTAATTTATTCTTGAATGGATATGATTAAGAATGAATCTCATCACGTTCGTGGAGACGGTAATCTGTATGTACGCACGAGGGACAATATCATTATTTTGTTATTAAAATAATATTTAATTGGATGGTATATCATATATAAAAAATAATTATCATGTTATATTTATTATCTACATGAATTACACATAATTATTATACCCATCTAAATAATAATATATGAAAAACATTTACACTATGACGGGAAGACAGTAGGCCATACGTACACACGTATGCTGACATGCTATTCAAAGGATGGATAGAATACTGAATATGGTTGTAGAATATTTTTAATAAAATCATAGTACATAGAAGATACTGGAGTTATTATTTTATAATTCAAATAAAAAATAAAGAAGAAGTTGAAGAAGAAAGGAACGTGAAAGTGGGTGGTGAAAACATTACCTCTTCTTCGGGTACTTCCTTTGGATTTGATCAAAAGGGCTCCTTAGGTTTGTTTTATGACTAATGAAATTCCTCTAGGATGAAGGTAGGATAGTTTAAAGGTATTTGGGTAGTTTTTGTCCGAACCAAAAGGCTTTGACGGTATGAATAATTGGTTAGAAATGGTGTCCTATTATAAAGGGGAGGAGGGGATCTTTTGAATAACATAAAGTATTAATTTAAAATAAATTAATATTCAGTTAATAATGACTCCAAAGTGGATTATTAAAATTCTAATGTTTGGATGGGACACAATACATTCATATAACAGATTTTAGATAGGTTTTGGTCACTATATTAACCTTATCATTTATACTTAACTCTTAGTTAAATAGTTTTACATTTACCATGTCACATTATATTTTTATATTATATGGATAATAAACATACTATATACATCCAAGAGTCCCCCAAGTGTTACATTAATGATAAACCTATCATTATATATTCTTTTGGTATAATTGTATATTTTTAAAAAGAGAATATCAATTAATAATATAATATTTGTCTTAAAAACTCTTTTATGTCAATTTTGACACTATTTAGAAATTGATTTTTGTTAAAGTCTTAACAACATTATTAATTATATAGAAATTCGTTTAAGAAATTATAACATGTCATATTAATCAATAAAATACGTTGATATCTTCAATACGTTCTAATTATATTTATTTTAACATTTATAATACTAATTATTTGATTATTTCGTTAATAAGGAAAATACTGCATCATTATTGTGTCCTGAAAAAAATTAATTATTCAATGTCAAAAAATCATAAATAAAATACCGTTATGTAGGAACATGTTTTATATTTCTAATGAATATTTATAGTCAAAAATATAACTTTTATATCCTTATTTAAATTTTTTTTTGCTAAAAGATATATGCTTAGGTCATTTTTGTATTTACTTTAACTTAATTAATATAAATTGTCATTATCACTTACATTTGGATCCATGGGGTCCCAAAATCGAAACAAAGATTCCAATGTTCGTACATGTATCAACCAATAGGGTTAAGACATGTTTTAGGGTAATTAATTGTTATTATAATATTATTTATTACCCTTATTTATCGGATTTATCCTTTAACCACGGTAAATAAAATATTTACCGAAGTAATTATATTCAATTACTAAAAAAAAGATACCTAATTACACAATTTGGACCTCATGATTCTAAATATAGAATCCAATTTTCTAAATTCAAAACATAGAAGTGGCAGTAATTAATTTAATATTAATTACCATTGTTAAAACGAAAAGCGTGTTTTTAAGAAATAATAACTATCAAAAGATTGGCACTTTCTTATGTCCAGTTTAAATATTAATTTATATTCAATTACCAACATTGGATTAAATGTTAAAAATATAATCTAATTATACTATAAAATCCCTCAAATACATAGTTTATCACTATTAATTATTTCGATAAAAATAGTTGTGTTTTAATTAATCATTAGTAATTTTCACTATTTATCAAAATATGAAAGTTATCAAAATATCAAAATTTGGGTATTACTATTCATAATGTCTAGTTTGATTTGTTGTGGTGTGTGTTAGAACTCGACGTTGCGTACAACACACGCTACTGTATTATTCAAAGAGAAGTGTATTGTGGAATCTTGGGGTATTATATTCTCACCTCCTTCTATAAATTGCATCCTCACAATTTTTAAAATTGGACTTGGGAATATAATGGAATGTCCCACATCGAAAAAATAGTTAATATTACTATCACTTTAATAAAAAGAAAGAGAAGTACAAAGGTCACATGAGATAACTTATACTATGATTCCATGTAGAAAAACATGGATATGGATGATAAAATATGTGTAAAGATCTGTGGAGAGGGATAGAAAACATGATCACGAGAAAGGTAACAAAAAGAAAACGAAAAACTTGTGATGGGACAAATAGTCATCGATTTCCCAGTAGTAAAATAAAACTGACAACATTTTTTTGTTTTAAGTTACATTACCAAAATAAGAGGAATTAATTTCTGAGATTGAGTAAGAACATAAAGAGATATACTTAATTTTTATGTAAAGTTTCATTCTTTAATAAATTTCTAATATTAACTCATTTTTAAACGATGAGTATTCAAGAAGACTTGGGCACAATAGAAGATCTAGATTAAACTTCTTATAGAATCACATGATCCATGAAGGATAAACTATATATTTACCTTGTATATAGATATTAATCAAAACCAAAACGTTTAGTAAAATATATGATGATCCCCCAAAAGGATATTCCCATAGAGGACGAAACACTAATCATAATTTCTAAAATTAAACCAACAATACCCCAAAGTTAAATATAGAGTATTCAATAAAAAATTGTCCTTAGAATCCTTCAATATAATCTAAACTAATATTGAATCCCAATACATAGAATAATTTGGTTATTTAGTCTTCCACGTTAAATTGTATATCAAAATGACATCAACTACTATTAAAGTCACATACTTAAAAGTAGTTAACCTAAAAACATATTCTCTATTATAAGTTAATCATTTCCCTAAATAACCCAAATCACTATAGATCCATAATAAAAACATATATAAAAAACCACCATTACTCCTCAAATGAAATCCCATAGTATTCTATTTTCCTTGGGCATATAGTGTTCCCAACAAAGCGAAAATCTTCCAAAATAACATTTATCACATAATCATCAAATCATTTTCCTTTACCAAGGGTATTCATTTGACAAGACATAAGAACCCAAATCAACATATTATTGATCAATAAAATAATTTAACTTAAAATAATTATTCACAATGACCAGGGACTTCACATAGTCCAATGGTATGCAATAAATCCCAATCTCACTTTGTTTGTGGGTTCAATTCCCACAGCTTTGTCCGATGCGACGGGTTGTCTCACGGTCTGTGTGTTGTCCTTTTTCAAAAAATATATTCTATAACATTAACAAAATGAGATAAATTTCTCAAAATAACCATAAATTAATTCAACCACAAATTTTATCTCATACCTTGCATTTTCATCCAAAAATATAATAACTTGTAATTTATTCAATACCAATGATCATATAAAACCAAATGGTTATTTATAACTATATCCACAAAAGAAATGATAATTCTTCCTCAAATATCATTATCACATGGAACACTCTAGGGTAATAAATACAAGAGAAATTTATTACAATGTAATACCGTCAACAAGGTGTACTAATACTTTTAAACATTTCTCAATCCATTTATTTCCACATAGCTTCTTCTTTGACCAAAAAAATATCCTATAAAATAAATAATTCAATCGGGTAATGGAGAGGTCCCCTACATTTACCACAAATGACCGTAAATGGATTTATTGGACCATTTTTATTTTCTTCCATAGTACTCTTCATTTATCCTCGGAAATTATTCACTTTATGTCCTTCTTCCCACACATAAATAATTTCTTTGATCCATTGAGTCACTTTCCTGGTTATCTCCTTTCACATTTCCTGCATGATGGAAATTGAGGATTATTTTATCCATGGTCTCCACTACTGGAGCTCTTATCATTCATCACCTTTCTCTTCATTTTTGAGTTCGGGAGTTGGTTAATATATATGTTGTTGATCATATTTTTTGAAAACTGATTTGACATGAACATGATATCTTTTACGCTTATTAGCATTTCATTTTGTTGCACATTTACACTACCGTTCCCACCTAGTACATCATTCTCAATGTTATTATGAATTCCTTGGAATCCAGCCATTGATTAAAACCAAAAAGCATTGTGTGAGTAATAGTAGTCATAAAATCATTTAAAGAATATCATGAAACCATTTTCTCAATTTGAAGCACTTTAGGATTAAACAAGGTTATTTATTCTCATCCTATATTAAAATACTTCAAATCTAGTTGTAATGAAAATTTAAATTATCCTATTTATATCCCCCGGGAGTGTTGTAACCAAGAGTGCAGCAAGGCCCGTTGTCATGCAGCAGTTCTCATTTGAGTCTAGCTCAAAGTGGGGTTTTCAGATTTTACCCCTAGGTACATTTGTTCCTGATCCGCCTCTACCATATCATATATATATAGATATGTAATCCACATAAAACTCAAAAAATTTCTACAATACAAATATTCTAGGATGTTCCTCTATACAAATTCTCAATGTCTATCTTAGGGCTATGTTCTCTAATCAGAGTTTATATAAATCTGTTTTCCATGGTTTTTACTAAAAATCCTCTGATAACAACTGTAACTCCCTGACCCTAGTTACCCAGAGTCGGTGCATTATTACGTATCATTGGACTGATCACAAAATATCAAGTCCCGAAATTCCGATTACATTAGTAGTCTTGGAATCACTAGATACATTCATAATGATTACATTACATCAAAAAGTGAGAAACAACAACAACATCATGTCTCCACCCTCATATCCCCTTATACTATCCCTGCAGGTCATTCATAAAATAATTATTCACATATTGGGAAAAATAAAACATAGAATGGGGTGAGCTGAAATACCCATTAAGGATAACAATATAGCAAAAACATTCATAAAAAAGAATAATCATTTAGGGAAATGTATAACAAAAAAAATCTTTTTAAACTTGAACTTCAACATAATATGGCAGAAATAAAATGAAATAATTCGATTTACATATTCATGTGGATATTTTACTAGTTGACTAATCACATATAATATCAATAACCACTTTCATAACGATGGAATGCATAAATTTATACTATCATAACCACAAATTCATGGCCTTGTGCCAAGACTACAATTAAGATTTTGTCAAGGCCTTGTGCCGAGACACAAGTTTGTCTCATTAGACATACCGATTCATCATGGATCTATAGCGAGCTCCACCAGTCACTTAGTTATTCCAATGAATTCCTCATATGAAAAGTTTGAAACATAACATAAACATTCGTATTAAAACAAGCATACGAAATGTCAATACTTTATCCACAAACCATGAATGGTATAAAAAATAGCACATCCACAGTCAAACATAACTCGTTCGATACAATTTGGAAGATTTTATTGTATCAGATTATCCTCAATCAAGAATAATAAATGATATTGATATCATCAAAAATATTAGAGAGAAATATCCACCTTTTTCTTGAAATAATTTAAAAGTCACACTATTTGTCAAGAAGCCATGTAAAAAAAGATTTTTGAATCAAAGTGTCCCATTCCATGTTGAAACTAATAAGAATATTTTTTATTTTAAAACACTAATGTCTATATAAATAAATCCTTACAACCATTTTTAAAAGATGGACATTAATGAGAAATAATTATAAGAATAAACCTTTAAAACATTTAAAAATGATATTTTAGTTAGAGTTTCTAACCAAAAGAGAGACATTTGAATAAAAATAATTGAGGTAATCAAAACTTTTTCATTTCATGAGAATAAAGGGATTCATGATATACTATGTCAATGTATATTATATACACCATATAAAAGTGATTTGGTGTATAACAACAAAGAAGTCTCAATGGAATGTAATTTGAGATGAAATGTCTTATAAAAACCAAATCCTTAGGTTAAGGATAGATAAATGAAATAATAATCTGTGAAAAATATAAATACAGTCAATATGATTTGATATTTAGAGTAAATAAATCAGAGGACATTCACACATATTCTTGTAAAGACAATACCAATGAATTGGATATTTAACACTACAAATTGAGATTGAGTTAAAATTACTGTTATCAAGTTCATATCGATGACTTGAGAAATTATAAATGGAGGGATTATATGTATCAAAATTATATCCATAGAAAACAGAGTCAAAATTATGACATAACAAATGAATAGTCATTCCACACATAATTCTGTAGTAAAATATTCATGGACGTATGTGTAATGCCGAATGAGTGGAAATAGAAATTTCAAATTACCTTATCGATTTGGTAACATACAAAACATACACCCATTAAAAAAGTATAATATTATGATTATTTAAATATCCATAAATTAATGTATATTACACAATGAATAAATTCATGGGTAGTACACACACCACATGCAATAAATAAGTGGTGAACAATGGAAATCTCAAGGAATTAAAAGTGAGATAATAAACCCATTACTTTGTACTTTTTCCTTGGTCGAGGGTAATTTAACCTCATGTATAATGGTGAAATATTTTATATTGAATTATAAAAAATAATATACATTAATATGATATCATATATGAACATTTAACATTGATTTGTTGATAATATCTTAGTATTATCGTCGTTTCAGGTGTTAATAGATTCATTTTCCTTCATATTCTTTGTTATATGAGCCATATTTGTTATGAATGGTATGAATATGATTCATATACAGAATGATATCATTTCTCTAAACATTAATTTTTATCATAAAATGAAATTTAGTCTTGAATTGATATGATGGGGAATGAATCTCATCGCATTCGTGGCGACGGTTAATCCGTACGTACGCGCGAGCGACAATATCATTCTTTTGATATTAAAATAAAATATAATTGGATGGAATATCATATATACAGAATCATTATCATGTTATATTTATTATTTACATGAATTAAACATCATTATTATAACCGTCCAAATAATAATATATTAATAACATTTACAACACGACGGGGAGACGGTGGGCCGTACGTACACATGTATGCTGACATGCTGTTAAAAGGATGGATAGAATACTGAATATGGTTGTACCATATTTATAATAACATCACATTATATATGTGATATTGGAGTTATTATTTTATAATGTAAATAAAAAATAAATAATAAGTTGAAGAAGGAAGGAACTTGAAAGAGTGTCGTGAAAACATTACCTCTTCTTCGGGTACTTCCTTTTGATTTTATCAAAAGGGACCCAGAGGTTAGATTTATTACTAATGTAAGGCCTCTAGGATTAATGGAGGATAGTTGAGAGGGTATTTGGGTAGAGTTTGGCTGAACCAAAAGGCTTTTAAGGTATGAATAATTAGTTAGAAGTGGTGTCCTTTTATAAAGGGGAGGAGGGGCTCTTTTGAAAAAACTTAAAGTATTAATTTATAATAAATTCATATTCAGTTTCTAATGGCTCCAAAGTGGATTATTAATATTATAAGGGAGGTATGGGTCGAAATACATTCATGAAATAGATATTAGACAGGTTTTGGTCACTATATTAACCTTATCATTTATACATAACTATTAGTTAAATAGTTTGACATTTATAGTGTCACTTTTTATTTTTATATTATATGGTTAATAAAAATAATATATAATTCCAAGATACCCCCAAGTGGCACATTAATGATACACCTACAAATATATAAGTCCTTTGACCGAATAATATATTTCTAAGAATAGAATATGAATTAATAATATAATATTTTTTAAAAAAACACTTTTATGTCAATTTTGACAATATTTAATAATTGATTTTTGTTAAAGTCTTAACAAATTTATTAATTATAAATAAATTAATTTAAGCAATTCTAACATCTCATATTAATCAATAAAAATCATTTATGTCATCAAAACGTTCAAATTATATTTATTTTAACATTTATAATACTAATTATTTGATTCTTTTGTTAATAATGAAAATATTACATCTTTATTGTGTCCTAAATAAAATTAATTATTCATTGTATAAAAATTATAAATAAAATACCATTACGTAGGAACATGATTTATATTTATTATTAATATTTATAGTCGAATATATAACATATATAACCTTACTTAAATTTTTTTCTAATATATATATGCTTATGTCATTTTTATATTTTCTTTAACTTAATTAATATAAATTGTCATTATCACTTACAAGTGGATCCATGGGGTCCCCAAATCGACCCAAAGATTTCCATGGTCGGAAATGTATCATCCAATAGTGTTAGTACATGTTTTAGGGTAATTTATTATTATTATAATATTATTTGATTACCCTTATTTATCGGATTTACATTTTAACCACGATAAATAAAATATTTACCGAAGTAATTATTCAATATGTCTAAAAATAAGTTACCTATTTAAACAATTTGGACCTCCTGATTCTAAATATGGAATTCATATTTCTAAATTCAAAACACATAAGTGGCAGTAATTAATTTAAAATTAATTCCCGTTGTTAAAATGAAAAGCGTGTTTTTAATACATAATAACTATCAAAAGATTGGCATTTGCTTATATCCAATTTAAATGTGAATTTATATCCAATGAACAACATTGTATTAAATGGTAAAAATATAATCTAAGTATACTATAAAATCAATCAAATTACTAATTTATCACTATTAATTATTTTGATTTAAAAAGTTGTTTTTAATTAAAATTTAGTAATTTTTACTCTTCATCAAGTTATGAAAGTTATCAGAAAAGAACCAAAAAATCACCCTAAGATAATTTCGATATTTCGAATCAAAAAATGAAGTCATTTTTTAAAGATAAAATGTATAAAATTTCAAAAAGTGGGTATTACTATTCATAACAGCTATTTTGATTGGTTGTGGTGTGTGTTAGAACTCGAAGTTGCGTACAACACATGCTACTGTATTATTCAAAGAGAAACGTATCGTGGAAGCATAGGGTATTACAAAATATGTCATATACTAAAATTTATAATATTTTTCAACCATTAAAATGATTTTATAATCATATTTGAATGATATAATGGGAATTGAAAAAACATCATCCATGATTTTGGTAAATCAGCATATTATGGGAGGTATTATTATTTTTAGAATAATTGGTAGACGAGAAGAAGAATGATGATAAATTTTCCCATAAATATGATAAAATGTATAAATATATATGACAATATATATTTCATGACTCTTTTATATTGTTGTGGGAAGAGAATATAATAAAAGAAATGGAATTGAAAAGAAAACACAAGAAAGTGAAAGGGGATTTTTACCTCATGATATCTTCTCCTTGAGGTCTACTTTAAAGACTTTGGTTTTGGCCTTTTGATGAGACCAGATAGTCTCAAGAGTGGGGTAGGAACTTTTTATGAGGATATGGTATAATATATGATATTATCAAATCTTGATAAGGGGTTAGAGGAAGAGGGGGGGGGGGTGATGGTGGTATTTGTAGTGGATGAGATAAGGGGTTTTCCATTATTTTACACGCTAGGTTAATATTTTTTCTCATGAATATGAATATTCAGGATTATTGTGACAAAAATATTTATAGATTTCATTTTATTAAGAAAAAATTACAATTTACATCAACCATGACTCAAGGAGGATGCACGAATTCTTCTATTTAGCATATTTTGTATATTACCGTATTTCAATATTCATCAAAAAATCATGTTATTCGTAAAAAACAAAAAAAATCATCCTCAACATTTTTGATGAGTAAAATTCAATAAAAAATTCCATTTTATCAAAATAATTTTCAAAATATCATAATTTTTTAAATAATATAATAATTTATTCGAAAATATGAATTTTGAAACTATAACTCATTTTATAACACTTTGAAAATTTAATCACAGTCTTATAAAATTGTCTTTTATCTATAATTATATAAAATAAAAATTTATGATTACTCATTATAAAAGTAAATTTTCATCAAAATTATTAAATTAATAATATATGTGTAAATAAATATTTATGACTTACAAAAATACAAAGACTTATACTACAGTCACATTATCACTTATAAGATTCATTCTTATTGTATATTCATTAGTGATGTTACTATTTTTTGGATGACTTACTATTTATAATGGTATGTTATTATTCACCAAAAGTTATGTTTGTCCTATCAAAATCAATGTAACATACTTATTGTAACTATATATGTCTGTTATTCAAAATTAAAATTATAGATGTGGAAAAATTATGGTTAATGGTTATGTTCTAACAAAAAAGTAGTATTTAGTAGTTCATTTATGCACATAGAGTTACCTTTTTAAAATATCAGGATGTTTAAAGAATAATTGAGGATCTATTGTTATGGATAATTATGGCAAATAATCACTAGTGCAGAAAACATTTTTTACGTAGGTTATTTTTCATTTTTTTACGTCGGTTTCTAGCCGACGTTAATACGGGTGACGTTATAAATAACGTTTTTGATGTCGGTTATTTAAAAACCAAAATCAAATACCGGAAATCGCGATGTTTATACCGTCGGTTATTTTAGAACCGATGTGATAAATAAAAAGGGAAGGGTTTATCACATCGGTTCTTTAACAACCGACGTGATAAAAGGCCTGGAAAATGGTTTATCATGTCGGCTATTAAAAAATCGACGTGATAAAAGAATGGGGAAAATGTCTATCACGTCAGTTATTAAATAACCGACGTGATAAACCGGTGGGGCGGGGGGTTTATCACGTCTTTTATTAAACAACTGACATGATAAACCTGGGGCGGGGGGTTTATCACGTCAGTTATTAAATAACCGACGTGATAAACCGGGGGGAGGGGGGTTTATCACGTAGGTTATTGTATAACTGCCGTGATAAACTTGGGTGAGGGGTTTTTATCATGTCGGGTATTATATAACCGCCATGATAAACCGGGGTGAAGGGGGGTTTATCACGTCGATTATTATATAACCGTCGTGATAAACCGGGTGGAGGGGGTTTACCACGTCGATTATTAAATAACTGGTGTGATAAACCAGCGGGAGGGGGTTTATCAAGTCGGTTATTAAATAACCGACATGATAAACCATTTTCCAGGCATCTTATCACGTCGGTTAATAAATAACCGATGTGATAAACCCAATTTTTTTAAAAAATTTAATGCATTCATCTGCTCTCCACCAGAATCAACCAGAAAACAAATCAAGAAATCGTACCACAAAAACAGAAGTAGATAAAAATTAAGCATTTACATTGATAACATATAAAACATACCCCCTATACAGCCCCCACCCTCATGTATACCCATTGAACAGCCCTCCCCCACCCCGTTTGATCCCCCACCCTCATGTATACCCCCTGGACAGCCCTCCCCCACCCCATTAGAGCTCCCACCCTCATGTATACCACTTGGACAGCCCTCCTCCATCCCATTGGAGCCCCCACCACACTCTTGGACTGCCCCCCGACCCCCGAACAACCCCAAACACCCCTCGACAACCCCCCACCCGCCTGAACAGCACCCCCTCACCACCTCACCCAAATTGACAGCCCCCACCACACCCCTGGACAGCCCCAAACACCCCTGGACAACCCCCCACATTCATGTATACCCCCCCCCCCCCACCCTTGGCCAGCACTTTCACACCCCTGGACCGCCTTCCCACACACCTGGACAGCCCTGCCACCCCCCTGGACTGTCCCCCCACCCAACCGGATAGCCCTCCCAGACCGCTGGACACCCCCCATCCCCACTAAACACACCCCCACACCCTTGGAACCCCTTCCCCATAGACCCAAATCCATACCAGAAAAACCATCAAAAGTAAACCAAAACAAGAAGCAGAGAATAATTAAACATTCACTTATATGACATTCAAATCTTACACTGTCAAATTCAAAAAAAACTAAATCCAACCTAAACAACTACCAAATACACAATTACAACAACAATATTCAATCAATCCTGTAAAATAATTTGACTACTCCACTTGTAAGTGATTGATGTCTTCAGAAGTATAGGGTTTAGGGTCATCAAAAAACTAAAAATGAAAAATAATGTAGTTAACGTGCATAATGAATAAATCAAATTGAAATATTATGGCAATGTTTAAGAGGAAATCGTACCAGGTCAAAATTCACAACTATCCCAGTTGTTATTATTTCATACATAAATGTTAACATATAATAACCGCATTCGTTGAGGCCTTGTTGTTCATGACAATTCTGTTTGAATTAGTGTAAATCCAATATATTATATTTATGTAATAAATCAAAAAGTACAAATTATAAATGGATATTTACCTTCGCATTTACATATTTGATATTTTCATTTCTTTTCTTTGTGTTTTTTCGAAAGTAGGCCCATGTACTGTTAGAAAATAATACGAATAGGGTAAATTTAAAATTCATTATAATTTATAAAACTATTGAGAAATTGAAACTTACTTTTCCAATATATTCTTAAAACTTTCCCGCACATCACCATGGCCAGAGCATATCCAATAATGGGTTTTCTCCCTTTGTCAAAAAACCCATAACATCCAATGATCACTAATAAAAGTAAATTTGACGTTAGTGGTTTTTTATGTTAAAAGATAATTAACTCATTGAGAGAAATGTGTTTCATAACTCTCACAAAAAGGCATCATCCAACATTGTGTGATTATATTATTTTCAAATCATTTAGCAATATAATCCATTATTTGTTCCTCATTCAATGCACATGCATTAGGGGAAATCAATTGCGGGTCCATGACTCCATATACTTCGGTCAGATCATTCCTCTCACAAGTTTTATAAAGATAACTAATACAAAACATACATAAGTATACATTTTTAATAAATATAACGCATGGAAAAGGTGTTAAGACTTACATGGAAAACATTTGCACCACTTTGATGCCCAACTTATCTCCAGTAACAAGCTCCATGATATCAGTTTTTATAATATCCACTCTTATTTCACATCCACAAACATGAGCTTCCTTTGGAAAATCATAATAACCCAACAAAAAATATGAATATCTTGACAATCTGTCAAGACCATTTGAATATGTATCTGATGTCATAGCCATTTTTCTTTTTTGTTGTCTATACAGTATTTCTTTACCTTTTGAAGTATTCATGTAAAAAAAATTGAAAAATATTTTAGTTTTCAAATGATAAAACAACTTTAATAAAAACATAAAATAAAATATATAATATTCATACCTATATGGTAATGAGTCTAAGATTTCTGGATGGAGAAATTAAATAGTGGCCGATACTCTGTCCAACTGTCGCCACCTCATCTGTAGGTATTGGTACCCTAGCTTATCTATCTATAATATCCTGTACAGTGACCCTCTAATTCTCTACCTCTAATTGTTGATGATAAATTCTATATCATATACAATATACCAACCCATATTCTACTATATTATGTTGAGAATCATCAACACACAACTTGCAATAAAAAGGAAGTTGTGGCGGAGGCGTAGGATAACAAAATGGGGTCCGCAGGCTGAGGTGGAGGAGTGGGAGCAACTGGCGGAGGTGGAGGATAAATAATGGGGTCTGTAGGGGGAGGTGGAGGAGTGGGAGCTGCAGTTTGAAATTGTCTTTGCATTTTTGCAAACTTAGACTGCATCGACTCTCTAATATTATCCTCCATCGTCACATTAATATTATGAATTTCATCCTCCAAGGATTCTATTTTTTTTATAAACCCCCTCAATGTTAGAAGTTGAATAACATGGCAACACTTTCCTTACCGATACACCTGCCAGATATCCTCTTACTCGACCAGGATGTTCGGGCCTTCCCAATGCTGAAAATAAAATATATTCCCTCCCCATAGCTGTAAATGTCCCCTCTGAACATTGCTCCTCAAGAGAGTCCAGTATTAATTAATTTAACATTTATGTAATGATTGAAATAATATAACAAAAATAGTTAACATAAATAAATAAAATAGATATCTTACAATCCTCTCAGCTACGATTCTCGATTCTTCCGAAAGATATTTCCCTTTTCCCCCTTCCGAGCTCTCTTCCATTTTTCATGTCTAGAAGGAGGGGATGGAGGGGCCACCTCTCCAGAGCTTGAAGACTCAGCTATTAGTTGTTGAAATTTTTCCGCCATCATTTGTTCTTCCAATAATGCATACCCTCCCCGAGATAAACTACGAGGGTATACATTTTTAGATTGGATCTCCTGATGGGCTTTCCTTGTTTTTTGTAATTTAAGAATAATAAATCATTAAGAAAACATTAATAAAATCATTTATATAAGAAAGTTTATAAAAGTTTACATTTACCTTACCAGAAATTACTTTTTTCTTCTACTTTCAAAAAACAGTCACCATGTGTCTTCATCAATAAAAGGATATATACAACATGTATTGTCATGACTCCAATAAGCATAAATGAAATCAAATGAGAGGGTTGATTTTAAATCCCTCCATCTCCTGGCAGCCAACAATAAGCATCTCTTCTTGACTCCTCTAGTGTCAGGAATATCAAATGTCATCTGATAAAGAAGAGTTTAAACATATTATATATACTAGAAACATTAAAATAATAGTCAAACAATGACCAAAGATCTTACCAAAATAGCCTCCCACAACTGGGAGATAATCGCTTTATCCACACTTATCTAATCATCATACAAAATGCTTACTTTGATCTTAGCATGAGTTGCTACAAAACTCTTAAAATCATTTGCATTCGGACCTCTAGTAATATCATCATCATCAAACTCAACGACTATCCTTTTATCCTGCGTACGAGAAAGTGATAATTTTGGTAAACGTGTGCACCCACGTTTACCAACCTTTGAACTATTTGTCTAAATAGGAGCATGTAAATGTTCATCCCTAAAGGTATGACCAGCAATATGCTCCTCTCCAGAATCATGTGGTTTATCATCTGAATGATCTGTGATTATCCTTCAAATCAAAAAAATAAATGACAGTTCAAAAATATACAAATTCAAATATTTTAATACTACTGTAATCAGAAAATAGAAAAGTGTACTAAGTTACATAATAGTAAACATTGGTAATATGGTAAGCAAGTTAAACAATTTTAAAGATGGTAATGATGGTAAAGATGGTAATGATGGTCAAGATGGTAAACATGGTGAAAATGGTAAACCTGGTAAACCTGGTAAACATGGTAAAGTAATTGTCAGTGAATAAAAAATATATATATATAATTCATGTAATTTTTTATAAACATGATAAAGTAAACTAAACAAACATAAAAAAAACAAAAACATATACTTATTTTGTTTTAAGAAATGTTTTAATAAATAAAAAAACATTCAATATCTAACATTTATGGAAAAAATAAATGTAAAAAAGAAATAAAAATATGTTACCTATAATTTTAGGAATGTAAAAATAGATTGTTTTCCCAAATTCGTTCGTCGGGATCGTTCCTTATGGCAGAAACTATGTCTTCAACATGATCATCATTATGTTCTGTTAATCATTCCATGGAAGTAGAGATCTCACATAAATCAGTATATTCATCAATTTCAACCTCACCAACATATTGTTTTTCCCTTTTAAAACAACAGTCTACTACATATCTGATGGATCTACTACATAGAAGATTAGTTTTTCATGTGTTTCCATTATAAAAGAATCATTTGTGTCTTCAAATCTATTCATATTAACAAGTGTCATTCCAAATTTATCGTGTCTGACACAGTTGTTACTGTTAAACCATTTATAGTTAAAAACGGGAACATTAATTTTAAATTAATCAACCTCCCATATTACATCAATCACTCCATAATATGCACTTGATGCAAAAATTTGGTTTTTTCCCTTATCACTCGAAAAATGCATTTTTTCTGCAAACACCAATACACCACTATTCAGAACTGCACTTCTGTTGTCTTGATATTTCGTATGAAATGTATAACCATTAATGTCATAACCGGACCATGTTATCACATTTAAACATGGACCACCCACTATCCATTTTAATGTCTCTGATACGTCTGATCTACCAAGCAAAGTTTTTTTAATCCATGACAAAAAAATTTTGTTGTGCTCATTCAAAATCCACATTTCCTTCTTCTTTGGATGAAATTGTTTCACCTCATTAATATACAATGTGATATAAGGTTGAGCATCAGCTATGTTATTCAAGATGTATGATTCTAACATCTTAATCTGTTCAGCTGACAATGATTTGACTTTCAAGTTGTGAATCCCCTTTCCCTCATTATTAACTCGTACATGGCGAGATGGAGGCAAACCTATGTGTTGCGCCACATCTAAGTAGCTCGTACAAAACTCTGCTACCTCCTCAGAAATATACTTTTCAATAACGGAGGCTTCAAGTCGATATAGATTTTTAACATACCCCTTTAATATTTTCATATACCTTTTAAAAGGATACATCCAATGAAGATATATAGGTCCACAAAGCTTTATTTCTCAAACCAGATGAATCATTAAATGCACCATTATATCAAAAAAAGTTGGAGGAAAATAAATTTCCAATTGAAAAAGTTAAAAAATTGCATCCTTTTCCAAAATGTACAAATCATTCACATCAATCGCCTTGTTACAAATTGAATTGAAAAAATAACACAACTTCATTATAGTCTTTCTGACACGAATGGGCAATATTCCACGCAATGAAACTAGTAGAATTTTTGCATCATGACGTGACAATCATGTGATTTCATACCTATCAACTTCAA
Source organism: Viscum album (assembly GCA_963277665.1). Classification (NCBI taxonomy): domain Eukaryota; kingdom Viridiplantae; phylum Streptophyta; class Magnoliopsida; order Santalales; family Viscaceae; genus Viscum; species Viscum album. Next base: position 226,275,962 of record OY728155.1, on the reverse strand, counting down.
TTCCATCAATGAGACAAAATTTTTTACATTAGAAGAATAACCATGAGGCACTTTGGTATCATGAAGACACAGACAGAAGCTAATTTTCTCCCTCTTCGATAATGTATGACAAGCCGGGGGAAGAAATGCTTGTCTTCCATTAAGAGTGGGAGCTAACTCCAAACATATTCCCATTGATAGTAAGTCTAATATTGCATTCAATACATCTTTAGTATTTCATTTAATATCTAACTATTTTCCAATCAATTAATCACATATATTCTTCTCCACGTGCATGACATCAATATTATGTTTAACTTCATGATACCTCCAATATGGTAGCTCAAAAAAATTGACCTTTTCTTCCAAATATGTCTATCATTACCAGATTTCTGTGTCCTTCCCAATGTCACATCAAGGATTTTCACCCTCTCAAAATACAGTTTAGGGGATAATGGTTTTGGAGAAGTATCAAATTCTTGTGAGCCATTGAATGCCTTTTTTAGTCTTCTATAGGGGTGTTCCATAGGAAAAAACTTTCGATGACCCTTGTACACTGTTTTCCTCCCATGATGAAATTGATAGTATGACGTCTGTTGTTCGCAAATTGGACATGCATTATGCCCTTTGAAACTTTATCCAGAAAAATTTCCATATGTTTGGAAGTCATTTATAGTGAACAGAAGCACTACATGCATTTGAAAATATTCCATTTTATAAGAGTCATACACCCTAATACCATCATCCCATAACAGTTTCAAATCATCAATCAACGGTGACAAGTAAACATCAATATCATTACCAGGATGCTTTAGACCATAGATCATTATATACTCAACATGACATATTTTCGCTTCATACAAAATTCAGGAGGGATGTTGTAAATTACCAATAAAATAGGCCTTGAACTATGTGTGCTACTGAGGGTTCGGCATGGATCCATTCCATCTGTGCACAACCCTAGTCCAAGATTTCTAATTTCATTTCCAAACGTAGAATATTGCGTATCAATTTTCATCCATTGTGGACAATCAGTTGGATGATGTATTTTTCCATCACATACCCGCTCTTCAGCATGCCATCTTAACCTTTTTGAATCATGTGAATTAGCAAAAAAACGTTTAAAATGATTAATTATAGGAACATACCAAAATACCTTTGAAGGGAGCTTTGTAATCTCTACACCAGCATGTGATTGTTCTTTCACCATATACAGTGATGTCCCACATTTCGGACACTCTGAAAGAAATTCATATTCCTTCTTATATATAATGCAGTCATTCAGACATGCATGTATTTTCTTGTATCCCAATCCCATCGGTCATAATATTTTCTTGGCTTTGTAATATGAATCTGGAAGATCGTTATCTTTTGGAAGAATGTCTTTTATCAATTGTAGCAGCTCTGTAAAACTTCTGTCACTCCATCAATGTTTCGCCTTCAGGTTAATCAATCATAACACCGCTGAAAAAACCGTAAAATCTGTACAACCAGGATATATGGTTTTTCAGCATTACGATATAGACACGCAACTGTCGGTTCTATCTCAATTTGTTTGGCTACAATATCGCAAATCATTTCTTCACTTACATTGGAGTTACCTTCTTGGGAATCATCATCATCAGTGACATTCTGTATAGTTTCACCATGAAAAATCCAATGACTGTCACTCAGATTAAAACCATGACAAATCAGATGATCTTTTATCTCTATACGTTTCAACTTCTTCATATTCAAATATTTCAGTCATGGAAATAAAAAAATGTCACTACTTGGATCATTTCGTTTTGAAAATTCCAAAAAGGCATCAACACCTTCCTCAAATTCATTGCTCATTCGATGTTCCGTAATCTAACTTCAACTCATAATTACCTATAACAAATATCAACAAAAAAATATATTTTTAACTTAAGACAAATATATGTTGATATGAAAAAAATCATAATTTGAATGTAAAACAATTTAAAATATAAAACAAATCTATGGGTAATTAAGAAAATATGCTTGATTATTATTTTTAAAGAAAAATATAGTTATATATAATAGTTTTAAATATCATGGAATCAAAGAAAACCATGATGCCTACATAGTTGATAGAAAATTGTAGAAAATGGAGTAAACCTGAGAATCACCCCCACCCACCGACAACCCCCAAAACCCTCTGGATAGGCCCCCACCCCCTTGGACATCCCCCCACACCCACCCACCACCTTGGACCACCCCTGGACACCCCCCAACCCTCAGGATAGCCCCCACCCCTCTAGACAGCAACCCCACCCCTCCTGGACACCACCCCCACCCCTACCCCTTGAACACCCCCAACCCCCTGGACAACCCCCACCCCCCCGGACAACCCTCAAAACAATCTGGACAGGCCCCCACCCCCATGGATAGCCACTCACACACACCCACCCCCTTGGACACCCCCCCCACAGACACCACCCCTTTCCACATCATTGATATAACAATTATTTAAACACGTGACATTATTAAAAACGTTTCATGAAATACGATGAAGAGTCCAATCGTATTTCTTATGAAATTTTTCTTACTAAAAAGGGACTTAATATTGGATAGATTAATAAATAATATGGCCGAAGACAACAATATAATCTTAAAAAATGCATATAATCCAGCTTAAATATTTTAATAAATATGTTTGTAATCAACCATCAAATCCAAAAGGTGTATGAGAGAACAATTAGAGAAAAACTGGAAATGAGAGATCATAGTCATTGAGGGGGGATGTTGTCAAAGGAAACACAAAATGAAATGAACTGAGAACACTTTATGAAGTAATCCATGAAAAAGAAAAACCAATATCAAATAAAATCGTGAATCATAAAAAAACAAACAAATACCCATTTGAAATAGAATCTAGTATCATTATTCAGAAACTCGAAAAAATAAATAAATCACAATATCATTGATTGAATCCTGAATTTCTAAAATAGAACAATACACTGGTTTCACTTTGGTTGTTGGTGAAATTATTTGTTATATTTTATCATCAATTTTTTTTGTGATATAAAATCAAAAAATCTTGTGAAATACATATAAGTAAAATTCATTATTCAAGTTCACATTATTTTTGTAAAATTACCCATGTCTATATTATCATTAATAAAAAACATTATCATTATTCTCAACTAAAATCATGAGAATTGTGATATTCCCATTTTTATAAACAAATATAAATGAAGTTATGATAGAGTTTATCATAACTAATAATATAGAAAATGGTATACTTATCTATAGTAGAGTCCTATAAGACAAAATGGATGCACGATATTTCTGTGACATTTTAATTTTGTAGAGGGATATAGTGATGTTTAATACGTCCCCGAAGGGTGATATTATAAGGGAGTTTAGTGTCTTCTAAAAATACAAAGTGGTTAAAAGTGAATTTGTTTCCATGAATGAAAACAAATGGTTTATCATAGATTTTTTAGACTCTATGAGGGTGAATGATAAATATTTATTTTATTATGTTCCATTATAACTCATGTGTAAATATTTATTTTAGTTCAATTAATGAATGAAAAATGGTTTACATTAATGGTTTTTGTTTTCTAAAAAAATGAAATCTTCAATATGGATGATTGATTCCTATTCTATGATAAGACACTCAACAAGGATAACTCACTATATATGATGATAATTTCTTTTAATTCTCTAATCACATAAACATTTTTGGTTATCTAACTACAAAATTGTTAGATGAACCTACTCATTAAATGAAATATAGGATAAAAGGAATGGATGAATCAACCATACCTCAAATTTCTTTTTGATAATGAAATTCAAACCGGTCAAATCAGGAAATATTCCAAATCTTTCCTTAATCGCGCCATAGTCCTACAATAAATAACCCCAAATATGTTTCCAACATAAGAGGATTTTGAGTGACTAAATTCAAGATAATATATCAAAATTTGTTTCATAAAGAAATACAAAAAAAATACACTCAAGATATAAACGAATGTCTGGTGCCAACGATATTAAAAAAGATGTAATAGGGTTAGAAATGGAAGAATCTGACCTATTTTAAACAAAAAAATCACAAAACATAAATATAGACTATCCGGAAAAAAAAAACAAACGAAATAAATTAGTGGAAGGCTTACTTGAGTGTTGCGGGTTGAGATTATAGATCCGAGGAGAGTAAATATGATAAACGATGAAGCCAAAATGAGTTTAATGCAGGTCGATCAACGAGCCGATTAGGGTTTACCGCGCGAGAGAGATGAGCTGGCGGACTGTCGATCGAAAAATCTTAAATGACAGTCCACGGGGCTTTAATTTTTTAAATGTTTTATAACATCGGTTATTATATAACCGATGTTATAAAATATTTTTTGAATTTATAACGTCGGTTATTTTAAAACCGACGTAAACCCCCCCCCCCCCCCCCGCACTTTGGTTTTTTACATCTGTTATAAAATAACTGATGTAAAAAACTCATATTTTACGTCGGTTATCAAATTACCCACGTAAACAACCACCGCGCTTTTATTTTTAACGTCGGTTAATTTATAACTGACGTAAAAACCGAACACGCGCGATTTGTAACGTCGGTTATTAAAATAACCGACGTTAAAAAGCTACTCAACGTATTTGTTACATCTATTATAAAATAACCAACGTAAAAAACCACGTTTCAGAGATTCTCACGTCGGTTATATATAACTGACGTAAAAAATGGTGATGTAAATAACGTTTTCTGCACTAGTTAATGGATGTGTTTATCGTATAATATTATATCAATGATGGATAAAAATAGAAAAAAATTATAATGTGAGACGTGGATATAAGAGACCTGACATTTTCATAGAAAACTATTTTTTAACGTACAAATATTTATAAATAGAGAGATAATTATTAATTTAATGGTGGAGACATCAATGGTAATACATACAATAATATTTTATAGTGGTTTGTTCAAAAAATAAATCAAGATTCAATTACCTATAAAATAGAATCACCAGGTTGGAGGAGAGTGGTTATGGAAGGGAACAAAGGGTATTTTAGGAATAAAAGTTGGCTTAATCATACAAGTACTCAGAGATATAATAAAATAAACAATTTACAAAGTATAATGAAACTATTCTGTTTAAATGGAAGACATATTTCCTATTAAATAATTATTAAAACATAATAATAAATTTCATTTGATTTTAATTGATTTTGAATAGATTAATAATGAAACATGGCTATCTTTTTCAATATTTTTTGAAAATACAAGAGGTGATTACCAATTAAAATACATTCGTATAAAAGAAGTTAAATAGTGAAATATATAGTGTTTATTTATAAAGATATAAGACCCTAATATTTTGGGATGGAATCATGCCAGAATTAGAGCCCATGCTAAAGATGTTGGAAAACAGTATATAATGAACCCTAGAATATATTGATATAGGTTTCTTCATATAGAGAATCAATAAAAAGGATTGGTACTGTATAGTATGTAAATCCTTGGATGATAATGACCATCCACATTCTTATGCATCAAATTATTCTAGGCATTGACCAATCCTAAATCAGTTAAATTTCATAAATATTATCATAGTGATTTTAAATTTACAGAATTATACAATCAATTAGTAAATGAATTGAGAAATTAAATTTGAATGAAATAACTATTTGAATTTTTTGGTATTTCTAGAGAATCCACATTGTGTATCGAATATTTTTTATAAATTCCAAATATTGTTATAGAAATTAAAATTTTTATGGAATCATACTTTAAAGTTAATGTGTTATCAAGGTTACTAAAAAAGTCAGGTAGGGGTGAGGTAATACATTGGCTGTGGAGAAGGATTAAAAATTAAATTTGTGTAAAATCCTTATCAATTTTTTTATCTGGTATGAAATCATATATTGAAACCCAATTGAAATACCTAGCCATTTGAATTAGTGTTAGTGTATGAAGAGATCATGGTAAAAAAATACATATCATAGTTTATGTTTTATATGATTTTCATATAAAAATATAGATTCATTTCTCTTTTTTATGAATATTATGAAATGCTTAACCGAGACTGTCATGGGGTAAATTAATTGTACAATTGGCATCAAGAGTATAAATAATTTATGTACTTTTTTTCAATGTTTCATATATAGTTAATAATTATTTGGAATATGGAGATTCCCAATGAATGTAGATAAATTATTAAAAAAAATTATAAGGTGGGTTCAATAAAAATCAATGTGGTTTATAATTAGTTGTTTAATATTTTTAGGATGAATAATTGAGATCAATGTGAGATACACATTACTGATAAATCATAGGGTTCATGTGTTTTAAGATTATTGTGAGTATAATTTAAATCATCAATTTTTTAACATAGAATATGGTTTCTTTCACAATTATCAGATATAAACCTCTTACATGATTAATAGATGAATTTATACACTATATTAAAATCATTTGTTGAAAATATTTTAAAATAATTTTTTTTTGGTATATAATTTTTTTGAATGTAAAATATAGAATTTTTTAAATGAAATTGTATTAAAAAATAAGGGGAGTGTTCCTAATGTTCTTGGTGGACTAAATAGATTTATGAAGCACGAAGTGAAATTAATTTGTAAATATATAGAGGTTTATCTTGTATATATAAAATTATATGAAAGCCAATATATTAATGAATATATCCATAAGGTTATTAATTAGAAGATGTATATTAATATAAAATTATGGACAGAAGGACTAATTATATATATGTAGAGTTTTAACCATCTAAATTTGGTTTTGGGGAAATTTATTAATCATGATGGAAATAGTTAGTGGGTAAAAATATGATAAAGGGGGATATATGTTTCCCTATTTATAATGAAATAGTTTTAATAAAAATGTAACATTGTAAAAAATAATATACGGATATGTATTACACTGTAAATTTGGGATATTATTATTGAAAACCAAGAGAATGTCTCATTAAAAGGCCCTATAAATATAGTTGAAAAATAGTTCATAAATAATTTCATAAATTTATATTGTTTTTTGATCTAAAGATGAAAATGAAAGGGGGTATAATACCTTAATATGATTTTTGATAAATAGATATGTCATGACCCATCATCGGGGCCCGTGCCGTGACAACCCCAATCCCTCCTTTCATAGGCCAGGGGCTTGCGACTAGCACCAACGGCGTAAATCCTTAAACTGGGAAAGAATTGCCATTATAAAAGTAAACAAACACAATAGAGTAAGCAACAATAAGTAAATCTAATTAAAACTGAATACAAATTAGTGTGCTAGAAAGTAAATGGGCCAGTATACAAACAAACTGAACAACATGTACAAGTAAAAATGGGCAAAAAACTAAAATTAATGAGCATCTCTTGGATCGTCCTCTGGGAATTCCTTTATTAAGGGTAGGTACAGATGGCCACCTCAACAAATATGTCTTTCAGTCTCCTCCGTGTGCCGACTCGTCGCAAGGTCCATCTCCGGGTACCGTCCAGTCGTGGCGGTCTTAGCCTCCTTCATCGTTGTCCGTCATATGCATATAACTCAACGAGGTGGGGGCATAGCCCGTGTAGGGTTGAGTATAATGATACTCAGTAGGGACCCTGAGACCTGCAAGGTCTCACAATCTCCAATAAGGATAAACAAAAAAAGAAGGATACAATCATGATGAATCAACCAAACCTACTTAGGTATATTCCCATACATATACCTAAGTTACCAACTTCAGTCCAGCTCCAACACTCGATCCCAAGAACAAAATAATTCCACGAAGGAAGTAAAGTCAAAATCCATGATTATAATGGATGAAATATGGGACTCAGCTCACACAGGTATGCCACAATTGTAGAGAGATATAGATAATCAGATGTAGCCACTGGAACATCTAAGCTGTCGGACCCACACTAGATACTGGACCTGCTAAGCTGTCGGACCCACAGAGGATATAGACCAGCTATCTCGTCTAAGCTATTGGACCCATATAGGTTATATGCCATAAATCTTTTCTAAGCTATTAGACCCACATAGGATATAGGACAACTATCTCGTCTAAGTTGTCGGACCCACACATGATATAGTGCAACTATTCTAGAGTAATAGAGATTAACAGATGTATTCACTGATTTATCTAAGCTATCAGACCCACACATGATACATGAATAGCTACTCTGTCATAACTTTCGAACCCACACATGATTCTGGTGCAATTTTCATCATCGTCGAACCCATTGAGGATTCTAGTACGGTAGTCATCGTCGTAGTCATAATCATCTCTAGGATTTTCACACAAAGGATGCTCAATCCCGGGAGGGTACGCTCCTCGAGCAAAGGGGTTTATACATCAACTATCACTATGTACTGATTGATGTATCCCAATATTCCATCTCATTAAGAGAAACCCAATCTGTTAGATGGCGCGTCAATCGGACGCCCGATCTAGGAGATATTAGCTTTTCCATTCCAGGGGCCATGCTTGATTTACGCTAGAGTCAAAACCAGATGTTTTCAAAAGTTTTCCAAAACACACATATAGTATCTCAAAAGTACCTCCTCATCGTAAGGGTCCCAGTTCCTTAGACGACGCGTCGATCGGACACGCGGTCTAGAAGTTATTCAGGTTTAAGCGAAACGGGCACGGTCCGTCAAGCCCAATGGGCTAGCGGGGTCAGCCAGACCTAGTTCGGAAGGTCCGACCCGGCTAAGGGAACGGCCCGACCCGGTTTGGCGGGTCTGACCCGGATGGGGGATAGGCTCATCCCGGTGGGGTGCGGCCCACCCGTCGACCCAGCTCGCGGAGTGGGCCGGTATGGTTTGCCCGGCGGCGCCGAGCGGCACCGCCTCTCCCTGCCCTGCTAACCGAAGACAACCAGATTTGTCCTATGTGAGCGGCCCACATAGTGGGCCGCTGTTCCACCCAGGCGGTGCCGAGAGGGGCCACAGTTTCCTTCAGCCCGACTGGTAGGCGGCCGGTCGGTTCTTCCGTCGAGCGGCCTGCGAATTAAAGGCCGCAGTCTTCACCATTGCGCAGTTACAGGCGGCATCACGGTCTTTTTCCCAATCGGTCGTAGCCGGCCAGTTCATCCAGCAAGCAGCACGTGGTTTTCGGGCCGCAGTTCCCTTCGTCGTACGACACTTGTGTGTGTTGTGGTTCTTAGCGGGCCAACCGGATTGGTCGGCCGGTTATTCAGCGGAACGGGAGGCCTGAGCGGCCGCCAGTCTTCTCACACTATCGGCACGCAGCCACCACTGCCTATGGTTTCTGCCATCTTAGGTCATCATTGCCTCTTCCAAAACTACCTTCTTCACCAAAACAAACAAGAATCAACGGAGGGTCGTCTGTCTGTGTTTGTACGTCCCGCGCCATCCTCGTTAGGTGATAACAAATGGAAAAAGATGAACCAAATAATACATCATTAACCTGGGTATAATTTTATTCATTTTAAATTATACTAAAACCCCTACCTAGATTCAAAGATCTTTCATTGTCGACGGTGTCGATTCATTGACGTTGGGGTGTGTTGGAGGAGGAAGCGTCATTGTTGGAGATGTTATTCGTGGGTGGCGTCTTCTCCCTTGACGTGGAGGAAGAGGAAGAAAGACTGCATTCCTCGGGGGTTTCGCCTCACGTTCTTCACTCGTTTGAATAAGGTAGCAGGAGTTTCTACACATTCTTCGAGATGTGCAGTTTCATCACGTTCTTCTTCAAGAAAAAAGGTGTTCTTTGTTTAAGAAAACTTTCTTTATAATCCTCTTAATGTATCCCCACAGAATATTTTCCAAGGAAAATAAATTATAAGCCCCCCAATACTAATATTTCCATGCATTTCAAATCAATTCAAATTACTAAATTAATTGATGGAGCTTAATTAATTAATTTAATGGTGATGGCACATTAATGAGAGATGGTGGGAGGTGGAGTGTTTTCAAAATTAAGAGAGGGGAGGTGGCCTCATTAATTCCGGGGAGTCCAAGAGTTACAAAGGGGGATTAAAGGGAGTTGAGGGGTTGGTGTTTATGTCGGCCGCACCACACAATATCCTCCCATGGGGGGTTATGTGGGGTGTGGTCCCCACCCCACCTTCCCTTTGGTGTATTTAACCACCTCCTAAAAATTATTTCCCACAAAATTTTTAATTTATTATCAATCCCAAAAAAAACATCTCCTCCTGATAAAATTCAATTGTGGTAAAGGTCCCTTTATGTTAATATCGATGCTGCGAGTTCATCGGTGTCGTCATATTTCAATTCCAGGCATCAATTAAAAATATAGAAAAACCTGCATGTACGTTTACTGAACGTACCTGAACTAAACTTCAGAAAATGATTCCGGGCACACCAGGCCTCCGAATCTGGCGCCGTTAGAAACTGCAGACTCATTAAATTACAAAGAATTTAAGGAAAAAATTTCCTTAAAATTTCCAGGTCTTTAAATTCCCCCCCCCCCCCCTCAGGGATTTACATCCCCATAAGGCTAAAACACACAATAGGGAAACAAAAAGGGATACTGAGCATGCATCTGAGCCTCCCGCTCCAATGTGCTCTCCTAGAGGTTCCAATGCTTCTAGCGAATGCGCACTAGAGGAATCGACCATCCACACAGGAACCATGCCTATCTATCCCCAATCTCCACTGGAACCTTCATGATAGTAGCCTCATCGTTGATGTCCAGCTCCCCGTGGTCGATGATGTGGAATGGGTCGTGCACGTATCTCCTCAGATGAGATGTGTAGAAGACATCGTGAACCCAGTGAAACTGAGGTGGAAGGGAAAGGTTGTAATCCCACTCGCCTACCCTACCGAGGACCTGAAAAGGTATGATGAATCATGGAGATAACATTCTGTCCCGGCAAAATCTCTATAGAACTCATCGAGGTGAGACCCGTAAGAAGGCGTGGTTTCCATCCTCTAACTCTAGTGGTCTCCATCTTTTATCAGTCTAGGACATTTTTCTTCTCTATGTAGTCTCCATCCGCTCATGGATGATCTACACCTTCTCTGTCGTAGCCTGCACCATTTCTGGTCTTATAATTGTTGACTCCCCTGGGTCAGTCCAGCATAGAGGTGATCTACAAAGTCGGATGTACAGTGCCTCGTAAGGGGAATCCCAATGGTGGAGTGGTATCTATTGTTGTACAAAAACTCAACCAAGGGTAAGTGATCCTCCCAGCTCCTACTGAAGTTGAGGAAACATACACAGTGCATGTCCTCAAGATTTTGAATGGTCCTCTTAGTGTGACCATCCGTCTGAGGATGGAAGGCGGTGTTCAAGCGAAGCTGTGTCCCTAAAGCCGACTCCAACCCCTTCCGATGCCGGAAATTAAATCAGGCATCTTGATTAGATACAATCGTCAATGGTACACAATGAAGTCGTACTATCTCTTGTAAGTGGAGCCATACCTATTTCTTTATTGAGGCCTGATATCTAATAATTAGGAAGTGGGCCGACGTGGTGAGTTAATCAAAAATTTCCTAGAGAGAGTCTTGTCCTTTGGATGTACATGGAAGTCCCATCATGAAATCCATGGATATCCCATCCCACATCCACTTTGGAACCTCTTAGGGAAGTCCAAAGCCTGCTAGAACCTGGTGCTCCACCTTCACTTGCTGACAAGTGAGGTATCGGGAGACAAACTCTCCTACCACCTTCTTCATAACCGGCCACATGTGCTATCATCTGAGGTCCTGATACTTATTCGCCACTCCTAGAGGTACCGCTAGTGGGGATGTGTGTAACTCTCTCAACACCTCCTCTTATAGTGCAACTGGTACCATGGTATGTCCTCTGAAGAGGATGGCCTGCTCCCCACCTTCAGAAAACTCATCAGGGTCCTGTCCTAAGGATATCTGAGAACGTCGCGCCTCACAGTCAATGTACCCACGCTGTGGCTCTCTGACTTGCTGATGGGGTGGAGGAGTGACTGTGAGAGACTTCAGAAAGGCAGCTTCATCTCCATTCACAAAGGATATCTGTAACACATCCATATACTTAATCGCCTCTCCTAGAAGCAGAATGCCTAATATCCTACAGAGATAATCTTCTAAAACGTTCCCCTTCCCATGAGTATAGTCTATCTCAAAGTCAAAGTCCCAGAGGAACTCAACCCTTTGCCGCTGTCTCAGGTTCAGTTCCTTCTGTTAGAAGATGTACCTGAGACACTGGTTGTCAGAGTAGATTGTAAAACGCTCGCCCATCAGATAGTGCCACCACATCTTCAAGGCATAGACCAAAACAGCTAACTCCAGGTCATGGGTACCATAGTTCTGCTCGTGTTGTCTCAACATCCATGAACCATATGCGATCAAAGCTCGCTCCTACATCAGGACACACCCGAGTCCAGCCCCTGATGCGTCATATTAAACTATGTACCCAACACTCTCCTCTGGAAGCCTCAAGATTTGGCACTAGTCAACCTCTCCCTTGGCTCCAGAAAACTCTTATGGCATCTCCATGACCATAATATGGGTTCCCCTTCTTCATCAATGATGATAGTGGTACTACAAATCTGGAGAGTATGAAACAAAGGTAAGTCTGGTCAACTCCTGAGTGATCAATTGCACCATCTTATTCATGATTCCATCATGTGATGCCTGGGTTTTAATTTTCGCTGACCAAGGAAAACCCTATCCCAATTTTGTAGATAAACCACAACCATTTGCCTCAAACAGTCAATATATGTATGAACTTTGGTTGCCCAGTCCATACCCAAACTAACCTCAAAAGGCCTCGAAGCATCCATCAAGAGGTTCCAACCAAAAATCTCACCTCAAGGGCCATATCACAACATCGGCGTATGTATGATTATCGAGTCTCCTCCCAAAGGTATCTCTAGACGTGAGGGTCATGTCAATGGCTTAACCAGAGTCTCTAGATCTGGGATAAGATTTCGGGAAAGACGGAATGATTGGTAGCTATTTCTATTGTTATGACAGCTAGTAGTAGACATATATCATACCTAAAATCGTTTCTAGAGCCCTTGGGTAACACTCCTTGACCGCATGAAGCTACTCTCAACCCCAGCCCTCTAGTTCCCTGAGCCTAGAGTGGACTACAAAGGTGGGTGGTTGTAACATGTAGAAATGTTTACAACCTCATGATGCTCTCCTAGCTCTACTTCCACATCTTCTGCTCTACAGATTCATCTATCCTTAACACTTCCTCTTCTCAAAACATTTTACACACCCAAATCTCTGAGACTAACCCCAGTTTCATGATTTACAACTACTAAAATTCACTAGTTGTTTCCGCTTAGCCAATGAAAATTCAACAAAAAAGGTTATCACTAGCACCCTAACATTAGTAGGAATTCGTAGAAGAAAAAGTGTCGGCTCGGATATCGCGGCCCACAAACCACGAGCCGCTTATGTTAGTGTGCTATAGAGAACATTTGTGGGCCGTTTTGTCCAGAAAGCGTGAGCTTCTTTCTCTACGAATTCTAGGGTGCAGATTGTGTCTCGCAGTTTGCAGTTTGGGGGTAGTAATTTGAATGTGTCTCGTGGTTAGGGTGCTAGAGATAACCTTTTTTAGGTTTCTAGAGAGAACCTTCGTTGTTTGTAGGTTGTGGTTCCCTCTACCTTGCGGCACCTATGGGTGGAGCAATTCCCAACAGGCCTGTCGGATTGGCCGACCGGTTATTCTGCGGACCGGGCGGTCATAGCGGTCGCCAGTTTCCTCACGCAGCCGGTGCGCGGCCGCCGCCGCCTCTAGTTGTCACCGCCTCCAGTCTTCATCGCCTCTTCCAACACCGCCACCATTTCCAAAACTAACAAGAATCAATAGAGGGTCATCATGCCATGTTTTTTCGGCCCGCGCCGTCCGCGTTAGGTGATAACAACTGGCCAAAGATGAACCAAAACATACATCAAGAACGAGGGTATAATTTTATTCATTTAAAATTATACTAAACCCCTCTACATCGATTTAATGTTCGTTGTCGATGACGTCGATTCATTGATGTCGCTGTGTGTCCAAGGAGGAAGAGTCATTGTTGGTGACGTTCTTCGAAGGCGGCGTCTTCTCCATTGATGCGGAGGAAGAGGAAGGAAGAAAGCATTCCTCGTGGGCATCGCCTCACATTCATGCCCCGGTTGAAGAAGGAATAAGGAGTTGCTTCACGTTCATCAAGACATGGAGAATTCATCGAGTTCTTCATCAAGAGAAATGTTTTCTTCATGGAAGAACACTTTCTTTCTAATCCTCCCAAAGTCTCCCCATACAATATTTTCTTAGACTAATAAAATAAAAGGATCCCCAATACTAATATTTCCATGCATTTCAAAACAAGTCAAATTAATAAATTAATTGAGAGTTCTTAATTAATTAATTTTTTGTTGTTTGAAAATTAATTAGAGAAGGTGGGAGGTGGAGAGTTTTCAGAATTAAGAGAGGAGAGGTGGCCTCATTAATACAAGGGGAGTCCAATAGTTACAAAGGGGGTTTTAAAGGGAGTTGATGGGTTAGTGTTCGTGTGGGACCCACTTCATAATATCCTCCTATGGGAGGCTATGTGTGGTGTGGGATGCACCCCAACTTCACTTTGGTGGATTTAACCACCTCCTAAAAATTATGTCACACCTAGTTTTTAATTTATTAACAATCCCAAAAAAAAACCTCTCCTCCCGATAAAACTAAACTGCTATAAAGGTCCCATTAAGAGAATACTGAAACTATGAGTTCATCAGTGTCCTCATATTTCAATTATGAAAATCAGTTCAAAAGATATAAAAACCCGCACGTACGTTTACTAAATGTACCTGAACTAAACATCACAAAATGATTCTGGGCACACCGGGCCTCGGAATCAGGCACCGTCAGAAAATACAGACTCGAAACAATCATAAGAATTTAGTAAAAAAACTTCCATGAAATTTTCATGTAATTACAAGATATAAAAAGATAATATTAAAATAATATAATGGGGGTGAATTTTGAAATAATTTGATTTGAAATTTTTTAATAATGGATGATTTTTATGGTTTTGAATTTATTGAAAATAAGAAATTATTTATTTTTTTGATTGTTCGATAAAGACATGGAGAGATATGAAAGATACATTACACCAAAAAACTGAAAATGGAGGATATGTATTGGAATTTTAGATAAATATAGGAATAATAGTAGTCAACATAGTGAATATTTAGGTTTTTAAAAAATTTAACGTTGTTTAACATAACCTACATAAAGATGAATTTAGTAGTTAAATATTGGTTTAAAATATATTAATAGATACATAACATAGAGGATTTTATAAAAAGTTAAAAAATTTAATATTCATTTATATATCAGATTTAGAGGAGTGAGGATCATGTATGTAATAATTTAGAGAAGGCTAATAGTTTTTTGTTGAATGAGGATATAACTATGCACTTTTTTTCTTGGATTGTTCTATAGTTAGGTATATCATGATTAGAGTGATGTTTTACTAATTATTTTTATGAAATTATTAATAGATTTAATTTATATTATATATTTTATGTAGGATATTCTATGGTGGTATCTATTAAGGATATATATATTAAATAGTTGGAAATTTAAATGAAGGGTTATTTTTATTGCAAATACAATGGTGTTGTAGGCTAAATAATAGTGATTAATCATTTTATGAACTACTAAAAATAATTTTTTAATGTATAATATATGGTATGTGGTATCATTATAGATGGTTCAAGGTTGTGTAAATTCTGTGGAATGGATTTTCTTATCTAATGTAGGATCTAGAAGAAGAAATGGGTTTGTGGAAGTTATTTTGGCATGAAAATTTCTATATGAATCATCAACATTGTTTATGAAAAATTTGATATATATTTCATGGTTAGAATGATGGACTGATACAAGGATTATGATGTTACCAAAATAATGAAAAAAAATCATTCATATGGTTTTTTGAGATAAACATAAAAAAAATTGAATTCAATTTTGGTTTGAATCTATAACAGAGATATAATTATATTTTATTTCATAGATGAAAAAAAATTATATGTCAAATAAGGTAAAAAAAATTTCTCAATATATTTTATTAATATAAGAAACTTTTCATGGTATGATGTTTAGCCCACGAGAGATTAAATGTTTTATGGACCTAAGAGCTGGTAGAGTCCATCCAAATATGATGCTATAATTTAATACTTATTTATTATCTTATAACACATGGATTAATATTTAAAATTTAATGGAATGGTTTTAGGTGAATGAATTGGATTATATAATTAATATGATGATTTTTTTATTCACTACTCAAACTATTTCACTATGTGATGAGAAAATTAAACTCCATATAACAATTTTATAATAAAATAGAAAATAAATGATATTGGAGGTTTTAAGATATTATTTATATCTAAGGAAATTATCATATTACTATTTAATGTATTTATTTTATTATAATAATTCAGTACATATTGTATTTTTTATTTAGGGAAATAAAATTTTCCAACATTGGAATATAAACATATAGATATATACTAAATGGATTGGATTTGAAAAAATTTGAAGCCTAAAATAAAAAAACATCACACATAAGTCTTGAGTGTAAGTATTTTAAATCACTAAGAATAAGTCATCAGATGACTCTTGACCTCTTTAACATGTGGAATCCTTTGTTAGAATGAGTCATCATATAAAGACATGTAGTAATGGTAAATTCCCAAAGAGTTAAATGGGGTTATTTGAATGCGTATAATACTATTAATATTGAACAAAATCTACTAATTTAGTGTTTGAGGTATGTATATAGATAAAAATTCGATAATAAAATATTTAAATTTTTTTACTACTCTTGGCTTGTTAATCATTTTCAATATTTATAATATGATGATATAATAACATAAAATCCATTTTCAATACTTATTAAAGGGGAATATACCACCACTTCAATGAAAATTGTTTTGTTCTTTATACTTGAAAATATCATATTAAATACTTTCTAACCATTTCCCATTAAATTTACAATTTTTTTGAATAAATATTCCAAATTGCATTTCCATGGATCCCTAAAAGGGATAATCATGTTTTTAGTATTATTACAAATCATCCCAAATTTATTTTAATTTATATCTTGTATTTCAAAATATAATTTACTCATTCAAATATATGGATTTTTTTAATTTTTTTTATTTTCAAATCAAAATCATTAAGCGCATTACCATTTTTTATTATGAAAAATAAAATTTCCTTTTGTGCATTTGTGAAGACTACATCAACTACAAAGTCATTATTTTTAACCAACACCTATATTAATAAGATATATGGATCAAAATGATCAATAAATATGTAACTAAAAAATAATTTTATTCCTAGAGATAATAAAATATAATCCATAGTTATTATATATCATTTATTACTAAATGAAAATGATAACTACGCGTGTGTATTGATTATTACTTTCTAAAAGAATAATATCACATTTTTCATGTAGTCTGATTTTTATTTTTTAAAATAACATAAAATCATGCTCAAAACCTAGATATTATATAAATAATATCATATTTATTTTATAATAGTGAAATTATTCCAAAGGAAACCAATTTCATAAATATCATGTCTTATGCAACAATGGTAAAATCACATCTCGGTAGATCTAAACATAAAAAAGAAAAAAAATATAATATATTCGATACATTAGAGATAATAAATACTAATAATAAATTATATAAATAATTATATAATGATTTTATTTTGGTTCTATAATTGTAATATCAATATTATACAAATAAATTATGATACCGACATCTATTCGTTAAATATAGAAATATTCTCATCATCTATTTAATAATTTAGAAACCTGACCACAACTCACATTGAATGAAATTAAAATAAACTAAATATTTATAATGAATAATTTTATTTCATTTCATGATTTAGTAATGATTCACTTTTGGTTATGAATTAATAACATCACCACTATTATGAGAGTTGTTCGAAATGATCATGATTCATTAAACAAAATGTGCAAAATAGATAGACTAATATATGTGCTAATAATAATTATAAATGTAGATTATATTGGGATGTGTATATAAAAAATGATCCAAAATAGGTGGTTAATATATATAATTTTTCTATGATAAATTCATATTTTTAGATGATATATAGAGTTATGGGAAGGGTTATATTGCTCTATTTTGATTTCCATGAAAAAAATTATATTAACCACCATAATTTTATTTAAATGAAGTCTTCAAAGTGATAGTTCCATCATATAAAAATTTGATTTTTCATTTCAAGATTATATAATTTCCCTTTCATGTAAAACCTCAAATTATATTTTTGATTCTTACATTACCATAATCATAATTGTTTTTACTTCAATATCAATTTCAAATTAAGTATTTTTTGAATGATAATACATTTTTTGAATTTTAATTATCTCTATCTGTAAACCCCACGTATTTCTAATCCCATATGATTATTTTTTTAGTTTATATGAATTATCAATGTATAATTACACATGTGGAATTATTATTTTCCTATTTAAATGAAAAAGAACCATAATTCATCTTTTCTTATGGGAATCCATTGTAACAACCCAATGCTTTTCAATGGAAAATCCCTTCATATAAATATGTTATCAAATAACATGAAAACACAACACAATGAGTTAATATGTTCTAAGTTACCATTATACATAAGTTTGTTACTTCTATGTTCAGAATTTAAAAAATATGATATACACAGCTACAATCAGTATTTTATTTGGAGCCTAATAAGAAAAACATATTTTTTTGTGAATAGTCACCTACCCTTATGAATAGTAACATACCCTTGGGAATAGAGATATAACCTAATGAATAGAAACCATACATATGAAAATATATAAATAATATTCACTTTTAATGAATGATATTTCTATACTTTAGAATAAGTAAATGATTGTTTTATAAATGGTTTTTGATAATAAGTCATGATCTTACTCAAACATAAAAATAATAATATTTAGATAATTATTTTGGAAAAAGTGGGATTCATTTTGGGATTCTATATATCAAAAAATGGTTTGGGTGAATTTTTGGGATTTTTCTGGAATACTTGAAGTTTTGATGAATATTGAAATACTATAATTTACAAAATAAGCTAAATAAGCTAATAATAGAGTAATGAATGATTTTAAGATGATTTAATCCCACTTGGTTTGGTTTCACATGATAAAATTAATATTCATGGTCTTGGAATATTCACTATTCCATTTCATTTTGGGAAATAAAATGTTAATTCATTTTATATTGATAAATCCCCTCTCCCCTCCACTATAAATACCACCTTTCACACCCTCTTTTCCTCACATGACTCAAGCATAAATCCTTGCATGAACTCTTCCCATGAATATTACCAAGAGACTCCACAACATCACAGAGCTTTTGGTCTCATCAATAGACCAAGCCTAGGTCTTTTATGGAGGATCTCAAGAGTAGGATTCAAGAGGTATTTTTTATCCCTCGTTTCATTTAATTTATCTTCAATTTCAAGTTTTTTTATTCTCTCTTCACATATCATTATCAGAATGGTATAGTAAATCTAGTATCATATATATACTGGAATATTAAGATACTAATGTAATATTATACCATCAAACCCCCTTCTCATATTCTTTTTATTTTATAAAAGAAAACGTTGTTTGTGAGGTGTTAATCTATCACCATCAAGAACGACATGTTTTCGTTTTCCATTTATACCTTCAGATCTGGTCATGAAACTGTTATTTAGGGTAAAAGAGAATTTTATATATGTATTATTTAGTATTTTATGTTCTGTAACTAAATTATGTACATATTATTAATGGATTAAACAAAACATGTATGTTGTGGCCGAAAAAACTGCCTAAATTAACCCAAACAGTCATTATTTATTTCGTATCTAATGATTAATCCAAATGGTATTTAATATAATTTATTATAATATAATTTAATATTCTATAATATCATTAATAACATGAAATATCAATTTTTTATGTTTATCCATGTTCTACATGAACTTTTTTTATGAATACATTTGAATTGCTCAAGAAAAAACTAAAAAATGAACATTCCCAAACAATGATTTTAAACACAATAAATAATCCAAAGGAACATAAAATAACATAATAAAACCATAATTAACCATATTTATTTTCAAAAGGATTGGTAATTTTTAATTAATGATTCTAATGTGGTTACATAGGACATTAAGGAAAAGAAACCGTTCTGATACAAGGTAAGGGGAAAGTCATGAACCCAACTTTCTCTCTTCGAGTTCTCCCTCATTCACTATATTTTTGTTTGGGTAACTCCCTATAAATAATTTGTTCATAAATATATTACCTTTTCTGAAATATTAATTTTTTATATTGATATTTATTTCAACGAAATTTTTCCAAAAGAACTCTTATTTCAAAAACGCACCTCTTACTTCTAACTCAATGTGGATGGCAATTGTATCTAGTATGCTATTCACACTTAAATTTGGGAAGATAGTTTTTATGATTTTTTTCTTATGATATTAAAACCATTACATTTCATGGGTTATTTATGTTAATTTTTATATATGTTTATTTTGGAATTCATTATAAACGATTATGTTATGACATGACGTGTGCGTCTGGAATTTTATAGGGAAATATGGAAGTTTCAATGTAATGGGTGGGCCAAGAATTATAAAGCAATCCAATGCATTGGGTAATGTGATAAATCTCATGATTTAATGTGAAATTAAGTCAGGAAAATATTCTATATTTGTTCAAAAGTATGTGTGGTAGTTAACAGCTGAGACACGTTGTTTCATTTTCTTATGCATTGCCACATTTCAAGTCTTATAAAATTTTCCTCTCATGTTCATGATTCTTTGCCTATGTTATGGTTATGCTCACCGATTAATATATTTTTATTATCTATCATTTTAATGGTATTTTAGCTCACCTATTTTTATTTATATCTTTAGGTGACTACATGTACTAAGGAGGGCTGAAGTTCCAATAAGAGATAGAGAAGATGGAATTAAATAAATAAATATACTTGATGTTTTGATTGTTATGTAGTTCCCAAGTTTTCCCATGACACTAAACATTTTGATCCCCAATGTTTAATTCTATTATGATTTTTATCTATATAATTATGTCATAGTAATATATGAAATGGTTGGGTCCCTATAGTTGGTATCAATGTTATGGTTTAGTAATTTTTGGGAATTAATATAAGTGAACCTTAGAGAAAACCTCTAGCATGGTACTAAGTTCAAATATGCACACTAGAACCATTACATAGGGATCCCATATGTTATGATTTTAGTATAAATCATAAAAATTAATAAGTTATTCATGAAATTTTTACTTATGTTTTGTTATAACATTTTCTATTTTAGGAAATGGTGGATACCTAGAGAAACCATGCCAATAAATCATGTGAGGTCCAATGTAACGATTAACCGAATTACATCCCTGATTATTTGGGCGATGGAGTTCAGAACATCATGGAGATTCTTAGTGAACTATCTCAGTTTATTAATAATATCCAGTATAAAGGGGAACGTCCTCCATCACCAAATATGGATCAATTGGCTATCAAATTTTTTTATGCGGAAATAAACACTGACATTTAGTGGATATTCCGATCAACTAGTTGCGAAACAGTGGGTAAACTCTATGTATACAATTATTTTTGTGTGTCACTATTCTGAGACGGAGTAGGTGAAACTATCAATTTATCATCTAGGTGGAGAGGCCCATCAATGGTGGGATTTGATTAGGAATACCAAGCCAAGGGAGGAAATTAAATAGATGGAATGGTAAGACCATAAGATCATGTTTCTTAATAAGTGTACCCCAAGAAGACTTCGCACGAAGATGGAGAGAGAATTTATAGATAAAACGAAAAAAGAAGGATAATCTGTCACAACCTACAAAGTAAATTTCACAAGGTTTTCATGGAATGCTTATGGTTTTGTTATCATAATAGATAGATAAATAGATATATTCTATAGTGGATTAAACCCAAACCATTGAAAGGCTCTTTCAATTCAAGACTTTGGGAGTTATGAAGATGTTTTTTGATGTGCTCTCAAAGTGAAGATGGAGTTTGGCAAATGGTCCCATGGATATGGTGATAAGAAACGAATGATGGACTATCTTGCTAGAGGATCTAATGACAAATGTGGGAAGAAAACTCAATGAACCACATGCCAAATATGTGGGAAGTTGCACCATGAGAGATCCCTCAATGAGAAATGCAAGATCTACAAGTGTGGGAAATAAGGACACTATGCTCAAGACTATCAAAAAAATATGAAAAGGAAGGAGAATGTTGCCAAGAAAATATAGAACCACCCATGGTTCAATGCTACAAAATTATGGAGCCATGGTATAATGTAGCCCAGTGCACTAAACCTTGAGTTACTGAGAGTAATAAGCATCAACAACCACGAAATACAAAGAAACAAGGGAAGGATTATGACATCTCTAAAGTGGTAGTGGATCAAGATATTGAATTATTATAGGGTACACATATTATTCACTCAATAATTTAAAAATTAATTTTTTTTCTAGTTCTATAAGATCTGTTATTTCATGCATTTTTTCTAGAACTATAGAATCGAAGTCCTGAATACCTAAAGTATAGATATATGTAAAAACACCAAGTGGTGCAATTAGTTCAACAGAAGTGTTTGACTCTTATCTCATTGGAATATGTGGGATGATTCTTCCAGTGAATCTTATAATAATCCCCTTGGTAGAATTCAATGCTATAATGGGAATGGATTGGCTCTCATTATATAGAGAACATATCAACTATCGAGAAAAGGAAATATATTTTCATATTTTGAACCATTTCATGCTCCTATACAAATTCAAGGAATATCAAGAATCAATATTGAAAAATTATTCAATGTTGTGGGTGTTGATTCCCTATGATTAATCATACCTCGCCCAAATTTTAGGGTCGAACGAATGTGCCAACCTTGTGGAAATTCCCATCATTAAGGAACATGGTTATGTAATTCTCGAAGACTTACCTAGAATTCACCTGGATGGTGAGGTAGAGTTCGAAATAGATGTCATACACAGAGCTACTCCTATCTCAAAATGTTCATATAGGATGGATCATATCTAAATGGAGGAGTTAAAGAGGTAGCTGTAGGAGCATTTGGACAAATGGTTCATATGCCCTAGTGCATCACCATGGGGTGTGCTAGTGCGCTTTGTAAATTAGAAGGATAGAACAATGCGACTCTATATAAATTATTAGGAACTATATAATACCACCATAAATAAAAAGTATCCTCTTCGAAAGACTTACGACATATAAAACTAGTTAAGAGGAGCTCAATAATTCTCAATGTTGGATGTTAATTCTGGGTATCATCAACTAAAGGTGAATATGGAAAATATTTAGAATACTAACTTTTGTATAAGATATGTCCACTCTATGTTTCTGGTGATTCCCTTCATTCAAACTAATTCCCCTGCAATATACATGGAATTGAATAAGAGAGTCTTTAGAAATTACCTCAAAAATTATTTGGTAATTTATATTGATGATATTTTCACCTACTCAAATAGAATGAAGAAACATGAAGAACATATAAGACTTGTGTTAGAGACATTGGCAATGGAGAAGTTGTATGAAATGTTCAGCAGGTTTGACTTTTGGATGACACAATTCACTTTCTTGGGACTTTTGATCACATGTTAGGTAATTTCTATGGACCCTTCAACAACAAAGGCGATTGAGGAACCTAGGCCCTCTAGTGTCATAAAAATCCCCAGTTTTCATTGATTAGCTAGGTACTACTGAGGTTTTTTGAGATATTTCTCATGATATTCAAGCCCGCTAACTAAGCTAACATGGAAAGGTTTAATTTATGTCTATAACACAGAATGTGAGGGAAGCTTCAAGGAGCTTAAAAGAAGGATGATCACTACACCTGTACTCACACTTCCCAAAATTGGATAACATTTTGTGATATAAAGCAATGATTCAAAGAGAGGAATGGGTTTCGTACTCAAGAAAAATGAATATGTGATATCCTATGCCTAATTATAGTTTAAGATCCATGAGGAGAACTACCCGACACATGATCTTGAGCTGGCAGCCTTGATTTTTCACTTGAAAATCTGGAGGCACTATCTTAATAGAGAGAAATGTGACATATAAAGTGACCACAAGAGCAAAATTAATATATTCACACAAAAGTATCTCAACATGAACCAAAGGAGGTGGTTATAGATAAACATGGATTATGATTACTCTATTCACTATCATCCTATAAAGGCGAACAAGTTATCTGATGCTCTATGATGAAAGGAAAATGCTACTCTATCCATGTTACAGATTGTGAAAACCATATCTTCTTGGATAATCAATGGATGGATTTAAAATCATAAGTCCATGGGATACATGATACCTTGAAAAAATAATTATGAATCCACCCATCCAAGAGAATATTAAGGAAGAATATATCAATGATACAGAGACACAAAATATGGTGAATTCAGTAAATGATAGAAAGGTGAAAGAGTTCCATATCGATTATGAATGTGTGATTCGGTTTGTAACATGGCTTTGTGTGACTACATAACCTGGAATAAATGAAGGAGCTATTGGACAATTCACAAATCTCTACTTTATCTATCCATCCTGTGAGTACCAAGATGTACTATGATCTCCAATAAAACTTCTGGTGGGATAACATGAAGAGGGATATTGCGGAATATATATCAAGGTGATTGGTATGTCAGAATATAAATGAAGAGTTACACAATTCCAAATGGATGATGAATCCATTTCTTATACCCATTTGGAAATGGAAGAATGTTATTATGGACTTTTTCATGAATCTCCCGGAGACTTCAAAGGGAAATAAAGCGATATGCGTTCTAGTTGAACAACTCAAAAAGACATTAAATTTTATCACTATTCGGGAATACCTCTATCTCGAAAAACATGGAATGATATATGTAAAATAAGTTGTGAGACTGTATGAAGTTCCACTACATATTTTTTTTACAATGATCCCTAGTGCACGTATAAATTTTCGAGGTGTTTTCAACATTCGTTGAGTACTGAATTAAATTTCATCACGACCTATCACCCCCAAACAGATGGCCAATCTGAAATGACTATTCACACACTTGAAGTTATGCTAAGAGCCTACTCTCTAGAATTCAAATTTGGATGGGATAAATTTAGTCCATTGGTTGAGTTATCATAATACAATATCTTCCACTCGAGTATTCAAATGGACCCATATGAAGCTTTGTATGGAAAGCGTTGTAGAACTCCAACATGTTGGGATGATGTTTGAGAAACCAAGATACATGGACTCGATCATTTGAATGAAATGAGAGAGAAGGTTCATATGATCATAAAACTCATAAATGCCACCTAGAGTCAGAAAATGAACTATGATGACAACCGTCGAAGGGACGTGGAGTTTGACTATTGAGATAAATTCATCCTTTGAATGTCACCATGGAAGAGAGTTGTGCAGTTTGGAAAGTAAGGGAAGCTAAGACCAAGGTACATTGGCCCCTTTAAGTTCCTTGACCGCATAAGATCCATGGCCTTTCAACATAAACATCCACTGATTATATATCAAGTTCATGATGTGTTTCATGTATCAATACTAAGGAAGTAAATACCATATCCCACACAAGTACAAAACTCAGAGGTGGTACAACTACAACATGATCTCTCCAATGAGGAGAAACCAGTAGAAAGTTTATACTAGAAAGATAAGGTACTACACAACAAGAAATCCCACCTTGTCAATGTGTTTTAGAGGAACTATATGTTTGATGAAGCTACTTTGGAACCAGATGAAGCGATGAAGGAGATGTACCATCACCTGTTTGTGTAAAGTGAAATTTTGAGGTTGAAATTTCATTAGGGGGGAGGAATGTAACGACCCAATGTTTTTCAATGGAAATATCCTTCTTATAAATATGTCATAAAATAACATAAAATCACAACATAATGAACTATTATGTACTAATATTCATTTAAACATAAGCTATTCAATTCTTTGTTTGTAATTTTTCAAAACTGACATATACGGTTGCAATAAGTATGTTATTTGGAGTCCAATGAGAAAAACATAATTTTTGGTGAATATTAAACTAACCTTATGAATAGTAACATACCTTTATTAATAGTGATATACCCTTAATAATAGTAACCTTACCTATGATAATATATAAATAATAATTATGTTTAAAGTACGATATGCCTATATTTTACAATAAGTAAATACATGTTTTAAAACTGGCTTTCAAAAATAAATTATGATCATAATTAAATATTAGAATAATAATATTTAGAATTTTTTTTAAAATCTGGGCTACATTTTTGGATTCCACAGGTCGATAAATATATGTGGTGATTTTTTGGTATTTTTCTGAAATACTTGTGTTTTTGATTAATAGTGAATTACCATAATTTACAAAATAAGATATATAAGATAATTATAGAGTCATGCATGATGTTATCCTAATATAAGAATAACTGGTACTGGTTCACAGAATAATATTTCTATTATTTGTCATTGAGAACTCTCTATTCATAATATTGTGAGGAAATAATAAATTAATGAATTTTATAGTGACAAATTTCTTCTCCCCTCCACTATAAATACCACCTGCCACACCCTCTTTTCCTCCCTCCTCTCAAGCTTCAAGACATGTCTATACTCTACCCTAGAATCTTCCCTAGCCCCTCCCCCACATCCACGAGCCTTTGGTATCATCAAAATTCCACGCCTAAGTACCTTAAAGGTGATCTTAGTAGGAGGATTGAAGAGATAATTTCTATCCCTCTTTTAAATTAATTTCCTTTCAATATAAAGTTATTTTCTTATTCTCTCCCAACATATATTTCTCCAAATTATATGGTAACACTAGTATCATAAATATAATAGAATTTTATGACACTAATGAGATATTATACTATCCAACACCTTTCTTCTCTTCGATTTATTTTAAAAATCAACGCATAGTTTGTGAGGTGTTAATCTATCAACTTTAAGAACGACATGTTTTCTTTTATCCATTTAAACCTTCATATCTGGTCATAAAACCTTTTTTATGGTTGAACCAGAATATTATAAATTTATTATGTCATATTTTACATTATGTAACTAACTTATGTACATATTAACAAATGATTAAACAAAACAGGTTCATTGTGGTCCAAAAACCAACTAAATTAACCTATACAATCATCATTAAATATTTATCTAATGATTAATCCACATGTTATATTATTTTTTTAGTATAAGATCATTTAATATTTTGTAATATCATTAATTGCATAAAATATCAGTTTTGTATGTTTATCCATGTCCTACACGAACATTAATTTATGAATACATGTGGACCACTCATGAAAAACCATAAAAACGAACATTCATGAATAATGTTTTTAAACATTATAACTAATACAAAAGAACCTAGATTAACTTAATGAAACCATGATTAACTATATTAACTTACAAAAGGTTCTAAAAATGTTAATTAAAAAAATTATATTTTATACAAGCCATTATTTCATAGAAAGTGTTCAGATACAAGGTAATGGTAAATTCTCTAACCCAACATTCATTTTTTGGGTTCACCCTATTTCACCCCATTTTTTGAATGGTCACTCCTTAAAAATATTATTATCATCATTATATTACATTTTCTTGGATAAAAATGTTTTCTACTGATTTTTATGTCAGAAAAATGTTTTTTAAAAGAACCCTTCTTTCAAAAACACACATTTTACTACTCACTAAAGGTGGATAGCAATCATATCAGGTATGTTATTCACACTTAATTTTGGGAACCTAATGTTTATGAAAGTGTTCTTATGATATGAACACATTAATTTAAATGGGTTATTTATGTTCATTTTTTATATATGTTCATTGTGTCAAGCATTATAAATGAAAATGTTATGATGTGAAGGGTGTACCAAGAATTATATATTGCAATATAAATCATTCAATGTGATAGGTGCGCCTGGAATTATACATGACTCTAACGCATTGTGTAATGTGATGAATCTCGAGAGTTAATGTGAAATTATTTTTCGACATGATTTTATATTTTTTCACAAGGATGTGTGGTAATTAACCACTATGACATGTTGTTTCAACATTTAATGCATTGTCTCAATTCACGACTCTTATAAATGTTTCCACTCATATTTGTGATTATTTTACTATGTTATTGTTATGATCACCCATTATTATATTATTCTTATCTTTCCTATTACTTGAATTTTATCCCACCCCTTTTTATGTATATCCTCAGGTGTCTACATGTACTAAGGAAGGGTCAATTTACAATAAATTCTAGAGAAGATGGTATTAAATAAATTTTTATGCTTGATGTTGTAATTGTCATGTAGGGTCCTAGTTTTCCCAAGACACTAAAACTCGATATCCTTTATGTGCAATACTATTATTATTTTTATCAATATAATGATGTAATGTTAATGTAAAAAATGGTTGGGTTGTTATATCCATAACTTTGATGACTTATACATTGGATGATTTTATGAAGGACCAAATATAAGCCTAAAAAATATTATATTCTAATATTCAAATACCTTCAGCTTCCTTAAATTAATAAATGCTATATTTTTTCTTTTGTTTTTTTGTTTTCATCATAGTGTAAAAATATTCTATTTTTAAAATTTTTATTGGAAACAAATCTTTCTGTAATTTTTAAATAATTATATGAAACATCCAATAAAAATTATAAAGATTTCAGAAATAAATTATAATTCCAATAGTTTTATAAAAAATTTATATTTATATTGAATCATTCAAAAATATGTATAATGGTTCTTATTTTCAAAGCCATTTTTCAAATCCTCATATAATATTTTTTCACATATTTTACCATTGATTGACTTATTTTATGCTTGATGAATTATAATTATCAAATGAGAATCAATTTTATTTCAGAGGATTGATTATGAAATGAACATATATATTAAAGGAATGATCCATAATATCAGTTATCATACCAAAACATCCACTATGTATATAAATTATTTTCTTAATAATACCTCTCAGATCATGTTATATTACATTCCATGGATTGAATGGTTCCCATGTATATTTTGTAGGTTGATTTATTTGAAAATTTAATCAATTAAACTTATATAATATATCAATAAGGTTTAATAACCACATAATCATCAACACAATTTAATGTTATTTAGATATAATGTTTTTTATTATATTTGGAATCTTGTTAAATTTACCTAGAAAGAACATATAGAGACAAAGTCACTGACTATTTATTAAAATAAAAAAAGTACACCAGATAAGCGTTATAATCCAAAACATAAAATTACATATCATAAAATCCATACCTGTCTCTATGTCCATCGCAATTTCCAAGGATGACTATTTCATCTACAGTAGCTGACTCCCATTCTAAACATTCATAATTCATTAGATGCTTCACATAATTTTTTCTGGGACTTATTTTCTCCAAGTACATAAACACCTTAGATGAATTCATCCCTTTTCCTTTTCTGATAGAAGATATGGTAGGCATTGTGTTCGGCAGAGAAGAATAATCCTTCTATTTCCATCTTTTTGGTGGAGCGGTCATAGCTCCCTCATTCCCTATCACATCGTTCAATCCATGTTTAAAAAAGTCACTATAAGTGATTAGAACTCAACCACTAGAATTCTTCTTCTCAATATGAGATATTCCCCCCCAGTTTTTAGGGATAATCATCTCCTGGTGGCCATCATTCAGTCCTTGCTCCTACTCAATGTGACTTTTAGTATCAACCAGTGCTAAACACTATGGTTGTGCCATAAGATCACGACCCTTAAACATCCCCTTATGTAAAAAACCATCTCTAGAAATAGAATCCTGAGAAACTAAACCAATATGCATGTTTCCACCTATGCCCCTTGGGTATTCCACATCATCATGAGAGAGTCTCCCATGATTCAAGTCCTTTTCACAAAGGAAGGATCCCTACACATGGAACTTCTCAATATTGATGCCACTCTGATCACAAATCTATCTCAGGCCCAGAACCCCATCGTCATTTAGTTAATCATCTTCAACATACAACTGGAAAGGAGACAACATAGGGGAAACTCGATCCTGACTCACTTATAATTCTTCATTCACCAGATCAGAAAAGTAGTTACTAACTTCAATACTCACCACTTGATGCACAGGTTCTGTCTTCAGCCCAGGTGAGGCCCCCACCCTGTGACCAGTTTCATCCAAGGACCCTCCTACTTCCAAATTCATAGCAGGTCCGCCCATGGACTCCTCTCCCCCTGCGAGTACCACTTCTTGGTTCCCGCTGTCCACACTAGCAGATTGAAATAACTACTTCACAGTAGTCTCCAAACCTCCTGAATGGGTCACCCCATGATCTAGCCATAGAGTTCTAAACAACTCATCCACCCTCAGATTCATAGACTCCTTCACTACTCCCATTCAGTCACCATTCAATTTGTTGATACTAGCAGGACAAGGTCCTATTCACATTACAGTACCTGGATCATGCTTCCCTTGCTGAGATTTCAATTCCACCATATATGCATCCTGTTAAGACAAAACCACAAGCGGAATCACCCTTCTTCCACTGAAATCATCAATTAGATGCCCGACTATGAGACACTGAGAGTAGTAATCCATCCAAGTCTAAAAAAACAGACTGTTTTTTATATAAACTCCTCACTCAACCCAATAAAGATTGACTTGATCGGCGTTTTGGATAAATCCACTTCAACACAAATTATTGGTATAACCAGGTGGCATACAACCCTAGTTGTAATGTATCATCATAAATAATGACCAACTAAATCCCAAGAATTTGGATGATGGCAGGATTTTGAAAAGGAAGCGGTAATTCCGTAAGTCTTAACAAAATTAACATGGTCGAGGAGTCATGATTCATATGGTAGTCATAAGACCATTGCAAGAGAAAGAAATGGGAGCCATCATAGGTATGCGGGGTAGTGGACCAGGCCCAGATCAAATATCACTCTAACTCAAAGCGAACCATTATGTGTTTCGAATCAAGAATACCCATAGTGGAGTGCTCTTTAAGATTCCACGAATCACAGATAAAGAAATCAAAATTATCCACAGGAGGGAATCGTTGCTTGAAGCGAGCTATCAAAGTCAGCCTCTGCAAGGATGAGGTGTCGGTGAATTCTCGGGTCATGATCAAGAGCTGTGGAATCCCATCATGAGACTCAAGAACTTTGGGGGATAGAAATATTTTCCAGAATGTTGGCAATAAGTCAGGGTTTGAAAAGGGGAGAGAGTGTCGATTACCATAGGGCTGCAAAAATCCCTCCTCCACTAATGGTGGAGGGATCTTCTCAGAGGCCATCACCACCTACGGTGGCGATTACCATCCCTGAACCCTAGTAACCATCCTCTCAAATTCTTATTATTGGTGATTATTATATTATGATTATTAATGGAATGATGAAGGATTTATTTATTTGATACTAATATAAAAATATATGAATCAAATTTACCATTATTGTAAATTTATATTATTATGAATGATTTATTTTAAGGGGTACACATATTTAGGGATGAATTATATTTTTGGTCCTATATCAACCACCAATGAATTAGTTAAATGTATAAGTAACACAAAATATATATTACTAGTAGTAATTAGTTGTTCTCATAAGTATGTGTAGAAATGTGTGTCTTATAAAGGTGATGTATATTCAATTATAATATTGTTAAATAAAAAATTGTACCAATATGAATGAAAATTTTAAATTTAAGATCTCCCTACATAAATTTTATTGTGATAATTATAATTATTTTTTTTGTAACAAACTCATATCTCATGATTAATGAATATTAGTTTTAATCAAATTTGATTTATGTATTATGTTATGCCACTCCATATTCCATGCCTCACGATTTGTTATTTAAGATTTATTTGATATCATTAAATTATGTTATGTACCCATTCCTTGATTACACACATATTCCCATCCTAATATAATTTTTGATAATTATATATTATTGATTATGTTAACCAATATATATAATGTAATTGTCAAAAATAATTCATGTATCCATTTCTATAGTTTATGATTATGAGTATCATTTATGGAAATTTGTAATGGTGTCTACTAAAATTCAAATATGGTAAATTATTTAGTTTCAATATAATATATGTTTCTTATGAAGATTATACTCATAAAAATAAAACATAACTTCTTAGTATTGTGTGGTTATTTGTGTGAATTAATTCTTTTCATATAGAAAAAATGTAAATAAGGATTTGTTAATCTCATATTATATCAAATAAAATGACTAAGGAATTTTTTCCACCAAACAAATGATTTTGGGTTCGGGGAACCTCACATGTTATTATTGAATATTTTATTTATTTTAGTGGATTAAATATGTTATATAGTGATTTGGGTAAGGGGCCATTTTTTAAACTCTATTGAAATTTATAACATAAATGTTTAAGTGTATGACAACATTATGATTTTTTGGAATGTAGTGCATGTTTGGTTAACCTAAAAATTAATTTTCGGTACAGATGCGATATTGTTGATACGACATTAGAAAATTTTCACCTGGTTTTATTTAACTTAAAAGGGGATGGATGAGTATAATCTCAATATTAACTCTTGTGAATGTTGAATTATCCTAAGAATGCTTATCTGTTTGTACCATATTAGGTGATATGTTATCATCACCTTAAAACTAGTTCCTTTCCTGATGATAGTGTGCTCAATATGACACCCAAATCCCAACAACAACAGTTAAGGCATTAGTGAGTAGCACTGAGTAGGAATACCACACACTTGGTAGGCCTTATCATAATGTATATATATACACATGCATCACCAGATTCAATTATCATGTGGAATGATAAAAAATTAAAACTAAAAAATGGATGTATAACAACTATCCCTCATCAGAGTATAGAAATAAGTATAAATGAAGTTTAGAAGGACAATTATCAGCCCTCAAAAACTAGATAATATCCTAACATGTTAAAAATAGGGTGCATCTTCATAAAACAAACACCTAGGTCCATCTGAGATTCCTCTAGAACAATATTGATCCAACTAAACATTACCTACACATGGTCAACCAAGGACAACATCAAAACCCCCATGTTTCTTCCTATGACTTGAAATTTCATGGCATATCACATGAAAGAGTGAGTAAAAATATACCAGGGTGGACCCAATGAATGGTAGAAACAATGTCTCAAGGTGATTTCATAATATCACCTCTAGGAGAAGATTATACTAGAGGATAAAAGGTAAAATTCTTTTTGGAAACTCAATAAATGTTCATTTCTATCCCTAATAAAACTCATACAAGATTCATATCTCATCATTTATTACTATTATAAAGGAACTAATTTGAAAAATCAAACTAGTTGGGTAAATCAAGGGAGAATCACTTGAGAATGTGGGATGGATCATTTCATATACACACATGGAGAGAATACATATCATTGTAAGGAAAAAAATTTATAATAGTTATTTAAAAGATCGCAACTAATACCTATGGTGTATAACATATCATAATATCAATAAAATTATACTTCATGGATTTTAATCCCATGTATATAATTCATGATGATTATTAAAAAACACATAGAGAATATGACAAGTAAGGATTATCACACTCTATTCATCACATATGATTTCTATATCTATATCTTAGAATATCCCCGTAGCATGGATTAAATACTTTTCCTAGGATGCGATGCCTCCTAGGACCCTTATAATGACATGAAAAGGGTACATACACTATATTAACATGTAATGACATGTCCTCGGGGCCCGTGTCGTGACTACCCCAAGACCGCCTTCCATAGGCCAGGGGCTGGCGACTAGCACCAAGGCGTAAATCCTGGAAAAAGGGAAGGCATTGCCTTTGTAAAGTAAACAAGAAATATAGAGTAAGCAAGCGGAAAAAAGTAAACACTAAGTAAAAGATGTAACAAGCTGTGCTGAAAGTAAAAAGGGGCCGGAAATACAAGCCCAATTGTAAAGTACAACTGAAAGGGGAAAACATCAACTGAAAAGAAAAGCCGCCGCGTCGAGTTGTGATCTTGAAGTCCCACCAGAAGGGTGAGCACAGATAGCCTCCACAGCTCCTCGGTCCAGCCGTCTGCTCCGAGTACGTCCCGCCCAGTGGCCCACCTCCAGGTACCGTCCTGCTCCACAACCTCCATCACGATCAGCACTGTCCATTGTCTGCAACCAACACAACGATGTGCGGGCATAGCCCGTGCAGGATTGAGTATAAGCTACTCAGTAAGGACCCTGAGACCCCCGAAGGTCTCCCAGAATCCACAAAGGATAAACCACAAAGGAAAGATACAAATCATGAAGTATCATCCAACACGTCTTAGGTATATGCCCATACATATACATAAATCATCAATTCTCGCTCGACTCCAACATCCGAGCTCATGTACAACCGAGTCCACATAGGAAAGCAAAATGTAAAATCCACACAGGATAGATCAACACAATCCACTAAGGAAAGTAAAACGTAAATCCACACAGGATTGCTCAACACAATCCACAAAGGAAAGTAAATTAGAGTTTCAGATCACACAGGTATACATCTTCAAATGACGATAGAGATGATCATTGATCCATCTAATTCGTCGGACCCATAAAGGATCGATAGGTACTAACCCCTGCAATGACCCACAAAGGATATGACCCCCAAAGGATCGATAGGTAACTAACCCCCAAAGACCCACACAAGATCGGGCCCACACAGGACCTGTAGGCGCTGGCTCACACAGAACCGCTGAGCACTGACCCACACAGGATCGGACCCACACAGGATCGGTAGCACTGACCCAAAAAGGATGGCTGAGTGTTGTAGTCGTCGCAGTCTACTGAGGATCTTGGCACAGTCGTCGTCGTCACAGTAGCAGTCGTAGCAAGCTCTAGAGTTCCCGCACATAGCAAGCTCGTTCGGGAGGGTCCGCTCCACGAGCCGAGAGGCTGATACATCAACTGACATATAGTCCAGAGTTGATGTATCCAAAAGTTCTGTATCGTCATCAGGAACTCAACGTCGCAGACGACGCGTCAATCGGACGTCTGGTCTAAGAGTTATTGGCTTTTTCGTCCCAGGGGCCCGGTTGGTTTTTAAGGAAAAGCCAACCCAACCATACCCCACCTGTGTCCAAACATTGGGTGGAGTATGCCAAACAATCCGTCTCACTTAGAGGAAAACAAAAAAGTCGACGTCACGTCAATCGGACTTCTGAAGCTCAAGATATGAGCGTTTCCGCTCCGAGGGCCCGTTTGGTTTCGTGCAGGAACCAACCCGGCCGAACTCAATGTAATCTGAAACCTTGAGTGTGATATACCGAAACGACGGTCCCGGTCCAAGGATCGCATCGTCACTGAAGGCACGTCGTTTAGAGGCACGTAGATCTAGTTATGAGCGAAATACCGAAAATGTCCGCAGACGGGGGGTCTGGGCCCGGACGGACCCGACCCAACCCCCCTGGGTCGGCCTGAACCGGATCAACCCGAATCGGGTCCCTGTCCTACCCGGTTCGGCGCGGCCCGGTCCAGCCAGGGCGCGACCTTGCCGGTCTGGCCGGCCCGGCTCGCCTCGGCCGAGTGGCCGAGCGAAGGAACCCGCGGGGTGGGCGCTGCCCCCGCAGTATCGAAGTGCTTCAGCCCCGCGTGGGGCCGCACTGAGTCAAAGGACACGGCTCTGCCACGTCCCGTGACTACCGGACCCACACGGCCGTGGGTCCGCTGGCTGGCGCCGCCGCGCCGGCGTCCCGCGCCGCCGGTGGCTTTCACGGGCCACCGGAGTTGCTCCGGTGGTCTGATTTCCTTACTGTCTGTGCCGAAGTTCCTCCCGGGTCCCGTTCTTCACTAAGGAAACAACGGATCGTCCATGCGGCATGTTTTGTCGTCGCCCGCCAATCCGCACATCAATGAAGAACTACGGAGGGTTGTCGTGCTATGTTTGGTTGGCCTGCACCCTCCGCATTAGGTGATAACAATCGGGAGAAGTAATCAACACATAGAGAACATATCAAAAACAATTTTAATAAATTATAATTGTTCATATGAAACCGGGTTCATTGTTTTGAATGGAAACATCCACAGAGTAAAATCATTCCCAATAAAACCCATACCTCGTCATGTCGTCGCACGCGCAATCTTCGCAGAAATGATCATCGCGGAAGGAGGGAATCGTCACGTCCTTGCGGTATCCGGCGTTGCGTCGACGAACTCTGAGGACCAAGAAACAACATATTTAATTAATAATAATTAAATCTGTGTGTTGTTATAAACCACAAAGAAGTTTTAAAAGAAACCCGAAATCTCCTACCTCAAGCAGTTGGTGATCAGAGATCGTGGCGGAGAAGAACGTCTCGGATGAAGCGTCGTCAATCTCCGAGGGTGACAGAGTTCTTCACGTTCTTTGCGTTCTTCGCGTTCTTTGCGTTCATCGTGTTCTTCCCGTTCTTCGCGTTCATCGTGAAGAAGGATGAAGAACTTGAGGTTTTTCAAATCCTCTCAATGAATAACACTTAA
Organism: Viscum album; assembly: GCA_963277665.1. Taxonomy (NCBI): domain Eukaryota; kingdom Viridiplantae; phylum Streptophyta; class Magnoliopsida; order Santalales; family Viscaceae; genus Viscum; species Viscum album. The sequence goes on along the minus strand of OY728155.1, from coordinate 226,239,477 downwards.
GGATAAAAGGCGTTGGTCTTATTTTATTAACATGCCAACAAACGAAAAAGAGACAAGTAATGACCCATTAATTCATAGAATTAATTCAACGAATAAAACCACCCAATTAATTGGTGTGTTAAGAAATTAAGAAAACGCGTCAGTTGACTTTCATAATGATAGGTTTTCGCGGGTGCGTTACTTAGCAGAAAAGAAACAGTGGGGCTCGTACGGGCCCCACCTCACAAATATCCTACCAAGAGGGTAGGATATTTTTGGATAGCACCCTAACCGCATCAACTCAGCTTAAGTAGCTTGAAGTGTCTTAAAGTGGATTCCAAGTGGTTTAAGTGAAATAAAATAATGTTTGTCGAACAATTTATTTTATTTCCTAACTTTAATCCCAAAAATAAAAAACCACACCCGAGAAAACGCAACTCCGGAAGAGGCGTTTCTAAGTAATTACCGGCACTGCGATTCCATCGGTGCCCTCAGAATTCGATTCTGAGCACTGGTTCAAAAGTTATAAAAACCCGCTCATCCTTTCACTAAATGTACCCGAGCCAATCATCGGGAAATGATTCCGGGCACACCGGTCCTTGGAATCAGGTGCCATTAGAAACTGCGTTCTTGTAAAAATCCAAAGAAAATTAAGAAAAAAAAATTCCTTGAATTTTTCGGGTATTTACATAATAGGTCAGTACTAATGTCTTTAAGGTAACAAACCCATGAAAACACCTTATATGAATTTAGAAAATAAAATAGATTCGTATTCCCTATAATTAGTGCAAGAAATGTCACCAGGGGTACACACTGATTCATAATTATTCTGAAAATTACCAATGTTCGGACTCACATTAAATTAATTTAACAATATTCATATTATGTCCTTAGGGGATACAAGAGTTTTAGATGTTACTTGGAACATGGAATGTGCCTCCAACACAAGCATGTGTACTATAGTCATTCCAGTGTAGACCTATATTTCCAATTTACTCAATACATGTCTCAATCAATCCCTATGAAAAATATAAAGTACATTGAGTGTTCCAAAACACACACAACATATGGGGTGACATGGTCTCATTGGTACGTACAACCTATAGACACCATTCCATTTTCCACAGATTACATGATGTACGAGTAAACCACACAGTTTGTAACTCTACATGAATTCTTTCGTCTGCACTCCACTTATACACTGAGAAGTTTTATCTATGTATCACATGAGGTGAAAGACCCCTAAATGGTTAATGATATTTAAATAAATATGAAACCATATAAACCACATATATCATTCAACATGGAAAGTTTCATTATTGATTACATGGAATTTAGATCAAAATATCTACGTAATTATATCCTCATTCACATGTATATTCCAGCATTCCACCGTCACCTTTTGGGTTAATGGATGATAATTATAATACTCTAATTAGAGTTGAAAAAACTATAAATACAAATGGAATCCATACTTTATTTGTTATTCACTAAAAAACTATCATTGTCACCATCTCAAAGAATGAAACCTGATGAATTTCCTAAGATTTGTGAAACTTTTTCCAATTAGGGTCAACTTAGGTCACCTCTAGTTGGATAAAAACCATCCATCCTTCAAATACACCCTTTATTACTTTAATGTAGATATCCTCTTTATCGGGGTGAGATATACAATATCACTGAATCCCTCACTTGGTTCCCTTTGTCACCTCTTCTACTCCACCATATCTTCTAGAACCCAACACCTAACCTAAAACAACAATCTATGATTATATAGGAGGAATAAATGATAATCAGTGTTTTTTCATATCATTTAATCACAAAACATCATATAAAGAATGATGAATTCCTTGATCGGAGGGATAAAGGAATGAAAAAAATAGTGAGGCACGATCCTCAATAATTATTCTGGTTAACCTCGGTTCATTTAATTGATAATAAAAATTTTGGGAAATAATAAATAATCATCAGAATCATAATCCCTCAGTAAGACCTTATAAAAAAGAAATCAATATTTGACCCATGAATTAAATTTTAGGTGGATTAATTCTCAGTTGAGATGAAATAAAAAACTACAAAATAAGTCTAACATAAATAAATGAACTACCTCATGATTTCATTGATCACTAATGAACAGTGATTCATCAGACCTATCATTGGGGAGATACATGCACTTCTATAATAACACCAATTCCCATAGTACTCTGATAATTAATACCTAATATTTTAGCCTTCTGTCAGTGAGCATTCAACTAATTCTCTATATCCATTGAATTTTTTATGATTTAATAGGTATATGTGCCAAGGATACCATTTTTATCCATTCCCTATATGGTTTATGCTTATTATAAAATTATTTTTGTGAAAATGATATATCTTGATTCAGTTATACCATGATATAATGTTTATGAAATGATTTACTCTTCTATGGGTTATATAATTATAAAATTTTATGAAACCTCTTTCATTATTATTTGTAATGATAATTAAATTCGCATTGAAACTGATATCATTAAATGAGGCCTAATATAATGAAATTTTCAGAAACCCATTTATGTTAATGGGATATAATATGATTCATGTGTACTTATATTTTGATACAAATATATACAATTTTTAATTTGTGAAGGGTCTGACCTATATATCTCTCAACTATATTATGTAAATATTGATATCTCATGAGATAAATAAGAATGGAAGGGGTGAACCCTATATAGTGAATTTTTCCGCTTTGATTATCCAAGTCATGAACCTATACAACTATGATGGTTTTGTGAGTTAATATATTCTCATTTGTTTTCCTTGGAAATGATCATTGGATATCATGGAAGTGTTTTTATATTAATTTTTTATTCCTAGAATGTATGTATTATTCCAATGTTATGCTCTTGTAGATTATTTTCTATGATTACTCTATGATTCAGGTTTAATGAAATGAAATTTTTTATTCCATGACGAATGATTTTGATCTTTAATATTCATTGTATGGATTTTATATATTATTATCATGTTATCATACCCATATTATGATATTATGTTTATGTATTTACCTTGTTCACCCTTATTGAAAAAATAAGATCACGATTTCATATGTTTATTTTCCCCATGTTATGTTGATATTTAATATGTGATAAATTTCTAATAATAGTTCAGGATCTGAGTAACTATGTGGGATATGATGTAGAAATCATCAAACTATTTGTTTATGTTCCCATGTATCAAATTAGACATATCTTTATGATCCATATATATGTGTTTGTGTAATGTAATGAATATTCATTTCTTAATATTGAATATCATTGTTTGAAAATACTGAGTCGTTGTAGTTGGTATAGGTTGAATGAAATTTTTATCCTTGGAAAACAATGATGAGAAAACATCAGTGAGTTTACTAGGGAAATTTATAGGGATATGTATAAATATATATCTATGGTTATTTCTAAGGGTAATTCCATGTATATTAAATTTCCTGGAATTTTATAAAAGGATAGTGTCAGTGCATTGCAAATAATAAAATTCTTATTTAGATGATACAATGTAATGCCCCAACCCCAGTGACCCATATTCAATGCATTATTACATAACATCGGCATGATCACAAAAGATCATGTCTCTAACGAACAAGTAGTTTAGTATCCTTGTATGTACTAGATAAATACATTATTCTTTACAATACATCATAATAACAACAATAATGTGTCCCATTTTAATAGACTCATATCCCTTAACCTCTCCTATCATTTCAAGCATAAAATAATTCTTCACTTCATGGGAAAAAAGAAAACACAATAAAGGGTAGAGCTCAGATGCTCAGAATGGATAACAATATAGCATAAACTATCAGAAATAAGTGTAAAAAGTTAATATAATTTATAAGAAAAAATAAAAAGACTTTTAAACATAAACTTCATCATAATATGGGAATGATAAATCAAAAGTTCCATTTACTCAATCACATGGACAATATGAAAGTCAAATAATAACATATAATATCAATAAGTAATTTCATTATTATGAAATTCATAATGCCAGACATCATAAAAAAATATTCATAGACTCGTTCCATGACTAAAAATAATGATTTTGTCAAGGCCTTATGCCAAAACCCTTGTTTGTCTCATTAGATCTATAGATGCATCAGGATCTATAGTGGGCTCCATCCGCCACATACTAATCCAATACATTCCTCATATGAAAATGATGAAACATAATCTAAACATTCGTATTAAAACTAGAAAATTAAAAGTCAATATTTTAACCACAAACCATGAATGGTATAAAAATGTTACATTCACAGTCAAACATAACTCATTCAATAAAATGTAGAAGATCATATTATAGTAAATCAAACTGAATCCATAATAATGAAGTACATAGACATATATGAAAATAATCAGTAATACAATTTTATAGAGATATCCCCTTTTGCATGATAACATTTAAAAGTCGCAATATATATCAAATAATTCATTTAAATGATATTTATGAATCAATATTTCCCATGGAAATTTGAAACATTTCAATTGAATATTAATTTTAAAACTATCATTTTCTTATAAATTAATCCTCAAAACCATTTTTAAAACATGTACATTAATGAGAATTATTTAGAAAATAAATCATTAGAACATTTATAACTATAGTTTAGTTAAAGAGGTCCTAACCAAATTAAATATGCCTGAATAAAATAATAAAAACATTATAATATAATGAGAATAAAAGGATTAATGGTATAATATGTCAAAGGATAGTATATACACCATATAAAACTGAATTGGCGTATAACAATAAAGAAGTCTAAAAGGAATGTAAATTGGGATGAAACCCATTATAAAGTCACTATCATTAGATTAATGATAAATCAATGAAATAATTTTGTGTAAAATATATATATATACTCAATATGATTGGATATTCAGTGTAAATCAGTCAAAGGACATTCACACCAATTCTTGAAAAACAAAACCAATGAATTAGATGTTTATCTCAAGGAATTGAAATTGAGTTAACAGTTACCCTTATCAAGTTCTATCAATGACTTGGGAATTTATCAATGAAGTTATTATGTGTATAAAAATTATCTTTACACCAATGGTAGTGGAAATTAATACATATATAAATAAATTATGTTTTTACACGTAATCTTGTATTAAAAGGATCAATAAGGTGTGCGTAAAATCCAATGAGTAGAAATTGAAAATATAAATTTCCTTACTCATTTGGTAACATATGAAACATACACCATGTGAAAGAAGGATCATATAATGAATATTTAAATAACCATAAATTAAATTATATTACATAAATAATTCAGTCAGTAGTAGTATGTACATGACACAAAAGGATGTAGTGGCAATATTGCATGAATCTCACAAAAATAAGAAGTGAGGAGAACACCCCTTACCTTGTACTTTTCTTTAGTAGAGGGTAGTTTATCCTCTAGTATAAATGCTTATGTAATTTTTATTAAATTATACATGAACAACATACGTAAATATGATATCATATATGATATTCTAATATTAAATTATTATTAAAATTTCTGTAGTATAATTGTTTCAGGTGTTAACTGATTTTCTTTCCTTCATATGATATGTTATGTATGTCATGATTGATATGTATATGATGAATTCGATTCATATCCATAATTAAATCAAGTAATTAAAAAAAAATTTTACTCAAAAAATAAAAATTAATCAATAATAAATAAAATGGGGAATGAATCTCATCGCGTTCGTGGAGACAACAATCCGTACGTACGCACGAGTGACAATACAATTATATTAATAGTGAAATAGTATGTAATTTGATGTTATATAATATATTAAAAATCATTAACTTCTTATATTTATTATTAACATCAATTATACTCATTATTATACACATTCAAATGATGATGTGTTGAATAACAAACTACACCACGATGTGGAGACGGTAAGTTGTACGCACACTCATATAGTGAATTTTTCATTTATAGGCTGGAGGGAATAATGAATATTGTTATACCATATTTATAATAACATCATAGTATGTTGCAGGTACTGGGGTTATTATATTGGCATGGAAACAACAAAGAAATAGGAAGTGGAAGAAGAAAAGAACATTGAAAGAGGTGATAAAATAATTACCTCTTCTTCGGGTTATTTCGTTTAATTTGATCAAAAGGGCTCTATAGGATGGAATTATGATAAAATTATGGAATCTAGGTTGAATTGTTTGTAGTTTTGTGGATATTTGAGCAGGATTAGACTAATCCAAATTGATTTGGTGTTGTGATTTTGAGAGAATGGGGATTACAATTTTATTAGAGAGGTGATGGTCACTTTAGAAAATGCTTGAAATATTATTTTATTATTCAATAATATTCGTTTTTAATGGATCCAAATTGATTTATTTCAAGGATATGGTGGGGAGTCACCTAAAAACACTCTACTAATATATTTTAAATAAATATAGGGAACCATATTAACATTATCTTTTGGATTTAAGTTTTAGTTAAATAGTATAACTTTTACCCTGTATTCTTATATTGTAATAATAAATGGTTAATAAACGTACTATAATAATATAAGAGAACCTCAAGTTAGTCACTATTGATATATCTAACCTTATATATGTTCTTTGTCTAAAATTATTATTTTTGTGAATATTATATCAATTAACAATATAATTTTAAAAAAAGTCATTTATGTCAATTTTGACACTATTTAGTATTTAGTTTTTCTGAATGTCATAAAAACTTCATAAATATGAAAAAAATTATTTACTGAACACTAACATTTCATATTAACCAATACAATTTGTGGAATTAATCAAAAGTCCCAATTTTCAATTATAATAATATTTATCATATCAATAATTTTAATCATTAAATAATAATGTTATTATTTTTTCATTATTGTGTCATAAATAAATTTAAATATATAATTTAAAAGAATTATAAATAAAATTCCATTATGAAGGAAATATTTTTATCTTTTTAATTGATATTCATAGTCGTATTTATCATAGGTATAACCCTATATTAAAAATGGTTTAGTTATTAAACATTGAATTTAACAGTTTTAATTATTCATTAAAAAAATTAAATTATTAATATTATCCATGTGGACCAAGAGAATCATATTTTATTCCAAAGGTTTATTTTGGTCGAAATAAAATTATCCAATATAATTCGGACATGTGTTAGGGTAGTTATAATGACATTTGTACCTTTAATCACCATATTTACTTTTAACTATGGTAAATAATATTCACAAATAATATTCACAAAAAATTATATTCATCTTATTGAACCAAATATTATGTACTAATGTCAACCGTGTTTCTAATATTTTTTAAATTAAATTCACAAGAACAGTTAGATTAGGTTTTATGCAAATTTTAAAATGTGCCTAGAAGGCAAGTAAAGATGGTAAAAATTTCATCAAAATTTTATATGTCTAATATTATTATAAAACGACATAAATGAATTACATTGGAATAATATAGGAATTATGTTTAAATTTTGAATTTAAAATAAATTTAAATTTAAAATAAATATTTAAATAAAAATTCTGCTTTAAACAATAAGGCGTTTTTTCATTATACATAAAAAATTGAATGTTTTCTGAAAAATTATAAAAATACACCAAAATATTTTTTTGATATTCCAAATTGAAAAATTAAGTACATTTTACCAAATTTAAAATAGGTAAGTTTTATTATTTAATCTTCAAAAATATTCCCATTTTCAAAACCAGAATGCAAGTTTTAATGAAGAAAAAACTATCAAATGATTGATATGTGTTTTTGTCCAATTTAAATGTAAAATTACTTCAAATGACCAACATGGAATTAAAAGATAAAAATATAATCTAATTATACTTCAAAAACAATCAAATTTATAATTTAACACTATAAATTATTAATATTAATAAATTCGTTTTAAATTAAAATTTAGTATTTTTCATTATTCATCAAAATATGAAATATATCAGAAAAGCACCAAAAAATTATCCAAACTAAATTTTTATGTCCATAATCTAAATGAGAAGATTATTTTTCAAAATTTAATATATAAAATTATAGAATATCATGTTTAAAAAGGGTTCATAATTAAAAGGTGTTAAAATTGCATTTTTTTTAAAATACTTCTTTTTTCTGAAAAATCGATTTTGTTATTATATTATGTGTAAGAAACACATGATATGTATTTCAACATTATATGGAGTATATAAAATTCAAAATTTGGATATAAATATTCATAACTGCTTTAAAATGGCTAATTTGATAGGTCATGGTGCAATTGAACATTGTGTTTAGTACGTCGCATGCTATCGTATTATTCAAAGAGAAATATATCGTAGAAGATTGTGGTGTTACATTATTCCCTACTTCAATAAATTGAATCCTCACAATTTTAAATTTATCTTTTAAAAAACATTAATAATTATTAGATACCATTGTAGAAAACCCACATTGGTAATAATGAAAATAAAATTTATCCTTAATAAGAGGGAAAGGTAAATGAAAAAGTCACCACCATATTAGGATACTGAATAGGAGAACATTGGTGGCAGTTATAAATGGAGGAAAAATGTAAATATATTTAGGGAGTGATTAAGGTCACAATCATAATCATGTAAATGGAAAATTGAGTGTCTCAATTCCATTCATCTATAATTATTTGAAATATCACCAGTCCAACAAAACATCAGGTATTAGGATAACACTATTTGGGTTTTAAGATCATTTCCATAATGTTAAAGAATTTATTTATTCATAGAATAAGAAAAAGTAAACTTGAAAATTATAGATCTATCCTTTAACTAATTTCTACCATAAAATCAAATTTCACTTCAAAATATAAGTATTCAAGATGAATTGGTCACACCTAATGTGATAGAATCAACTTCTAGAGAATCACATAATCCACACAAGATGAACTATATATTTACCTTGCCTTTAGACATTAACCAAAACAAAAAAGGTTAGTATAAGATCAGATGATCCATAAAAAATGATATTCCAATATTGGAAGAACTATTTCTACTAATATTTAAAATTAAACAAACAATACCCAATGTTCTGAAAAGACAATTAAAAATACAATTGTCCTTAAAAGTTTTCAAAATAATCCAAACTATGTTAGAAACATAAAATTCAGAAGGATCTGATCACATAGTCGTCCCATATAAATCATAATATTTATCTCTTAATAACACCAACTACTCTTAAAGTAACATTATTAAATGTAATTAATGTAGAAACATATTCTCTATGATAGGTTATTCAATTTTTATAAATAACCCCAATCTCCATATATCCATAAAAACATACATTCTACCCAAATAAAAAACCACCATTAATCCTCTAATAAAATCCCTGTGTATTCTATTTGAAATTTTTATATTGTGATCCTAAAATAAAGAACATCTTCTATAATAACATTTATCACTTAATCACCAAATCATTGAATTATACAAATGATAAATATCAAGTTACCAAAATCAAAAAATTATTGATCCATGAATTATTTAAGTAAAAAAATTATCCATACTAACTAGGGACTTCACGTAGTCCAGTCGTAGGTGATAAATCCCAATTTCACTTTAGTTGTGCGTTCGATTCCCACAATATTTTTTGATATGACGAGTTTTCACATAATCTATGTTTTTTCCTTTTTAAAAAATTATATAATTTTATAAAATTCTAAAAAATAACATAAAATCATTCAAAAATAACCATATGAGATTTTAATTACAAATGTTTTCTCATACCTTTCATTTTCTTCCCAAAAAGTAATAACCTGTAATTTACTAAAATTTAATGATTATATAAACCCAAATTGTTTATTATAGCTATATCCTTAAAATAATATATAATTCTTCCTTAAATAGCAATCTCACATTACAAACTGCATGGTTATACATAAAAGCAAAAATTATTCTAATGTAATCTCATCAACAAAGAGATTTAATAACATTAAAAAAATTTACATAACTTTATTTCGACGTAGGTTATTCCTTGACATTGTGGTTATATTTTAGAATAATACATTCACTCGTGTAATTCCCAGGTCCCCTACTTTTACGGAAAATGACTGTAAATGGATTCTTATGATCATTCTTAATTTCATCCATAATACTCTTCATCATTCCTCAATAATTATTTATGTTATGTCCTTATTTTCCACACATAATGCATTTTTTATTCCATTGAGATGCATTCCTAGGTTTCTCTTTCTATATTTGTTACATAATGGAAAATGAGATATCTTCTTTCCATTGTCTCCACTAGTGGGTCTCTATCATTTTCTTCCATTATCTTCTTTGTTGAATTTGAGAGTTTATTAATGTATATGTTGTTGAAAATATTTTTGGAAAATTGATTTATCATAAACATGATATCTTCTAAGCCTATCATGATTACATTTACTTTCTCATCTCCACCATAATGACACCTTGTACATCATGTTCATTTTTACAATGACTTTTTTGGAATTGATCCATTGGAAAATAATCAAAAATCATAGAGTGAGTAGAAATAGTAATAAAATCATTTATAGAATATAATGACACCTTATTTTCAATCAAAAACACATTAGGATTAACTAATGTTCTTTATTATCATATTATATTAAATTCATTGAAATCAGTTTTTAATGTAAATGTGAATTATCTAATTCAAATCCCATAGGAGTGTCGTAACCAAGAGTGCTGCAAAACCCATTGTCATGCACCAGTTCTCGTTAGAGTCTAGATCAAAGTTGTGTTTTTAGGTTTTACCCCTATATACATCTGTTTAAGAGCCAACTCTACATTCTCGTATCCATACATGGATTTATTGCATGGAAAACTCACATAATATTTACATTATCATAGTTTTTTGATGTTCTTATATACTAATCCTCAATGTGTATCTTAGGGTTATGTTTTTAAAAAAAAGTTTTAATAAATCTAGCTTCTAATGATTTTACTGTACTTCTTCTGATACCAATGGTAATGCCCCGAACCCAGTTACACAGAGTACATGAATTATTACATTACAATTTCATGATCACATGAGATCATGTCTCTAATGACCTATTAGATTAGTTTCCATTGACGTACTGGATGCATACATATGTTTTAAATTACATCATTAAAAAACAACAACACTATGTCCCTTTTGAACACACTCATATACCTGAACCTATCCCTTTAGGTAAAGCATAAAATATATCTTCACATCCTGGGAAAAATAAAACTATAAAATTGGGTGATCTCAGATGCTATGTAAGGAGAACAATGTAGCGTAAACTATCATAATTAAGCATAACCATTTAAGGAAATGTATAAGAGAAAAAACATGGCTTATAAACATAAACATCAGCATAATATGGAAAATATAAATCCAATAGTATCGTTTTAATTTTCACATGGATATTCTAATCGTCAAATAATCACATGTAATATCAACAAATAATTTCATAATTATGGAATGAATAAGGTCGAACATCATAAACACATAGTCAATGTATCGTGCGAAGACATAAAATAATTATTTTTTCAAGGCCTTATGCCAAGAAACTAGTTGCATAATGTTACCTACTTATTCATAGAGGAGCTATAGTATGCTCCACCTGTCACACAATAAGTCAAAATCATTCCTCATTTGAAAAGTATGAAATATAATCTCAACATTTGTATTAAAACTAGCATATGAAATGTCCATATTTTATCCACAAACCATGAATGGTATTAAATTATCACATCCAAGGTCAAACATAAATAATTCCATACAATATGGAATATTTTATTATAATAAATCAATATCAATCAATTTTAATAAAAGATATATACATAGATGAAAATAATTAGTAAAACAATTTGAGAGAAATATCCCCTTTTCTTGAAAAAAAATTAATGTCTCGCTATTTATCAGAGATGTCATTTATAAGAGATTTTTGAATAAAAGTATCCCATATAAATTTGAAGCATTTGAAAATAAAATTAATTTTAAAACATTCATGTCTATATAAATAAATTTTCAAAACCATTTTTAAAACATGGACATTAATGAGAATTATTTTAAAGAACAAATCATTAAAACATTTAAAATGATATTTTAGTTAAAGATTTCCTAACAAAATGAATGAAGCTTGAATAAAAATAATTAAAACAATATAATATCATTATAATAAAGGGATTCATGATATAATATGTTACTGGATAGTAAATAAACCATTTAAATGTTAATTTGAATACAACAAAAAGGGGTCTCCATGGAATGAAAATTGAAATGAAATCACTTATAAAGACAATATCCTTAGATTAAGGATAAATCAATGAAATTATTATGTGTGACATATATAAATACACTCAATATGATTGGATATTCAATGTAAATCAATAAGAGGACATTCACACTTATTCTTGGAAAAACAAAATCAATGAATTGGATGTTTAACTCAATGAATTGAACATGAGTTATGATTACCCTCATCAAGTTCATATCAATGATATGAGAATTTATCAATGTAGTGATTTTTTTATCAAAATATTATCCACAGAATGGGGAGTGTAAATTACCACATAAAAAATAAATAGAGTTTTTATACATAATCCTTGAGTAATGTAATCAATAAACTGTGCGGAAAATATAATGAGTGGAAATTGAAATTATATATTCCCTTACTAATTTTGTAACATATGAAAAAAACCATATTAAAGAAGTATAATACAATGAATATGTAAATACCCATAAATTAATGTATATTACATAAATAATACAATCATGGGAAGTATGTACACCACACAAATGTGATTAGTGGCAATATTGCATGAATCTCACATAAATAATAAGTTAGATGAAAACCCCTTACAATATACTTTTCCTTAGAAGATGGTAATATTAAATCCATTATAAATGGTAAACTAATTGTTATTAATGTATAAAATAACCATATGCATAAATATGATGTCATATATGATCTTCTAATATTCAATTGGTATCAATATTTCATTAGTATCATTGTTTCAGGTGTTAACTAATGTATATTTCTTTATATGTTTTGTTATGTTCATTATATTTGATATGGATATGATGAATTTGATAAAAATAAAAATTATAATTATTTCTTAAACATTATTTTTACTCATAAAATGAAAATTATTCTTGAATGGTTAAGATGGTGATTGAATCTCACTGTGTTCATGGAGACAATAATATGTACGTACACATTAGCAAAAATTCTATTATATTGATGGTGATATCATATGTAATTGAATTTTATATCATATATACATAATCATTAAAATGTTATATTTATTATTTACATTAGTTATAATTAATATTATACCTATTCAAATGATTATGTGTTTAATAACAAACTACATGACGACGTGAAGATGGTAAGCCGTACATACCCACGTATGGTGATTTTTTTCATTTATAAGATGGATATAATAATGAATATGTTTATAACATATTTATAACAAATTCACAGTTTGTAGAATGTATAGGATTTATTATTTTGTTATGGATACAACAAAGAAAGTGGAAGTGGATGAAGAAAAGAACATTGAATGTGGTGATGAAATAATTATCTCTCCATCGGGTGCTTCCTTTTGATTTGATTAAAGGTATCCTTAGGTTGGATTTAAGATCAATGTAAGGACTCTAGGATGACGTGATGGTTGTTGGTATGATATTTGAGAAGATTTTTCCCAAGACAAATGGCTTTGGTGGAGTGATTTAGAGAGAAGGGGAAGTACCCTGTTATAAGAGAGGTGATGGACATATTAGGAAAATTTTGAAATATTTTTTATATAATCATATTTAGTTTATAATAGCATAAAAATTATTTATTTAGAGGGTAAGGTGGGGTTTGGACGAAAACCTCTCAACCAATAGGTTTTATATAGGTTTGCATCACTATATTAACCTTATCGTTTATATTTAACTCATAACTAAATAGTTTAACTTTTATAATGGATTCTTGTATTATTATAATATATTGTTAATAAATTTACAATAGAAATCTAAGAGAACCCCAAGGGGTACATTATTCATATATAAAACCTTATCAAATCACTTGGGATGAACTCTATATTTTTAAGAATATTATATCAATTAATAATATAGTATTTGTTTTAAAAACACATTTATGTCAATTTTGACACTATATAGTATTTGGTTTTAGTGAATACCATAACAACTTTATCACTTCAAAAATATTATTTAATCAAATATAAATTTCATAGTAATGTAGTAAATACGTGTAATACATCAAAACTCTCAATTAATAATTATATTAATATTCATAATATCAATTATTTTAATAATACAGTAATAAATTAATTACTGCATCATAATTGGGTCATAAATAAATTTAATTATTTAATTTATAAAAATAATAAATAACATACCATTATGTAGGAAACATATTTAAATTTCTAATGAATATTTACAGTTGAATTTATCTTATGTATAACCTTATGTTAAAAATGTTATAGTAATTAAAATTTGATTTTTACACTTTTAACTATTCTTTAAATAAAATAATTATAAATGTTTTAATATAATACACGTTGAACAAAAGGATCATAGTTTATTCCTAAGGGTTATTTCTTTCTAAATACACTTATCCAATATAATAAGGACATGTTTTAGGGTAATTATAATATCATTTTTACCTTTACTTACCCTATAAAATTTTAACCGTGGTAAATAAAATGAAAACCTCACTATCCAACAAAAAATATTTTCATCATATTAAACAAAAATTTAATTACTGATATCAACCATATCTCTTAGATTTTTGAAATTCTTTTCACAGAAGATGTAAAATTATGTTTTATGAAAATTTCAAAATGTTCCAAGAATGTGAGTAAAAGACGGTAAAAAGATCAATCAAATTTTATGTGTCTAATATTATTATAAATGACAATAATGACTTAAATTGGACTAATATTGGTATTATTTATCTATTTTGACATTAAAATAAATTTATATTAAAAAAATCAGCTTTAAACAATGACACAGGTTTTTTACTATTCATCCAAAATTGAATGTTTTTAGAAAACTACCAAAAATCCCCCAAAAGATCATTTTGATATTCCAAATTCAAAAATTATTTCTATTACACCAAATTAAAAACATTTAAGTTATATTAATTAATTTAAAAAAAAATATTCCCATTGTTCAAACAAGAAAGCTTGTTTTTTAGAAGTAAAAACTATCAAAAGATTGATATGGGTTTATATCCAATTTAAATGTAAAATTACATCCAATGACAAAAATTGGATTAAATAACAAAAATATAATATAATTATACTTTAAAATGAATTCAAATGTATAATTTAACAATATAAATTATTTTGATTAAAAAAGTTGTTTTAAATTAAAATATAGTATTTTTCACTATTAATCAAAATATGAATGATATTAGAAAAACAATGAAAATTTATGAAACTGAATTTATACTACATATTAAATAGAAGAAGTTTGTTTTTAATTTAATATATGTAATGTTCAAATTTTAGATTTAAAAATGGTACACCAATAAAAGGTTGTAAAATTGCATTTTTTTAAATACATCTTTTATATGCAAAAGTGAATTTGTTTTTATATTATTGATTAGAAATGCATAGTATATTTGTTAAAATTATTTGGAGTATAAAAAATAAAAAATTTGGTTGTTAATATTCATAGGCACTTTTTAAATGTCTACTTGGATAGGTCGTGGTGCGCTTGAACTCGGTGTTGCGTACATCACATGCTATCTTATTATTCAAAGAAAACATACCATTAAAGATTGGGGTATTACATACAAGTTTATGTGGGATTTTAAAAAAGGTTCATAGGGTAACAACTTATAAAAGGCATAGGAAAGTCTCGATCATCGTCTATTGAGAAAAAAATGGCCTTCACACGCACATCATTGGACTGTCTTGAAGGATATGCTTGGGAAATTAATAGACTCTTTATCAACCACCATGGAATATTTTAATAATGATCTAGAGTTACCTAGGATAAACACATGGTATCATATATTGAAAGGAATATTCCATGATTTAGACTAGGTTTAATTGATTATTCATAACTATGCGGTTTCCAAATATTTTTATAGTTTCTCATACAATGTATATTGGACTTCATCAATGGAAAGAACTAGACGGTATCATTGTAACATTTAATGTGATGTAAAATTCAGTGTCAATGAGTAAATAAATTATATGATGTGTAGAGATAATAATATTGTTATTATTCAAATTCATATATCATGATATACGATTAAAAATGTGAGATTAAGTGAGATTCTTGAAGCATACAATAAAATTACGAAGAACATTTATAAATGTTCATGTGGTAATGAATAAAAATAAAATAAGATAAATGTTTTTATATTTCATCAATGTAAGAAAAATTAAGTATAGGAATAAATCAAATGTTGGTGAATAAGATATCAATGTGAAAAAAGGTCATCCAATGAGATTGTTTTTGGATTTCAATCTCTTATGTGTGTGGAATATGGTCATTATCTATGTTAATGACCTAACCCAATAATTAAATTATAGACCAGGGAAGGAAATTTTCTATGTAATTTTTTGAACTGGAATTATTGATTAATTTATGTAATTGGATTTAGGAATTATGTTGTATATGTATTTTTTTAATGTTATATGGGTTTTAAGGCTGGGGAATCATCTATGGATTGTGTTAATTTATGATGAATATAAGTATTTATATATGATTAAAATAATAGTTATAGATACCATTATGGATTTATGATTTTATTTTTGATCATCATTTCATTACTATAGACACCCATTTTGATGTTTTATGGGATATTGGTTTTTTAATATCATGCATATTTTGGAATCCATTTATAGAAATAAAAGCATTTTGTTTTGTATATGTTCTTATGAAAATCTTATGTTTAGAAGAATAATTTAAATTTTCATGCCTTATGATTAATTTTTTCTATAACCTTTGGGGTTTATGATATCTTTAGTGTTGGGGTAATTATGAGATCTTTTAGTTTTTGAAAATAATATGATTTATTTTAATATAATTTTTGAAAATGGATAGCCCACATAACAGGTGAAACTAATCATAACTGAGAAGTCCATGAATAATTAACCCATATTCGAAGGCTGATAAGGGTATATATTCTACAACAAGACATTTTAAGAGTATTTCTAATGGAATATTATAAAGAGGGATATTTATTTTTATATGACCTTATGAATAGTATATTATCATGTTCATGTTAAGTTAAATGTTTTAAAAAGATACAATAACTATTATTTTTACCACAAATGAATTTGGAAAACATCACTGTGTGATTTTTCATCAAAATCCACTACAAATCGAAGGGGATTAATATATCTTGGGTTGTATTAAATCACCTTATAATGGGTTTACAATTTATCTATATCAGAGAATACCATATGTTGAATAAGATTTATAGTATTCTTATTAATTATATAGTAAGAATACATGGAGTACCACATTCTATTATAATTTACGGGGATCGAATTTTTTACATTGATTTTAGGGAATAGTCTTCTAAAATATATTTACATGATGCAAAGTTTGTATTTAAAATATGATCCACAGAAATATGGTGATTCTAATAGAATAAGTCAAGAACTATAGGGTATGCCGATTTATTTTTCTTTGTATTTCAAATGTGGTTTTGGTCAACCTCATCCTCCAGTTATCATATCTTATAACAAAATCATTCAATTAGGATATAAAATGGATCCTATGGAAACCACATATGAAAATATGTGTATAACTTCTACATGGTGGAATTATTTTTTATAAATAACATTTTTTGAGTACTAATCATGTGATGAAATTCCAAAGAGGGTTAGTTCCATTCAACAACACATCAAGGCAACTCATTGTTGGCTAAAATTTATGTTGATAATCACTGATGTGATATATGAATTAATATTGGTGAGAATGTGCTAATAAAAAATTATCAATGGATGAAATAAGGGAAAAATAATAACTAGGTATATAGGTACCTTTGAAATTTTTGATCATATCATCACTATATATTATCCTTTGGTGCTTCCACCGAACCTCTCTTAGGTTCATTATGTATTCTATATACATTTCTTAGGGAATTACATACACGATCCCTTATATTTATAAACTCCGATTCAATAATTCTAGAGCATGATTAATCATATGGGGAACAACAAATAGTTATTTGGGTTTAAACAAATAATTTCCAAAGGAACATGACCACTCCCATAATAAATGTTTTGTGGTGAACCCACTAGAATAAATAAGTAATGTTGGATCTTGAAGTTGTAATAACATAGAATTATCCTTAGTTATTATTACCAATGTGACAACTTTCAATGGTGAAACAATATTTTTGTGGGGTATAATTTGAAACCTATATATTTCATTAAATATATTTTTATATAATTTTAATTTATTAGATCTCTTGCGACAGTCGCAAGAGAGTGATTTCCCAAAACAATACATAATAATAAATATAATCATTTAATATGATAGTTATCACAAGTTTTTTTAAATGGTGTGTAAAAATAAGATTAAATATATTTTCAAAATATATATATTAAAAATTTATATAAAAAAATTGTTTTCATACTAATTAATAAGATATAAAAATAAATGAAATCATCTCTAGAAAAACTATTTTTAGAGACAAAAACATGGTTTCTACCAGAACAATTAAATAAATAAATGTTTTTATAATTATAATAATAAAAATTACATATTATATGTTCATTCTAATTGTAATCATTAATAATTTTTATTATTTATGAATGAGATATGAATAAAATCAATTTTATGATTAAAAATATTAATTTTCTAAAAATAATGTTTGATGCCTTTGGGGAACATATTTTAAAATAAATTGTTCCCGCATTAAGAAAAATTATTCAATAAAATATAAATCATTTTTTATATCAATAATTCAAATATATATTTGATTGTATTTTTTATTATTTTATAAAATGAAAAAAATTTGTAGTGAATAATAATAAACGCTTCTTTTTATTATGTAATTTTCCTAGTTTATAGATTTTAATGAGTTAAAACTCACTTAATACGGTTTTAATGTAAACAATTGTTCAAAAATAATTCAATTAATTAAATTTATGTTATTTTATTCTATTTCATAGTGAATTGTGTTGTAAAAAAAATTTACATCTTAATAACATTTCTCTTTAGGAAACTACTTTTTCATTGAATCTGTAGGATTAATTTTATATTAAAAATTTTCAATATAGTTAATATAATGTCATAAAACCTACTAAATATTTATAATTACTATAATTTATATTTTATAAAGTTTTCAAATTAATTGTTTACTATTATTAATAGTAAAATTATAAAAATTTACTTATCGTGGTTATTGGGAAAATAGTTTTATTGGATGGTTAACTAAAATAACAAGGGGTATAATGTCCTAGAATTATTTAGATATCTGATTGGTTATAAATAATTAAAACTAATCTCCTCTAATATTTCATAAGGTAACATTTAGGTTCCTAGTTGAATTTGAAAAATGTGGGTGCACCTTTCACTTTTCAAAACAAACAAGTATGCCCCTCACATGAGTTATAAAAAGCCACCCTATATCTTATCCACCTAACACATCCAAAACAAATTGGTTCATCAAAATCCTACCTAAATTTATTCCTTAATAATCTAACAAATTATAATATATTGGTAATATTTTGATGATAATATACTAAGGCATTAGGCTAATCCTAAAGAGGATTTCTAAAATAGGTAAAATCCATAAACATGATTTTTTGTTTTATTCGAACTTCCAACGCATATAAATATTATCTAAAATTTCAAAAATAATAAATAAATTATATCTGATATAATTATATTTTATTAATTTATTGTCATAACTTTATTACATAGTCTACTCCGTAAAATATGATATAAAATCATTATTACTATATACAGTGGACTATTGCCTCACAAAATGATGTAATTCATTACCTGCCCCCACCACTCATTAATGGATATATTTATTGATTCAATTTTGATATATGATATTAATGTAATTATTAATCTTATTTAATTAATATATCACATATATTCACTTACATTCCCTTAAGTGGGAATACGATAACATCTTTCATCTTTATAGTGGAATACTTTCTCGCACTGTGATGTGATTATTTCTTAAAAAATCCTTAACATGGAAGGTAATAAGGATAGGTTTACATAAAAAATATAATATACTTGAATTATAGTGGAATATGTGTTGGTAATATATTATATAAATATATTTATTTTAATTCATCGGGAAAATGAATCGACACTCATATATATGCAACATTTACAATTATCATGAAGGATGTTTTTTCCATTATATAACTCACATTAATGGATTAATATAAACTCATATATAATGAATATATATAATATTTATATCATGTTTATAAAAATTTATATATTTTTTAAAATAATCTAATTTGGTGGATAGAAAATAACAAATCATAAGATACACAAAAAACAAAGCAATTTTGTTCATTATTATATGAAATTATAAATATGAAATTATAAATATGAGTTTTGTTCATTATTATATGTATAATAAACATAAATTTATTATACATGTGTTTTAAATTTGTATGAAAGATGTAGAGACATAAAGTAGGGTATTTCCATTTCACTTTTATTTTCCATGATACATATAAAATTTGCACAATGTGTATATTTTATGTTGTACATCTAATGCACATGAATGTATATTATTATCATTATCATTAAAATTTTAAATATATAAATACAAATTATTTTATCTATATTTCATGGGGTTTATTGTTAATAATTTTCCAAATTGGTATGTGATTTTTGTCTCAAATTGCCTTCTTTTGGATATAAGTTAGGTTATAAAACAATACTATTATATGATGTGTATATATAACCAATTTTTCAGATCATATGTTAAATTTAATTAATCTGAAGATGCCTTTGGTTCTATTTAATGTTACTATTTAATGGTATTTTGGAATCAATGTTACAAAATTGTTAATTGTTTTATTATTCATTCTCAGCGTTCATCAGTATTATGAATGTTTTTTAACTACTAATGAAATATTATTATCCATCACACATGAAATAGCTTAATTTTAAAATTGTTATATTATTTAAAGAAAATAGTGTTTTTATTCATCTTCCTCAATTTATGTACTCATTTGTTAAAATAAATGTTTTATGAAAGTTTGTTTTTATTTATCTCTTCCATCAAAACACCATTAGTTCTAACAAATCCATGGTTTTTTAAAAAAAATTCAATAATACATTTTTAATTTTCCAAATAATTTGAAAATGTATTTTTATCCATGTTTTATATTTCTAAAAAATATCTTCACTGTAATAATCATACATTTTTCGAAACATGTCCCATTTGTTTTATTGAAAATGTAACGGGATTATTTGCTTTAATATCTATTATACAAATGGAATTAAATTCGTCTTGACTAGAGAATATTTTAAATATTACTTTATATATTTGAGGTTAATTTTCAAAATGAATGATTTATAAAATATATTATATGCTTAATGTAACATTTAAATTGGAAAGGCTATTTATAATAAAAATTAAGTGATATTAATGATTACTTTATATGTTTCCAATGATATTTCAAAGAAAATAATTTTCAAAATGTTTTATGTCTTTACAATAAAATGTTCACTGTGGAAATGATATTTTTACCATGGGATTCTCCAAGTGATCACTCAAAATAATGTTCCATCTAATATAACTTTCTTTCATGTTACATATTCATTACTTTATATATTACATGTTATATGTCAATAAAGGGTGATAGTTATGAGTAACTAAGTGGTAGATTATATATAACACATATTAACAAGTCATTTATGTTTCTATGTATTTAATGGCACCAGACTATTACGATCCTGAAGATTATTTGTAATATAATGAATATTTATCCCTTAAGATATTATATTTATATATTAAAATAATGGGTTACATATTTCATTTTCTAACTTGTGGAAATGATGTAAAATAAATATAGATTCATCTCATGCTATATCAGATCCAGTGTTTTGGGAATGTGTTTTATGACTAGAACTCAGAGTGTAGGATTGGGGAATCTCACATATATTATTCCCTTTTTTATTGTCTATATAAAAATCCAGAAATTCAATTCATGGTTTTCCTTAATTGTAGAATGTATGATGGTATAATAATTAGAAACACCCATAAATTTATTAAGTTATTCCCTACATACTTTACTCATTATATCCATAATATTTCTTCACCTAAAGGATAATCGGTTTAGTAGATAAAAACAGCATCCATATTTTCTTGGAGTTTCATATTCAATTAATTTATATAAATTGAATAAATTCTATATCGAGTATCTTTTATAGATATATCACCTTGTATGAGAAGAATTGAAAATTTAAAATCATCATCTAGGGGTAGACTATGAAATTCGTTAGTAAATATATCTATATTTATCATAATTGGAATATTTACAATAATGTGTTATTTTGTAACAATTTGAGCTAAATAAACTTCATTATTGGGTATTCAGTCCCATATATAGGATGTAATTTCCATAAATGGTTCATATTTTTTGTAAAAATGAAAATATTCCTAGGATAAGTTTTGATAATAAATGTTGCATATTTGTCCTAAAAATTAATATCACCTCTATATAATGAGAAAAAATATATTCGTATAATCCAAAAAAATTAATCCAAATGTAGAATTTTTAATTTTCATGAACAATATTTCCAAAAACAACTATCATATAAGATTTTTATACTTGGGATGAAATTATCACACCACATAATGTTTTATATGATATTTCAGCATATAATCACTATGTGGATAACTAAATATCAATACAAAATAGTTCAAATTTAAATAGATGAGACAGGTTGGGAAAAAAATAAAACATTCAATGTTCTATAATGGATAATATTTTTACGTTTCATCACACCATTATCATGATATGCATACAGAACTGTGTAAAAATCATATTTCACTTGTTCACCTAGATTATGAAGTTTTGATACAGATTATGTGAATTAATAATTATATTTTTTTTCATTTATTTGTTTAATTACAATATTAGTTATAAAAAAAGAACGAGAGTGTCTATGGTGAATAAATTTGATATTTTATTCATCCCATTCACTAGTCATCATTCTTATAACTGTTTGGAAATCATGTTAATGATGGTAATCCATTATAAATTCAAAACATTTCACAAACACATAGTGTAAATTTACATTATGTTTATTTAGAAATTTTACATATACATAAATATATAAATTATTTCCCTTATGTGATTTATCATTACACCTTTCTTAAAACAAATATTTTAATTTCTTATTACCAAATTCATGAAAATAAAATAATTATCTAATATCTATTAAAAAATGTGTGTGCATCAAAATATCTATTCATATCTTATAATGTTTATTTTATTTAAATCCATTTTTTGACCATGTTTTATGAAACATAAGAGTTGTATGATATTTATTTTATAGATATATATATAATTTAAGGCATAAATTGTGAGTATCATAAGGTTTTACTTATACATAATAATGAATCCATCCTACATTGACCATAATTTTAATGTTTCTCCATATATTTTCATGTGATGTTCTCTAAGAAAATATATATTATAGAATATATATCTTAAAATCGCCACTTTATATTTTTTAGACTCATATATTAAATAAGTTTTATTAATATTATTCCACTAATTTTTATCCTCATCTTATAAAAGATAAATATTTTGAAAAACCATCTATGTTTCTATGAAATACCTATTTAAAAATATATTCTCCATATAATTGATCCATTCTTTGAAAACAGATTGGGGTGGGAGGCCCAAGAATAAATGGTATTATATGATAAATAAAGATATAAATACTATGTTTGAAACACCCCACACTTCTACGATACTCTTTTCTTTGAATAATGTAGTAGCGTGTGTTGTACGCAACTTCGAGTTCTAACACACACCACAACCAATCAAACTAGCTTTTATGAATAGTAATACCCAATTGTTGAAATTTTATACATTTTACCTATCAATATTGACTTCATTTATGTATTTGGAGTATCTAAATTAGCTTACGATGAATGTTTTTTAATTTTCTGATAACTTTCATATTTTGATGAATACTGAAAATTAATAAATTTTAATTTAAAAAATCTTTTTTAATCGAAATAATTAAAATTGATAAATTATGAATTTGAGTATTTTTAAAGTATATATAGAATATAATTTTACCATTTAATCCAATATTTTTTATTGGACATAATTTAACATTTAAACCCGACTAAAACAAGTGTCAATCTTTTGATAGTTATTGTTTCTTAAAAACACGCTTTTTATTTTTACAACGGGAATTAATTTTAAATCAATTTCTGCCACTGCTGTGTTTTGAATTTAGAAAAATTTATTCCATATTTAGAATCAGAATTTCCCAATTGTGTAAATAGTTGACTTTTATTTTTAGACATTTTGAATATTTACTTCGGTAAATATTTTATTTACTATGGTTAAAGGGTAAATCCGATAAATAAGTGTAAAAAAATATTATAACAATAATAAATTACATTAAAACGTGTCCTAACACTATTTGATGATAAAATTCCAACCATGGGAATATTTGGGTCTATTTTGGGACCACATGGATCCACTTGTAAGTGATAATGACACTTTATATTAATAATGTTAAGGTAAATTCAAAAATGACATCGGCATATATCTTTTAGAAAAAAAAAATTTACATAGGATTATATATTGCATATTTTAGACTATAAATATTCATTAGAAAGATTAAAATATTTTCAAAATTATGGTATTTTATTTATAATTTTTAGACATTTAATAATTAAATTTATTTATGACACAATAATGATGTAATATTTTCTTTATTATTGATTGAATAAAATAATTAGTATTATAAATGTAAAAATAAATATAATTTGAAATTTTTGATGGAACCCACGAATTTTATTGGTTAATATGACTTGTCAGGACTTCTAAAATGATTTTATTTCGAATTAAAAAAACTATTAGGACTTTAAAAAAATCAATTATTAAATATTGTCAAAATTGACATAAATGAGTTTTTAAAATAAAATATTATATTATTAATTGATATTCTATTCCTAAAAATCTATGAATCGGCTAAAGGAATTATATAATGATAGGAAAATCATTAATGGACCACTTTGGGGTCTCTTGAATGTATATAGTATGTTTATTTACAATTTAATATAAAAATACAAAGTGACATGGAATATATCCAACTGTTTAACTAAGAGTTAGATATCAATGAAAAGTTAATATAGTTACCCAAACCTGTATAAAATATATTTGATGAAACTATTTAGACCCATAACCACATTATACATTGAATAAACCAAATTTGAGCCATTATAAACCAATAATAAATTTCTTATAAATTAATACTTTAAGATTTTCCTAAAGATCCCCTCCTCCCCCTTATAAATGGACACCACTTCTAACAACTTATGCATACCTTTCAAAGCCTTGTGGTTGGGCTAAACACAACCCCATTATCCTCTAAACTTTTCTTTTTTAAACCTAGAGGCCTTCCAATAGTCATATAGCCAACGTAAGGAGCCCTTTTGATCAAATCAAAAGGAAGAACCCGAAGAAGTGGTAATGTTTTCACCACCCTCTTTCAGGTTCCTTTCTTCTTACACTTCTTATTTCTTTGTTATTTCCATTTTAAATAATAAATACAGTATCTTATATATACTGTGATGTTATTATAAATATTTCACAATTATATTAATTATTCTATCCGTCTTATGAATGGTAATGTCACCATACGTGCGTACGTACGGTTTACCATCTCCACGCCATGGTGTAATTTATTATTCAACACTATGTTACTTGGATGGATATAATGATGAGTAATATATATATAAATAATTATACTAACCTGATAATATCTCTATAAAATTAATATACCATCCAATTCCACACCTTTAAGAAAATGATATTGTCACTCGTTCGTACATACGGATTACCGTCTCCATGACGTGATGAGATTCATTTCCACATTCATCATTCATCGACGATTATAAAAATATATTTTAATAACATGTTTGATATATATGACATAATAATGCTAATAGAGTTATATATATATATGTACTTACATATATTTTATTCCCTTAGTTCAGTTCAGTACGTTATGAAAACAGAAACAACATTTATGCGTACGTACGGACTACTGTCTCCATAAACATTGTTTTCCAATTCACATATATATCTACTATACATAAATATATTCTAAATATATATGATATATAAATCATGTTTTATATTCTGGATGTATTTAAATCATTATATATGTGACACAATCAGGAGTAACAAGTTAAAAAATGTAGGATAAAGAAATCGATTATTACATGAAATGTAAATTAAAAATAAAAATTATTATTAAATGAGTAGTAAAAAGTCATAAATAAATAATGTATGATATAATAAATATTAATATGGTTCTTTTATAATATAATATCATTCTATGATCTTCATACATGAGGTTAAATGTACCCTTGACTAAAGGAAAGTGCAAGGTAAGGTGTTTTCATCTCACTCCTTATTCCCGTGAGATTCGTGCTATATTGCCTCTATTACCTTTTGTGTGGTGTATGAACTGTCCATAATTGTATTCGTTGTGTAATACACTTTAATATATGTGTATTTACATATTCAATGTATGATACCTCTATCATGGGGTGTATGTTTCTTAAGTTACCAAATGGGTAAGGGTTAATTTCACAGTATCTTTATTATCCAAGGTTGTTTTTATGTATGTATCTAAGGAGATATATTTATAATCCATGTCCATGTTTCAGGAAAGAGTTTTCATCAAAGGGATTATTTTAATTCCCTTTTTTTACAGAAACATCATTTCAAATGTTTTAAATTTATTTCTTCTAAATATTTCTCATTAATTCTCATGTCATCAAAATGGTTTTTAATGATTTATTTATATGGAAATTATTGTTTTTAAAATTTTAATCCCATTAAAAAGTTTCAAAGAGGTATGGGACATTGTAATTCAAATTTTTTGTTAAATTTATTCTTTTCTAAATTTTGTGACTTTTAAATGTTTTCGTGAAAAAGGGATATTTCTCTCAAAGAGTTTTACAAATCATTTTCATCTATGTCAACATCCATTGATGGATTCTAATATTGCTTGAAGACGAATTATTAAGATAAAAATCTTACATATTGTATCGAAGGTTTTGTGATTTGTTTGACTAGGTATGTGTTATTTTTATACCATTCATGGTTTAGGGATAAAGTATTGACATTAAATATTCTAGTTATAATTCGAATGTTAGTGTTATGTTTAAACCCTTTCATGTGAGCAATGAATTGGACATACTAATTTACGGGTGGTGCCCGCTATAGCTCCTCAATGCATCGGTAGGTCTCATGCTTCAAACTAGTGTCTTGGCTGAAGGCCTTGAAAAAATCTTATTTGTAATATTGGCACAAGGACTTGACTATGTGGTTATGATGGTTTGGAATTATGCATTCCATCATTATGAAAGTGGTTAGTGATATTGCATTTGATTATTATATTTGTTGAATATCCATGTGAATAAGTAAATAGAATTACATCATTTTCATTTTTCCATATTATGCTGAAATTCATGATTAAAAGGCTTTTGTTTTATTTATACATTGTATTAAATGATTATGCTTATTTATGAATGTTTCTGTTTTATTGTTATCCTTACTGAGAATCTGAGCTCACCCCTTTCTATGTTTTATTTTTTCTAGGATTCTAATAATGTTATTGTGAGTGATATGAAGGATTAAGCCAAGGGAATAATGGCATTCATGAAAGATTATTTATGTTTTTTTATGTTAATAATTTTAATTTAACATTCATGTATATAATTTATTTTCCAATACTGCTAAACTAATCGGTCATTCAAGACATTATTTCCTTGTGATCAAGCCAATGTATTAAAATAATTCACTGACTGTAGGTAACTGGGGTCAGTGCATTACAGGTGGTATTAGAGAATTTTAGAAATAACCTTGGATGATATATTTAGATAAACTCTGATTAAATCATATATACCTAAGATAGACTTTGAGGATTAGTATATATGCAATTACTAAAATTTTAGTAATGTAGAGAGTTTGTGAGTTTTACAAGAAAATACATTCCTCTCTGGATACGAGCAGGTAGAGGCGGCTCTGGGATAGATGTACCTAGGGGTAAAACCTGAAAACAATTCTTTGAGATAAACTCGAACGAGAACATGTGAATGGCAACGAGCCTTGCTACAATCATGGTTACGATACTCCCGGGGGATATTCTTAGGATAATTCTCATTTTCGTAACAAATCATTATGAAGGGTTTATGAGTATATAATTTCTCAATGAAAAAATATTTTTGAGTATATATTAAATACATAAAACGTTCAATTTACGTTAGATATTTTAAATGTTTGGAATTATTTGTTGCAATTCATAAACTAACCTAGTTTATGACATTGTATAAAATTGGACCCTAATAGAAGGAATGCGAACTCCAACAATACATATGATCCAAAGAGTAAGAAGGGTCATATCATGTATAGTATTAAGCTAGAATTTAGAAGGGAAATTGTATCCCATGTATTCTCAACATATGAAGAAATCATATCGTGTGTTAATAAGATAAGTAAAATATTCTATGAGTCATATGTCTTTGAAGGGAATAAAGATAAGAAAAGGATGGAAGAGAGAAAGATGGATAAAGGGAAGAGGAAAAAAATTCCCATATGTTATAACTATTGGAAGAAAAAACCTGTAACTTTCCTGAAGGGAATGAGAGTTTGTTATAAGTGTGGAGAAAAGAACACCATTTACATTACTTCAAGGGTAAGAAAATGGTTTTAAAGATACAATCCTTCATCTACAAGGAGTTGGGACACTACGCGAACCAATTTCCAAATCATCAGAGTATTCCCCAAATGATTCTATAGGATAATAATAAATTTATGATACTACCTCAGATGAGGAGTAATGATTAGAGTTCTTATGTTGTTATTAGATAATTATGTCATTTTAGTGTTGTATCAACAATGTAGTGGTTATAATAATTATAGAGTATATAAGGATTGTACTCCTGTACTATTTCATTAAGGACATGAGATTGTGTGGAACCATTAAAAGTGACTCAATAGCAGGTTAATATTTTTTGAAAATATATGGTTGAGAGAAAGATAAACCATAATACTGTTCTGATATCGATGTTGTGATTTTGGAATAAATCATTATTGATTTGGATAAATTTTATTATATATTCTTGACTACCTTGAAACTGATTAATGATTTGTATATTCCATCATTGTTGGTGTTTACAAAATTTTTTGATAGAAGGAGTATATAAAGTATTCTATAAGAAATAAGTGATCATGAATGTAATAAATAAGGTTTTACGGTAATTCAGGATGTTGTAGTGTTTTAAAGGAATACATGAGGATGGTGTTCACATGTTATTAAGCGGTAAACAGAATCTTCATTGTGTTTACCTTACTTATAAATTTTGGACTATGATTTTGGACAGAATTATTTTGGATAATTTTAGTTTGAGATTATTTCTAGATTGCATTAAAAGGACAACCCGGAGGTTGTGCGGCAACCTGTCGCGTCCGGAAAGGCCGCAAGACTTAAACCTGCAACCAAAGGGAGACAAGGGTGTATCACCTACCAATGGCCCACGTGATGTCCTGGATTGAATAATGTAGTATTTTTTAAAATAATTCCGTTAGATTTATTATACATTCATTTTTTAAATCTCTATATGATTGGGATAAATAGAATATTATTTTTATGTTCTATTATCTTTTAGAGTGAAAGATAAGTTTTTGTTAGAAATTAGTTAAAGGATTGGACTCTACTTGTCAAGTATTTATTTTTCCTATTCTCTGATTTTATGAAGAAATTAATTCTTATAATTTATTGAAGGGATCATAAAACAAAAAAAGTGTTATCCCAATACCATATGTTTTTTTTGAACTGATGGTATTTTAAATCATCACAGAATGATGAATTTAAGGCCCTCAATTTTACACTTGTTTGTGATTGATGACCTCAATCACTACCTATAAATATTTATGTTTTCCCTCCAATTATATGTCTCTATTTTCCACAAATGTTCTCCTAATAGAGATTATAATTTTTTGGTGACCCTTTCATTTCCATTTTCCTCTTATTAATACTAAATTTTATTAACCAAGTTTCTGATATGTGTTTTCCCAATGGTATTTTTTGTTTTCAACCTTTTATTTTTGTAAAATAATTTCAAATTACAAGGATTCAATTTATTTAAGTATGGGAGAATGTAACACCCCACACTTCCATGTTATGCTTCTCTTTGAATAATGTAGTAGCCTGTGTTTTATGCAACTTCGAGTTCTAACACACACCACATCCAATCAAACAAGCTGTTATGAATAGTAATACCCACTTGTTGATATTTATATACATTTTATTTTTTAAAATGGAATTCATTTTTGGATTCAGAATATCAAAATTATCTTACGGTGAATTTTTGGTACTTTTCTGATAACTTTCATATTTTGATGAATAGTGAAAATTAATAAATTTTAATTAAAAAAACTTTTTTAATCGAAATAATTAATTATGATAAATTATGAATTTGAGTGGTTTTAAAGTATATTTAGAATATAATTTTACCATTTAAAAAAATATTGGTCATTGGACATAATTTCTCATTTAAACCAGAATAAACAAGTTTCAATCTTTTGATAGTTATTGTTTCTTAAAAACACGCTTTTTGTTTTTACAACAGGAATTAAGTTTAAATTGATTTCTGCCACTATTGTGTTTTGAATTTTGAAAAATTGATTACATATTTATAATCATGAGGTCCAAATTGTGTAAATAGGTTTCTTTTATTTTTATCCATTTTGAATAATTACTTCGGTAAATATTTTATTTACCATGGTTAAAGGGAATATCTGGTAAATCATGGTAAAAAATATATAATAATAATAATAAATTACCCTAAAATATGTTCTAACTCTCTTGGATTATATATTTATGACCATGGAAATCTTTGGGTCTATTTTCGGGCCCCATGAATCCACTTGTAAGGGGTAATTAAACTTTCTATTAATAAAGTTAAAGTAAATACAAAAATGACTTAAGCATATATCTTTTAGAAAAAAAACATATTTACCTAGGGTTATATATGTTATATTTTATACTATATATATTAATTAGAAATATAAAACTATTTCCTACATAATGGTATTTTATTTATAATTTTTAGACATTTAATAATTAAATTTATTTATGACACAATAATGATGCAGTATTTTCTTTATTAATGAAAGAATCAAATAATAAGTATTATAAATGTTAAAAGAAATATAATTTGATATTTATGATGCCACCCACGAATTTTATTGATTAATATTACATGTTAGTATTTCTTAAATGTATATTTGTTGAATTAATAAAGTTGTTATGACTATAACAAAAATCAATTATTAAAAATTGTCAAAATTAACATAAATGTGTTTTTAAAACAAATATTATATTATTAATTGATATTTTATTCGTAAAAATCGAAGGATCGGCCAAAATTACATATATAATGATAGTAGTATCATTAATGGACCACTTGGGTGTCTCTTGGAAGTATATAGTAATTTTATTAACCATGTAATATAAAAATACAAAGTGACATGGTAAATGTCAAACTATTTAACTAAGATTTAAAAATCAATGATATGGTTAATATAGTGACCCAAACCTTTCTAAAATCTATTGGATGAAATGATTTAGACTGATACTCACCTTATAATTTGAATAATACACTTTACAGCTATTATAAACCGAATATAAATTTATTACAAATTAATAGTTTATGTTTTTCCTAAAGAGCCCCTCCTCCCCCTTGTAAATTGACACCACTTCTATCCAATTTTTTATACCATCAAAGCCTTTTGGTTCGGCCACAACAAGCCCAATTGTCCTCTAAAATTCCCTAACTTAAACCTAGAGTCCTTCTATAGTTATAAATCCATCCTATGGATCCTTTTTGATCAAATCGAAAGGGAGAACCCGAAGAATAGATAATGTTTTCACCACCCTCTTTCAAGATCCTTTATTCTTCCACTTATTATTTCATTGTTATTTAAATTATAAACTAATAAAACCAGTATCTTCTATATATTGAGATGTTAATATAAATATTTCACAACTATATTAATTATTCTATCCATCTTATTAATGATAATGTCACCATGCGTGCGTAAGTACGGCTTACCGTCACCACGTCGTGGTGTAATTTGTTATTCAACACTATGTTATTTGGATAGATATAATGATGAGTAATGTGTATATAAATAATAAAAATAACATTATAATGTCTCTATAAAATTAATATACCATCAAATTACACCCCTTTAATAAAATGATATTGTCGCTTGTGCGTACATATGGATTACCGTCTCCACAACGCAATGAGATTCATTTCCACATTCACCATTCATCGATGATTATAAAAATATATATTACTAATATGTTTGTAATATTTGAAATAATAACTCTACTGGAGATATATATATGTGTGTGCTTACATATATTTTATTCACTTAGTTCCATTCAATACGTTATGAAAACGGAAATAGCGTTTATGCGTACGTACGGACTACCGTCTCCAAAAATGGTGTTTTCCATTTAACATATATATCTATTATACATAATGATATTATAATTATATATCACATATAATTCAAGTTTTATATTCTTGGAGTATTTAAATCAGGACTTTTGTGATACAATCAAGTGTAACATGTAAAAACATGTATGATAAAGAAAGCGATTATTACCCAAAATGTTAATATAACATGGAAATTATTATAAAATGGGTAGTAAAATCTCATAAATGAATAATGTATGACATCATAAATATTAATCTGGATCTGTTATAATATAATAATATTCTATGGTCTTCATACAAGAGGATAAATGTACCCTTTACTAAGGAAATGTGAAAGGTAATGGGTTTTCATCATACTCATTATTCACGTGAGATTCGTGCCAAATTGCCACTATTACCTTTTGTGTGGGGTACGTACTGCCCATAATTTTATTCATTGTGTAATACACATTAATTTATGTGTATTTTCATATTGATTGTATGATACCTCTATCACGAGGTGTATGTTTCGTAAGTTACCAAATTGGTAAGGGTTACTTTCACAGTCTCTTTATTATCCGAGATTATTTTTACATAAGTATCTAATGATATATATTTATTAACCATGTCAATGTTTCATGAAAGAGTTTACAAAGGGATTTTTTAAGGAACTTTTTAAAAAAATGGCATTTCAAGTGTTCAAAATATTTATTCTTCTAAATCTTTCTCCTTAATGTCCATGTCTTCAAAATGGTTTTTAAGAATTTATTTATATGGACATGAATGTTTTTAAAATGTAAATTCCTTTAAAAAAAATCAAAGTGGTATGGGACACTTTGATTCAAAAATGTCTTTAAATTTCTTCCTTTCTATATTGTGTGACTTTTAAATGTTTTCACGATAAAGGGATATTGCTCTCAAGTGTTTTACAAAGCATTTTCATCTCTGTAAATATCCTTTGATTGATTTTAAAGTTGTTTGAAGATGAATTATTATGATACGAATCATCCATATTTTATTGAAGGTTTTGTGATATGTCAGACTTGGTATGTGTTATTTTTATACCATTAATGGTTTATGGATAAAGTATTGACATTTCATGTTCTAGTTTTAATATAAATGTTTATGTTATGTTTAAACCTTTTCATATGAGGAATGAATTGGACCTAGTAAGTGATGGGTGGAACCGGCTATAGCTCCTCGATGCATTGGTAGGTCGCAGGATACAAACTAGTGTCTTGGCACAAAGCGTTGACAAAATATTATTTGTAGTCTTGCCACAAAGCCTTGACTATGTGGTTATGATAGTCTGGAATTATGCATTTCTTCATTATGAAAGTGGTTACTAATATTGCTTGTGATTATTCAACTAGTAGAATATCCATGTGAATAAGTAAATGAGATTACTTAATTTTAATTTTTCCATATTATGCTTAAGTTCATGTTTAAAAGGTTCTTGTTTTAGTTATACATTGGCTTAAATGTTTATTCTTATTTATGACAGTTTCCACTGTATTTTTATCCATACTGAGCATCTGAGCTCACACCTTTCTTTGTTTTATTTCCCCCATGATTACAGGAATTGTATTGTGAGTGATATGCAGTGTTATGCCAAGGGAATAATAGCATTCGTGAAAGATTATTTATATTGTTTTTTATTTTAATAATTGTAATGTAACATTTATAATTGTAATCTATTTTCCAAGGCTACTAAACCGATCTGTCTTTCGTGACATGATTTCCTTGTGATCAAGCCAATGTATTAAATTAATGCACCGACTCTAGGTAACTTGGGTCAGGGCATTACAAAGATACATTTTAATTTGTGCATGTGAGAACTCAAGAAGACTTTCATAACTTTTCTGAGATTTAGAGAGTTCAATGACAATCTTAACATTATTATGTGCCTTTTCTCCCATTTATTATTGATTAATAGTGTGATGAAAATAAAATTTCTAATTCCATCCATTATTATTCTGTTTTATCCTTACCTCTACCAATTATGAAAAATGGTATTTTATAATGTGAATAATTACATTATTATATTAATAGATAAATTCATTAAAAACATAAAAAATTACTCCTAAATTATATATATATATGTGTGTGTGTGATTATAAATTTAATGTATTTTAATAATGTTCATCAATAGTATTTTTCTATCAAGGTATCTAACCTAAATATATTTAAATCCCTCATAATGGTTCATATAAATATTTTTAATCAATAAATAACTTCCCCTATGTGTGTCAAACCTAATTTTAAATTTTTAATATTTGTTAAGCACTAGGACAATATCAAGAAGACACACATCATGCCTCTATTTGAATATTTCCCATAAGTTAATCAATGATTGTGAATAAATCATGTTGTATTATCCCAAAAAGGATGTTACTGATAAATATCACACACTCTATTCATTATTATATATTTTTGGAAATTTCCTTTATTTTCGATTATTCTATGGAGGTTTACTGTATTTTTCTATATCTTATACCTTAATATTAAATAACCAATTATTGATTACAACTACAAAAAATAGTATTCCACACATTTATTATAACTAATTTTTCATGAATAATAATTTATTATCATAATTAATCACAACTTTGATTCCAATGGTTTTCTTTATTTTGAGATTAGTTTCATAATCCATTTCATTCTACAATAAATTTTTACAACTCCTATAATTTACACATTATTCACTATCAATGACATGCATCATATATAACAATCAGGTTCACAACCCTGAGGAAGGTATATTAAGAAAGTGTGATCCTGGATTCTCTATAATGAAATGACTTAAGGATAATAACCAAAAGTGAGAATTTGATAAAATCATCTTCATGAGAATATATTTAAAATATAAATTGTTTTGTGAATGATACCTAATTTCACAAAATTTATAAATATCATGTATTTTTTGAATAATAATTTTTTTTTGAAAATAACACTTTTTTTCATCAATGTAAAATTATAATTTTTCTATTTAATTGTATTGACAAATTTAAAATTTATAGAAGTGAAAATTCATAGATAATATAATAAATGGTGGAATCTTTAAGGACTTCTCACAATGATAAGAGGTGTAATAGAAAGACACCAAAATATTTTCACTCAGAAAAGTTGATGAATATATAGAAATATTTTCACCTTGTTAATGTTTTAAAAAAGAAGTTATGTAAATAGATATCACACATTTAATTCTATAGAAAACTATTTCACATGTTCAATATTGAGTCAATTTATGAAGTGAAGATCTAAATTTTCATGAATGTCTAATGAATTTTAATTTTGTTCTATAAATGGAATCCTAATGTTTACAAATCATAATTTCATCGATGATATTATTGAAATAATTTTCAATAATGGATATATAATTTTACATAAATTGGATGGTCCTCATCCTACTATATAAGGTATTCAGAAACCACTTCTTAGAGATTGGTGTTGGGTTTATCTATATTGATTCAGTTTTCCTTCGCATCCATGAAAAGTCAAAAAAATTTCTTTCCTCCGCCACTCATAGGCCATCATTAAATGAACGAGTTTTTAACTCCAAAAATTATTTGGTGATATATATATTGGGGGAGGATGTTTAAAAAAAATTTCTATGATTTTATATATTATTGGGGTTTTTTTTATTTAAATCAATTATTTTTCATTATGATTTAAATACCATGATCATGAAAATATGATTTTGATATGTATCTACAAAAATTTGAAAATAATTACATTAAACATTCCCTAACCATTTAATGGTTAAATAAATTATGTTCAAAAATTTTATCAAGACATTTGAATCATAAAAAAACATTATGTACTTATCCATGGGAAAGGGTGATTCATATTATAAAAAGGGGATTCCATGAAAAAGGATATTCCTCTTCTTTACTCTGACAACCATCCAGATAAAATGAAATATTTTACAAATATACTAGATCCCAAATTGAATATATATATAAAAAATTAAAATGAACTCAAATTGTTTTTGAAAATGATATTAGTTTTTCCTTCCCTTAATAAAAACCATAATCAATTATATTTTTCTAAAATTTTGAAAAATTGACATTTCTTGACCAATGTGTTTGGCCATAAACTAACTAATTTCAACATTTAATTATTTTTTAAGATATATTTGATTTAAATATTAATTATTAAGTTTTATTATTAATAAATAAATCATTAAATCATTCTGGATAATTAAATTTATGGTGGCATTTATAGGCATAGAAACACGGTAGATTACGAAATTTAAGTTTTTATTTTGATCCTTCTTATTTTAAATTAGATTTTATACTATTTTTAAGAATAATTTTTTTTAGATTTCAAATAACTAATTGAAAAATAAATCATTTGGTAAAAGTAAATAAGATTCCTCAGTTTGATACTAATCATGAAAAAACATTGGGAAGACAAAAAAAAGATGCATTTATGGTTGAAAATATTTAAAATAATTTTATTAGAGGGGAAAGAAAATATATCCTTGAGTTATAGGGATTTGTGACTATCAAGTACCGTATAACATAGGTGATTAGTCGTGAATGATTATACCACATGTGGATTCTTTAAAAATTTATATCATGTTTTCCATCATTCAGATATTTTCCAAATAGTGAAACTCACTTGATGACCTTATAAGTATACAATAATGAATATTGATAAATTCCATGAACTCTATGATAGTTTCCAAATATCTTTCATTTGAAATGATATGAAATACTTATATTTGTTTTATT
Source organism: Viscum album (assembly GCA_963277665.1). Taxonomy (NCBI): domain Eukaryota; kingdom Viridiplantae; phylum Streptophyta; class Magnoliopsida; order Santalales; family Viscaceae; genus Viscum; species Viscum album. The sequence continues at coordinate 226,202,046 of OY728155.1, read as the reverse complement.
TAAAAAAGATTGGAATCATGGTAATGAATCCACGTAATTGTAGAATATTAATTCATTACATGTGATGAGTTAGAAGGAAATTTTCTCACTTTATTCAATACACCTCTAAAATAATTACAATCCAGGTAAACAGTATAAATTTCAAACAATATGTGGTTGAATCATAATATAGTACTAGGGAGATGTTGATAAACAAAATCAAAAAATTACCACATAATTGCATAAAGATCTAGACCTTTATCCAAGAATTAATTAATGGTCCTATGATAGGAATATGCTAATAGTGGGTTCGGTATAAATATATTACTAAAGATGAATTCATCATAGGAGGTGTAAAATTAAATAGTTTAGTTGATTAGAAATACAATTTGATGGTGGTATGAATTAATTAATAAAATACATGTACATTGTAGATAATAATAATTGGAATATGGATTAAATAGAATATCTAGCTAAATAGTTTGACTTAATGACGATCCAAAACAAAAAAGAAGACATATGAACTAATGAAGTAAATTATGTTGGTTATAAAAATAATTTAGTGTTTGAGGGAACATAAAAAACATGTTCAGGTGTCTCATCATAAGGAACCATAATTCCATAAGTATGAGGGTTTGTCCCTTAATTGATAGTATCATAAAATGGAAGAAATGTTGGCTACATTAATGACTACAATAAGAGATTTCATCATGTAATAGATGTCATATTAAAATACCATGGAGTATCAATCTTGGAGATGATGTAAGAAATTTAGACTCTGGCCATGAAGAAAATTACGATGTTATTGATAAATCATCTTAAATAAATAAGTTATGTCCTTTACAATAATAATTTGAGAAAAAAAATTTAAACCATGAACCAATGAAAGTGATTTATGGAATAATTAATAAAATGTTATAGAGAAATTTCTAAATTTTATGGAGAAGTAAAAAGTATCATCTAAATAAGGAAAAATGAAAAACCACTATATGAGATGAGAATATATTTCAATCATGGATATAAAAATGAATAATAAATGATCAAAATTATATGTTTTTACTTCAACTAAAAAAGTTATATTATTATCTCATTCAAATAATACCTCAAAAATATGATAATATACATAAATTTCATAAAACTCATTTTGAACAACATCAAAAATCTTGACAATATTAGCACTATTACACACACAAAAGAGTATTTTGTGGTGGTATCAAATAACTATAATAAAAATAAGTAAATACAGGTTTCATTTCAATTAAATTAAAAGTAGTTATATTAATATTGAGAATATACTCTATAATCTGTGGGAAAGAATTATCATCATATCTCATACCATGTTCAAGAGCATCAGCATGGAGTGGATAAAGAACAAAACCATTACACTCAAACTCGATAACTCGATGGACAAATATTTCCAAGAGATATTTGTATATATATTAATGAAATTTGATAAATTCAATATCCTAATTGACCTTTATCTCATTTCATAGAGGAATAGGGAGACCCCCTAATCTTTGGAGGACCCTTCCTGGCCACTAGATGAGAATTGATTAACATGAACGGTGGTAAATGTAACAATTAGTGGGTAGGGAGCTTGTAAGATTCAATACTCACTATGTGAGGAATTATTATGATGTTAAATATGATTATATTTAAGGGGACAACATACTTAAATAAAAATCTATTTTTGAATAAGAAGAAAATAATTTGGTGGAAACTATCATGTAGTTAAAAAAGGAAATGTGGAGCTGCTGAAAAGATGAATGAAATTAAAGACCTCAAGGAGAATCTAATTTTATATTGTTTATGTAGTGAAATAATATAGTGGTCATACATGATCATAAATTTAGTTTTTTAGGATAAAGGAAACATAACTAGATCATCCCAATGGAAATGAGAAGGTGATACCCAAAAGAATACTTTTGCAATAGACATTTTTAAGGACTATGGATTGTCGATGTGAACAAAATATTGAGGTGTTTTATGGATACAAAAAATTTAAAAATCCTTCCAATATCTTGTCGTCATAGATAAAGAGATAAGTTCATTCGAAGTTGATGAAACAAAAGTGAATCTGGGTGGCAACCCATTTTTATGGTTTACAATTATTATTATTTTAAGTGTAGTTAATATCAATATAATCATAAGAAACATTTCTTAAAACATTGGAATCTTAACTTTTTTATTTTCATTTTCATGCCCAAATAAATCCATTTGAAGGAAAGTATCAAGATTTAGATTGATTTGGTAACCCGACGATTATACTGGTTGTGAGAAAATACATCAACATGTTATATTTGTATGTATAAGGTAAAATTCATGTCTGCATGGTGACAAATAATATAGACAACCTATAGAGTCCTTTCTTAATAATCATTAGATTGGGAGTATTATTTTCAATTCAATATTTTATTCCACCAAAATATAATATATTTTATAATATATTTTAACATCATATGGAATGCATTTCCATGTATTTTTGTTAAACCACTATTATTGTACGAAAACATTACATAGTATAATAATATAAAATTTATTAAATTTATTTTTCAATAATATTTAATATTTATAATGATAGAAAAATAAGGTCACATAAAAATGGTGATTTGGAGTTAAAAAATATTGATTCAGTAAAACATTTTGAATTGTGTAAATGGACATTTTATGCGATTTTTAGAACTTTAATTTATAATATTTGAGTTAAATGAAATTTTTACTGTTATTAATTTTGGTGAGTGATTTAATTTATCATTTATTCAATTTTTGATTACATTATATATAAATATTAAATGCCATTATTTCATGAAAATATTTCATAAGTTGTACTCATGCATGACCTCTTTTAGAACTTCCACTGAATCATATCAAAACAATGATTTCAAAAAGTAACATTTAAAATGAAGGAGGATTATTATTCTTAAATAATTTTACTAATACTATCCTATAAATTAATTCAATTTTTTCTTGTATAGTCCGTGATGTGAATTGATAGGTTTGAGAAATGTTACAAGCCTACATTATCAATTCAAAAAATTCCCTATATCTAATGTATTATTAGACAAAATATCTATGTGGGAAGATATAAACGTTTTTTAAGGGAAACAATTTCAGAATTTGATATTTTTTGTGGTTATTTCATTGGAATTTTGGAAATAATCAAGAGTTTTATATGTTATTCTCATTCATATATGTGTTAATAATAATATGAAAATTTTTCATTTTGGTGAATATAAAATCAACATTGATTGTTTTCTATAACTACAACTATTAGATTCATAAATTTATCCTCTCAAGTATGGGGGTTTGTTTTATTTTAACTAAGTGAAGTATTGATAAAAATATTAAATGATAGTGTTTCATTCATTTTACTATAATGTATCATGATCAAATATTTATTTATAGTAGAAAAATGGTAATTAATGTTATAAATGAGACTTACATTAAAGATTTTTTATTACTATCCAAATTATTTTAATGATCAACCTACACATTCAGATTTAATTTTTTATGTCATTTACCTACTTAACCAAATTCATTAGATCAATTTTCACCTAATGACATTTCCAAAATGGGTTTTTTTTATTTTTCTCTAAATGGTAGGTAATGTACATGCATTACAGTAGAATGGTATGTACCATGATTTGATGTACGGAAAAAATACACTTCATGTTGTACCATGATAGCATGTAAAAATATTTAACATGAGATATATTATAAGTGGCATAAAAATTAATAAAGAATTTAGAAATATGAATGGAATAATTTTGAGGCATGGTTGGTTTAAAAGTGTTAATGAATAATTCATGATTGCGTTGTTTTATTAGAAATTGTGGAGTTGAAAAAATATCTTATTATACCATTGGATATTAAATTCCCCATTGAATTAGTTTGTTTTAATAAAAATTAATTTAAAACATGGTTATATGAGTATCAATTTTATAGTTATGATATTTCATTATTGAGGAGAATACTAAATTTAAGTATAAATTTTTTGATATGTACAAATCATGCATTTATTTATTAATATTAAAAATATTGGTTTTTAAAATAAATAATGTTATTCCTATAGATTGTTTTTACTAAATTGTTTTATGATATCATTGAATATAATTTATTGTAACATTATGATAAAATATATGAGTAATGTAAGTGGTAAAGATTGTTCACTGCATTACAAAGTGGTGGACAATCACTTAACAATATTTTCAATGTGAAATAACAGAGAATTTAGGTAAATTAATAATCAAATCATGTTATGAACATTCATCTTTTAAATGGGATTATAAAGAAAAATTATGAAATCTAAGTCCATTTTTCATTATTTGAGAAGAGAGATTCATTCCTTGTGTAAACTGTATAGAAGTGATTCAAAATGTGAATATCAATTCACAACTTGAGTTGATCGACAATAAAAATCATTCAATTCTAAAACATGATTTGTAACATCATTGATTATGTTAGTGACCAAGAATGAAAATATTTGTAGGAATAGACAAAATATTAGTGTCATGAAACATTATTTAAACCAGTAAAAATATAGTGAAAAGAATAATTAATGATCTAGTTTTTATGAATAAATATTGAATTTCAATTTCAAGATTGACATGAAAATATTAATTTTTTTGTTTTACGGTAATTAAATCTTACACGACCGATAATACCAAATATAAACTAGAGGGTTGGAATTCCAAAGAAAACAAGACTTAGAGACCGAATCCCTTGGGGAGGTGTTGTATTGATACAAATTCCATCCCTAGTTCCACTCCTCCATTCCAATTCTATATTTCTTTTCAGTTGTATTACCCAATTAATCCCTCGTAATCATCATGGGGGGTTAACTCTTAATATTTTAATTGTAAAATTGATGAATGATAATTTTGTTATAAATTACTTTTATGTTATTTTTTTCTGGTTTGTTTAAATTAGAATTAATATAAATTTATTTCCAAATTCTGTCACATTCCTACTGGAATATGAATTTGGATGTTTTATTTTTATTATTCATATAATTACCATGATCTAGAATAGAGATGGAGTAATTTATGGTAATTATGTTAATATTTTGAATCAGGAAAATATTTAATTGAATCCCCTATGTAAATAACGATGGTAAAATTGGGATTTCATTATCGGGGAGGATATACAAAGTTCAACGGTCTCTTTAATAATTACACAAATTAAAATTATTACTAATTTATTTAATTTATAAATTCACTACCAAAAAAATAAAAAATCATGAAAACATTGAATTTTTTCTCAAACATAATTCAAAATCAATCTTCGTTCGTCTTCGTCTTTATAAAATTACATTATTCGATGAAAAACATTTATGTTTTTAATTTTATTTTTTTCATTTGATGTTTTCATGTTCATTATATCTTCTTTCTATATTTAATTTTTATTTCACATTTTTTTATATAAATATACCTAATTAAATTTTATTAATCTATAAATACATTTATACACCCATAATTGCCATCAAATCATGAATTACAAATCCTAAATCATGGACCAGAGTATATCATAAATCATAAATCATCACATAATGAGAACTTTGTAGAAATATTAATAAAAAAAAATAAAAGCATTGAAATCATATACTAATTTTTCATGAATTTCAATATGAAAATATATAACATGATGTATTAGGTGTATTGTTCTTTTTGAAAAAACATAGCAGATAAATAATTGTGTTATATATGAAATACTATATAGAATCCGGAATTATATTCAAACCTACCATTACATAGAGATTTTGGAATCACATTTAGGAATTCAATAGCATTGTGCATCAAGAACCAGACTCCATCCATCCATAACATCAAGTGTGTGGAATCCCATTACTTTATATAATAATATATTAATATAGGATTCAGATTCCTACATATGGTAATTATATCATGAGATATCACACATTATCCAATTTAGTGGACATATATATTATTTTTTCCATCCCACAACAATATGAGAACTATGCCATAGATAATAATAATATTAAAAAAATTGAAATTAATAACATAATATTCATATGAATAAGAGATGAGTCCCAAAAAATCCATAATTGATTTCATAATATATTCATGAAAATATTTCCTTTTTGAAATATAATAAAAATTATTTGGTGTTAATGTAGATGAAAAAAGGAATAAAGACATATGAATTTACATTAATAAAATATAAGCAATGTATATTTATTCATCAATAACCAATAAGAATGTATTTTTTTATAAATTTTTATATGATAATATTTGAGAATTTAAGAAAACATGGAAAAAAATTCACATATTGAAACCCATAAATTTTTTTGATAAACTCAATATTATGTAAAATATGTAAATAATATTCCATTGTCATATTTATATAAATGCCTAGTTGTATAAAAAACCTTACATAAAATATTATAATTAAATTCATTTTAAATTAAAAGGTAAATACATTAAAAAATACCATAATCAATCATATAACTATAGATGATTAATCACATAAATATAGAACATAAATATGGAAGGATGGTGTTCGAAACTAAGATTAGAGTTAATGCCAAAAACAATTTCAAGTATATATCTTAGTAAATTATAATCCCAAATGGGATGTGAAATAGTAGGATGTAATTTAAAATATATAAAAAACTATAGGATATGAAAACCTAGGATTTTAAGAGAGAATGTTCAAATTTTTACCAAAATATATATTTTTCATAATAAAATTTAATTTAAAATAGTATTCAATTTAAATACAGATTACATAATTACTGACTATAATTATTAGGATTAATGATCTGATAAACTAATTTTAACCATATTAAAGATATAATTTAGAACTGTGTTCATGGATATATGGTTTTTGACTATTTCATTTTATTCAAGACATACAAATGTTAAATTTTTGTTACCATATATTTTCTTCATATATTGAAAGCAGTTTCAGTTTCATTACAAATTTTATATAACCTTGATGCCAAACCCTATTTTTTGATACCAAACTACTTTTTACAATGTAGTAAAAGATATTTTAATTATTGGGTATCAAATATTTATTAATATACTTGTTTATTTGATTGAGTATATTTGTGTGATTTATGGTAATACACTCCCAAAGGGCCTTTTTCAAGCAATTTATGCATATTTACATATTAATTTATAACTGTACATAGTTTTTAGTTTTATATTCATAAACATAGTAATAAAATACATTATCCCTCAATTAAATATGAATATTTATTTATTTATTTATAGTATTATTTTTGGAAGTAATGAATAAAATAAAAAAATATTCTAAGCGGGAACTACTCTACATATACATAGTGAAAATGATTTCAATTGTCATATATTGGATAGATGGTATTTATTGGTTTATATTGTAAATAAAATACCATATTTACCAGTAGTAAGTGGATACTTTGTTACAGTGGCACTAGATAAATTCTTTATCATTCCAAATTAGTTAATTGTTTTTGAGTATTTAAATATAAGATAAGTATCGGAATCAAAACGTACATTTAAAAACATAAAATACAACATAGTATTTTCTTTCAGAAAACCATAATTTACAATATAATATCACCCGATGATAGTAATAATTCACATCCAAGAATCATTGGAAATAGAACATAAAAATGTAGGGATCATAGTTTCTTTAAAATTAGAAATTAATATTAGAATCTATTATTAGTAAATAATTCAAAATCATCACGAGAATTTAAATAATTAAAAAACACATTTCATTTAATAAATAAATGAGATTTAAAGGAATCATTAGATAATATAAATGTATTTATATCATGTATAATAATAATTAAATTCTAAACGATGGAAATTTATACTATTGGCCATCATGAATTAAGACATCACGATATTTCGATTGTTGAAACCATGATCCATGAATGTTAATTTTATTGGGTAAATACAAATTTAAAATGGAAAATTTAGTTTCCTCAGGAGACTTATTGATGCATAGATGATATATATATTTAATTTCCTAATATATCACAATATTTTCTATTCAATGTTTATATAGAAAAATATTTAATTCATTCGGAAAAATAAAAAATATCAATAAATATCCATATTCAGTACACCATAAAGAATACCAATATTTACCTAGTCAATAAAATAACATTATAATTAAATAGTTTTATATATAAATGGTATATGATCACTGAATTGATCGTATCAGTGATGAAATGTTAATTTAATTTTAATTTATAATGATCACAATAAGTTTAATATTTTATGAAAATGTTGATACTAAAGAGAATAATCAGTAGGTGAGAGATGAGCATTAAAATGTAGATATTTTTGTAAAGTGATTATTTATAAAATATAAGATAATTTAATGTTAAATTTTCACATAATTTTTTATTATATAAAATATTTTGTAATTCATTGAATATATGTGGAATATGAAAAACGTTTTAAGAAAGGAACGGTGTAAGATGTCTTATATTACTCGGTATATGTTAAAATAAAACATTCAATTTTCTTTATTATAAAATACTTTCAAAATGACCCATTTTTTTTAAAACATTAAAATTATTCTGTTTGAAAAAATAAAAAATAAATGGTAAAATAATATAGCATTTGAAATTATTTGTGATTAGAAAATTTATTTGTGAAAAAAATTAAAAAATTTGATATTGATGAAAGTATATACGGAATAAAATAGGGAAATAAGAATGTATTATATATTAAAATGTACTCATGAATGAGTAAATTGAAATAAATCATTATTCATCAATAAATAATTTATATTCATTCTTAATAAATCAAATGGGTTTACATACATCATAAAAATTTAAATAGGCATATATTACCAAATATATCTCAATTGGTTGGAAATTGTGAAGAATTCCTTTACCAATCGGTATCATTATATTCATAATCCTCATGAATAAATAACATCAAATAAAATGTCAAATACCCAAAAGTAATGATATTCTTTAAATATCAAATAAATTATATATTTATGTTAAAAATAAAATTATATAGTTGTAAACCATTACATATGAACCGAATATGATAATTTGTGGTGAAAAACCCTTACCTAAGATACCACTTCCTTCGTATGTGTTCAAAACTATTATATAATAAATATAAATTTATTATAAATCCATTGTAGAACCATAATAATATATATATATATACATATTTATTATTTAAATATATACTTTTCTCACTATTTTATTAATAATACTTTATTAAATTCATTGTTCCTAGTGATAACCACTTCGTCTTCCCTGTATATTTTGATTCCATAGTTTTAGTCTTTATATATTGATCAAAGTTCAATTATCTCTATAATTTTATTAATAATTTCACTAATATATATATATATATATTGAATATACTTATATTTAGAGTTTTTATATAATATTTATAGATAGAAAAATTAATTTTATCATTCATTGAGATGACAAGTCATTACGTATTCACGAACACAATTTTAACATTTCAATAGATATTATGAATGAAAGGTAAAAATAAATCACCTATAAAAATAATTTTTATATAATAAATATCATATATATTCATTATTTCTATCTTTATTACAATCAATGTAATATGGAAATGCAATTAAATGATTGTATCACATTGGGGAGGTTGTTGCTGACACATACATAGAAGAGACATTATCATTTATAATGGATTGAATGTTAAGAAAGTAGATATCATATGATATTATCAATATAATAATTATTAAATAAATTTCTTAAATATTTTTCATTTTCATGTCTATATAAATCCTTATAACATGGTGATGAAAAAAAAGAATTACACCGATATGAAGAGATAAAAAAACATATGTACGCAGGAGCCTTGTTTTCACTTTTTATAGGATATAAGATAGATGTAATTTGGTTATAATATAATCATTATGACTAAAATTATAATTAAGATATTATCCCTATTATTTTATTATGTTTGTAACATATATATATATGAAATATAAGAAGAAATTATTTTGAAAGTGTTGAAAAAATGATTGTATTTTCATAGAAACAACTACTATGGATTTGTTTTTTAAGTACCCTACAACTTATATCTTTGAAATAGTATCACTTTAATAACCTAGATAAGAATATTTATAAAATAATTTTGTATGGTCTGGTCATGATTATTTTTTCAATGAGTTATGAATAATTTGGAGAATGGGGTTCCATTATAATTGAAGGTTGGTGAATTGTGGGAACTTCATCAAATATTAAATTCATATATGTTTTTGTTAATATGTATATTAATTAAAATAATCATATGAAAAGATACTTATGGGTCAATGAAATCTCATCCAATAAAATTTCTGATTTTTTTTATTTTGTACACTTATATTTTAGATTCCCCCCCCCCCATTAAAATGTTTTGTAATTAACATACTATTAATGTTTCCTACAATTTATCAATAAATATAGTAAATAAAGTTACAAAATACCCATAATTAGACCATGTTTTAGTTTTAAAACCATATCCCTTTCATTTGTTTGATATTTATTTTTTGAACATTAAATTGTTATGAAAATTTTATCTATTATAAAATATTTTAAATTTTATTTTTGACTCTTTTCAACTAATTTATTATTAAATAAATCAAGAAAAATGGGAATCCAAAATCTAATACTTTAAATATTTCATTACATGTTAAATAGATCTGTAAAATTAATTGGTCAAATGAATTCATTCAAATTATATTAATTTTAATATGTTTTTTTAAATGGTTATAATATTCTGTTGATTGAATAAATATTGTTGTGGTGTTGTGTAATCATTTAAGTTAATTATTTAATCAATAAAAATAAAAACTATATTACCAATTATAAATTAGATATCATTTTAATAGGTATTTAAAACCAAAAATTACCTCTAGTTAAAGTTTTGTAAAAATTTTAAAGACAATAATAAAAAAATAGTTAAATACTCCACTTTTCATTGAAAATAATAATATGAAGGATAAAGTCACAAAAAAAATATATAGATAACATTTATTTTAATATTATATTATGATAGATGAATTAAGATTATCCAATGAATATAAGGAATGTGTTAGGGTTGTTTCCTTGTTCGTATCATATTATTCTTATCCTTAATTAGCCAAGTTACCCTTAACATGGTTGGAATTTTTTACTAAAAAAAATATGACAAGCCTGTTTAAATTCATTGGACCACCAATTTACAAATTTAGAATCCATTTTTGACCTTTTAATATCTTTAAATTAAAGTAATTAACATAAAATACTAATTAAAATTTCAACCAAGTACAATTTTCCAGAAAATTTATTTGTAAAAATTAAAATGGGATAAAATATAATTAATTCATAAAATTTATTAAAATTAAATTCATTAGATTATTTATAATATTGCTGAACTATAATTGAGTATAAATCAATTTTAAACCAAATATACCATATTACTTCATTGATACAAATATACATCTTTTAGAATAATTAGATATATTACACTATTCTATGAAAAATTAATCTTTTGAATAGAATCAAAAAATACCCCTAAGGTAATTTTGTATTATTTTATTTCAAAAATGATATTTTTTTAACATAAAATTTATATAAATACCAAAATTTAATTTTAATAGTTTGTAAAATAAATAAATAAAAAAATCTTGATGAAATTATATTTCAGAAGCATAAAATAACATTACTTATAGATGAAAACATATTTCTAAAGAGTTAATCAAATATTTTTCAATTAATAGGTTCTTTATAAAAATTTCATTATTATCTTAATATGATTAATACAAATCAATTAAATGGCTAGTTTAGACCATTAATATTTGAATGATAAAATTTTCTAGTTCATTTAGTCTTAGTGTTTCATGTAATATATGATATCGAACACAAATGTTTTTTAATGTATTGATGTTTTATATTCCCCCCCCCCCCCACCCCCACACTCCAGAACAAACTAAAACCACGAAATTTTGAGCTTATACTCACTAAGAAAGTTCTTGATTTTTTATAATTCTTTTTTAAGAAACCAAAATCATATAAAGTGTTTATAAAATAACCTATTAAAAATAGGTTTAGAGAAATATGGTTTCTATCTAGAATAAAAAATAACAATGATTCTAAATCGGTTCATATTAGTGGGAAGTCAATATATAGACATAGAAAAAAATTAAATTTCCAAATAATGACAATGAATGATAGATAATAATAATCGCAAAAGGGGATAATATTGAGAATGTTAATGATGATAAAACCATTGACCAAATATGTTCAAAATAAACTATAAATTCATTAGAAATTGAATCTAATAGGAAAAAAATTTCCAATACATTTTTTTAGATTTAAGGATTGACATTATCATCATGTCTATAAATATATAGGAATATACTTACATGAAATGTGAAATTTAATCTTTTAAACAATTTCCTCAAGAATATAAACTATTCAACTAAAAAATTAGTGTTAATGATGATATATTTTTGAGAGGATAATAAATTAAAATTTAATGAATCAAAGAATATACAAAACGATAAAAATATATTCCTCATGTCTTTAAAAATTTACAAAAAATTTCTTACTTTGCAAAATTCATAGTAATATATAGTATTTACACTCCTTCATATGAATAAATAATATACATCACATAAAAATTTTCATAATAAGACCGTATTTTGAAAATTATTTATTTTATTAATCTATAACTCAATGTCTCAAATAAATGAAATGAATTCATCAATAATAAGTTTTTTAATATAAAAATATATCTAATACTCTTTATCATAAACCTCTAGAAATGTGTTAGTATTCTATCTAAGTAATTATGTATGTTAAACTTAATTATTATATATATCATAACCCAATGAAAAGTCCATATGAATTACATTAATTATCTCAAAATAACAAAAATTGAAAAAAAACCTATAATATGATTCAAAAAATCAACTAAATATTTATATATCAATTAATTTATTAAAAAATCATAATAACAAGCCCATCAAGTAGGCCAATAGTAAGGGATGAACTCTTTCCACCGACAAGATGATTTATAAAATTTAAATGTCCTTTATTTTTGTGTCTCTTTGTCTCTTAGATAGTAGGTTATCAATTTTTAAAAAGTATAAATATCCTAAGAATAAGATGAACATCCACAGAAATAAAATTTAATCAAACCATAACATTTTTTATTTGAATGTTTTTATGTATTATAAAAATTTATTATCTATTTTGTAACAAAAATCCATAAATACCTTGACCTCATTAAATGATATTCTTCCAAAAGTTTATAAATAACATAAAACATATGTCCACAAAATTGAAATCATTTTTCCTTAAATTACATTATCACCAAATCATATAGTAAACCAATGGGTTTCATTACTATAAATTTTTTTGAATGTACATGTAATCATCTTTGACATATATCACTGAGAACAAAAAATGTGTAATATATTCCTCTCAATATATAATAATCCTCAAATATATTATACCATTATATTATTGAAAAATAATTTAATCTCCTCATCTGGATCATTTAAATATTATAATGGAGTAATTAAATCAATGTCTATAAAATTATTATATTATTTTATATATGTTTCTCTTAAATACAGTTCCCAAATATTCATTTAACCCTTCTTGGATACAATCTATAAAAATCATTGACATTTTATCCCAAAAACAATGGTTAATTTATTTCATTAGTAATAGATATAAGTGATCACATACTAAAAGAATGAATTGTTGAGTAGTCTTGAAATTCTAGACACATACTACAATCTAAAAATTCTATTTAATATATAAAATTCAATATATTATTTATACTAAGAACAACAATATTCCAATTGTAACATCAATATATTATAGGAACAATAAATATATTGATATCAATGTAGAAAAAGCATAAGAATAGGGTGATATTTTATACTTAGTTTGGGGAATCATAAAACATAAGATATATTGAGTAAATAAGAAATAAAAAATATATAAAGTTAAATAACACAAAACACATTCCATTTAATCAATACCTGAGTATAAAATGAATCCAGGGTTCATAATAATCTTGTAATCTCATGTAAAATAATAACAAAATTATTGATGAAATAAATACATACTATTGGAAATTGTGATCTTAGAAAACCTATTATCACTACAGCTAATACATTATGAATTTTTTTAATACTATTGGTAAAAAAATATTTTATTTGGAAATCTAATTTACATCATGAGGCTCTTAGATCCATAAAGGGGATATATAATTAAAATCCCCACCTGTCAATGGTTTTCTAAAGAATTTCTTATATATTTAGTGATTTATTTGATTCATTAAGAATGTGTATTATCATAAAATATACATATTTAGTGATGAATTTGGTATATAAATATTTCAAATTCCATCCAACACCATTCAATACAAACCACCATATGAAAAAATGGTTGAATGTTTTTTAGATAATCATTTCAATGATAAGTATCTATGGTAAATATACTGTTAAACAATCCAAAAAATGTTAATATGGTAAGGTAATTTTAATATCCAAAATATTAATCAAGAGATTAGTGATTATCATTAAAAAGTATATTTTTTAGTAAAATATTTTATTTTAATGTACTGATGAAAATGGATGTGAACCATTTAACATATTATTCATTAATGTGTTTTCTATGTAATAAAATTAAATTTTTTAGATGAATATAGTATATGTAAAATGGTCAAGGAGGAAGGAAAGACTTTAATTTCCATATACATTAAAAATATAACAATTATATGCATTTTTTATAAAAAATATTTGAGAATGATCTTGTAATACCTTAGTTAAATAAATAATAATAAATGTTTATATTTATCCATATTTGTGAATAAAATATTAATATTACCTTAATGGTAATGCTATGATTGATGGCTTACCCAATACGCAACAACAAGTACCTTTGAAATCATACATTACACTCTAATAATAAAATAATTTTATTTTAAATGGTAGTTAACACCTAGCCATTGTAATGATGGGAATGGACAGAACTAAATACAAAATGATTATATATGTTTGTCAAGTATTTTTACTTTTTACAATATATTTTAGAGTATTAAAAATCCAAATGAATCCAATTTTAAGCATAAATATTCAAATATTCTTTAAAAGGTTGATTAACTGCCTTTTAATTGAAAACCATTTTTAAATATACTTTTGACAATTTTATATGTTTTATTTTACAAAATAAAATTCTTTTTTAGAATCGGGATATCAAAACTTACTTTGTGTAATTTTTTTGTATTTTTCTGATAATGTTCGGTTTCTAATGACGAGTGAAAAGTGTTGTATTTTAATTCAAAACCTCTATTCAATCTAATATATGTATATATTTTGATTATCTTTTTAATTGTTTTTAAAGTGAAATTAGAATAAATTTTACCATTTAATCTGACAGTGGTCATTGGAATTAATATCACTTTGAGATTGGACATAAACGAGTGTCAATCTTTTGATAGATATTGTTTCCTAAAAACAAGCCATTTGATATGATATCGGAATTTAATTATAAAATTAATTAATGAAACTTATACGTAATGATTTTGGTAAAATAGACATCATTTTTGAAATCAGAATATCAAATATAGCTTAGGGGGAATTTTTGGTATTTTTATGAAAAACCATAATTTATGAGGAATAGTGAAACCACAAAGTGGAAGTTACAAAAAATAATTTTTCGTTTAAATGGAACTTTACTACTTCTATGATTTGAATTTAAAAAATACAATATAAATGATTTTCATTATTAATTAAAATGTGGTTCAATGGGATGAAAATAATTTTTGATGAAAAGTAACTTTTATGTTTTATTAATCGCGATTAAAGGTAATTAGTGTGATTTAGGGTAAAAATGATATTAAAATAAAATGGAAATATCTTGAAACATGACCTAACCCTATTAGATGAGTCATGGCCTACCAAGAAAACCCATGGGTAGATTTTTGGGACCCTGTGGATCCACTTGGGTAAGATAATGACATTAATGCCTTTTATTTAAAGTAAAAGTAAAAATGACACAAACATGTATTGTTTTAATAAAACAATTTTTACATGGGGTTATACAAGTCAAAGTTTTGACTATAAATAGTAATTGGAAAGATAAAAATACTTCCTACATCATAGTATATTTTTTATAATTTTTAGAAATTAAATGAAGTAAATTATTTATGACATCATGATGATGCACCGATTACCTCATTTTTTAACGATTTAAATAATATAATATGATAATGTAAAATATAAAAACTAAACATGTAAAAAACCTATTAGATGGGTGTATTTTTAACCCTTAACACCTTATCCTAGAAATATTTCAATTTGGGACCTTTAAATTCTGAAACGCATTTGAAAATAATGTAACCTTTTTTGACTTCCCAAGAGTGCCTCTCCTCTCCTCTTATAAAAGGCCCCCACCTCTACCTCTATACCCCCACCTCTCAAGCCTTTGTATCAGACAAGCATTGAAAATTTTGTCTCTCCAAATCCTTCTCCTCATCCTAGATGAATTACCTTAGGCAAGAAGCTCTTCAAGAAACCCTTTTGGTTCAAACCAAAAGGAGTTAACCGATTTTAAGGTAACGTCTTCACTTGTCTTCTTTTGTTTTATTTTGATTCTCCAACCCCCTAAATTTTTTTATTAATTATTTTTGTAACTAAAACAGTTACATAAAATATGATTTTTTCTAATAATAAGTATTCGAGATACACTTACACACAGCTACATCTAATGGTTAAAGAACATACTGTTTCTGTGGGTGGTGAATTTCTGCCACATGAAACGATGATTGTTCGATATTCTTTTAACACCATAAAATGTGGACATTAATATGTCACCATATTTATATATTATATATAATATGTTTATGTTTTCCTTATGCTTCTGTATTTTTCATTTATGGCATACCTTTATGGTTTCCATTATGGGTAAATGCGATATCATCATTTTAGGAAGTGCTGACTACCTCCCCCTCAAAGTGATTTGTTTCATTAATACCATATGTGGTATGTATAAAGGATAGATTTAATGATATTATATATTAAAAAATAATGGAATTATAATACTATTATGTATCATTATGTATTAATTTCATTAAATATGAATTAGAAATGGAAGTAGCGTTCAGGCGTACGTATGACTTACCGTCTCCATGAACTGTGCATTTCATTTCATACCACTAAATGATTTTGTAAATTTATAAATGCATGTATATAATGGATATATATTATATATATTATATCTACATAATAAATATAATTCGATATATAATGGATATTTTACCCCATGAACAAACTTGTGATTATAAAGAGTTTATTTTTGACTCATGTACCATGTATCGACAAAACGACCGTTATTAACATAAATGATTACATAATGTGCATAACATGGTAATAAGTGATATAAAAGGAATAATGAACTTAAAAAAGGTTCTCAATCAATTAGAAATTAAATCAAGTTTATTACTAAAAAGATTAATGAACGGTCGAGTCAAGTCGTACACGAGGTAAGGGATCCAACCTATCTCGTTCTTTTTAAGTACTCTCTTTTATGTCATTTCTTATAATCTCATCATTCTTATGTTTGGGGATGTTATTTTATATTCATCATACTGTAATTTATATTTTAATATCATTATAGACCCTATTTGATCTCATAAATCCTTTTTTTTACGTTTTAAGTGGCATCGTTAGGCTGTCGAGTTTTCATAAGGGATTTTTCATCTCACTTTTATTCTCTTGAGATTTATGCTACATTTGCCACCATTTCCATTGAGGGGTGTATGTACTTCCAATTATTATAATATTTGTGTAATATACTTTCATTTATGAGTATTTACATCAATGTTTTATAGTCCTTCATTCATTGGGTGTACGTTTCGAAAGATACCCAAGTCGGTAAGGGAACCTTTCACCCTCCTCTTTTTAAAAGACTTATTTTGTTATGTATTTTCATTTACATATTATTATGTTGGGATATGTTTTTCTATATTCTTATTGATGTAAATTTTATGTCCAAGTGATGAGATACCATTCACTATCTCATTGACTAGTTTTCTGAATTTTGATGTGACGCCGTTAGGCTGTCGAATTTTTACAAGGGAACTTCTTAACCCAATTTTGATTCTTTGGGGTAAACTTGTACTCATTTAATATGTCGTTATTTGAATATGTGTGAATGAAATATGATTTTTACACTTAATATCCACTTATATTTGGTGTATTCATTTTTCACACATAATTATGTAATTGACTTATCCTTAATCTAAGGATATCATATTTGTAAGGGACATCATCTCAATCTCTTTTCATTGAGGCATATTTTTTTCTAATACAAAGCATTTTTTTATATAGTGTTTAGACCCTTGTTGAATTTTACATTCTTTCAAAAGGATTCTTTTTTTTAACGAATCATTTTACTAAATGAAAAAAAGTATGTTTCTTTTAACGTACGTGGTGACAACGACCTTTCCGCCACCACGAGTATTATTTGATCTTTGGCTTCTTCAACAAGCCGAAATATTTTTTTAAAAGTAAATAAATACCATATACTCTTTTATGTATTTTGGTATTGAAAATGCTTTCGATAATGGATTTGTTAAGTAAATATATGTATGTTATATATTGTGATTGAAATATGGAAATGTTTTCTATCATTTATAATTGTTTTATGTGTTAGGATTTTGTAATGGTACTTGGAAATTTTTCAGGTGGTTACGTGATAAACCATATGATGGGTGGTGCCGTGAATACCAGGATGGGTGGTTACATTATAACCTCCAATGCATTGGGTATGGAAGTTGGCTGTATGGCTATTCCATTACGTATGTATAGGCGTCGGCCGTATGGGTATTCCATTATTTATGTGTGGAAGTCGACCATATGGTTATTCCATTTAAGTATGTTTATGTCCCAAGTTACCTTTATATGTTATGTGTTCATTATACGGGTTTTCTGGTAATATTTTGGTTATAAAAGGTTAAGTAATGGTCTTTTGGTCAGTGAAAATTTTTTAATACATAACAAATGTGAAAAGTATTACTATGGTAAAGTATTCATGGTTTACTTGTTGTTTTGAAAAACTAACAGTTTTACTTCTTTCTGTATCCTTTACCGGGCTTTTTATGCTCATCCCATGTTTTTGAAATGTTTTCCACATGACATAAAGGCGAATAGGGTCAAGGATGGGATCAAGGGAAGAAATTCTATCTAAAACATGGAACTATACATGTTTATTTTTAAGTGTTTTTTTATTTTAAGGAAACTTAGTAGAAGTGTCTACTATGTAATCTTTTGAGATGTAATAGTTATGACCTAATTCTCTAAAACTCTAAACCTGAAAATATTCTCTATGATGATTATTTATTTAATTCATGATTAAGTAATGTTTAAGGATGGGGCCTTATAGATCCTCTTTGGAAAAATATAAGAATAATTCCCCTTAGCCCACATAAAAGACAATAATGAGATATAATATAAAATGTAAATCATTTGTTAATATAAATATATTTTTTAAAAACATTTTTTAAAAACATATAGAAATGGAAGAAGAATATATGTGGTCAAGAATAGAAATAATATAGACTTTTATTTTAAAAATTACTCCTAAATGTATAAATAAAATTATATAATTAATCTTCATCAATAAATAAATATTCCTTTTAAATAACTCAACGTTAATATATATTCACCTCATAAAATTAAATGTGTCAATTTTAACAAATATGTCTCAATAGAGTAAAAATTTAGATGAAATACCATACGACTTGGTAAATTTAGATTTGATTTCCCTAATAATTAATAACCTCATATAACACAATTAATATAATTATGAAATTGAGATTCATGATAAAAAAAATTTAATGGTCATTAGATACACAACATAAATGATGATAGGGTTAAAACACAACAAATTCCCTAAAGAAGATAGTTTGAGACAAAGAATTGTTACCTTTTATCTACCATCATTC
Organism: Viscum album; assembly: GCA_963277665.1. Lineage (NCBI taxonomy): Eukaryota > Viridiplantae > Streptophyta > Magnoliopsida > Santalales > Viscaceae > Viscum > Viscum album. The sequence continues at coordinate 226,182,118 of OY728155.1, read as the reverse complement.
ATTTGGGTTCAACCCCCTATGTGATAAATATATATTTAATATAAATCTATTTTTATAAAAATAACCGCATAAATCAAACCATATATTATTTAATTGTAACATTTTATATCCAATTAATTAATAATTCATTATTAAAACAACAGTTTTTGTTGATAATCACTTTTTCATTTTTTTATGTTCTGTTTGATATTCTTGTTCCTTGTACATTTACCATCATTAAATTATCAAAATAATATTATTAATGAAATAATTATCAAATATATAAATAAATATTATACTTATATTTATATTCATCTATTAGTGATTGAGACAAGACATTAATTAAATTATTAATGGGGAGAATATGCCATGTGTATACAAAAAATCATATATTACCATTCAATAAATTGTATGAAAGAATGGTAAAAAATAATTAATCATTATAAAATCATTTTTATATTCATATATATCATATATAGTTATTATATATATCGAAATTAAAATCCATTAACAAATGAAATGAAAACAAATTCATATCTCCTTATGGATGTGGTAATCCAAAAGTATACAAGAGAGACATTATCACATTCTATTGGATTGAAATGTAATAAGGTAGATACAACAATACAATTTTTGAAGAATAATTATGTTATATATTTCATTTTTATAAATTATTTTATTATTTACAACAATAATTATAATTTGTTGATGAAAAATCAATTATACCACTACGCGGAGATGGTAAGTCATACATACACATGAGCAAAGTTTTTTCTTATTAAAGGATAGAAAAGAAATGAAAATTAATCCTACAATGATCAAAAATTCATTTTTGATGATTGATTATACTGGATATTGTTTTATTATATATAAAACATGTTAATTGGTTATAGAGGATGAAATAAATTTTGGATGATTTGTAAAAATTATCATCATATCTTAGAGAAACATCATTTGGATCTCTACATAAGGACCATAATGTTGGTTTTTTAGAATACCCAGTAGTCCATATATTTGATGATTATTTATATAATACATGATGTAATGGGATATTCATTTTAAGTGGGAAATTGTGTACTATAGAATTGGTAGAAGGGGTTTCTTTTATAAGTTTGTGGAGGGGAAATCTTGTAATTTTATAAAATATGAAAATAATATAAATTAATTATTTCTGTTAAGAAGGATTAAAAAGTTCATATATTAAAGATAAAATGTAGATTATACCAAATTCTCAAATAAAATAAAATGTTGGAATGTTTTATTTCCTTTTGAACCCTTACCTTTTAGTTTTATCCAATTGTTAACCATGTTGACAATTACCACATTGTTAATGTTTTCCACCACTGAAGGATTATAATGTTACCATAAAAAGAGAAACGACCCATAAACAGACAGTGATTATTTTCATAGACCGCATCCCATACATTGGTTCCAATAAAATATTTTTAGGAATTTGAAATCATTTAATATAATATTAATAATTATTAAATATTAATAATACTATTTTAGAGATTAATTGGTAATATGTAATTAAATAGATCATAAATAATTGTAAACTTGAATATAATAATTTATCACATAACACTAGTGTTATATAAATCTAGAAAAATATATGGGAACATTAATTAATTAAAATTATATTACTAATAATATTTTAAAATTTTATGTTATATTATTCTATTTGCTGAATAAATATTTTGTCGGTGTTGCGTTAGAATTTAAGGAAACTACATAATCACTACAAAGATAGATAAGGTTAAATCCCATAAAATATTAAAATTTAATAAAAAAAACATACATGAAAGAAGAAGATAATAAAGGCGATTCAATATTTAAAATGAACAAATAACAATATAAGCATCCCCAATATCATGATCATTGTTATGACCATGATCATCAATACCCTAAGTAGACTACCATTATGACTGTGAATTAATTTGATTTAGAAGTGTAATTTTTTTATTTAAAATTACAATTTATAATTGAACGTATCCACTATATAACATTATTTTAATTATTATTTTTAATAAATCCAATAGAATAATAGTTATTTACTTTTCTTAAAATTACATTATATAATGGTAAATTCATCTCTAGATGGCACCCGAAGTTCATATATTATAATAGAAAATTATTGAGGATTAACTAAATTCATAAAAGTAATTTAAAGGAGGATTTGGTGAATTTTGTAGATCTTATCATATTATTGTTAACCATAATTACATGATATACCCTTACCGTGGTGACAATTATTTACTATTGATAAAAATAAGAATGAAAAAGATAAAAGGATAATATTTACCTTATTTAGACACCAGTAATCCCTTTATAGAATCAGTTTTCCAAAAGTCAATTTCAATAAGTGATATAATATAATTTTATGTAAAAATTTACAACCCAATGAATAATTTTTTTGAAGAAAATTACATTTTATGTATAAAAAATAATTATTTAAACAATTAAATCGTAACTAGTGAAAATGAAAAAATTGTGTATACATAATATAATAGAAAAAATAAATTCATTTAAATTTTTATAATATAACATTTATATTTTTATATGTATGAAAAAATATTAAAGCTTTCAATTGAAATCGTTATTTTTCGATATCTACTAAAAACGAATCTATTTTGAAAAATTAAAATGAATTACTATTATCTAATTTCGATATGATGATAAATAAATATAATTATTTTTATAATAAAAATATAAGCATTTATAAATATTTAATCATAAAATTTAGATAAAAAATTAATAAAAATGTTTAACAAAACATTTTTATGAAAAATAAAACGATTTTTTTGAAAATTAAGTACATATTTCATAGAAATTAATATAAAAATTTTATATTGTGGGTCCATTATATATATATAATACTTTTATTAACACTATTTATACATTCCAATTCAACTCTTATGTTAGAATACTCATATTAAAATTACAATATTTTTTGTTTCATTTAGGCTCAATATTTCATGTCATATAAGCTATCGAACATAATGTTCATTTAAAATCAGAGGTAATTAAAAAAAATTCATAGTAATAATAAGGATATACATTATATATATTTTTATATATATCAATATAATTAACCTTTGTAACCACTATTGAATGGTCATAATGGAAAATTAATCATGTTGTTTCCTAGAGGTGGAAGTACATACATATACATGAATGAAATATTAATTTTCTAATGAAAGGGGAAAATGTGAATGATGATTATTACCAAAAAATTAAATAATTATGTATTATTATAATACTTATTTGATTATATATAATATATTAAATTATAATTATATCTAAATGATAGCAAAGAAAATATTTTAGGGATTGATGAGTACTCTCATTGAGAAACATAGCATTCCCATGGAGTAATTGATATTAATATATATATTAGGCCAATTTTGTGTAACTATAGAAAAATGTTATTGGGAGAGGATAGAAGGATAATTTAATAAGGTAGTTTGTTTAGGAAATCTTTTACATTATATTTTCTTATAAGGGTAAGTGGAGTGACAATTTTATATTTGATGGGAATGATATGTTTTTATATATAACATAATAACATAAATTAATTCATTTTCCCCATATAATATTTTCTCCAAAATGATTAAAAATTTGTATGCTATAATTAATTTTATATCAAATGTAATAATAGCTCATTTGGATATAGGTTTTACATGATTTTGTTCTTTAAAACACAGTTAAATCCTTTTTTTCTTTAATTTACCACAACAATGAAAAATATACTTTTAACCTTAGTAAATATATTATGTTACAAAAATATAAAATTAAAATTATTATAAAAATTATATATAGTTATTAAAAATATAAAACAAATTTATCTAATTAATTTTCAAATATCAATATATATATCAATTTTATACAAATATTTTTATAATATAGAAAAAAAGTATTAGAAAAAATATTACATAATTTCTAAAAAGGGAAATATAGGATTTAAATTAAATTTAATATATATTATTTTCAAATATTTCATAAAAAAATATATTTTTATAAAATAAAACATTTTTAAATTATTTTTTCTTTGGGTTATAAAAAATGGTGTCATAAAACACTATTTATATATGAGAAAAGTTGTTTTCACTATTAAAAAAATCCATTTTTCTTGAAAATGACTGATATTTCATCATACACCAGTAATATTTTATTATTAAAAAAAATTAAACAAATTTTTTCAAATTCAAGTTCTAAAATTTAAAAATATAAATTTCATATTGATATATAGAATTTATTGAGAAGAATTTATTTATTGGAATAATTACTTTTTAAAATGTAAACAAATATTGTTATTATTTTGTATCAGTTATGTACTAAATTAGAAGTATTTTTTAATCAAATAAAAAATAAATTATTTTTTATAAAATATTTAGCGAATAACAATTGAATTTTAAAAATATTAAATATTAATTAATTAATTGACATAATTTGTTATTTATCTATATTATTTGTACTTTAAATATGAAATAGTATTTAGTATAATATATATTTATATTTCTATATTGATTTAATAATGTGGTTACCACCAATTATAACATCTTATTATAATGATTATTTTTATCTATGTTTTTATCTCATTATGGTTTGTTTCAGTTCGATATTGACTATGTTTCACACTATACAACAAAATATTAATTAAAGGCAATATATTATAAAATTAGGGGCAATTTACATTATGTATTAGTGGAGTACTCATATTTTGATGAAATAAAAAACTCTAATAACCTTTGATGTCATTAAATTCACCCATATATATAATTTACTATAATATTTCCAATCAAGATAATCCCTAATAAATAATCCAAATCTTCCCTCAATTATCAAGCATTATAAATTAGTTTATATCATTACCCATGTGCTATAAAGCTCATATATATCGCATTCCCTAATGGGATCATTATAAAATTATGGAAATAAGTTAGACATATTATTATTTATCAACCTTGTGAACCATTATATAACAACATGGTCATCAATTTTTATTGTGTGAACATTATGTATTGTGGAGATTCCTTTATATATCCATAGTAAATTGATGTATTATTTAAATACTAGTTGAATTATATATACCAGTTATATCATTAAATATACCATTATATTTTTTATTTCTCAAAGGTAAAACATTTTATACATGATGAGAATTCTTAATGATAAATACATATCATCCTAAAAATCATTTGTATCATAGTGGGTTCTAAAAATTTTCAAATTCTTTTTTATAATAGATTGGATTTTCAATTATGTTTGTGAACCATTAAAAATGAGAACCCTTGTGAATCATAATGTATCACTTCATATATCTAGCATTAACATTTACAAATCTCAATTCAATAGAATATAATTATGCATACCATAATTTTTACTTTGTTATTGTCCATACCTATATATCTAACCCCTCTAAAATTAATCTCTTATACGCATCTCCAAACAAGAAAAAATTATTCAAAACTATACTAGAACATTAAATTCATAGAAGGGCCCCCAAAACCTAATTTAAGACTCACTAGAAAAACATATACACCTCTAAATCCTTAGAAACATTAAAAAACACATATGGGATATATTCCAACACAAATAATCTTGATATGATACCTGATTATTAGGATAACTCCTTCTCTTGGATGTGAAACTATAATTCTCCACGAATTTTCCATTTAATAATTATATGAATCACAAAACACTACCAAATATTATGATACACATCCATGAGAGGGATATTTATAAATTCAATATAAACTATAATGGAAATTGATAACGTATTCATGACTCAAATTCAATTACATTACTGAACTCTCAAACCCAAGATATCATAAATAATAACTCAATGTGATTGGTCTAAGCCAATATATCACTCACAATGCATTTTATCTGAGAATAGACCAATATTTCTCATCAAAATCCACAGTCTCTCATATAATAATATATCTATAATTTAAATACACACCACGTAATATATTTTTTAATACATTTAATATGGTATTATAATATATGGACAATGATACTGCACCATTTCACTCCTTTAAGAACACATGAGATCACAACACCCAACCCTCAACCTACACATTCCAACTATTATATAGAAAACACTACAAAACTACACCAGTATTGTCAACCAAAATCAAATCCTGTATAATTTGTTTTTTATATAAATAAAATACCATATTTCATTAATAAAATACAATAATACTAGAACCATCTATGTATTCTTTCCACTGATTGATAATTCATAGAATTTACTAAAACCCACTGAAAATTATGGCCTCACACATAGATCATATATTGTTTTCCCTTTTATTTAGAAACTTTTTATCACCCAAGATTTACGTAGAAAACATCTTTAAAATTCTAACCCATATAATCCATTCCAATATTTCCAAAATAGGTCCACATTTTAGTATCTGTTGTACAGTCAAATAGTATTCTATCCCCCTATGTAATCATTTCCCAACACTATCAATGATACTACATCATACAACATGACCCCTGAGATATAAATCATATTTGATGTCATTTCTTACTAGAATGTGTCTCTATAATCCCATCGTTCTAAGCACCAAATTATTCCCACAAGTAACCAACCATTATTGAATGGCCTAATATATTTTCATTATGTATGTCCCTAAAGTCAAATCAATAAAAATGATCCACATTCCCCCTATTATATCCATATTACCCAATAGTTGTCATAAAAAAATTTAATGGAACCAACATGTAATGAGTCATTGAATCCATCATAACACATTAGAACCTATCATTCTCATATAGGCAGTACAATTTTCAATGGACCTATCATGTAAAGAGAATAAAAACCTATTTATATTAAAGTAGTTCATAATAATAAAAATCTTCATGAATTTGTATCCACCAACATGAAATTACTCAAATGGCCAAATTAACTGCAAAAATAAATCTATCAATCATAGATATTCCCTTAAACTCTTCCCCCTGGCTTTTCTCATATATTAACCCAGTTTTATCACACTTTCTACAACAACAAAATTGCAAACCAATTTATTTTTTTTGGTCAGATTAATTTATCAAGAATATATGTAAAAATAAATCTACCTCTCTCATGATATGTTAGAAGATTATAAATTATAAAAACCTCACAATGCTTCTATTTAACCATTTTTACAAGAACAATACAAAACTAAACATGATTACACCCTCACTATACTCTAAAAAACCATTAAATAATTTATTTCATGAGTCATATCCAATAAGTACTACTCAATAAAACTAATTCAGTTGATAACCACGAATTTCTCACATATTTATCTCATAATTTATTTTATTTACTTATCAATTATTTATATTAATAAGGCTCCCATGCATATATGATATGTCCCACACACACATATAAACAACCCTTATTTCCATATACAATGAAATATATAATAATGGTATCACCCATATCTAATCCTACTATCCAATGACAAAAACATATCCGAAATTATAATATAAAACATCAAGCTATTTAATTATATATGTATAAAAAACAATATTAAAAATTATTACTGAATGTAAATATGTTATCCCAAATAGTAAGTATTTGTACACAAATATCCTAATGCATAATGGAAAACATACATTCTCATATTTCTGTTACAATAAATAAAACTAAATATCAAAAATTTAAATCTATAGTGGAAAAATATATATATCATTAATCTCAACCTCATGAAAAATTCATATTATATGGTTGGAATACTTATCAGTCACAAATTTATCCCGCAAACACCATAAGCTACAAGGTCAAATGGAAAGGTATTTCAGTAAAATTTCTTTATAAGGAAGTATGTCATGGAAAACTGTACAATTTTTCTTTTGTTTATAATATTTCCACTTATAAATTATTTTTTAAGCACATATTAATTTATTTTTCACACTTTAAATATCATTAAAAAAATTCTTCTAGGATGAGATTCAAAATGGCACACAACTAAAAAAATGTTATGTGATCTATATGAATAATATTATTCATGAATGGATTCCTATTTACAATCCAAGACACATGAAGAATGTAAGATGGAAATAAATAAAATCATTAAACAAGGAAATAATGAATTTTAATAAAGTATAAAAAAGAATTATTATTAATGTTGAATACGTAGTAACATATACGTGAGATATTTCCAAGGTCAATTGGGAACAATACATTTAGTTTTTATAATGTTCCAAGTACTCCATTATTAGTTATATAATATCAAAAATTATATGAAGAAAAAACAATTAGGTACCATTATATATGATCTTATCTTATCTCACTCAATAATAAGTAGAAAGCATCATCATGTGACCTCTCTGTATATATAAATAATATAACGTTTCTTAAAACGTAATAATATATTTCTTCCATAATACAGTGAGATGTTGGCATAAAAATATAGTATAATAAAATAACTATCTCAATATAAATCCATTCATATTAATATATGGTAAAATAAGTTAAATATTATAGATACACATTCTCAAAATATGAAACAACTCACGTGAAATAAAAGAATAAATTAACAGAAATATCAAAATCTATGTAAATAAGCCACATGATCTCCCATTGTATGATCAAATATCACCCAATAAATAATATACATAAGAATAAATAAAAAGATATTATACTATATTACCCAATCAATATCAATAGTTGACTCTTCCTATGTATTCCTTCCCAATATTCAGAACTAGGAATATTCCATAGTTATACTTGTAATCAATAGGTTTTCCTGGGAATCATACGTTCATGGGTCTCATGAGGAGGGTATAAGTTAATCATTAGAGTCAAAAAAAATTATTTCTCTTAAAAATTTAATATATATTGTGAATGTACAATGATTCATGCTTAGAATAATAAATAATCAATTGTATAACAACATATGTCTGGACCATGTGTTTTTTCTATGTAACATGAGTGTGACCATGCATTCCATGACCAATGTCTACATGTTTTTGAAAAACTAACACATTATAAACAAGGTGAAGGGGTAGAGAACCCAACCCTTATATCCTTCTTGTATCATATTCCCCATTAATAATATCACCCATCCCACTTTAAAATATTGTATACTGATTTTTAGGGGTATTTTAGTCCTCCCAATTTTTCCATCATATATGATGATAAACATGGGGAATAATATCCACCATATATATCAATCATATATAACAATCTTTAGGGGTAATAGAACCCACCCCTTATAAATAAAATATACTAGGATAATATTGGTAAATAGTGTATACCACATAATCTGGAAATCTCATAAATTGGTGGAATAATTCACAAACAAAAATACTATAGTGTAAAATAGGTACCCACATTGATCATACAATATTTCCAAATAATAGGGAGCATAATAGACCTGATAGTATAACCATAATCGAGAATAAATGTTTTCCAATATTATATAAAAAATTATAATCACTAGAAAATTATGATACACCTAGATATCACCTAATTTCATAATAAATTATGTTATAGATATTATTGAAGACAATATACCTTTCTATGTTTTTACTCTCATGAACACAACTTATTGAAATAATAATTTTCTTACTAGACTCTAACCAATTTATCAAATTTTTTCATAACCTCTTCCAGGATAACACAAACAATTAGAACCCTTTATGATTCTTTAATTAATATCATGTCTTGAAATACATTGTTTAATGATTGTTTTCTATTTTCTAGACATTATAAGAAGCCTATTAATAAGCTAAATTTTTAGATAGACATATATTTATGGAGAAGGAACACACACATGAACCATTAATCCATTAGAAATGAGGTTAATAGTTTACCCTATGTTCCATTTGACATCATTTAAACCCAACCATTATAAATGTATCAAACTACCCTAACTAATTGAAACAAAGAATTCCACCTATAACTCTATTATGATTAAATATTGGAATTTATACCCATATGGATTCAATATATATCAGATGGTATATTCATGATCAAGACCATGACCATCGATAGTCTTTGAATCAAGCTTAGTGTTCAAGGGTCAATCGTATACCAAGAAGCTTATTTGATTGTATTGGAGTTTATATTGAATAATTCATATTTAATTACAATTTGACAAAATAAAATTAATGAGACCACAAATCACATCCCACATGACATAATTCATAATCTATTTAAAGATATATGGAGACCTCCATTCTTAATTAGAGTTATTTATATTAAGAAATGAATTCTGACCCACAATTTAACTCATCCAAACCCAACTATTAATCCCCAATCATCATGGGATCATAAATCACTAAATGTTTTTCCAAAAAAAAAATTAGAAAACAACTATATTTTTTACAGATTAATCCAAATTTAATTTTTCAATTTAAAATTTCATAACAATCAATTGATTACACACTGATGGTCTCCCATGAGCTAATCCACGAGAAATGGGGTGTGGAACACCCCTCTTATCTACCTCAAACTCTATTAAAAACCCCTATGTTTTTAAAACAAAATATTTAATAATCCAATTGAAATCTATCACTCATACAAATTTATGATATAAATTATTAAAATGACATGAAACAAGTTCATTCATTAAAATATAACCATATCTATATATTCTATGTTTACTTATCTGTGCCTCGGGAATTGGCCCCCGTGGTATTGTGAAATTGAATTAAATACCTAACATAAATCATAATGGAAATAATTTAGTAATAACGATATTAAGTATTATATACAAAGAATAGAGAAGAAAATGTAACTAAAATGATGATCAAAAATCTTAAAATCACCACATATCAATGAGGGACAAACAACGATGACGATGAGAATCTAATATCAAGTAAACCCTGTTTGAGAATCCTATAAATTTAAATATCTATAATTTTATTTAATATTAATTCTGTAAAAAATGGGCTACACTTGGAATCAAAATATATTAGAAATGTTCATATCACCACATGACAACAATCCCCACAACTTCTAAATAATATCATTCCAATTTTATGAATGTGTAAATATATGATTTATTATAATGTTATGCTGACTTATAAATTCTTATTTTTCAATGTTAGATTTTGAAATTTAGTTTTTTTATAATCATAGTACCCATTACATAATAGAAAAAAAACTAACAGTTATCAAGGACAATAATTTTTTCAACACATAGAATACCTCATGTATTATTTAAATAATTCCTTACTTGTCTACAATAACATATCAGTTGACTAATATTATTAACGCACTAGATATTCAGAATATTTTACAAAAAAAATCGACCACCTCAAAAAATATATTTTACAATTTTTAGATATCTTTTATGTATCAATGATAAAAACCCGTAAATATTTTTTTTATTCAATATGGGGATTTTATGAATCACAGTGTTTCAAATACATAAGTATGGGTGAATTAGGTACATTTTATAATAAAATTTCTATCCGTATTCATTTTTTTATCTTTATATGTACCAAATATATTTTCCTTGTTATAAGGAATGCCTTACAAACTCATTTCAAAATGAGAGAGACTCACGTATATATATATATATATATATATATATATATATATATATTAGACATTATTGTGTATTTTAGTGCCTTTAAACAAATAAAAAACTATTTCATTCTACAGTTATGGATTTACCATTATATTAGTATACATGTACACAATATTACCATTACACGTGGTAGATTTGAATTTTTCATTTCGATAAAAAATCCTTACATATCACCATTACAAATATTAGACCTATATATATATATATAATTTTCCACTATTATATTCAAGATGAGTAACATTCCTTCCTCTACAATTTAACCCCTCAATCAACCTATAGAAAAATCTAAACATCTTACAAACACTTACTATAATAAGAATTTGTGGAAAATTCACCCAACAATTATTTTAACATTCACATGACTAGTTGGGAAACCATTTTCAGATCCAAGACATCATTAAAACCTCTTATTTATGATCAAAAACATAAAATATAATGGTAATATTATTATAAATTTTTTTAATACTCAGGGGAAAAAATTAATAAAATTAAATTTTTGACAACCCATAATGATAATGGGAATTAAATTTACCACTATTCAAGGAAATTTATTAATTATTATTTATATTATGATCATATGTCGATAATTTTGAAATATTATTATTGTAGTCTTTTATTCATAATTGAATAAAATAAATTAGATATCAATATATTATTATAATGATTTGTGAGTTTGAAGAAAATGTTAATGAGATTAAATGTATTTTAAAGTATTTTTTGTGATGTTTTTCCTTTGTAGATTATTTTTTATTTGGTGTTTTAATGTAACACTCGAGGTTTTTAAAATTAAATTAAAAATAATGAATCATTTTATTAAATAGATATATTTAAACATGCTGTTAAACATAATGATTATGCATATATGATTTGAATTTTGAAAAATAGACCTCTACTGTTGTGATCAAAAATTTATTTGGAGTATGATAGAACCAACTTTTTGTAAATAGTAACATTCCCTTCGGAATAGTAATATGACCCTTATGAATGTAAAATCATATTATTATTTTATCTTCTTATGGTTATAAGATGATGACATTATGATTAATTTTATAAGGAGATGTAAAATGAGTTATTGTTTTAAAATAGTTACTTTTCAAATAAATTAATATTTTTTTCAACAATTAAAATAATCATATTTATAAAATTATTTTAAAAAAACTAATGATCATTTAATTATTTCTTTACATCGAAAAATGTAATGGGAAATTTTTTGGGATATTTATAAAATAAATGATTTTTTTTTATAGTGAAATACAATAAATATACAAATATAATAAATATTTATTTATTATCATAATGCATGAGTCAGGGATGATGTAAATTGAAATTTTTCTGAACTATCATGCACTTACTAAATTTTTACGTCCCATTAATCATTACTATCTATAGTTTAGATAGACAATATTGATGTACTGATTAAAATAATTTAATACCCTTCCTCTCCTCCACTATTAATACCACCCTCAGTCCCCTCTTCCTCAAACCCCACTCAAGACTTGATCCGATTACACATTCCACCAATTACCCTTCCTAAGATCCTACCCCACATACAATACCTATTGGTCTCACCATAAGTCCAAAACAAAAGGCCTTAATGTGGTTCTCAAGGAGAATATATCATAAGGTAAATATTATCTTCCATTTCCTTGTGTTCTCTTTTCAATTTTTTACTTTTCTTATACTCACTTATCCTACCCTTATCCAAGATGAATGAAAACTGTAGTATTATATATATTTCTTATTTTTGTCAAGTTTATGAAAAAAATTATCATATTAATTATTCTGCTCTTCCTATTATTCTAAAAATAAAAACACCATCCACGATATGCCGATTCAACAAAATCATACATAATGTGTTTTAAATATATTTCACATCCTTAAAACATGTTATTAAACCATTTTAATGGTTTAAAAATATATTATATTTTGTTATATATCATATTTCATATTCTATAGTTAACATATATACATAATATTATTATATATAACGGAACATCTTCGTGATTATCAAAGAACCACCATAATGATCTAAATAGATATTACTAAAGATTTATCCACTGATTAATTAACATACCATATAACCAAAATGATTTATATAATAATTTAATATTCTAAAAACATATTAATTACGTTTCATTCTTCTTCTATAATTTCATTTCTGTATGACTAGAAAATCAAATACAAGTCAACCATGGAAATCATGTAAAGAACATGCCCGAAACAATAGTAGGAACAAAATATTATTACTTAATGGGTGAAATAATGTGATGCAATGATCATATAAGGTGTTATACACCTAAAAATGTTTCATTAAGATATTAATATCACCTTTTTCAAAATTATACAGGAGGTTAAAACATGCTTGGAGTAAGTTGAACCTGAGGTAAGATAATTCGTATCACATTTTCCACTATTTGGGTTGAACATCTACATCATTAATTAGATGGTATTAAAATTATTTTTGTGATGAATTTTATTTATATTATGTCTAATTATGTGTACATACCGTTTATATTCATATTAAATCAAATACATTATGTCTCACTTCAATTATATGATATTTGTAAGGGGATTTTATTTTATAATCCTCTTTTAATATTCTGTTTTACAAAACTCAAAAGAAATAATCTAATGCAACTATTAATTTTTATGATAGTGTTCTACGTACTAATAATTATTTATGATGAAGGTTGGAACCTATATCTCCCTCCAAATAACTTTTTATTTTTATGTCTGTGGTTAGTCATATGGTTACTCTATGTGTAACTAAATTGGTTACAAAAATTGGTAGTTGTGAGGGTTACTTTGTAAGGTGTCTATGAGTGTTACAAATCATTAGACAGTTGACAGGGTTACAATATTGTGTAATTAATCCCCAAAAATACATTTGTGGTTTTATTTATGTTATTTATGTTTTAGGTATATCTATTTAAAATATCAAGATTCACAAATTAACAATATAGGAATGACAATTATATCTTTTTGAAAATGATATAATATGTTTATAAGTATTTAGGGACTAATGTCTTATTTACTTGTTTATATATCCCTTAATAATATTTTCTATTCTCATCCCATGTTTTTAAATTATTTTAAAACATTTTAAGGATGTGCAAGACAAATAAGGAATCCATGTAATATTATATGAATATTTTTTTAAAGGAATCATGTTTTAATAGACATGTTTTATATTTTTTATGAAATGGATAATATTTTTCGGTTTCATAACTGTATAAATGTGGAATGTAATGTATGTCTTATATCTCAAATATCTCAAACTATAGACTAGAAAATATGCTCAATGTGAGAGTAAGTTAGTTACTAAATTTAAAGATTATGTAATTTAGTAAGGTCATGTTCTTATAGTTTATATTATTGGATTGTTTTGATAACATCAGGGGTTCGAATGATAATAAAATAATACGATCAATTATTTTTACTCTATTTTTTATTTTAATAGTTATATCATTTGAATATTTCCATGTTTGTTAGATTTAGATATGTTTCTTCGGAATGGTTTTCTATAGATGATATAGGGTAGCTGAAGTGGAAAGGTTCCAACATAATGATATCCTTTGAAAACAATAGCCTATAATGGTAGGGATTGAAACCAACTATTTTTTGATAGTAATGGATCATATGACAAAATAAATAGTTGGAAGTGGCATAGATATAAGAGAAAAACCAAATCTACTACAAAAGAATATAACGATAATAGAACATTTATGTAGGTAACACCCTCCTACTTTTAAGGGATCATCTGACCAATTAGTATTCGAAGGATAGATAATATATTTTAACAAGATAGTCGATGTTATGGGTTTTTTCAGATAATCAAATGTTAAGGCTTTCCATTTATCGTTTTGAAAGTGAATATAATCAGTTTTGGTCAAATCTCAATAATAGAAGAGATAGAGAGTAGATTGGATCCTTAGATTGGGATGAATTTAAAAGTCTTTTCCTTCAAAAATAGTTTCATAATGCAGTTCCACATAGGATTAAGATGAAATTCCTTGAATTGATGTAAAAAGGATGATTTAGAGGCTGTGAATGAGTAAACCTTTACATGAATGGTTAGGTATTCTCTAACTCTTATTATAGATCTTGATAGAAAAATCATCAATTTTTATCATTATTGAATCTAAGTTATTAGACATAATTGGCTTCGAATGAGTTCACATTTTATAAGAAAGATGTCTCATGTGATGATAGGGTATAAATTGAGCTTTTTTTATCACGATATCTTTGAAAATAGGGAGAATATGAGGTCATTATTTCAAGTGATGGGTATGAATCAGTCAATTAAATATGATGGAAAGAAAGTCCAACTTCCAGTTAGTCAAAAGTGTGTAAAAAATCATGGTGGGGAATGCCTTAAAAAAAATGGGAAGTTATATTGATGTGATATTATTGTACATATGTCTTGATATTGTAATTAAAATTATTATTAGACTAATCAAGATAAGAGAACTATAAAGTGTTTTAAATTTCATGTGATATGTCATTTTTAAAATGCCAACCCAAAGAAAGATCTGAGTGTTGGAAATAAGTAATACAATAACCAAAAAAGTTTCATGAGATCCTTTGTGACTATGTCAGCAGATATCAGACAATCAAATTATGTTGAATCAGACACATTATTTGTTTACCACGATTTTTCTAAATTTCTCTTTTATTTGGGGTATGCACATTCCATTAGTTTTGATAAATTGTCTTGTAAATTGGAAATAACACCTCAAGAAAAGAAATTATAATTTAATTTTAAAACACTGTGGGGTAATATAATAGAAAAGATGAACTATACTAATATTATTATTGTTTTCTGTGGAAAAAAATTACCTGAAAACATTTTTTTGTTCCCTTAGTAGAGTTTGATGTCATTTCGGGTATGGATTGGCTTTATATTTATCATGCTAATATAGATTTTATAGTAAAATATGTTTTTATTCAGAATAAGATTCATTTTTAGAAAAGAATGAACCCATACAATATTTAGAATATTAGGATTCTGAGAAACCGTTGAAAGATAGAAATGAATGTTCTCTTGGTCATATTGTTTAAAGTAAGTGAACTATTTAGATTAATGAAGTGTTATTGGTAAATTAATATCTTGATGTTTTTAATGATGAGTTTTCGACCGTTATACCTGATCGGGACATTGAATTCATAATTGACTTTGTTCCTTTTTCTAAGCCAATTAAAAACCCTTTATCAGATGGCTCAAATGGAAATTTTTAAATAGAAAATTCAGTTGTAGGATTTTTTTGATAAAGACTTCATTTGTCCTAACACATGAACATGAGGTTCTCCTATTTTGTTCATAAAAAAGAATGATGGATCCATGAGACTTTCCATTGATTATATAGCCTTGAATAACATCATTAATAAAAACATGCATCCTCTTCCTCATATCGATGACTTTTTTATCAGCTTCATAGAGAAAAAAAAATTTCGATGGTTGACCAGATGATGAGGTACATTCTGCTGAAAGTAAAGGAAGCACACATATCGAAGACTATGTTCTATAATTGATATGGGAATTATGAATATTTTGTTATGGTATTTTGGTTATCTAATCCACTTACTATATTTATGGATTTTATTAATAGAACATTTCATGATTTCTGGTTATGTTTTATAAGTGTTTATTGATGCATTCAGGTAGTTAAGAAAATTAAATATAAGAATAAAAAATATATAATGGTAGTTATAAAAACCATAATGAAAAATAAAATGTATGTAAAATTTAGTATGATTGTTTTTTTGGTTTCAATATATTTCTTTTCTTTGGAATATTATAAATAAGGATTGAATAACAATAGATCCTTCCAAAAAAGTGGTTGAAAAATGGTAAAGAAATTCAAATGCTAAAAATCATTCATAGTTTTCTTGGAATGGAAGATTATTACCAACGGATTGTAAAACATATTTCATGTATATATGGCCCACTAACATAGTTAAAATGAAATTGAGTTAAAATTATTTTTATAGAATAATGTGATCACTGGTTTTTGGAACTGATGAAGATATTGTTGAATGCACAAATTTTCTCTTTTTCATTCAGAAATGGTGAATTTTCATCTACAGTGTTCCTTCATCAAAGTGAAATTGTTGTATTTTAATTTAAAATTATAAGGTAATTGATTATTCATTATGAAAACTAAAATTCCATGTGTTAAATTATACCACACATGATGTTGAATTTTAAACTTTGGGTTTTTTCATTGAAAAATTGGAGGGTTAAATTATACATATCCAAATGAAAAATATATACTAACTATAAAAGTATAAAGTATATATTCACATAGAATGAATTAAAAATAGGAAAAAAATATGGATTGAATTTATAAAGGATTATTATTATTTGATCAATTACAATCATTTAAAAAAAGTGGTAGATTATATGAGTCTAAAACATCATGAATCATTAAATATGTTGTGACTAGAACCAAACCCTTTGATTAATGATTTGATGAATTTTGGATTGGATGTTATTGGTGTAAAATCATACTCTGGTTTGTTTTAGGTTTTAATGTCATTTTATTTTTCAAACAGATTTAAGTAAGTGCATAAGGTAGATAGGGAGATATAGAAAAATTTTGAAACAGTCAAAGTGGGTAATTTTCCAGAAATTATCATCGATAATGACTATGAATTGAGATTTGGAAATATTTTGTCTGTGAATTGTGATTCTTAACTGAAGAAATATTATGTGTTGAAATGATAATAGTTCTCTATTCTTATTTCACCCCGTAAGCACAAAGATGTACAATGACCTCCAGTTGTACTACTAGTGGGCTGGAATGAAAATAGATACTACAGATTTTACAATGAAAATTTTAACCTGTCAACAGTTTAATGAATTGTGGAAGTTACCCATGGGGATGCTTCTACCCTTACCTGTGGTATAGTATAAATGGGAAAATGTATCCATGTACTTCGTGGATGAACAAACAATGACTTCTATAGTCAACAATGTAATATTTTTTATTATTGACAACTGACTAAATATGTACATTTCCTTCCTATTCGAGATATGATGTATTTCAATAATATTTTTCGATTGTACCTCAAAGAGATTGTCATGTTATATTGAGTGACACTTTCCATTGTTTCAAACCAGGATCCCAGTTTCAATTATAATTCTAGGGAAGTGCCTTCAAATGTTTTTGGTAATTGAATTAAATTTTAATATAGTTTTTCAACCTCAACTAGATCCCCAGCCAAAACAAATGATTCAAAAATTTGAGGATATCCTTCGAGCTTATTCAAGGGACTTCCAGGGATTTTGGGATCAATATCATTCTTTAGTTGAGTTTTCTTATAATAACAGTTTTCATTATGGAATATAGAAGACACGTTTTTAGGCATTGTATGGTAAGCGATGTCAAAATCTATATTTTTGGTTTGAAGTAGGGGAAATAGGATGATGGGATAAGAATTAGTAGAGAAAGTGGATGAGATAGTTAAGATGATCCTGAAACACATAATGATAGCTCAAAGTAGACTAGAAGGGTATCTAGAAATTATGGTGGAGTACTTTTATTATGTTATATGTTATCATGTTTTTTCATAGAATCTCACTATGAAAAAGTGCCATACATTTTGGTAAGTAAATAATGATTTGAACATGGTTCATTATACCATATAAAATCTAATAGAATGTTGGACCAGTTTCATACCGATTATCTTTGACTTGATGTTTATCTTAGGTACACAATTTTTTTCCTGTTTTGATGTGGAAAAAGTATGTTCTAGATTCATCTCATGTTTTGAGCCTAGAGAAAATTCAGCTGGAAGAGAACATTTCTAATGTGGAAAATCCTATACTGATTCATGATCGAAGTGAACATGTATTTCAGAATAAGTTAATCCACCAGGTAATGGTTTTTTTGGAGAAATAACATAGTGGAAGAAGCCACATGGGAATTTGAAAATGCTATGAGGGAAATGTACCCTCACTTTTATAATAAGTAAATAAAATTGTGATGATGCATTTTCTAGAAGGTTGGGAGATAGTTTTAAAATAACCATTTAACATAATTTTGCCGCTTCTATGATTTGAATTATCAAAACAAACCTTCAGAGTTATTATTAGTATGTTATTTGGAGTCTGTTAGAATCAACGTGTTTTTTTGGTGAATAGTAAAAGACCCTTATGAATAGAAATGTGAATATTAGTATTTCACTTATGAATATGAAAGAATATTATTATTTTATTATCTTATGGATATAAGATTATTTGATATTGATTAATTTTTGATGCTGATAAAAAATCAGTTATACTTTTAAAATATTTATTCATTACATTATTTATAATTTTATTTAAAAATATATATTACTCATATTTAGAAAAAAATTCCAAAAAATGGAGTAATTATTTGAATTCTCCACCTTGAAATATTTGTTGGGTGAATTTTTGAGATTTTTCTGAAATACATTATTTTTTCAGTAGTGAAATGTGGTAATTTAAAAAATAAGATAAATAAATGAATCCATACATCTTACATGAGTCATGGATGATGTAAATGGAAACTGGATTAAACGTGAATAGACATAATACTATTTTGTGCCACATTAATCTATACTATTCAGAGTCATTCGCAAAAATATTAAACAAATGATTGAAATAATGTAAAACCCATCTTCCCATCCACTATAAATACAACCCTCCCCCCATCTTCCTCACACACCACACAAGCCTTGATCCTTGTATATGTTCTACCAAATACTCTCCCCATGTCGCTCCACAACATCCAAGACCTTTTTCTCTCACCAAAAGGCCAAAACCAATGGCCTTAAGGAAGATCTCAAGGAGAAGTGATCAAGAGGTTAAGATCCTCCTTCATTTGCTTATATTTTTTTCAATTGTTTTTTTTATAATATCATCTCATACCCATATCTAAGAGGAATTAAAGATCTATTATTATATATATTATTTGTTTTTATCATTTTTATGTAAAATTTTATCATCATTCTCCCTCCAATATTTGTCTATTTCTAAAAATAAAAACACCATCCATAATGTGTCGATTTACAAAGATAATGGATGTTGTCTTTTCAATTTCCATTACTTCCTAAAAAACTACATACAAAACCATTTTAATGATTAAAATAGATTTTAAATTGTATGATATATACACTTTATTGCTCTTGTGTTGACATATATACATAATAATATGTTATATAATTAAACTAGATTGTGATTATCAATGAATATCTAAAATGATCAAAACAGATATAACTAATGATTTATCTAATTGTTCATCAACATATCATATAACAAAAATTATTTATAGAATATATTAATATTATGAAAACATATGAATACCATTTCATTCATCTTTTGTAATTTCATTTCCATATATCTATAAGATAAAATTCAAACTCACCATGGAAATCACATAAAAACGCACCTTAAACACTGGATGGAATAAAATACTAATAATTAATGTGTGAAATAATGTCATGAAATGATCATATAAAGTGTTATAAACATTAATATGTTTCTGTATGATATTAATAAAACTCTAGTAACCATTATACTAGAGTTTCAAACATTTTTTATGTAAGACAAACCTGAGGTAAGAGAATTCTTAACCAAATTTCCACTCGTTGGGTTAAACTTATACATAATTAATTATGTGTAATTGAAATAGTTTGTGTGATAAATTTTCTTTATATTATAATTAATTATTTGTATTTGTAGTTTATATAAATATTTAATTGACTATATTAAGTCTCACTTCAATTATATTATTTTTTAAGGATCTTTTCTTTTATTGTATTCATTTATATTCTATTTTCTATAATAAAAACATTGTTCTTATGAAATTATTAACATTTTATAATTATGTTGTTGTTATATGGAATTTTATATGGAAAATTGTGTGAATTGTATCTCCCTCCAATGCATTGGGTATGTGTAAATTGGATGTCGGTCATATGGTTACTCTATGTGTAATTGTGATAGTTACACAATAAGGTATCTATGATGGTTACATCATAAGGTAGCAATGAGGGTTAAAAATAATAATATAGTGGAGAGGGATATAATATTATGTAATCAATTACCCAATATACCAATATGGATTTATTTTTGTTATTTATGTTATTTATGATTTGTGTAAATCTCATGGAAATCTCATTTTTCACAAACTATGTATATATGGGTGATAAGCTGGTATCATTGAATATTATTTCATAAATTTACCTGTATTCATAGACTAATGTTGTATTTCCTTTTTTTATACCATACTGAGATTTTTTTCACATAAAATGTATATAAATGATTTTCATTGGGTATATATATTTATTACATAATGAAAGAATCCTTTTTTAAAGGTATGAATATTTTTCAAGGAAATAATGTATCATTTAAACGGTTTTACTTTTTGGAAGAAATATATTTTTTTTGTTTTATACATTGTGTATAAATATGTAATTTTTTCTATATATTATATCCAAATTATATAAAAATATAAACATTAAAATATCCTTAATGTGAAAGGATGTGAGTTCTCAAATAAAATTCAAGATCATGTAATGTAATATGGAGGGGACTTTATATTTATGGTCTTGATTGAATAGAACATTATCTTGAAAAGTCGTTATTTTTTATAACAGAATATTTGTTGAAAAATAATTATCTAATCGGTATATGAATTATGATTTTTTTACTATTTAATGTAGTTTAATTAATATAATAATTTTTTCAAGGGGAGATGAAATATTATCATCCATCATGTGTAATGTCGAATTATCATTGTATATTTACTACTAGTAGTTAAACCATGTGGTGAGGAATAATTGGTATCAAATATTAAGGATTAAATTTTTTATCTAACATTAAAAAATAGTAGTTTCATGAAGATAATATTGTGGTCCTGATACAATAAAAGGAGTGTGAACTAGGAAGACATTCATAAGAGTTAATATTGATGAAATTATATAAATTTCATGATTTTAGCTATTCCCATATATGATTCCAATATATTAATATTTTTTAAAGTATAAATTCAATTGGTAGTAAAGAATTATCTTGATCACATCACAATGAGGTTTATCAAATATATGTAATTTATAAAATTGTTTGAGGATGTGTATGCTGATAAATTTATTATATTTTAGATATTTTTTGTTATAATTGTAAATGTGTAAATATATCATCATTTATATATTAGGGGTGGGAATATCATTTTATTTTTTCCCCGATGATGAGTTGTTATGGTTCATTGTATGAGATTTACGGTAGTTTCATGTAATTAGATGAAGAATATACCAATGGTGTATTTCACTAATGGAATCTGTAGAAACTATTTGTGGTTTACATTATATTTCATTTTTATTTCGACAACCTTTTTGGATTTATAAATGAATACTAAACAATTGAATTGGGTATTTTGTTTTCATCATATAAATAGTATATAAGAAATACATGTTAATTATTTCCCCAATAATTTATGGAGATGATGAAAGGGTTATATTCAGGGTGTATAGTTATTTTTCTAACCATTGAATAAGGATATTGTTTATATAGGAAATGGGTATTATGTATTATATGTTGATATAGATACACCCCCTTAATGAAATATATTACATACGAACATCACCTGGTCATTGTGGAATTTTCTTTAATGTTATATGTATATATTACTTTCCTTTAGAATTATTAATAGTCTTCATAGATTAATTATATATTAAATGTGAGATATTTGAACCTTTATTAGTGCATAAGGGATTATTTTTTACACTTTTATGTTTTTTATATTTCAATGAGGAATTATGAGGGATGGATAGCGGAGAAGATCCTCTCGTGGATGTGGAAGTAGCTCAAGAGGAAAAAGATGAGGCCTTAGATTCTGTTGATTCCAAGGAACTGGTAATTGAGAATGACTACATTAGATCCTCTTCACTGAAGGGAAAGAACAATATTATTTATTCAGACGACTTTATTATGAACAACCGGAGGGTGAAAAGTAGGAAGGATTACTCTTATCTACCATGTCCTCCAGCTACTAGATCCAAATTTATGGGTATGTTGCCTCCGAAGGCTGCAGTTCTTGTTATTCCCCTAGGTGATATAGGGCTGCTTGATTATGGGAATTATCCTGATGTTGGCTCCAATGAAGACCCTCAACGACATGTTTCAGTGGTGCTAGAATACATGGATCCTCTTATGCATTCGGATGAATTGGTAGTGGATATTCTAGATATTAAGGCATTAAAGAAGTGGAGACTGCTTTAGGTGACTAATACCAGTGGTCAATGTATGTGGATTGAGATGCATGCCTTCATTTTTCTTAGAGGACTCAATATGAGGAAGACCAACAATGAGGAACACAAACATGGTTGGGAAAACATGGTGAACCTTTATGAATACATTTTAAAAGACTACCATAACACTCATGTACACTCTCTCCCCTAGATACAATTTAGGGGGATTTGTTCCAATCAACTCAAATTGTTCTTCAATAAATCCATTGTTTCGTTTGGATCTGAAACTGGTATTGTATGAGGGTTCTCACATCCCCTAAAAATTGATTGAAAAAAAAAATTATTATAGGAAGAAATAGATGAATAAAATATTATAGAACATATTTTTGATTAATTATATTATTTTCATGTGGTAATACGTAGTGGTTTTTTATATAATATGATGGGTCACTCTCATTTGATTCAATGTGTAGTGGCGTTGTAGTTGGTGCATCTTCAGGTAAATTTATGGTGAGAGAATATACTATGTAAATATACTCTATATTATTACTAAAAGGTATGTGTTGGTTTTATTTGTTTTATGGAATTTTATTACATTTCACAGGGATATATGATTGAGTAATATTTTGGATTTATTTTTCAACATTAATAGTGAATCATGGATTATGGAAGATGTATCAGTATTTAAGGAATGACTTTTTCTATCCTGGATGAACAATAGGATTGGAAATTTTTATCTAAACTAATAGATATCAGATTGGGATGGTGAATTATTGAGAAAAAATATGGTTTTATATAAATATAATTTTATATAATGATATATAGCATTTTTATCCATATAATGTATCAATGGAAATCACTATACATAAAAGTTGTGATATTCAATATTGGCCAAAAAATTTAGTGGTCACAATCAATACATTTATTTCTTGTTTGAGAATTTATAATTATTTAATGTCTTAGAGTGAATTTACAAGGAGAGGTTGGGGAAGAATCATATAGATCCAGTGAAGGTTTTAAATAACACACCCATTAGTTTCCAACATATATATGAAAAATACTGAACTAGTTTGTTAAGAACCATACTTTTATTTTCCTGGAATTCCTCAAATTTTTAGATGATTAAACAATATAATAAATTATTTTATTGTAGGATATAATTATGGAAAATTTTCTAGAATATGATTGATCATGATATATCAACACAAAATCAGTTATCCAATATTAACTAATATCCATAGTATTTTGGAAATGAAAACATAAAATCTTGTTATGGAAGTTGTGTATATCACCATTATATTGGGTTCAAATATGTGATATTATAGTTTTTGGCATATAATTTGGGTAATATATAAGGATGATATTAGATATGGATTAATACATATTCATTATTTTCAAAATATTTTGTTAAAATGACTATTATATAGGTAGAGATTTATATAATAGAAAATTTGTTTTTATTTTTTAAAAAACCATAAAAAACAAATATTTGAAATAAAAAATATTCATTTAACATAGTTTTTACATCCTATTATGTGTTTGGTTTTTTTATAAATCAATGCTATTTTTTTCATTTTTAAAACAACACACACATTTTACGAAAATTATTTCATTATTTATAACAGAAATATTCAATAAGTTCACCTCAAAATCAAGAAGATTAGAATCATTGGAATATTATGTTTACTATACATAAAATGCAAACTAAATCCTAAAAAAATTATGATACCATCCATAATGAGATAATAAATCTTTTGATCTCCTAAAATACATAGTACAGCCAAGGGATTTCATAAAAGATAGAAGTGATCTTTAATTTCCATTAAGGGAATAAATTATATAATGAAGATAAAATATGTGTCGAAATGATTAACATGATATCATAAAATATAATTTTCTTGAATAATACTATTGGATATTAACAAAAGGAACCATGAATCATATGGTCATGGAAACAATGGAACGTTCAAGAAATATATAACATGACATAAACATTAGTCGTTACTATCTGTCAAGACAAAATCAGAAGGTGGATGGAGTACGAAAATGTATTAGGATTACCCTCTAATCCCATAAATAATATTCTATGAAAATGAAATATTTTCCGATGCATTGGTGTTCTATTTTAGAACACCAATCTTTATATGAATCATCTTATTTGTGTCACATAATGGAATAAATCATAATGTATAATCATTAGAAATTTGAGATATAAACATTATCCACTTATTATCACATAAATTGATGGGATAATATTATATATATATATATAAGGAATATATATATATATATATATATATATATATTAATCCTTTATTAAAATATGATAGAGATTAATTGTGTTAGAGAGATAAATGCCATAACCTAAAGAAAAAGAGAGGTTCATAGTGATATCTAACCTTATGTTTGGATGAAGCCTAGTATAATCATATTAATTTATTTATTTACTTAATTCATAACATAATAAAAAAATTTATTATTTATTAATAATTATCTTCATTTATAATCATATTAGTTATATATAATGTTTAATTTTGTTTCACTAAGAGCGTTCGATGCATAGTTCCATGGTTGAATCACTTGTTGATAAATATTGATATAATAATATAATGGGACTCGAGATATATAATATTAATTGAATGTTATTAATATAGATAATTAAATTGAAGAGTTCTTTAATACCCATATGTGTTCATATATATTGATTATTCTTTTATAAAAATTGATAGGATTATAAAATAAATTATATTATGTAGTTTTACCAAAAATCAAAAAGTATTTTTTTTAAACTATTTGAATATATATTAATTCAATAATGTGAGAAATATATAATATATATAAATTTTTTACTTTATCCCATTATAGGTTATTTTATACCTACCATTATGTTGGTAGTTGAAAAAAATATTCATCGTCCATGAATATGGTAAATTGATGTAATAGGGGCAATGTTGATGTTTTTTATTTAAATGATACGATAGAGGAGTTTATGGTAGATGATAAATTATATATAATAAATTTTAGTATATTAATTAATCAATAGATGTTATTCCACGTTGGAAGTAGAATTAAATAGATTTTTTTAGTAAAAATGAATTCAAAAGAGCTAAATTGAAAATATTACCTATTTAATATTTCCTCTTTGAAAGAATCCTAAAGGAAATTAGAATTGTTGTTTTATTGAGACCAGTAGTAGTAGGACGCAAGGAGTGTCTTGAGAATAATTTTGGGTATATATTTTCAGGATACATGTCATGGAATTTGTGGGGAGATGGGGAGGTGATAGGCGATATTTATAAGCTGGGGTAAATAGTGTTTTTGAATAATATATTCATTAGTTTATTATTGTGGATCATGGTTGTCAATAAAAGTGGTCTATATGAAGATAGATAGTAAATATTCCATTTGATTTAGATCTAATGTGTTCTTATATCCCTCATGACTCAAAATGTCTATTTTTTTATTATATTGATCAATATTATAGTTCATCATACATTATTATTCAATTCATGTCAACTATATTATAAAAATAAAAAATTTTACCCTAAATTTTTTTCAATGTATAGATTAAAAAATTTGAATACATTTTTTTAAATCATTATTGTATGTGTGAGATATATTAATTTTAAATAAAATACTATTTTATTTGAAAAATAAAAATTTTGAGATCATGAACTATTTTCTTGTGATTTAAAAAATTAAATAAGGTATCATAAATTTTTATTATAGTAATATAAAAAATTTTAGTTAAATTATATATGTGTTTTAATAATATAAATTTAGTTTTTTCACTTTTATAATTTATTATAAAAATAAAATAAATAACATATTTTGTCCAAAAATATAATAATTTCTTTTATAAATTTAGAACACATGTCTACATTCATCATGATATGAAAATTATATAATTTAATTTTATAAGGTAAAAAATATTTCAATATACTTCTATAAGTGAATATACTAATCTAATGGTCAGGATACTATACATAATGGTCATATTATTATTCTAAATGATTTTTTGGTACTTGAACAATCATATTTTTAACAATCATCAGGGATCCCTATTTCCTTTAAATACAAAATATTTCATTCACTCTACATTCACATCTATTTTATCTTAAATTAAACAAATTATATTTTTTTGTACTTCATTCCTTTATTTTTTATTCACAAGAAGGGTAATTCTTGGGTCTCAAACATTTCCCAATATTCTTAACATTATTTAACTATTTTCTACTTATTCCAGAATTTTGAAATTGCAAATTAATAATTTCTTTATTAATAAAACCCCCATTTTAAGTGTATAGGGGGAACCCAACATGACAAAAAAGACATAGAACAACAACCATGCCTCTGTGGTCTATGAGTTCTTGGTAAAAAATAACTCATTCAAGTCTACATAGAAAATACCCTACCCGACATCAATAACATTAGGACAAGATTCCCTCTTCTTATCGCTACTTGGATAGATTTCATGTGCAAGGATTCATGGTCCTAGTACCGATGGAAATTCCATATCATATTGTACTTCCAAATATAGATAGAAATGACCATGTTATAACTCTTTACTCTAAAACACATCTAGATTAGCCACTTGTAGGTGAACTAGTCATAGAGTCCCTTAAATTTTGAACTGTATAGCCATAATAAAATCACCACCAAAAAATACATTCCACTAAGTCAAACATTTCATAAAAATCAAACAACAAAGCCTTCAAAGACCAGAAAAATCAGCATAACCATGAAGCCTTCAAGATACCTTTTCACCTTCACTAAAGACAAAAACTTGAATGAAACCCACCGAGCTCCACTAGAGTCTCACTACCACCACATCTGTATAAGAAACTGAAAGATGATCCAATGAGTGTGAATCTAATCCATCATCAGCTATGTTTAGATGACCCAATGCTACACCGAGTGAATGTCACCGATGTGGGGGTTTAGGTAGCTCTGAATCAAAACAATGATCTCGACATGGTTCTTGATTAGATATGAACCACATGGGCTCCATCCCTGTAGTCTAAATCAATCAAACATTGGGTAATGGGGTGGAAGACCAGTGGAGAGGGAGAAGTCGCACTAGTGAAAATGATGCCACAATTCCAAAAATAAATCCTCCAACTTCAACGCCATCATATTTATCCACAAAACCCACTAAAAACATGTGAGAGATAATATGTGTAGGCTGAAGGGATAGGTAACACCATACCCAATAAATCCTTTCTAAGACATGAGCTTCCCCCTCCGTATCGACTCCGAGGGAGAAACCCTTGATCTATGGGGGAATTTATTTCCCAATTGTATTTTATTTCAATTCTAATCACTATATTTTTCCACTAAATTTAAATTTTTTATCATTTTAATTATTTTATTTATCATATTGTTCTTGTGATTTACTAAAGTATACTCAATCATATAATCAAAATGGAAATTACAATGATATAAATATGGGTCATTGCATTCTTCCCCCATAAGAAATCAATCTATTATAATTTTACTTAACCATCATAGGTGCAAATATGTAAGGTTGATATACATCATTTATTTCTTCAGTTACTATGTTTCATCTTCTTACTTATGATTTACCCATTATAATTTTTCTATGTGAGTTTTCATACTACGTAGAATATCATCTCTATAATGAAAAAACATCAATAGTTACTCCCCACAAGAGATATCATTTTCAGGTCATAGAACATTTAATTAAGTAAATGTAATAGATCATGTGTATATTTACTCAATTGGGATAGATGAAATAGGTCACATACAAGAAAATTTGATGGTGGAAGAGTTAGTAAATAGGTCATAGGTCCAATATGATTGAGAAAAATAAAGGGGTCGATGAACCTAGGATATATCTTAAAATTCTTGTAAAATATCAGGACTCTCTTCCTAAATAATATTCCTTGGAAATAATTATAATCAACCTCAGACACTATTTCTCATCAAATATTATACGTATTTATCTTCTATCATCATTGGGAATCCTCGATGTGCTGCTGAATAGTCTTAAACATTTTTACAATTTCCTATAAAGATTAGTCCTATAAGCTTTTGTTCACCAATGTCAATATGAAACGTTGTTTTTCTTATAATTACTTATCCATAAACCATTCATAATAACGATTTAAGTCAATAATGTTAATTTATATCACATTGATTATATTTTTAGGTTGATAGTTGATGAAAACAATTCCATATCTAAAACATAACAAAACCGTGAAATTAAAAGTGGAGACCAAAATTCAGTATATATTTTTTCACCAATGGAAACCCATTACAAAAAATGAATTCTTTTCAAGAAACATATTTAAATCATTCATCATGATATATTCATTTATATTACCAATATTATGACAAGTGGAAAAAAAAAATTAAGCTTGGGATGACAAATAATCCTCAGTAACTGACATAAAAATAAATCATTAGTCTAGTGAAGACATGAAAACCAATTTCAATCCATTTCATAAAAACTCTTCTTCATGCATAGAAAAATAATATAGGTCCTTGGGACATATTTACCATATCACTACTAATATCACCCATACAAATGGAAATAACCGTACAGTCAACTTCTGTCTCTAGATTACTTAAGGAATTAGAGAACTATAATGTAAATCAAACTTTTATAATCTATATTGCGATAAATTATTTCAATTGAACTATAATGGGGCTCAAACCTTAGTTTATTCTATATCGATTCCCCAAGTAAGCTATAATAGGGATCAACTTTCAAGTAACATGTATCTGTCTCACCCATGAAATTCCCATGTTCCAACACAAAAACTCTTGCAACGTTCAACATTTCACTCTTAAAATTTCATTTTCAAAAATAATAAATCAATTCATCTTATTTTAATAAATAATAAATTTTCAAAACGCATTTAAAACATCCAAAAAGATATTATTAAATCAATATTTCCCAAAACACTTTTGACTCATTAGAATGAAACTAAAAAAATTACAATTTTACAAATTACATTTCCACAGAAATACATTCATAAAAATATTTTGGAAACATGAATTTAAAAGGGAATTATTGGAAATAATTATTCTATTAAATGTTTAATATAAATGTTTAGTTAAGGAGACCCTTACCTTGAGTACAACTCGTCATGTATACTCTTCATCGTCCAGAATAACAAACACATTGTAGTTATTTACATTCATTAAAAAAATTCCAAGTATATTATTTATTGTATATACCTTATTAACATGTCATAAAAATTATTTAATTTTTTAGGTTCATATATGATGTTCTGAAGATATTCGATTGTGGAGTCCAAAATGACTTTGATATGATATATATCTTCAAATTGGTAATTATTCCATCATGTTTACAATAATATTCACGAAATCGTAATTTTATTTATATATTAATTATATATTTAAATCAAACCATTACATATGGTTATGAAAAAATGAATAATTTTATAATCATGGAAAGGGTAGGTCATACGTATGCATGAGAAACATTTCCATTTTTCAATGATCCTTATGAAATGAAGTAAATTTTTAATTTATCATTCCATAGTGATTATAATATATTAAATATCATATTAGAAACTTAAATAGACATATATATATATATATATGTGTTTGTGTGTGTGTGTGTATCATCCATGTGATGTGGAGATGAAAAACAAATCACATTTCTTTGTGAAGATAATAGTTCACACATAAACAAGAACAACATTATCATTTGGTCATGCATTTGAAGTATGAATGTAATTGATATATTATTATTTATAATGATAAATATATAGTGAATATCATATAGAAACATTAATTATATAACTATATATAGTCTTTAGAGTTACTAAGGGAAAAATAATTATATCTGTTTGTGGAGGTGATAGTTCACACACACACACACACACGAATGACTAATTATTTTCCAATTTTATGGAAGTAAATATTTATTCAGGTGGTGATATTATCATAACAATATATTATTATATTAAATATATTTTATCTATAATTTAATCATTGTGTATAAAATATTTTAGTTATGTGGAAGAAAAATAAAATAGAAATACTTAATTAAAAATGATACATTTTCATTCTAATGATCTCCTTTGATTAAAATCATAACACATCATAAGAGGGTGTTATACACAGAAAATTCCTATAGAATATGGGTTTATACTATATAAAAATATATGATATGAAATTTTCTGATCCTAATAGGTTTTTAGATGTGAGTAATAGGGAAGAATGGGTTATCTTTTATAAGAGAGGGGGTGGACACTCTTGGAATGTGAGAATGTGATGAATTAATATAAATTAATTTTCAATTACAAATTGGGAAAAAGTGATATATTTTGAATTTATATTTCATTTTGGACGAATCACTTTCATTAAATTAAATTTTGGCTGGTTGTAACTATTTTTAATCTATATCTTTTTGTCTTAACCCATTTTAATTATTAATGTGATATCATGTTATTTACATTTTGAGGTTTAATATACTTACAATAACATGCCAAAAGGTTGATAAATTTGTCATTAATGACGGTATACAACTTATACCAACTATTTGGATGAATTATATATTATTATAAATTCTATTTCATTTAATAATATAATTTGTATTTCAAAATATCATTACTGCCATTTTTGAAACTACTCATTTCATTACATTTAAAAAAAATCATAACAATATGAAATATTCAAACAAACACATTTATCATATCAATAAAATGTCATCTTCATTAATAATATTACTTTATGATATAAATTATATAATATATATTTATATTAATAATTTTTGTATGATTTATTTTATTCATTCATTAATTAATAAATTATTGCATAATCATTTTTCCACCATTGAATATAATAATTTATTTGCTAAAAATTACAACTACATATCATTTTGTAGGAGAAAATTTTATATTTCTAAATAATATTTACTGTCTAAGATATTTTCTCTATAACCCCATATAAAAAATAATATAACTATTAAAGATATGGGTGTGACAAAAATTTTCTTCTCATTGAATATAATATTATTAAAGCGTTAAGGTCATCTAATTTCATCCAATTAGAAATAATGTTTTATAAATGAAGATTTTGGTTGAAAATATCACATCAAATAAAATTAGGACAACTGTTAGTGTAATTGTATAAAATTATAGAAAATTATTTTTATCATTATTTCCCTAACATACCCTTAACCGTGGTAATAACAATATTAGTAAAATTACAATTTATAATATACAAAAATAAAATGGAATTATTTAAATAATTTTTAACTTCTGATTCCCAATATGGAATCCATTTTTCAAAATTATAAACAAATAATTTTAAGAAAATAAATAAAAAATAATCTCTTTGATGGAATGAAAAAATGATTTTAATGTAAAATGTTCAAAATCTTCCATAGATTTAATGTACAATTTTAATGTGATATTTACTTGAATTACATAAATTTTATTAATGGATAAAAAATAATAGAATTAAAATTTTAAACTAATTAAAAGTATAATCTAAATATATAAATAAATTTGAACAAAAAAGTGTATTGATTTAACATGCGGTATTTTTTACTATTAATTAAAATATAGAAGATAATAAAAAATTACAAATAATTCAGCCAAAATAAATATTAAATCTATTATTCTAAATAAGAAGTTTATATTTTCAAATAGAATTTATAAAAGTGACCAAAACTATATTTAAAATGGGGTTTACATCAAAAGGATGTAAAAATGCCCTTTAAAACACACTTCTTGTATTAGTAAAAATGTATCTATTATTATATGATATCTATAAAACACATAATATGATTTTAAAAAATATATTGAATATATATAATACAATATATCATTAATGTAATCCAGAAATAGTTTTTTTATTTATTGGTATAAAATACACATGTGCACATTTAAATGGTTTTTTTTGGAAAAAAATCATTTTAAAAACGTAAGACATCACATTATCCCCACAATCAATAAATTGTGTCCTCAAAATTTCAAAAGGGGTTTTCAAATTGGGTTTTTTCATTTAAAATTGAATTTATTTAAATCCCAAATTGGAAAATTGATTAATTAAATTTCCACTTTAAAATTAAGAAGGAGATATATGAAGGTCACTTAATATAACACATAGAAGGGTTACAAGTAGGAAAACATGGATATTGAAGTAAAATGAACTATTGTTTTCTGATGGAGAGTGTATAGAACATGATCATGATAAAGATAACGATAAAAACCCATGAATCATTTTTGGGTTAAAAGGTTATTGATTTATTTGTAAGAAAACATAATATAAAATTTTAATGTTTTAATATACTTTTTATTTTGTTGACTAATTAATTTACAGACTATATTGTGAACATAAATAATATAATTAATTTAAAATTTATTTTTCATTAATTATTCAATTTTCACCAAAACTTGTCATTTTCTCCAAACGATTAATATTCAAGTTGAATTTTTCAGGGATGAAGCACAAAAAATAGCTTATAACGAATCACATTATCATGAAAAAATTAAATATATATTTATCATGCATTTAGAAATTAACCAAAATCAAAATGGATGCTAAAATATTTGATAATTCCCTTAAAATAATAATCCATTATATTATTAAAAAGTAAATTAATCTCAAAAATTAAACAATAACACCCAATGTTCAACATTGACCATTAATCAAATAACCTTACATAAAATTAATCAAAAATAATCCAAAAGAATATTGAAACCTAAAAATTATAAGTATTTTATTGGATAGTATTATAACATAACTTTTTAAATTTACATCCAAATAACATTAATCACTTTTAATTTCATATATAAAATATTATAACTTATTAAATCACAAAACCTCCATGGTATGATATTTATATACATAATCAACATGAATCACTATAAATACACTAAAATTAATATATTCTTCCCAAATATAATTTAAATTTTACTTTTAAAATAAAATAAGATATTATTGTTTTTACCTTGATCATATAACATTTCCAAAATTGGTGTAGTCCATTGGAATAACATTCTTCACATAATTGACAATGTTTTCTAATATGATAATAATTTTTTTTGAAATAATCATATTCTTATTCAATAAAATAATTTAACATAAAATAAAAATTCATAATATCCAGGACGTTATGTTTGTCACTGGTAGGTGATTCATTATTATCACCCTACAGATGTGGTTTTAATTCCCATATCCATGCTGAACATAATGGTTTTCCACGCATCCTATGTCATATCTTTTTTCTATAACTATACAATTCATATATCATTCCAAAAAATTAATAACACATAATTAACAAAAAAATAAATATCACAAAATATACCATTAATCACTTAAAAATTTCCTTACATGTTTCCTAAAGCAAGGTTTCTAAGACATTAATCTTATGATCAGCCTGAATATTATGATCCCATGATGATATCCCAAACTCATAAAAAACATAATAATATTCAATTTTTTTTCCAAACCGACATTTGATAGTAACTGTAAGGCCCCAAATTAAAAATTATATAATGTGGAGTTAATTTTGGATAATTACTTTATTTCATATTCATGATCATTACATGTTTAGAGTTTTATAGAATTAGGTCACTACTCACATATAAGAAAACCATAAAATAAAAAATGGACACTTATACTAAGTTCCATTTTTTCCACCAAAAGAATCCCTTTTTAAAAATATGACTTCTTTTTGAGATACATCATCAATTATTTCATCATGACATATTATTTTCCTTTACCAATCTTATGATAGGTGAAAGGGATTTCAAAACCATTGATGAGCAATAAAATCTCAATAAGGGACATTAATAAATAAATCGTTAGTCTAATGAAAACATAAAATCCCATTGAAAACTATTTCTTAAAAACACTTAAGAATGCATAGAAAAATCATATCAGTGCTTTAAGACATCATTACAATATAACTTTTATAATCAATATTACAAATGGAATAACCATACTGTTGACTTCCATCAGAAAAGTACGTAATGAATTAGAAATATATATTGGGAATCACCATTTTTATAAGCTATATCAGGATAACCTATTTTTCAGGATCTATAATGGGGATCAACCCTTTGTATAAGCTCGATTAGGCTCACTAATGAGCTATAATGGGAATAAACCCTACGTATACGTTGTGTTGGAATCACCCATGATATTAATAGGTACCAAAACATAAAATCCTTCAATTTTCAACATGTAACTCATAAAATTTCATTTTCAATCCGTGGAAAATATTTTAAGTCAATGAAAAAACCAATCAATTTTCAAACTATTTTATAAATTCTTGAAAGAGATTTTTAAAATCAATGTTTCGTGTACCACTTTGAATCATTATAAAAAAACAAAAAATTAACCATTTTAAAACATTCATGTCCATATAAATACATTCACAAAATTAATTTCAAAAACATGTACATGAGAGATATTGATTTAGAATAATAAATCATTAAACATTTAAAATGATGGTTTAGTTTATATTTCTCATACAATAAGTCCAACTCATCATGTACACTACTTGACTTCAAGAATAAAAAACATTGGATAGTTTTTCACATACTTTAGAACATTTTTATGTTTATTATTCACTCTATATCACTTATTACCATGTTATAACAATAACCTAATTATTTATTTTCGAATAAGATGTTTTGAATATATTTGATACTCAAGTCTAGAATTAATTAATGATGATATCAATGGTCAAAGTGGTGATTAGTCCACATTATAAGAAGATAATTTTTTACATAGTTATTATACTTATAAATAAATTAATCTTTTATATAAAACCATTATGTATTGTTATTAAAATGAACAATGTTATAATCATGGAAATGGTATGATGTTTGTATGCATTTGGAGCATTAGAATTTTTTAATGATAATTATTGAAAAAAGTAATTATTAATTAATGTTTACAAAATTATAATAATATAATCAATATAATATATATAATTTTAATATATATATATATTCCTTGAGATGTGGTGATGAAAAAAATCATATCGCATCACGGAGTGAAAGTTCACTTGTATGCATGAATGAAGTTATAATTTTTTGATTCATGGTAAGTAAGAATGTAATTGTTGAATTATTAATAGAAAATCATAAATATGTCATTAATGTAATATATAAACATTAATTCCATCATTATAGCCTATCTTGAGAGTTTTTATTTAAAACAAATTATATCGTTTCATAGAGGTGATAGTTCACACATATGCACGAATGACTATTTCTTTTCACATTGAATCAAAGTACAGTTGGATTTAGGTGATGATATTAAAATAATATAATCATTTTATATTAAGGATAATTGAGATATAATAAATCCATGTTGGAAGATGATTTGAAGGATGAGGATGATGAAATAAAATAGAAATACTTAAATAAAAATGGTAACTCTTTCTTCAGATGATCTCTTTTTATTAAAATCATAAAACCTATAATAGGGTTTTATACAAAAACCAAGTCCTATATAATATGTGAATTAATTATAGAAATGTATTTAGTTAGAAATTTTCTGATCCAAATAGGTTTTTAGTTTCCCTTTAATTGTATATGGCAGGGGCACTCTTTGAATTCTTCTTTGTATAAAATTAATATAAATTACAATTCTATTAAAAATGGGGCCAAATGGATTTATTTTGAATATAGTATTAATATCGGTTTATCACCCTAATTCAATGCACATTGGATATTTTTTGACTATTTGTAATCCTTATCATTTTGTTTAAACCATTATGAATTATTACTATGATATGATTTAATTTTCACTTTAAGGGTTAATATAAATATTATAACATGAAAAAAGACCAATAAATGTGTTATTAATGACATTATAAGAATTATCCTAATTAGTTTGATACCAATTATATTTTTAAAAAATACATATACTTCAATAAAATAGTTTATATTTTAAAATCTTATTACTATCAATTTTGACACTATTCATTTCTCTACATTTTAAAAATATCTTAACAACATTATATATTAAACGAAAACTAGTTTACCATATCAATAAGATGTTAAATCATAAAATTATTTTATGATATAAATTATATCAAATTATATTTATTTTAATTTTTGGAATATCATTTACTTGATTCATCCATTAATTAATCAATTTCTCCATCATCATTGTGCCACAATTTAATATAATTTTTTATTTCAAAAAATTTATAAATAAATTTCCACGATGAAGGTTAATATGTAAGATTTCTAAAGATTATTTTTATTTTATGAGATCCCATGTGTAACCCCATATGTAAAATACATTACTTGTAAAAAACAAGTGTGTGAAAATTTTTTTATTCTCTTTGAATATAATATTAAAAAAGGATTTAAATTCTTTTGTGGCTCCAAGAGGATATTTTTATAACCCGTCCCTTAGGACCCATGACGTGACTACCCCAAGCCCATTATCCATAGGCCAGGGGCTGGTGACTAGAACTGAAAAGTAATATACCTAAAATGAGAAGGAATTGTTTATTAGCCAGTACATACACATATTCCAATAACACTATAAGAAGAAACCATTAATTAAAATACTGTATTAATAGTGTGCGGAAAATAAAATAGTGCAGAATGTAAAAGGGGTCAGAATACATGCCTAACTGAAAATGGTACAAGTAAAATTGAGATGAAAAAAATAGCTCCTGGATCATCCACTGAGGATCCTACCTGAAGGGCATGTATTCATCGTATCCATAACACTCCACGTCAACCCAGATATTCTACCTATGAGCATCGTCCAGCCTTGGCTCCCTCAGCCTCAATCAATGCCTTACGTAGTTTTCACAATACACAACATGGTGTGTGCGTAGCGCATACAGGAGTGAGTATAATGATGCTCAGTAAGGACCCCGAGACCCCTATAGGTATCCTAGAGATCCACAAATGAAAACCCACAAAGCAATAAATCATGTCTACAAAGGTTTATTCCCATAAATGTACCAAATTTATGAAGATATACAAATCTCATACCTAAGTTATGAATACCACAAAGGTAACACCATGATGGTTGAAATACAACATAGGTAACACC
Source organism: Viscum album (assembly GCA_963277665.1). NCBI lineage: Eukaryota > Viridiplantae > Streptophyta > Magnoliopsida > Santalales > Viscaceae > Viscum > Viscum album. The sequence continues at coordinate 226,143,344 of OY728155.1, read as the reverse complement.
ATGAAGATAGAAGTACCACACACATAACACCATGAAGATTGAAGTACCACACATGTAACACAACGAAGACAACACCACAAAGGTATAAGTACCACACAGGTAACACCACAAATCTAGATGTATCACACAGGTAACATCCTGAATACAACAACACGAAGGTAGAAGTACAATACAGGTAACACCATGAAGCTAGAAGTCCAACAGAGGTAACACCATAATGATTAAAGTACCACACAGGTAAAAGACTCATCTCACACTCAGGTAAAACATAAGTATAGAATTATAGATTATCAGTCGTACGCTAGATCATATTTCTCTACAAAGAGGCATTGATGTTGACCAGCGTAGGATTTATTTCTAACTAACCCCCATTGACCGGCACAGGATCTATACCACATAGCTTCGGTATGTAATGACCCACACATGAATGCTTTGTGTTGACCCACACATGATCGGTATGAACTAGCCCACATAAGAACACAGAGCGCTGACCTACATAAGATCTGATAGAAGATAATCCACATAAGATCAATAAATTGTGACCGACACATGATCGATGTTTTTTCTTCATGTTACAGCCTGTCGTAGGATTCCTCGCACCTAGTGCGCTTGAGCTCCGTAGAATCATTCCCTCGAGATATCGGTCATACCTCAACCACTAATATTATCTACAAATGAGTAACCCAGAGGACATACATGTCACTAGGGTTCCAATGAAATAGATAGTGTGTCAATCAGATGCCCATTCTCTATGTTATAAGGGTTTTAGTTTTGAAGGCCCGGTTGGATTTAGGATCGATCCAACCTGGTTGTACTCTATCTGTCTCCAAAACTCAAGTGGAGTATACCAAAAGGGCCATATCGATCCAAAGATCCCAACACTATAGATGGTTCATCAAAGGATGTCTGGTTCTAAAAATATGTCCATTTGAGTGTTTTGGGGTCTGGTTGGGCACAGGTCTGGTCCGAACCGGCCGGGGCTGACCCGACCTAGTTCACGTCAACCCAACCCATTTCGGGTCCAACCAGGTTGGACTGGGCCGTGGTGGTCTCAGCCTGCTAAGCCACATCTTGGTTTGCAAGGGGGACATATCCTTCCAGACGCGTGGCTTGCTAGACATGTGGCCCGGCTCATGGGGATGGTAGCCTACTGGGCAGGTGGCCCGACATAGTGAGGCACAACCTGAAGGAGGTGGCCCAGCTACGTGAGGCGTGACCAGTGAGGGAGGCAGCCCGCTGACCGCTTGGGCTAGAAAAGGTGGGGATGTTTTTTCCCATTATCCCAAGCATCCCAGAGGCCATTCGGTTTTTTGAAATGGTGGTTCCCTGTACGCACCTCCCGGTCATCACAGAACCCATCGGGTAGGTATGGTTTCGACCTCCACTACGGCTTCGGCTGTGACCCTCTTCTCACTGATGGTGCGCTGGTTGTGCCACATTTTCTTCCAAGACCATCTGATGTGACGAACACATACTCCGACCACCGTGGAAGATTAGCTACATCCCCTTGCTCACCAGAAGCACATGACGGCACACCCCACCTCCTCTATGGTTGGCCAGTGCCAGTAGATTTTATGAACTCTATGGCTTAGTGGTGTGACCACCTCTTACGGCGTGCATCAGCGCACTGCCATTTTCATAGCTGGTCAGTTTCTTCATGTTGGAGGTCTTCCATAGAGGGTGTATTTGTAGAAATGTAGCTGAGGTATTGGCCCAGGTTTGTTAGGCCCACACCCTCCAACTTTGTGCGTAATCAAGCTGTATGATTAAATGGTTCAAGAAATTCACTTGAATTTAAATAAAAATTAAACCCCAACCTCAGGAAAAATTTTAAGCGTGCATTTTTCGAAGCGGTTCAGTGTTCTTAATCCCCTAGAAACATGCCTCCAACGATGAATCACGATATTCAGTCGTTAGTTCGATGTTTCATTGCCACTTATCTATACCCACTAAAATTGTCCACGTCCTTCAGGGGTTTGGCGTCTTGGAACTTAGTCAGCACCTCGTTGGTTGGTGATGTCATGCCAACACATCTCCGCAAACTATTTATAAATAATATAGGGGGAGGGTAAGTAACAAAATTGGGAATTAATTGGGGCCCATTAATTATGAACCTTACTAATTTCCCAATGGTGGAATTACATAGAATTGAATGGTCAAGCCATTAATTGGCATGAAAGGATGGTGGTCCCCCATGCCGCTTGTCCAATGATGGAGAGAAAAGAAAAATAAAAATTAACTATGTTATTATCATTTTTCTTTTAAATGTTACAAAACCTAAATTTTTCACCAGACCTACTACAGTCAATGTGAAGCCTTCCTTATGTGAATCTCGGTGTTGCAGATTCAACAGTGGGCTCATATTTTTAATCCAAGAACCCGTTCAAAAGTTAGAAAATGCCTCTCACGTGTTTACTGAACGTACCATAAAAATGATCAGAAATAAATTCAAAGATAATCAATCCTCGGAGTCATCCACTATCAATTTTAAAAGACACATAATAATTCCACATAATTAAAAACAATTACAAAGGGATTTTGGTTCGTTAAATTCTCCACATGTTAGGTTTCTTAATCCTCAAAAGCTACAACTTATACTTAGAAAAAAAGGGGTACTGGGAATGAATTTGAGCCTCCCTATCCCATGTTTTATCATGGAGGTTCACGTACTACCTGTGAATGTGCAACAGAGGTATCGACCACCCATGAAGGACTTTATCATGTCCATCCTTGATCTCTACAGGATCCTCCATAAACATCACACCATCATCAATGTCTATATCCCCATGGTTGATGATGTGATATGTTTCAAGCACGTATCTCCTCATTTGGGATATGTAGAAGATATCATGAATCCTCTCCAACCGTAGTGGAAGTTCCTAGTGGCATGCCACCAAAATTATACTCAAAAGTATCATAATTAGTTCAATAAACCTTGTTGATAAAATTCCACATCAGCCACATCTCCATAGTCTCTATCGAGGTGAGACCAGTATGAAGACAGGGTCTCCCTCCTTGAACTAAAAAGGCATCTACCTCTTATTAGAATAAAAATTTTGTCAGATATGTACAGTCTTCATCTTCTCCTGGATGATCTACACCTTCTCATTAGTATCTCATACCAAATCTTGACCCATAAGTGATGACTCCTCTGGGTTCATCCATCATAGAGGTTGACTACAAAGTCCACCGTATAGGGCTGTGAATGTTTCCATACCATTTTTGGAGTGATAAATTTTGTTGTATGAGAACTCCACCAAACGAATGTGATCCTTGAAACAGTGGAAAAAATCTTGGATGCATGCATAAAGTTTGTCCTTTAGTGTCATTATGGTCCACATAGTATGACAATCCGTCTAAGGATGAAAGTCGGTGCTCAAACAAATCTATGTCCCAAATGCCTCCTATAGTCCCTTCCACAACCAAGAAGTAAAATTTGGGTCGTGGTTAGTGATGCTCATTTATGGAAACCCAAGTATTCTCACAATATCCTTTACATAGAGTCATCCCAATCCCTCAACTGATCCATGCTCTCAGATAGGTATGAAGTGGGACGACATGGGGGGTTGGACAACGATCACCAAGTTAGAAGCATGTCCCATGGACGTACGTGGATTCCATATCACAAAGTCCATAGAGATTCCATCCCACTTCCACTCCGACACATCTAGTGGTTGTGCTAAGACTACTAGAAGATGATGCTTGGACTTCACTTGCAGACAGATGAGGCACTAAGAAAACAACTCTACCACAACTTTCTTTATCTTTGGACACCAGTGCTGATGCCAAATGGCCTGGTAAATCTTCTCCACATTAGGATGTACCACCAGATGAAATGTATGGAAGTCCCTCTACACCTCCTCCCATAGCACCACTGGTACCTGGTTACATCCTATGAAAAGGATGACGTGCTCCCAACCTTCATTAAATCATTCTGGTTCATGTCATATTGATAAGGGGTGTGACTATCGAAGACTAGAGGTAAGCTTCTCTCTCTCTATCCACAAAGGATATCTGCAACGCAGCATGTTTATTTGTCGCATCACTCAGTTGATGTAAAGAAGACTTCCTGCTGAGTTCATTTTCCACCACATTCCCCTTACAAGGAGTATATAATATCTCAAATGTCATAGTCCTAGAGGAACTATATCTATCACCATTGTCTCAGGTTCATGTCCTTTTAAGAGAAGATATTCTTGAGACACTTGTGATCAGAGTAGACTGTAAAATTTTTGCCTAACAAGTAATGTGGAAACATATTCAGGGTGAAGACAACTGATGCAAACTCCAGGTCATGGGTAGCATAGTTATACTAATTTTGCATCAGTTATTGTGATCTGTAAGCGATCACTGGTCACTCTTGCATCAAGACACACCCATTTCTAGTCCCTGATTTGTCGCAGCAGACTACATACCCAACTCCCTCTTCGGGAAGCCTCTATATGGGGGTACTCATAAGTCTCTACCTCAACTCTTGGAAACTCTGCTCGAAACTCTACATTCGTACTAAGGGTTATCCCTTATTCGTTAATGCTGAAAAGGGTGATACAACACTGCAAATATCATGCACGAATCTTCAGTAGTATCCTTCCAATTCTTGGAAGCTCTGCACCTTGGTCACACTACAAGGTAGCTTCCAATAATGTAAACCCTCTATCTTCACTGGATCCACTGCATCTCCCGCCTCCTTGAAAACATGTCCCTGAAAGTGGGAATCTCATATCAAAAACATGTACTTTGAGATCTTACTATAAAGATGGTGATATCAGAGTGTATCCAAAACTATCTGCAGATGATAGGCTTGATCCTCCAACATTGCTGATAATATCAAGATGTCTTCGATTAAGACATCCAAAAAGTGATTGAGGAATGGATAGAAGAGCATGTACATGAGTCCCATGTACATTCCTAACACATTGGTCATGTCGAACGACATAACGAAGAAAACATAATGGCCATACTGACATCTAAATGATGTATTCTTCACATCCTTATCTTGTACCCTGAGCTGATGAAAACATGATCTGAGGTCTATCATCAAAAAATAACAATCTCCCTTCAGCTGATCGAACAGATCATCAATCCTCGGAAGTGGATAAATTTTCATCACAGTCTATGGGTTCAGGCATCGATTGTCTACATAGTGTCTCAAACTCTTATCAACCGTCTCGTAAAAAACAATCGGGGATGCCTATGGAGAAATTAAGGGCCTTATAAAGCCCATTCTCTACAATTCCTCCAACTATACATGGAAATCACGAAGCTCTATGGGAGAGATATGATATTCTAGTGTACATATCAGTAACGTACCAGGGTATAGGTCGATGTAAAAGTCTACCTATCTTCATAGAAGAAGTCCCAAAACATTATCAGGAAAGACATCGGCATACTGGTCCACCACTATAGGATAACTGGGTCTCTCAACATCTACGGATCTGACGATAAGTCTAGCCAAATGCCGTGTGATTGGCTACATCGTCATCCGGGTAAGTCCAACATGTTCTGTAAAGAATACCTTCTTTCCGGTGAAGGAAACCCTAGTCCCATACTCGCATACACACCAAACTTTGTGCCTAATATATACAATCTGAGCACAAACTGTGGATAACCTGTCCAAACCTATGATGACACTGTAAGGCCTCGAATCTGCTACTAGAAGATCCCATCCAAATCTCTCATCTCCTAGGGTAAGCTCACATAGCTGAAATAAGTGTTTAATCATTGAATATTTTCCTGTAGGAGTCTCTAGCCATAAGTATAAATCCAATGACTCTAATAGAATCACTGAGCTCTGAATTAGGGTAGTGGATATAAAAGTCTGACTGGAACCTTTGTCTAAAAGTATTGTAGCTAAGGTGAAGTAGACACAGATCATACCTCCGATCATCTCTACAGCATTGTGGTCATAGGCCTCAACTGCATGGATATGTACTCATCCCCACCCACCTTCTCCTAGTGGTCGGGGTGTACCACCTAAAGGTGGTGGCGGTAGAACTTTGAATCGTCACCCAATGCATACTGCACAGCCAGCTCCTATACCATGTCCTCATGCTGCCTACGGACCTCCTCAGTCGAATCTATGCCTCTGCCTCAGTGGTAAATTAACCATCATCTTTCGGTCTATAAGGATGGTTGGGAATTCGCGAGTCATGTGCCCTTGCCCACCACACGTGCATCATTATCCACTCCTTATATCTCCTCCTTTGTCCCATGAGCCCCAAACCACTTACCATGTATCCTAAGGTCATCCACAAAATGGTCTAGAACGCTTGGGCCCCTACATCATTTGCCTACTAACTGTTGTAGATCTCTCTTCTACCTGACGTCTGGTGGTGGCTCTCCACATTTGTGCCTACTCTACTAGGAAGCTCTCCTCTAAAAGTGTCTGCTCTAGCACTCCGGCCTACATCGGCATGCTGAGCGATATTATCGATTCTCTATTCTCCAATCAGATACCCTGCTCAAAGGTACATGCCTTGAATAATTATTCCATTACCTTGTTAGGGGAGTAGTGGGAGATATCAGTGAACCCCACTGAGTACTAGGCCACAGTCATGCTGCCCTGTTGTAAGTGCAACAGCTGTTGTATATGCACTGTGCATAAATTTTGTTGGACGAAATTTGTCTGGAAAAGGATCTCGATGTCTACCTTGATTCGGGTCACCGCATCAGTGTTTTTGGAGAATCAAGCTGCATCATCTCCATGTTGTTTTCTAAAAAGGATGCCTTCTTAGATAACCATAAGGTCAGCTGGTGTTCCATCCATGCAGAAAACTCAGACAATTGCCTCAAGCTATCAACAGCTGCATGTGGGTCCATCGAGCATCGGATCCTCGAAGGTCTATACCACTGGAACTCGTCAAATTCACTCATCTGGCGTGCACCCTCTTCTATTGTTGGTGGTGGAAACCGATTCCAAATGGGTAGTGGTGATGATGGTACACCACCTGAATGTTCTAACGTCATAAGAATTCCATTCAACGGGGCCTCATTGTTCGTTGGTCCATCCTCGCAAATTCTCTTATGAATCCTTGCTGGTTGTCTAGGTGGAAACATCATAAAAATATACAGGTGTTCCACGGTCAATAAGTTATACTCGGTGAGCTGAATCAAAAAGATCATAAGAAAAACATTTCAAAACACACTCAATAAGTGTTTTTTTACACTGAGTCGTAAATTAGAAGTCAGAGTCGTGGTGTAAGGATATTATGGTCGCCGCACCAACATTGGATTCCCTAAACTAAAAACCACACTCATAACAATAAACACTATTCCACATAGATAAGATCAGAGTCCTAGTTCTTCGGTAGAACTGAATCCTCTGATACCATGTTTTCACTACCCATCCCTCGGGCCCGTGCCATGACTACCCAATGCCTGCCTTCCATAGTCCAGAGGCTGGAGAAAATTTCCGGAAAGGCGTATCCCTAATATAGGAAGGCAATGATTATTATCCTGTACAGACACATAGTCCAAGAACACAATAAGAAGAAACCACGAAGTAAATTTCTATAGTTAATGTGTACTGAAATTAAAAGAGTTCGGAAAATAAATGGGAAGGGAATATATGAACAACTGAAAAAGTTGAAGGTATAACTTAGAAGAACAAAACATCTCCAAGATCTTCCACCGAGGATCCTACTTGATGTGTAGGTATAGATCTTCTGCACATCACTCCTTGTCAGCCCAAATAGTCCACCTATGAGCATCGTCATGTCCTGGATCCCCCACTCTCATTCAACATTGTACATCGTCTTCACAAGACACAACAAGGTGCGGGCATAGCCTTTGCATGAGTGAGTATAACGATACTCATTAGGGTCCCTGAGACCCCCGTAGGTCTCCGAGATTTTAGAAAAGGAAAAAACACAAAGAAAGGAATCAAATCTACTTAGGTATATCCCCATACATTTACCTAAGTTATCATGAAATACGAATATCCTAAACTATGAATGAATACAATAATGTTAACACCATGATGGTAGAAATACCAGACAAGTAACACCATAGATATATAAGTACCATATAGGTAACACCACGAAGATAGATGTACCACATTGGTAACACCCCGAAGACAATACCACAATCGTTGAAGTACAAAAAAGGTAACACCATGAATCTAGAAGTACCAGGCATGTAACACTGTAAAGACAACACCACGAAGGTAGAAGTACCACACAGGTAAAAGACTCCTGTCACATTGAGGTATAACATATGTACAGAAGTATAAATGATTAGTCGTAAGCTATATAATCTTACTATATAAAGAGGAATTGTTTCTGACCCACATGGGATCGGTAAGCGCTGACCCACACAGGATCACTGATCACTAACCCGCAAAGGATCTGATATAAGTTGACCCACATAGGATCGATATATGCTGACCCACACAGGATCGATTTTCATTCTCCACTATATGACCTGCCACATGATTACTCGCACCCGATGCACTTGAGCTCTATAGAATCTTCCCCTCAAGATATCAGTCATACCTCAACCACCACTAAGTTCCACTAAGATGTATCCCAATGGGCTATCATGTCGTAAGGGTTCCAACATGATAGACGGTGAATCAATCGGACACCCAGAATGTGAGTTATAAGCGTTACAGTTCCGAGGGCCCGATTGGATTTGGGATCAACACAACCCGCACATACTCCATATATCATTGAAAAACAAGTGAATTATTCCAAAAGTACCATCTCGATCCTAGGATCCCAACACCACAAACGGATCATCAAATAGAAGGTCAATTCACAAGATATATCTATTTAAGTGTTTCTTGGTCAGATTGGGAACATGACCGGTCCGACCCGACTGGGATGGGCCACAGTTCGGCCCGGAAAATAAGTGGGTGGCCCGAACGGCTAGGTGCGTGGCCCACTGGATGGCAGCACGACCAGCGGGGTAGGTGGCTCGCAGGGTAGGCAGTATGACCACATGAGGTGTGTCCTATAGGCGGCGACCTAACCGCATGAGGGGTGTCCCGCTATCCGCCCGAGCTAGAAAAGGGGAAGAAGTTTCCCCCCAACCTAACGAATGTCCCCGAGGCCATTCGATTTTGTGAAATTTCATTGCCACTTAAGAATCAACAGATCAATGCGGAACCCTCCAACAGTGCTCTAGTTGTGCCATTATGCAGTTGGCCGATGTGCCAACCACCTTCTCTGACCACCCCGGCAGATGATCTGTGACCCCATTCTCACTAGCGTCGCGCGATGGTGCTCCGCAGCTCTTCTACTGCCAGCCGGTGCCAGCCACTCCGATGATCGTTGCAGATTAGTGGTGTGGCCTCCTCTAGTGGAATACATCGGCGTGTCACATTTTTCATATCCAATCATCGCCGCCATGCCGACGACCTTCCACAGAAAGAAAAAGGGTAGCAAATTAACAGAGGGTTTGAACCAGGTTCATTAGTCCCATGCCCTCTGTGTTTTCTAATAATAAAAATAGAAGATTAAAGGGTTCATAAAATTCACATGAATTTAAATAATAATCAATTCCCTACCTCAGGAAGGATAGTGAGCATGTGTTTGTAGAAGAAGGGCAGTGTTCACCGTCCCACACAACTAGCCACCAATTACGATACTCAATCGTCAATCCTCATTTTGGGGTTTCAATGTCACTCGTCACCACCCACTAGAACCGTCTCCATCCACCATGGGATTGAAATCTCGGTACTTTTTCAGCATCTCGGTACTTGGTGAAGTTTCTCTAACACCTCTACCCAAGAACCATATAAATAAGAGAGGGGGAGGGTATGTAACGACTTTGGGAATTAATAGAGGCCCATTAATTATTATCCTTCTTAATTCCCCAATGGTTTAGTCACTTATAATTTAAATATCAATCTATTTATTATTTTGGCATGTCATTGGTCCTACACTCTGCTTGTTTGTTGAAGGAGAATAAATAAAAACAAAAATTAACTATGTTAATTTTATTATTCTTTTAAATGTCCCAAAAGATAACTTTTTCTCCGAACCTACTATGGTGAATGTGAAGTCTCCTTACGAGAATCCTTGCACTATGGATTCAACGGTGCCCTTGTATTTTTAATCTGAGCACCAATTTAAAATATATAAAATGCCACTCGCGCAATTTCCGAACATACCTTAAAAAATATCAGAAATTCACTCCAAGCACACCGGTCCACAAAATCATGTGTCGTTAATTTTTGCAGACTCATAATTATTCCATATTAATAAAAACCATTTACATTGAAAATCTGTTTCTTTACAGATATAAAATCGTACAAAGGAAGATTCTTGTTAAAATTTTCATCTAATTAAATTATGAAAAGTGATATGGTACTTTTATAATATTATATAATATTATTTGTACCATTAATTACCATATTTACAAATAATAGTAGTGAAAAAAATATTTAAAAGTTAGTATTCATAATGTCCAAAAATAAAAGTGACCTATTTACATAATTTGAACTATATTATTACAAATATTAAATCCATATTAAAATTTCAAAAAACTGAATTGGAAGAATTTAATTACAATTTAATCCGATTTTTTGAAAGAGAGAATGAGTTTTTAAAGAAACATGTTCAAAAGATTATGTTTTGTTTAAATCCAATTTCAAGTGAAATTAATTTTAATGACCTAAATTGGATTATGTTATTAAAAAAATTATTATACATGAAATGAAATTAAAATAATAATATATCTATGTAAATTTGTTTTTATAAAAATCAGTTTTGAATTAAAATGTAGTATTTTTTACTATTCATTAAAATATTTAATATCTTCGAATAATAGAAAAATTTCAAAAAAAAAAAATTTTTGAATGATGATTATAAATAATTAATTTATTTTGGAAAATATAATTTTTAAATTTAAAAAATATATATTTAAAATGATTTATCCATTAAAAGATGGTAAAACTGCCTTATTGAAAAATACATCTTTTTTCTGTAAAATTGGATTTCTTCTTATAACAATTTTATAAAACACATAAGTTGATTTTTAAATATTATATTTAATATTATATATATATTTAATATAATCCAAAAGATTAATTTTATTATTTATTGGAAAAAAAAACTATTTTGGTCCTTTAAATAGTTTTTTAGAAAAAAAACTTCAATTGAAAAACACTTGATATTAAATTTATTCTTCCATTCCAATAAAGGGGTTCATATGGAATAATTTGGACTCTCTAATATTATCTCTTATTATATGATAAATAAAATATTTTATGATTTATATACTATCATCCTTTAAAATTAGTCAACCATGCCCTCAGCATGCCTTCCAATGTCTAAAAATTCATGTCAGATTAGTCATCATCTTCGGGAGGATAAGTCATACTAAAGATCAACTCATTGATTATTTAATTTTTTATATTATTAAAGAATAATTATGTAAATCTCGTATCATGGTTAGGTAAAATCTATAGTCTTGTCCCATATAGCCTCACCACATCCCTTATGTATACACATTCATGTTTATTGTGTGTATGTCCTTCTAGTTTTCATTAAATAATAATATGTTGAAATATAATCAACTAAACCACATTTTCCATTATTTACTCTCAATTTAATGTGAATAATTGTGATTAATTCCAAGTTAATATTAATCGTTTCCATTTTGATATGGGTTTTTTTATCATCCCCTTAGCATTTTATAATACAGTATTTATTTACTAACATACCTGGCATATTAATATATATTCCATAATCTATTACTTCATTTTGTCCCACCAAAAGTGCTCTCAGAAATATATATATATATACATATTTATTCTCTATATGATCATGGAGTAGGTAACGATATGCGATTATTTCAAAAAATATTTCGTTAACAAAATATTTGATGGTACATATATTTATGGCTGAAATATCAAGACACATTCTTCATCAATTTTGATCTCCAAGGATTTACCTTATTTATGGCATCCACCAACTTCTATACTTCTACAAAATATATTTAATAATAATTTATCTTATATATAATAGATTATGGATCAATAATTTTATAATTTAATAGTTATTTAACATTATTTATGATACCCATATCCATCCTTTTCATACCTATGATATTCTGATCCTTATCTATTCACGCCACTAATAATGTTGTTAAATAATTTCAACTATGAACATGTACGACATTATTTTTGTTCCCATAATGGTACTGGATTAAGGAATCATAGTCCATGATTATCTACAACCATCATCAATGGTGAATATCCATCCATTTATCTATGAATATATTTCTGAGGCTCTTTTTCTCCTAATATATTTCACACTTTTTCTGATATAGATAATGTCATTATATATTCATAAAAACATTAATGATGCAATATTGAGATAATGTTTTTGATAATTCACCTCATGAACATTCAACTACATTGAATCCTATTATATCATTTTAAAATTCTATATTCGTACCAATCCTAAGACCTTGTTGGATGCATAACTATAAAAACCCAAATTTTCCCCACTTGAGTGCACTATGATGATTGGTCTTTGGAAAAGACTCCATAACAATTCCTTGATTATCTTTTTAAATTAATCATTCTCAACAATATTAAATTACATACTAGTAATCTTATATATTGGGTTTTACAATCATGATATGTTTCTCATAAATCATTTGTAATAGCCTTCTAACCATTGAATATATAGTCTCTATTACATAATCTACTTTAATATACTCGATAATTTCTTATATTGTATAAGGGCCTACAAATATCCCAATTCATGTGATAATATTCTGCATGAATGATACTTCTTCCATATATAACAAAAATTTAAATTGTATTGTCTATAGACTCCCCTTTTGCAATGTTTTTAGAACATAATTTAAATACTCCTCAATCTTCTCCTTTATTTTGAACAATATTATATTATCATTTATAATCACATCCACAAATATTATTTTGTAATATTTAAGACATTTTTTATTATTTCCATAATGATTGCTGATGAATTATTGAGTCTAATGCAAATCACATTGAATACACATTGTACATACCACTTTTAAAGGAAGCCATGTGATTTTCTTTCTTCTCCACCATTAATCGCTGATATTACAACTAAGGTCCACCATAGAAAATATTAAGCCCCATATAGTTGATTGAATATGTAATATATCTTGGGTAGGGGTTTCGTTTTATTTATCATTATTTATTTACCATATGATAATCAATGTGAATGAACATTGAAACATCCTTCTTCTTGATGAAGAGTACATGAGTACCCCATAGTGAATCACTCAGGAATATAAAACACTTGTTTATATACTTCTATAATGACTTATTTAACTCTTCCAACTCAATAGTATCCATTCTGTTTGGATTCTCTCATATGTGAGGATATCTATGTGTAATTTTGGTTGAGAACTGAACAACTTGTTCATGTGGATAACCAGTCAATTACTTGGGGAATACATAATAATAATCCCTCTCAATGGTAATATAATAAATTATGAGTCTCAAATTTTTTTAATAAATTGGTTAATATATTATGGGTCATAAGTAAATATTGCCAACACATAAGATAACTATTCCAATGTAGATTCATTATCCACCGTACACATAAATTGAGTCATAGGATGCCTTTGGATTTATGATGTGATCTACCTTTACAAACAATTGATGTTATATTTATATAATAATACCCAATCATTTATTACTATAACATCGAACATAACTTAATGATATAAGAAAAAAATTACAATAATGAGATCCTGATTAAAATCATCAAGTGATACAGTAATCATAGATGATTTCCCTACTCAAATAAAATAATTGGGGGCTGTGACTAGGTTCTCAATGAAATCCATGATATACTATACTCTCATTAATTGAAATACAAAAACACTAACGCAACCCCTGAGTGATGGATCATTGTTCCTTTATTATAATGATCTATATCAATAATCATCATAATGTAGACCCTTCTTATTTCCTTATGTTCAGATAAAAATAGTGTTTATAATTATTATTATCCATTGGAAGATAGAATTGACTTGTATAATGAACATATTACCCAAATAAATGAAATTGATATACTAGTAGTACATTTTTCTGGAATATTATATTTATATGTCATGTTGTCTACAATAGTCATTTTTGTTGGAATTTGGATAATGTTATCCCTTTTTCAACACAAAAAGAATCATATTATTCCATAAAGACATTTTTTAGCATAAATTACAACATGTATTTATATAGGGAATACAGTATTCATTTCGTTATCAACATTAACACCTGGTATTTTTTGACACCAATTTTTTTATTTGACGTGTTGCTAATCATACCTATATTACAGCTTTTAATTAAAATTTAAAATAACTAGTTTGGAAAAATCATAATATTCCATACATTGGATCTTATCATGTTAGGAATATCATTAGGTAAATCATAAAATTTCACAAAAATCATTATGTCACAGTTCCTTTTAGTTCCCTCTATTAATTATATTAAATAAAAAAAACGATTGAAATACATTAAATACTAAATATATATAAATAATTTTGTGAAAAATAGATGGAATACGATATAAATTTCATGTAAGTACTAACATATATGTCTCTTGGTTTTATTATATTTTATCCCTATTTATATTTCAGATTCTTATATATATTACCAATCAATTTAATTTAATCATAATGGATGATAAATAGTTTAATATTTTTCCAATGGATATCTATTGAGATTGTCAAATGAGGTGTAAATAAATGCCTCATTGTCATGCACTATGTGACAATCGAGTAAAATCTCCATAAATCATTTCCTCCTATGTTACCCAATGATAAAATGTTTTCAAAGCCACCATAACTTATATTATACAATAGGGGATATAATTTCTCAAAAATTACTCACTCTATATAGAAACTAAATTATTTGTTATTCTTTTATAAATTGTATTATCCCCATGGTTCTAATTAATTTTTTCTTGTAATAATAACTAAAAAACTATACCATACTCCAATACCAACTACAGTGAACCAAACTATTTACATGGATTATTACATGAATTTTATCCCAAAAATACAATAATAAAAACCCATATATCATCAGGCCTAGTGTCTGTGGAAAAATATATTCTGAATACATTAAAAGAAAACTATGAAATAAAAAAACTAATTTATTCTCCATATTTTGCTATTAAATCTCGTTGATCTCCAAAAACATCATTGTATTGCCTACACAATAAATAAAATAAATAAGTGAGCTTTAAAGTTGTATAATTGGATCAAAAAGATATCACGACACAATATATACATAAAAAGGAATCACATATTGTAATAATATAAAAGGCTTTATAATAATCACAAGTGGTAATAACATAATGAACCTGGTATAAAATGATCGTGGAACCATAAGAATGTGGTTGAAACATATAAAATAACATAAACATGAGTAAATACTAACTCGCAGGACAATATAATATGGTAGATAGTGTCCTATAATTGACATAGTTTACTCACTAATACCATAAATAAAATATCATGATACAATAATGTCACCTAATGTTTTGATAATAATTTTGGATTGTCTAATAACATGATGTGAATGCTTATGTGTAGCACTTGAGGGAATCAATCATATGTAATAATTATTTCCTATTTGAGATATACATATAATACTTGTATTTAACCATAAAATGAATATATACTAGTATAGTTATATATTTATGATACTTATATAATAAATTTTTAACATTTCAAAATACTAAGGAGATAAATAATATATTTTTCAGATAGATAAAGATCAGAAACCTATGTAAAACGGTTGTTTAGAGAGATCTCTTACCTTATGTTAAGATCCATTCAAATCTAGTTGTTAATATATTTTATAATAGAATATGATATACTAATTTCTTCGTTATTAAACATTTCATTAAATATTTTATGTAATAGAATTTAATTTTTTGTAATTTAAAATCATTTTAGTGAGATTTATTATTTAATTTTTTACCCGAATATTTCTTTTCATGCTCCCTTTGTTAGATCAATTATTGATATTTATTGACATTATTGAAATTAAGGACTAAAAATATAGTATTGAAATGAAATTGTGTTAATGTAATTCAAGAAATTTAAATTCTTATAAATTCATTTATGTTTTCCAACCTTGTTATTATTCTGCTAGTACTTATTTTAGTAATATTTTGTTAGTTCATTTTTTATGATTTACCAACCCTCACCAACTAGTTTTGTTTTATTTAATATTATGGCCATATATGAATGCCATAATCTGATAAATATATATAAAATATCTATGTATTTTATTATAGATATTATAAGTGAATATAAACCAATAGAGAAGGTGTTAGTAGAAAACATAAACCAATTATCCAAAATGGAATTCAAGAGAAGTAATGTGAACAATTGTTTCATTTTTTATAATAAAAACAATGTTATTGTGGTGGATGGTATATATAAAATTATAAATATTTCATTCTTGTACATACATGATACAATAATTATTATACTATTATATATGTGGGAGGTGAGCATAAGGTTTAAGAACAAATCAATTTTGAATAGGTAAATTTAGAATATAAACTCTTAAATCTCACCACCATGAAATACTCCATAAGTAATTTTGAATCGGTTTTTTGGAAAGATAAGAATCAAAAATACATTAGGAGAGGTTTGGTAACTGAGTGTGGAATAAAATCTGAGTGGCTTATAATTTATTATGAAATGGTGTGGTGAGGGGTGTTGTTAATAAGGGGAGGATAGGGAAATATTTACAAATTATATTCAATTGTTTATTATTTTTCCTAAGGATATATATCAATTATATTGATTCTTTTTTATATATTTAGTAATACACAGATGTGATTTGGAACTAATTTTTTCTTTCATTATCAATATCTCTAAAAAACATGTATTTAGATTATATTATTAAATATACAATTTAAATGTAATTCAATATTAAAAAAAAATAAAATTTTTTTGAAAATCCCCAAAAATTTAACAATGAAAATTTTCAATATTTATATTTCTAAAATGAATTACAGTTTATAAAATAATTCTAAATATCTAAACATTTATTACTATAAAAAATCATTATTTATATGAAAGAAATTCCTTTTCATGTTTTGATCAAATATCAAACCATTTTATAATTAACATATGCTGTCAAAACAATTTATTATCATTATATTTCAATGTAATATTATCTTAGAAATCAATTTTATTGAAATAAACATTAATATCTATATCTATATTTGTTGTAAAAATAGGAATAATTGATATATGTTTTGTAAAAATAAAAACATATACATTATAATTTTCCATACATTTAGTTATTTATATAAGGATATAAATATTCGATATATTCACATTATACTATACATAAATATTATTATACACTTATATAAAAGAAGATACTATTCTAACAGAGATTTTACTATTCCAAACAGTTTTATTACTGCTCCAACAATTTGGTGTCTGTTCCTATGGTAATATTTGAAATGATTTTATAGAATATATACAACCTATAAATACACCATATTACATTCATTAATAATTTTAATACATTTTACCTCACATATATATATTTTTTATGACAAAATGAATATTTCATTAATAATATTTTTCTTTATTTTGAAAGTGTTGTTTGTGAGTGTGATTATTCTGGGGGCTCAATAAGAGCAAAAATTTCATATTCTTATTTTACTGTTTCATATTTATTTTCCCATTATAATTCATTAAAATATTCTATCCATATTTGTTCCCTAATTATAATGATAAAATTATTATAATAAAATTTTACTAGTTTTTCATGTTGTGTTTGTGCATTACTAAATAAGACACATTTTAATTATTATTTGGGAAACCCATTTGAAAAAATAATGGGTTGTTACCATATTCGTACAAAGGATTAAGTATATGATAAATTTCATGGTTTGATGATATGGAGTAATAAATACAAATATTCTCATGACATTGGTCAGGGTGAGATTGATATTGAAGAATATGAAGAAATAATTCAGTAGTCAAAAGTGATTTTTATTTATCATTAGAATATGTTTTGTGATTATTAAATACCCTTTTACTAGTTATATAGATGTATGGTGGGTAATGGTGATAAACATGGGAGTGAGAGTAACTAAATAAATTTTGATATTATGAATTTTATAAAATATTATTCATTTTAATCAAATTTAGATGTGGGAGGTTTAATTGAATACATATTAATTATAATTAATTTAAAATAATATATAAGGATTGGATATTCTATGATT
This sequence comes from Viscum album, assembly GCA_963277665.1. Lineage (NCBI taxonomy): Eukaryota > Viridiplantae > Streptophyta > Magnoliopsida > Santalales > Viscaceae > Viscum > Viscum album. Next base: position 226,125,123 of record OY728155.1, on the reverse strand, counting down.
AAAATATTTAGAATTTTATCCCATTTAATATTTCTTTATTTCTTACTAATTTTAACTTTTATTTAATTTTTATTTTTATTTGAAAAAGACAATACCAAGGCTTATATATAGATCTTCATATTTTTAGGGACTGGGGATGGATGGTTGATATAAGGAAGAAAATATGGTCATAAATATTGTTTTAATATATTTTTATTAAATTTAGGTGATGAGATATTTTATTGAACAATTTAAGGATTGTAAGGGATTAATTTTAGTGAATCCACAAATAGAAACTACTTCAGAAACACATTATGTTTTGGGAGAATATTTCATATTTCATTGGAAACAAAAGTGTATTTTATTGTGTATATAATATTATATTCCTTAAGGTATTATATGTTTGAATTTTTTTGATAGATAATGTTTATTAGAAACACGTTGTTTCTAATTATGGATTCATTATTATTTTTTGGGTGGAAAAAATTAATATGTAAACATGAATTGGTTTGATATATCATATTTTAGACATTTCAATTAATAAATTGTTGTTAGTATAAATATATCATTTTTATAATTAGGTCGGAATAAATTTTAATTTTTATGTATTTAAAACATATAATAGATAAATCAACACAAATGATAAATTATTTATCGTGTATTGACATCTAAAAACATAGTGTTTTTTATTATGATAAGAGTTCATTTTTACCAGGATTGATTAAAGATAATTTAAAATTTGTTTAAACTAAATATATTTACATAGAACATCATTATGGCATTAGATATATCTAGAAGGGGTCTTGGGGGGTTATATTTTATGATCCTTTGTATCCATTGATTGATTTCCTTATAATAGTGACTAATTTTATCTATTGAGTATGGTCCAATAGTTTCATGACTTATATCTTTATATCATCTCTGTTCCATTTTATTATAGTCGATACTATGGGGAATTGATGCATATTAGAATAAACCATATGGATTATTAACATTGATATTAATTCTTTGAACAAAATAATGAGAATAAATAATTGTCATAAAAAATATTGTATTATAATGAAGAAAGTAATGATCTATTCTATTTTATTCATTTTAATCTCATTTTTATAATCTTTTATATTTTATTATTGGATATTACCTTGATAAAATAAAATAAATGATAGATAAAAATAATTGGCTGATCATATGATATATGGAATTTTAAACTAAGTGGAATTATAAATTAATATAAGGAATGTAATTTGATAATGAATATTAGTATTGTAAGAATCTATCAAATATGTGAACGTTAAGAGGGGCATAATGGATGATTTAATGGGAATTTAATTGTAATGAATGGTTTTCATTAATATTTATTAAGGTTTGTTATAAACAAATGAGTAAATAATATTTTTGGGTTTTTTTAGTTTGTGAAAAGCGTTACTTCGTTATTTTTTGAAAAATATCCTGAGTGGTGGAATATAAGTGGATTTATGTTTTGGTTTAGTAGTACTATATTACATTTCAAATATGAATCATCAAGGTTGTTTTTTTGTTTATATTTATATAATTGTAGTTATTAAATATTTTAAATGTATGGAAAAATTATATGATGAGTATGATGAATTATAACTCTTATCAAACATAAAATTGTGATTTATTTTGTGGTTTAGGTTAATTAATAAACTATATTTATTTATTATTAATATTTTATTATTATTTTAAAAAACGTTTAATCATTTCATTGGATGGATGTTGATATGGTTGTCGAAGGGATAAAATTTCATTACTATTAATTTCTTTTGAGGTGTAACGTCACAAACCTAGATTCCACGTAATAGTTCTCTGATCCTAGTTGTTCACATGGATTCATGAACATATCCATAAATTCCATAGGCTTCCAACAAGCAGCGAAGTCATCGTTGTGATAATGGGGAGACTATTCCTTCATTTGTAGTGTGTAACATAAAATAAATCAATGAAAATTCAATGGTTGAAGCAGTAATAATATACAATTATATATATATATATATATTAATGATTGTAAAAATAAACCAAAGTAATATCATACAAAATATGGTTATACATGTCAAATGTTATAGAAAACAACCAAAATAGGTTACACAATAGTCATATACAATACATGTACCAAAAGCATAAAAATGCCAAAAAAAACGTGGAAGAATAGCAAGCCCTGGCTTGGTCAAATGATATCATGATCATAAGAATCATTTCATGTACCAAAAATTTCTCTTTCCCTTATCATTACCTAAAATCATACCATCATCGTGGGTCCAAAACATGACTGAAATAAATTGTGAGACTAAATCCAAGTAGGCGACCTCCCAAGTTCTTTTCCAATCTTTTAGTGAATATAAATATAATAGGTGGTATATAATTGTGAAAGAAGTAAGAGAGGAATTACTCAAAAGACACAATTCTTAAAATCACAGCTTTCCATTTACATCAATTTCATGTTTAATTTGACAATTCAATTACATTTAATTTTATAAATCTCTTGGTCTGACATAATCTCAGCATTCCCCATATTACTGGAAGCACAACTGTTGCCTCAAAAGGTCATCTAAAAAACACATGTTAATAATTTATCCATAATTGAGCTTTAGATCAGAATACATTTCATAAGTCGCTTCATTTAAATTAATAACCTCAGACCATCATTAAAATTCCTAATCTTTAATTCCCATATCACATCAAGTGTATTCAACCAACGCCCTCCACGCCCATGTCGGTAAACCACTCAGAAACCGAGTATCTCTCTGGGTGTGGTATAAGTCCATATTGAATGAGACCATCACAAGAAGTCATATAATAAATCACCACGTATCACTAAAAACATAAATTTTATGACCATTGATCACATCCCTGACATCCCTCAATGGATCCATGATTTAGTCGACATTTAAATACGACGTCATTGTGCCCATCCCTGGAATCCATGGTTTACTCATGACATAAACACAAAAAAAAAACCTTTGAGACCTTTCATGGAATTATAATATGAATCAATTTTTCACCCAATGGACAATGTATAATAGTTACCCATTCCCCGCCATGGAATTATAAAATGATTAATGATTCACCCAAGTCTATTTAATATGTCATCATTCATTTCATTTATCATTTCATTTGGAATGCTAAGGTCAACACCCCAAAAGCATTTAATATAAATCACTACCAAAGGGTGTCTCAAGAAAGGATCAACCACATAAGGATTGGAGTTTCATTTACTCATAATGAAACATTTTTCAAAATAAGAATCACATGATAATTAAAAAATTACAAGGCCTTAATATTATTCAACTAATGTGGGAAGGTTGATAGAGTATGAAAATACAACCAAATATGATTTAAGAAGAATATGCATTCAAGGATAAAGGGGGAGGTCAAATATCCCATATCAAAAATTTATTTAATTAATATTTAATTACATTATAATTCCATTAATAATTTCAGTTCATTTTTAACAACCTTAGAAAGGGAAACATAGGATTTCCTCATAGGCCTCCTATGACAAACAACCATAAAAGGTCATCCCAGGGATCAAACATATGGGTGGCCCTTAATCGTGGAATACAACCGATTTCATGTTTTTAAAAAACATTTTAATTACCTAATCAATGATAGGTAATAACATTGTTCAATTAAAATTCTATGTGACACCCCAAAATTGGGGGGGCGCGATACTACGAAATATGTAAACACTGAAGATTAAAAAAAATGCACAATACCACCTATATTAGGCTTATGTAAGGTATCTAATCCTATTTCAATATTTGATTCACCTTGTTTTGGGACAATCCTGAAAAACGTAAGAAGAACAAAAAATTAGGACACATGATTCTAAATCCAAACAGTGCAACCATTGTTCTAAAGATTCAAGAATGGCTAAAAAGAAATCATGTAATTAATTTTATTTATCCAAGGAGATGAATGACACTTTATTCCAAGGCCAGATGGATTAGGAATTTAAAAACCAAGAATTGGATCAAAGGGGAGCCCCAAACAGTGACACACTATTGTAAAATTAAGGATGATAAGGATATTTATATTAAAGACAATTTAGGGGAAAATGGTAATTTTACCCAAAATATATGGGTCAAATGGTCTAGCCGAATGGTTTGTCAAAACATGAGAAAACTATGCATGGATATAAATATGAATAAGGGGCACTCACATGGATACCCCACATGGTTTTTCAACCCATGTGGGAACCATTCTGAACCTTGTGTCCAGGTCAACTAAAACTGTTGACATGGTCGCATGACAGTTCGACCCAATCCGCATGATTAATGCAAATCGTGTCACCGCCTTCTTTCACCCAATAAACATGTTACATGTTCTAGACCCACCCTAGACACCTTAGGGACCTCCATGAAAAAACATTACATTAAAATTTGGATATTTTAACAAATAAACTAAGAAAAGATATAAAACTCAATATTTATACCTCAAAGAAGAACATTTCCATACAAACATAACACCTTACAGATGTTCATCCCCAAATTTACCATCAATGTGTGCTGAAATAATACATAAAGACATCATTAATCCCTATGATCGTACATTGACCTCATTACATATGGTCTTATCCTTCACTCGTCCATGCTACCATAGAACCTGTATTAAATTAACAATCTGATAATAATGAATTGTAGTTCTATGATCCAGAATACATATAGGATGATCCTAAAATGATTAATATACCTGTAACTCAACCTCATTAATATGTAAAATGTGAGATGGGTCTGAATAGTAACACCAAAATTGAGAAATGTGGAATATTACATGCATATCCCTATACTTCAACGGTAAATATAACTAATAGGAAACCATCTTGACACTCTCTAAAATATCAAATGTCTTGATGTATCCTAGTGAATGTTTTCCCTATATAATGATCCTACTGTGTCTCATCCTTGGTAAACAAAGGAGTAAAAACATGATCCCCAACCTCAAACTATGAAGTTCATCAACGACGATTAGGTGAAGATTTATGATGATGCTATGTAGTATCCATCTTCTTATTAATAAACTAAACCTATTTAGTGGTCTCTGAGATGAGGTGAGGCCCCATCATAGCTTCATCTCAAACCTATATCTGAAACATGGGTGACTTGTATAGCCTAATTATTAAATCCTTATATGGGTCCATCTTGGTAGTATCCCGAAATCTGTTATTTTTGTGGAACTCAACCATGGGTATATGCCTCCTTCAAGAACCCCTAAAATCCCAGACACATGCCAAAAGCATGTACTCAAGGACCTGAATCATGTTCTCTAACTAGCCATATTTATGGGGGTGGTATGCTAAGATCATAAGCAGTTGTGTTTCTAGTACCATCTGTAGCCCATTATAGAAATGAGAAGACAAATACACATCACTATATAAAACCATAGAATGTGGAACCCCATTCAAATGTTCAATCTCATAGATGTAAAACATCTCAATCTTATCAACATTGTTGGATTCCTTAGTCGATTTGAAATTTGAAACATCCCTTATTATAGAAAAAACTAACAAAATGAAATCCTTGCCTCGTGGAGACCTCGTTAGTCCTATCAAGAAATCCATTATGGACTCAATCCATTTCTAATTTGGAATTGGTAGCTGAGGTAATGGTCCATCTAGTCGTCTGGGTGTCAATTTCCCCTACTGACAGGTGGAATATCTCATGAAAAATCAAGCTACATCCGTTTTCATATCTGACCACTAATACTATCGATGTATATCCTGATACATCTTGGTGACACCCGAATTTTATACCCATACAGAGGCATGAATTTTCTTTATCATCTCTTCACACATGTCTGATGAAAACCATACGTGACCATGAAAACACATAACCTCATCATCACATATTGTCTAAGTAGGATGAGGGTCCTCACCTACCAAACTCGTTCATAGAACTAGTCCATGGAAATCTAATTTATAACTTATTTTCACTCTATTAAATAAGCTAGATGTAAAATATAAGGATTAAATAAACATATGTTGCTGATTTTTGTGCACCTACAGGAATATCTCAATGAGCAATGCCATAAGCATCCACTTGCTACTAGCATGTTGCACATGCTATGATTGATTCCTCATGATCTATACATCAACCAATTCATTTCCATTACTAGGTTTGTATGAAAAGATCAATTTCAAAAGACTATATATTTTACACCCACCTTCAATATCATTGGTTCAGATCACTCTATATATATTTGTACATGAGGATTTTGTGTTATGTGTTCATCACAAAACACACTACCAATAAGTAAAAACTTCAAAAACACCATGTGGGAACATCCAAAGCATACTCAATATCATGTGTCAGGTAATTCCCTTCATGTGTCCTTAACTATCGAGACACATAGGAAATGACACATTCCACATACATAATAACATATCTGAGACTGATACCTAATGCATCATAGAATATAGTGTAACTCTTTCATTGATCTCATTTTACTCTTAAGAACTGTCATCTCATTGGAATATGTCCATTCAAACTTTTCACCCTTCTTGGAAAAGCATGTCAACAATGCTACCAATCATGAGAAGTTTTATATGAAATACCTACAGTAACAATCTCTCCCTAAGAAACTCTGCATCTCAAAAACAATCATGGGATTTTCCAAGGAGACTACTCCTTTAAACTTCTCTGGGTCCATTGATACTCCTATAACTGAGATAATGTGTCCCAAGAAGTGAATCTGATCCATCAAAAAATGGGTCTTCAAAATAGTATAATAGAACTAATGTTCCCATAGTATATTCAAAATTATCTCAAGCTAAGTGACATGGTTGTGTAGATTATGGGAATACTCTAAGAGATCATCCACAAAAACCACAACATATGAGTCATGATATTAATGGAAAAAATGGTACATCTGTGCCAAAGATACGGTTGGTGTGTTTATTAGATAAAATGACATTTGAAAATACTCATACATACCATACCTACTTCAAAATGTTGTGCATGGTATTTATGAGGATCTAACATGAACCTGATGATAATTCGATCACTAATAAATCATTTAGAAAATATGAGCTCCTTGGAGTTAGTTGAAGATATCATCTCTCCATAGTAATGGATATTGGTTCTTACCTATCAACTGGTTAAATTTTCTATAATCCACACATAGCCTAAGGGTACTATGTTACTTTTCCCCAAAAATACTAGGTATCCCCATGGAGAAGTAATTGGATAGATGAAACCCTCTGACACTAAATCCACTGTCTTTCTCTTGATCTCTTGCATGACATTTGTAGAAATCCAATAGGGATGAATGGATTCCAGTGCAGCTCCTGGCACTAGATCAATAGATAAATCTACTTATCTCACTATGTGTAATCCAAGAATGTATTATGAGAATATTTCCTTTAAATGATCGATTGCAGGAGGGAAATGTATTTGATGTGTTCCAATGTCTTCTACATAAAAATTCACAATCTACGCCACTATAATGCCTAACCTACTAAGCTCAGGTCTAGTTTATCTAACCTGGACATCCCATTCACCTTTATATATAAACATCCCACCATCCGGTGATGTAAAACTCCCCATATAGCGATAGAAATTAACAATGGAAAGAAAGGAAACCAACCAGTCCATCCTAAGAATGATATCAAAACATATAATCTTGAGGAATTAGAATTTTTACATGAATGAAACCCACAAATATCATGGGGCACAAACTTCATGGACACACACCATCATTTCCCATCCCTATCAGAGTTTCTACCATCATAATTTCATATAATGTAAAAACATAGATCCCAACGATCTCAATACTGTGCATAGATATAAATATATGTAAAGAAAATGTATCAAAAAGTACATAGTCTAAAATGGAGGCTATTAGAATTGTGCCTATGAATTTAGAAGTTATAGGATCTAGATATGACTGGGTTTGATACACTACATAAGTATAGCATATACCGTGACCATGTAACAGTACTTGGATACCCAGAGCTGATCAACCCTATTGTTGCTAAGGACCCAAGGTCTTCATTCCACGACCATAACCTCCACCATGGAATGAATATAATGATGTACTATAGATCCATAACTGATATAAATATATTGATCATACTCATAAACATGGAGTTGGTGCATACCCGCTCTCACTAGATGATGGTATAAATTTCTTCGAGAAGCATTATAGATGGAACATCTTTCCAGAAGATTAGCACTCAACTCATTTTAGAAGAAACATTGGCCTTGGATTCTATAGACTATAGTAACTTCATTGGTTGCACACCACTTGGATAAATGGCGATATGTTTTTACTACAAATATTTCCACAATAACGCTCCAAATTGTGCATCATACCACTGGTCGAGACTGTACTAGATCTAGGTGTCTAACGTATCTAGACTAAACCTCCAAACACCCTCAGGTGACACTCTGTGATCAACACCTAATTTACTATAGAATATACAATAGTCAAACTGATGTCCTTTTATTGGGATCGAATTCCATATCTGAGACCATCCTAAAACATCCTATCCTTTAATACATCATCACCCAATATAATAGGTGAAAATTTTGGAACTCAGAAAAATGTGTTCAGTATTGCATAATTGAAAGTGTGACCAGCTCCAGATGTATAAACTCATGGGCTCTATCATCCTTCAATGTATTGGGATAGAATTAAGTATTGAATACTATCTAAATATCTCCCTATGAAAAATAATGATGACACTCTTCCTGGGTGATAACATCCCACAATATCTTTGCGTAATCACACAACATATATATTTTGAGCTTTACCCTCATCTAATGAAGTATATTTAAATCCTAAATGATCAAAACTCTAGTCTCTAGCCACGACTCTTCAGCCTATGGTCCTCCTTACCCCAAAAAATTTGTATGAATGTTGCTACTAGAACACTCACATCATCACTTCCATAGACATAGAGGGGTGTTGTGTTCCCTGAAATGTTTGTATGAACCCAATAAATCCTTCAGAAAACATTTCATCAAAAAATTCGTCTAGTATAGAATATGGTGCTACAATCGGCACAACTGGTGGTGGGGGTCCATTTGTGTCCAATAGACTACCATATTTGGGGTATGATCATCCCCAACATCCTCTAATAAATCATGTGGATTTCATGGTGGAATGACACTATAATGCCAAACGCACACCTCATTTCCCGATCATTATCTGGGTTTGTATCTTATAAAGGTAAAACAAAATGTGATTGGCCAAAACCATCTTTATGAACCCACCCCTATTCCTGCCACATGGGTCAGGTTTGGGTGTCGAATAAGAGGGAGACACTACCAAATGACCGCTACTATTGTCAGGTATAGTCATGTTTTCTATCATATATAGGTTCAATTCATTTCATTTGAGTTTCATTTTATTTTAAACTGAGTTCACCTTCATATATAAAATCGACAACCATTTCAAATTTCTCACACCGCCCTTCCAGAAGGGTAATCCAATGCTATGAATGATTCTGATACATGGGGGTCCTTAATCTCCACGAAGAAAATATTGGCATCCTTATATTTTACTTCCTAAAAAAATAAATTAATGGCCGCAATATGATCCACCAAATTATGATCCAAGAGGGCACATTCACCGTATGGACCAAATATTAGTGTTCATACAATCCACACCATAATATTTTATAATATAATGCATGGAATGTGATTTTTAAAATCTCATATATGATGGATGAGATGGAATACCCTCAACTCATCAGGTTTTAACATAATATCACCCACATTGGAATAAATAATAGCATCATAGTAAATGTGTGTTGCTGATCTATGAAATTGAATCAACTGTAGTATCTCAAATAAAAAAATCACAATTCAATTTGAGGGAATTTGGTTTTTCCCTATACATGGGGTAGCTACTCCAGGGAAATAATAATTACTAGATTCCATTTAATTTCTACATATTTCCATTGTCACCAAATAGTAATGAAAAATTGAAATGTAAATCCTCAGATACTACATTATAACATCCCGAATCCAGATTTCAGATAACAGTTCTTCAAGACTATTTGTCCATATAGCCTCCAGTGCATCTCCCAAAATTCCAGGGGCTAATGACTAGGAGTGAGGGCCTACTTTTAAATGAGGAGAGACTGTGACCTCATTAGATGTGTGGAACAAAACATAAAACAATGAAAATCCAATGGTAGAAGTAGTAATAACATACAAAAAGAATAAACAGTACATGAATGATAGTATTAATAAAGCAGATTCATATCATTGAAAAGATGAAGATACATGTAAAAGGTTATATAAGACATCCAAAAAAGGATACAGTGCAGTCATATACAATACAAGGACCAAAAGTACATAAATTATTAATGAAACTCAGAAGCATCACATTCCTCATATTGGTCACATGATATCCTGCTCTTAAGAGTCATATCAAGTACCTGAATAAGAGAGATTTCCCTTATCATTACCTGCAATCACACAATCTTCTTGGTTCAAAAAGCTGACCCAAATATGGTGTGCGACTAATTATATGTAGGAATCCACCTAAGGGTTGTTCCTATCAGTCAGTGAATATATATATATAAACCACTTCATAATATTGAAAGCAGTAAGCTAGGGTGTACTCAAAAGTAAACATATATACACGAATTGGTTTCTATTCACATCAATTTGATGTTTAATATAACAATTCAATTACATTAAATTCTATAATTCACAAGATCCTACATAAGCTTGGCCTCCCCTATGTAACTAGCGGAACATGATATTTTTTATAAGTTCATCTAAAAAATACACATGAAGGCTGAATCCATGATTGTTCTTTGGCTTTGAAGACCCATCATAAGTCATTTCATTACAATTCATATATTGAGCTAGTAATTTCAATTCGTAAAATGGAATTAAACTATAACTCTGGTTTTAATTCCACCAACCCCCTATATTCCCATACTAGTGAACCACATTGGAAACATGTATCACTCTTTTTGTGGTATAAGTTATTGCTGAACTATCCCATATTTGGTGGTTTGATAAAGAAACCCCATGCATCAGTCATGATATATATCAATGCCTCTTGAGCCTATCTATGGCATCGTTCAATGGATACATGATTCACTTGAAATTTATGTACCTCCTATATGAGCCCTTTAATGGAATCGATGGTTAACTCATGGAATAAAAATAACAAACCATTTGATCCCATCCAAGGAATTCGAATCCAAATACATGGTTCACCCGAGGTACAATGTAAAATAATCAATAGATACAATCCATGGAATTCTAAACTGATTGAGTATTCACCCATGTCTATTTACCATTTCATTATTCAATTCATTTAACATTGCATAAAGAATTCAGAGGTCAAAACCCCATAATCATCTAATATAACTCACCAACAAAGGGTATCTCAAGAAAGGACCAACCTCATAAGTATTGGACTTTTATTTATTCTCATTGGGACATTTATCCTAGAAATCTTCACATTAAAGTTAAACCATTACATGGACCTAACATTATTCATCTCATTGGGGTAGGTCGACGAGTATGAAAATCCAACTAAACATGCTTGAACAAGAATAAGAATACAAGGATCAAGGGGAAAGTCAAAATCCCATACCCTTGAAAAATTAAATTATAATTTTACAACCTTTTAATTCAATTAATAATATTAGTTCGTTTTTAACAATCCCAAAAAGGGACAAAAAATTCATGCTCATATGAATGCAAGGCCAAATTCCCATAAAATGTCATCTAAGGGAACACATCTCAGAGCTGACCCTTAATCATGGTATAAAACCTATGTCATGATTTAAAACATATAGTCAATTCCCTAAATAATTATAAGTAACAACCAAGATTAATTAAAATTCATAGAGATTCCCCAAAAATAGATGTGTGACATTTTGACATATATAAACATCTATATTATTAATGAAAGGCTTGAAACCACCTAACTGAGGCTTGTTCGAGATAGATAATCTAGTATTATGCTCAAAATCACCCTAGTTTGGGAGAAATCTGAAAAATTAACAATGGAAGAAAAATTATAGAATAAAAAAAACACTAAATAGTTTTCTCATTGTTAAAATGCATCAAGAATCTATAAAATGGAATTAAGGACTTATCATTGTGGATATAAGGAGAAAAAACACATAATTCATAAGTCAGATGGAGCGTGGATCAGAAAAACCAAGAATTCGCTTAAAAGGGAGCTCAAAATTATGACCACTACTATGAAACAAAGGAGGATGAGTATATATAAGAGAAAGGAGTACTTACACAGCTACCCCCACATGGTTTTTAAAACCATGAGGTAATCATTCCTAACCCTCTATCCATGCCTTCCAAAACTGCAGTCATGGCCGCACATCTGTGTGACCCAACCTGCATGGTTTACACAAACAATGTGGCCTCCTCTTTACCTATAAAAACTAGGTTTCGGGCTTCTAACCAGTACTAGACACCCCATGGACCACCATGACCCCAACATGAATTTACATTAGGCCATATTTAAACAATTAAACAGATAAAAGATTGAAAAGTAAATACTCGTAACTCAAAGAAGTACTGGGTTTTTATAAGGGGATAAGGAATTTTAATATTATGATGTGGAGAAGGGATTAAATATTCTATACAATGGGTTATTATTCCTTATTATATATATATATACTAGATTGATGATATTATTTTTTCTATTATATATTCCAAGAATATTTTGATTAATGTTTTCTCTGGATTCAATAATTTTTCAAATTTTGGATAATAAGAGGCGGTGGTTGGATAAATAACCCTTGTATTGTGATTATGGTGATATATATAGGTTTTTTGATAACCTAAGATATTGATTTTCCTATTATTATGATTCTAAAGGTAACCGAATAATTACAATTTTTTATTTTTTTAGTATTTATTATCTCTACCCATTTGACACATGAGTGTTTAGAGTAGTAATATACAAATAATTCTTGTATAGGTAGCTAATTATTATTATTTTTATCAAAACATATGATAATGTTTCAAGGGAAATTTTAGATGATATTTCAATTGATATTAAGTAATTTATCATATCATAGGATGAGTTCTATATTTTTGGTTTCCTATTACTTTTAGTATATCAATAATTGTCATGGATTTGATATTCACATACATATTTTTGTTTGTGATAGTGAGGATAATGTAATATTTTATGGTAGATTTAGATGTTCCATTATGTAAAATATGTGTTATTTCTCTAATAAATTGATACTGTTAGATCTAGTCCCAATTCCATGTGAAATTAATGTTTGGATATGGGTCACTCACGATCGCATTTCCATCCAATAATGAGTCCATGTAGTGTTGAGACATTACATCGTTTATGAGTTCAGTAATTTTCATTATAATGAGAGAACAAAAAATTCATATATTAATATAATCTATGAACTATAGTTTAAAAAACACGTAAAATGTGTTTCATGGAATGAAATGACAGAAATATATTCTTATTTAGGGAATTAGAAGTTATCTGTAAAATAATATATATTTAATTTCAATAATTTTGTATTAATACATAAAAAAAGTATTGGTAGATGTATTTTTTATGTTTTCAATCCCATATCATCATTACAAATATTCATTTTATCATATTATAAAACGAATATACATTAAATTAACAGAAATTAATAGAGAAAATCAAATAAAAAAAATTGTTTCTTTTGAATTTTAAAACCATAAAATTGATAAATGAAATATTATCAAATCTATAGAATATCTATTAGATTACTATCATCTGTTTAATTAACCATATAATACTATGTTTAAAATCATTTCTAGATACTAATTTTTCTATCACGTCGCCAATGTTGCCACATAATTACACCTCATTTAAACTATAAAAGTAAGGTATTTTTCCTTACAAATTTATAAATCCTTATTAATGTCACCCAATATCTAATGAAACCATGAAAAACACCAAAATATAAAAGAAACTATAAATAAATTAATGTTATGGATACAATATTAAACCATATTTTATTATTTAGTCACTATATTTTCCATATAAATTATATGTTGTTGAATTTTATAAAAAATATTCAAATAAAGAATATTTTATTTACCATTTTATCATTATCCTTTATCATTTACACACAAATTTATTATAAATTCCTAAAACATTAATGAAAATATTAAATGATCTATAAAAATATCACAAAAAATAATTTTTCTTTTAGGGAAAAAATATAAATTGTATAAAGTGAAATAAATAGAACACATTCTTTTATCCATCAATTTAATTTAATAAAAATTGTCTCAAAAAATTCCTAATCATCATAAAAATTCCATACGAAGATATTCAATTAAAAGTTAAAATAATTTCAACATTATCTCTATAGTCTCATCGGTATCTATATAATGTAGAGGAACGAATTTAGGTAAATATATGGAATATAAATTATTACTGTAAAATCACATGGTGGATATTTTTTAGTTTTTTGTGTTTAAAAATTATAATACCGGGAATTCCATTATTGTTGGTGAAAATGTGGTTCATAATTTTCTGCAATGATATTCCGTTGAACCGCCACATATTATATTAATTTTTTATTTTAATTTTTATTTTTTAAAAATATAGGAATAATTCACAAATTAGATATAATTGTATTATTTTTGTGGAAAAATTACATGATTTATATGCCCTTTTAAAATATTTCTTAATATGGGGACATGGTGATTTGATCACCCCACATAGAATAAGTAATGGATATCATTAGTTTTTATAAAAAATGATTTTTAAAATTTTCATTTTATATTTTATATCAACCTCTATTCTCTTTAATCGTCATAAATAAAATACTTTATGTAAATCCAATAACCATTTATGTATCATTTTTCCTAGTCATCAATTTGATAGCTGATAGAACCAAAAAACACATCGACCAAAATTTATAGTTATTCTAATTTTGAATATTATAAATGGTATTTTGCAATATCAATTACTATTTCTATATAGTTTAACATGTATATAGACCATTCTATATTTTAAATGAAGTTACATACATGAACATAAACCACATTCCATGAATAGCCCCCATTTATATTTATTAACTAAATTCCATTGACCTACCATGGACAACAATCTCCACACCCTTCCACATGCACCAAGACCCATATAAAGGTTCTTGTTGAGGATACAAGTAGTCAAATTAATCTCATACACCCTAAATTTAAACAAACACTCTTAAAAACCATTTTGGGTAATATTAGTGAGGAGAAATTGCATCGGAACCAAATAGAACATAGTGCATGATCAAATCTTCCCAAGTATCCATGAAATTTTTTATATGTGATTTATGAATTATTAATCCTAGATAAGTGATATTAAGTCATTTTCTCTCATCCATAATTGGATAATAATTTTTGTTTATTCCAAATCCTATCTTATTTCAAATTCGATAATCAATCACCCCTCATGCAATCACATGGGAGAAGGTTTATAGAAAACTAGCTCTATTAAAAATGGGATTTGTTCATACCTTAATTCTCATTTAATCAGCTCACCTATATAATAAGAATATTACCTTCTCAAATACTTCAAAAAATTTATTCTAGGTCACCTAATAGAAAACCCAACTCATCCATGTTTTTTCATAATATTTTGGTTAAATTTCCTCACCCTACATCACCATCATTAAAGTAATCTAACCCACATACATATACATGATCCATATATTTTCATTACAGACCCCAGGGAAAATAACCAGAAAGACCACAATCACTTTTGGGTAGGTGGGATGAGTTTTCCACAATGATATATAATATTCCTACACTAATTTGAGATAATCCCCTATGATTCCTCAAATAATAATAGTTGATATTCTCCCCTTAGTTCATGAAATAATTTTTTTGGAGATTCTCCATTTATTATAGAGCATTTAATTTAGTTATTTCACAAAACATATTACCTAATAATATATTGAGATTATATTTTTATCATGGTTACCTCAAATAAAATGTGTTTATGCACTAAAATTATTTTTTAAAACAATATTTGTTTAGATAGTAATCTATTTTTTTTGAAATCTCCATGCTAATATACTACTCATAATTTCAAAAATGATTTCATGATGTTGACATGTTCTTTTTGGATCCCATAAATAGAATCTCATTTCTCAAATAATATAGTACACAATAATGGGTATGCTACATGAAATTACTTTAACAATCCATTCAATGGTAACATTTCATCTAGTATTCCACTATGAATGATGTGAATCTAAATGAAAGTAGCCAAAGATTGTTTTCATTAAAAAAATAATTTTTTTACCTTTCACATGTAATTACAGTTTATTATGATTCTCAAAATATAAAAACAAAAAAAAATGAAAATTATAACATTTATTAGTATATATAGGAATCTATATTCATTAGATTGATTCAGACTCCACAACGGTTCCCACATCCATTTACAATATTATGAATCCCTGCAGATGGAAAAAAACTCATTTGGTAATTTAATGATAGCTATAAATTATGGAGTAAAAATTAATAATTAGATCATTTGAGAGACAACATAATATAGGTCTACAATTTCCTCTTATATTTATTTTCTAAATCATAAAATTTTAAATATTTTTAAACAATTTGTTTTACTTCGATGAAATTCAGGATCATGAATAATATCTATAATAGAGTCTAACATGAGATAATAAAACCAATTATGGGAGGATATGACTTTAAAACATCTCTATAAATAAATACAATAAAGAAAATGACACTTTATTCTACTATCCATTGTAAATTATGGGAGTCACATTCAACTTGAATATACCAAAACAGACCTTTGAGAGATAGAAATGTTTGAATAACAAATGATAGATTTAAAATATTTTG
This sequence comes from Viscum album, assembly GCA_963277665.1. Classification (NCBI taxonomy): domain Eukaryota; kingdom Viridiplantae; phylum Streptophyta; class Magnoliopsida; order Santalales; family Viscaceae; genus Viscum; species Viscum album. Next base: position 226,108,309 of record OY728155.1, on the reverse strand, counting down.
ATAATTTAATTTCTGAAATATATTTATTATTCATGTTGAATATATCAAAAAAAATTAAAATATTTTTATAATGATGTGAGAATCGATGTTTTTTTAATACAATAAAATAAAAATAACAAGGAAAATCATGATTAATACAGTACTGTGATTTTGGTTATCTTTCCACTTGGGATGACAATATATAATTTTATCCTGAATTATTTAACATTTTGATTCATTAATTTAATACTCTATATTTAAATAATGATTATTTTTAAGGATTGTTTTTATTAATAAAATAATATCTAGTAATTTTCAATCATTTACATCAAATAGGGTATGCTTCATAGAAATAGAAAAGCACGTTTTCATAAATACGAAATTCAATATGTCTAAATTTTATTGGAATATTTCAAAATATAATATATATATTGATGTCCCCACTATATAGAATTATATTTTATATGATGGTTTCATTTATTAATTGTAAATATTAAAAACATAATAATCAATAAAACATTTACTACATTTAATTATGCATGCAAGGTTATTATATTAAATGATTTAATATTATAAATTTATTTTAACTAATGTTAATTATTTTTTAGTAATGACATTACACCATATGTTGAACAAAAGTATGTGTCAAGAACTATATATTTCTCATGAATACTGGAACACTCGTTTAAAACCCTCTTTCCATATGAGCCTATAATATCATGAAGAATTTTATTTTATTGATTTATTAGTCATGTAAAATTTAGATATTGTATTTAAAACTCGGTTTTAATGTTTTTAATACCTCAAGGTAGGTGGTTTAGAATAGTTGAAGGATTAGTAAATGTATATGGGAATTAGGAGGTCACCATAATTGGTAATATTGGTTGCTTTAGTCTAGATGATGCTAGCCATTAGTGAGTTGATAACTACAAATAACAGTAGAGCGGTATGTGACGACTACTATATCAATAGTGTTCTATATTGTATAGTTGTTTTGGGAAAATAAATGGTCAAAATTTACCTCAACCTAAGGGTTTTTTGGTGGGGGATGGGGTGCCTCCCTTTCTTTATAATTCTTCTAGGGTGACACTGATGTCTCTCCCCTTCTACCCCTTAGTCTAAACCTATTCAGGTTACCATTCATGAGTATGTTTGGTGATGATGAATGTTATATGCATCACACCCTCCTCTCATCGCTCCCCTTTCAAATTTTATAATGAATTAGTATTATTATATTTATCTTAGAAATTTTGATATCAATTATGAATAGTGAAAATAATTTATTTATACGGGTCTTCTAGAAATCATTGGATGATGAATACTTGAAAAAACATCTACATTTAACCATTCATTGATTCATAAAAGGTATGTTGCACCATGAATTGTTTAATTAGTTTAAATTTAATATTAAAATGGTTTAATTTTGGAAATGGTTTTGGAGCATAGTTATTTTCATGGAATGGTGAACAAATTAAGCTTCATACCATTAGGAGAGATTGGGAACAAATTTTTGTTATGCTATTATGTGGTTAATAATCTACCACTATACTATGTTTTGGTGTAACTAATTACTAATTTTCACAGTGTTAAAATTAATTAATTATTTATTTTTTCCTTCTGTTAGGTGGTCATGTCACAGAGATGATCTTGTTTGATCATAGACCGGGCTGGATAGAATAGATAAGATCTAGACGATACTATGACTCCCTTAGAAAAAAAATAAAAAACATCAAAAACGAAAGTGCACATGTTTAATTGATGAATTAATAATTATTATTGATTATGGTGAATGCTTAAGATTGCTCATTTGAGTGAGAATGATTCCATTAGATAATTTAATGAAATAATATGTTTTCAATTAAATTAATATCTTAATTAAATAAACCATTTTTATGTTAATGAAATAACCCTATGTAAAATCCAGCTGTCTTATCCCCCAATAGATGATGATAGGACCATTGAGTAACCAGATATCCTCTATATCTCTTGAGAAATGAGGCTCTAATATATTGTATTGTTATCCGATTTGTATGGGATTAAGATATATCCAATCCAGAGAGGAATTGTTCATAGATATTATAGGTCATGATTTCCATATAGGATCCCACATTATGTACCATTGAATTGTTTGGGCACATCTATATTATGTAGGGATTGGAGACCGTCTCAATCCAAATGTGGGCAGCCTAGGTGGGTGGACCGTATGTAGACTAGGATTAGTTTGGTTGAGTACGTTGACTATGAGAATCCATCTGGATGAACATGAGAAGTGGGTCATCTCTGGAATGTTTCATGTGTAGCGAGACACCATTTAACTAACAAGCATGATCAACAATGTCAATGACAACAAGGTACCTGATGTCCTAGATCAACGGAAATCACCACTATACTATAACTAACATTGTAGACCCATGTCAGGTTTCTTATATTGTGTATGTAACATAGAGATCTATTCTATGCCGTAATTATTGATAGACCATGCATGGGTGTGTCTGATATGGTAGTTGGTCTTAGCATAGAAACCATGACATATTGGTGATCTTGGGGTGGTATAAAGATGTGTTGTTAATGTGTATTTGGATCTATATATAATTTTCTATTTCTGGATGAGTTATGTAAATAATTGTTGAGACATGTGGGACACATTTTGGATACCATGGTTATAGATTTGGGAATTTATATGGTATACCAAGTACAAAAGTCTTCCATAGTGTTTGATTATTCAACAAATATAGAACTGAGAATACCATATAGGTTGTAATGTGTTTGAAGTTGAATTTCTCACTTTTGATATTTAATGGATTTAGATCTATGATGATTGAGATTTTAAGGGTATTTTCCCTAGAGTTTGGTGGATATACATTGGAGTTTAAAATTATTTAGAGCTTCGATTATATGGATACCATGTGTTATACTAATGGAGTCATGATGATATTATTGTCTAACTAAAAATATTAACATAGAAGGTAGGATATTAATTAGAGGGGATAGTATAGTCATGAGGATATAGATGGGGTTTCTATGGATTTGGGGATACATATGACCTATCATTCATGATCTTCAAAACATACATAGATACATCAAAAAATGAGATGAAGAATATATGGTAGATAAAGGTCACATACTTGAAGATCCGCACATTTTTGTATATTTATTTCATATTATATTTTTTATTTTTTATTTATCATGTCAAATGGACTTATAGTTTCATATAATGGATAGTATAGGACATATTTGGTGGGGCCCTACGGTGTTTTTACACGCATTCTACATAGCCCTCCACTGCACATGGATAAGACTATCAAAGATCACTTCATTATAGGTTTATGTTATGTTATGTCCCATTTATATTAAGTTGGATTGATCGGATGGGTAGAATGGAATTGGAAAATGAATTTATTCAGTATACCATAGACCCAATTAATTTAAAATCATTATTTCTCTTCTATATATGTGATAATTTTGGTGGGAGATAATAATTGTATAATTTTACGGCGCGTCATGAAATATTATTGTTGTTTTGGATGTTTTATGAATATTTTTTAGTATAATGTTTTTTGATATATGAACATTTAATATATTATCCATTAAAACAATATTTTATACAAGGGTAATATTATCCCCATAATACCATCTCAAAATCCAATTCCTAGTTAGTAGCCTCTATATTCGAGGAGGTGAGCCTGATTTCATTGTGTGATTATATGGTTTGACTACCACAAAATGTTTTAAGGAAGTGGGATAGTATAAGGAATTATCATAGAATGGTTTTTTGTTATATTTAATTATTTATCGATTGGATGCGTTAGAATGTGTCAGATTTTATGGGGGATAACTATGTGGTGATTTGAAAAAGCATGTCTATATATGAATTCTAGGTTACTAGTGAAGTAATTACTATTTAGATTATGATGTTATGTTTTTATATGTATTACATCATTGGTGAAATAGATCGATTAATGAGATTCATCAATTATAAAATATTATATTATAACAGCCAGATGGAAAGAGTGTAGTTATTTTTTTATTCATTATTATGAGATTTGAGACCTGTCACTTGCATAATATCAGGAATGTATGATTAATAGGATATATATTCCTATGACTTTTTGTTTTCGTGAAAATAATGGATCAATTTCTTAAAGTGTAAAAAACATCTAATATTTTTCTATATAACTACTTGGTGGAATTATATAAAACCAGAAGGACATGTATGTTTATTTCATTCCGATTACTTTTCATGTAGATTTATATTGAGATTGTCATTTATGATGAGGATGATGAAGTTTTCATCATGCACATGAGGTCTATTGACCTCAGCGGGTAGAGAATAGATTGTGGTGGTCAATAATTTGAACACATGTGGGTTATTATTGATTATTTTCAGTCATTTATAGTAACTTGTAATAACATATATGTTTTTCCCATGTATAATTGAATTTAATTCATGTTAATATAAATTTTTGTTGTGTACAATTTTTATAGGTAGTGTAGGGAGATGAAACAGACTATGGATATAGTTATTCATTATGTCTTTTACCAAGATAGAGTAGTCTAATATTTATATAATCAATGTGTAAGGAATCTCTATAATTCATAAAATGTTTGTCATGTGATTCATAACATTTTATCATTTTTGTGACCCCAAGAGTTTTTAGCTATAATTTTTATTTTATTACGTAATATGGGTTCATGAATGAAATCCTATGAGACATGACCTTAAATAGTGAAAACAATTTGAGGTCAAGGGGTGTAGTCTATAGACCCTTAGATTAAACATTTACCTTAGTGAGTGAGTGTGTACGATTCTTGAGAGCGAATCCCGCGAGTGGAGAAAGCCCAAGCGTGTGTTTTCCATTGAGGTATGAAGAATCTGTGGGTGATTTAGAAATATATGTGTGAACTGTAGGTTATACCGAGATTATAACACTATAATTTTGATGAATTGGGTTTTTTTATTAGTGAAAACCCTATGTGATTAGGTTTCGATATTGTCTATGACATGTAGGTCTATTTTTGTACCTAACCCTATTGACCAATTTTTTTTAGGTTTAACAAAATGGGTGTATCCTCATGACCAGTAACGGTGATGGGTTGTGCATATGTGTTTAAATGAGGTAGTCTTGTTTTAGACCAAGGAAGGGAACCAACTCTACTAGAAAAACACATTGAAGAGAAAAGTTTGGATATGATTCCTGGAATATGTATCAGGATTGATGTTAAAATTGTGGTCTCTAGTTCCCATGGACTATAGATATGGATGTTCTTTGGACTATGATAATCTTTGATTTGTTTTAGTGTTACTTATTTGATTATTATTTTTGTTCTTTGATCGGGTGGATTGGTATAGTAACCCCACTATGTGGAATGAGAATGAATATCTGCCCAAACGTTTTTGGATGATACTCATTTAATTTATAATTTTTTTATAGATGTTACATGTTTCAGAGATGATGGTAATTAATGAGATGATTGAGGGTATTTAAGATATCATTTTAAGGGGGTACTCAATACAGACCTCCATGATAGAAGGGATGGGTGTATGTAATGGATCCTATGCAATCTTCAAGATAAAATTGTCATTTGTAATCATAGAGACATGGCTCCAAAGGATTATTGTAGATGTGAATTTATCTAGATAAGTATCACATGAGGGAAGCTATGAGAGAATTTTTTGAGGGTTTTTTCCAATGTGATGGGAAATGGTAGTATTTTTATTCCTCTTGTTAGAACTTGGTAATATATGTTTTTTTTTCTATATGAGGTTTTCTTCCATTGATGGATGGTGTATAATCTACAATGTTAGGGAACTTTTTTTTAGTATATTTATGATAAGAATGCTCTTGATGTGAAAATAAATATATTGGTTTGAGTGTGTAACCATTATGTGAGTAGGGTTATGGGTGTATGGTATTGGGAATTGGACAATAATTCTATAATTATGACACATATTAATAATTGGTGTCTAGTACTAAAAGATGCATTGGGTTACTGGAGATATATGTTCGGATATTTTAGTGTGTCGAGTTTGAGCATGGGTATCATTTTCATGATTACTTGAAAAACTTCTAGTGAGTTTAAGATTAGAGGAGCTGAAATTCTTATGAAAAAACTACACAATTTGTTTTGTTCACTAATGATCATGCAATATAATTACTCTGTCAGTCCCATATAGATGATGATGAAGGTGTTTTGAATTTCAAGTGGAGGATATTAATGAAGTGATATCAATAAGGCTTGGGTTAATAATTTTTGGTTGAATAAAATAAATTTTTTGTGGTTCATTAAAGGGAGGTTCATCTATAATATTTTCTTGGAATAAAATATTTTTAGTTGGAAATGCATGGGTTATAATGTTGGTGCTACAACGTATCTGATTCAGTAATTGGATATGGTCGTTTCATGATGATCTAGCATAATCGGGTTTTGAATTGATTATTAATGCATGTCCATTCTGACATGGAATATTGAAATTTAAAAGGGTATTACAATTTAAGTGATTTTCTAATTTTATTCTAACATGTTAATTTAGATCGAGTCATTCTAAGAGTGTTAATAAGATATTGGAATCCTTTTTATGCTTGCATATCCAAGGGTGAAGGTACTATTACATGGAATAATGATTCAAATGAAATGTATTAGGTTTAGGTGAAATATAGGCATGATAATAAATTGCATAATTACATACTATTGTTTTGGGATTCATGTGCTTTCCAATTCATCAACATAGTGTCTGGTAAAAAAAAATTGGATCAATATTGTTTATTTTGGAAGCCATTTAATTATGGTACCCCATTATGTGTGCTAGGACTTCCCATGGACGGAAAATAAATATTTTTTGGGAGTGGATATCCCAAGTATAAATGTGTTATTGGATGTTTTTCTATCAATACAACTCATGGAAGATAATTGAAAATTTGGGGAGCTTGTAAATCTCCCCATTTTTACTAGAATTTAAAAGCAAGAGTATTTTTGATTTTGTATTTATTAGATTGGTAAATTTTGAAAAATATTTTCAAAACCATGATTATAGGAATAGAACACCATATGGGAGTTGTTTTAGACATACTAGGAGGCTGTTGAGACATTTCTTGGGCTTGGGAGGGCCAAGTGAGGGGCTAAAGTGGATGTTACAGTCTTGTATATAGTAGTACAGAAAATTTCCAATGAATTATAATACAATATAGGAGATATTTAGTAACCACTAGAGAGTTGATTTTCTATACCAGTATCCTGGGGGAAATAAATAGTCAAAATAATCATTTTATCCTTTTGGTTTATGTTATTCAAACCCTTCTCTTACATTCCCATTTTTCCTCTAGGCCAAGGGTTCTCTCCCCCTTCACCTCATTGGTACCCCTTATTTGCGGTGTGTTTCATTTACTTGTTTATTAGTAAAATGAAGTATAATATCCAATCCATCATTCTAACTAGCCACTTTGTTTTTTTACACTAATTGAACACAGTTTTCATTTTGGGATGAAATGGATATTTCAATAATGAATAGAGAGGTAACATAATTTCAATTAGGAATTAATACATCCATAAATGAGGAGGTCATAATATGTTGTCTTCCTATCACTATTCCACATTTCATCAATGGTAAATCATATAGTTAATTTTATTATTTGGTTCCCATTAAAATTAAATTATTTTAACTAACAAAAATATTCCGACTCTTAGGGATTTAACTATAAATTATTTTTGGAGTCCCGTGTGGTCAATATATAGGTTTCTAGTCTCAATTATATTTTATCGTGGTAACAATATGAGTTATATAGCATTATTACATGAAGGTATGTAATTAATTATTTAATTTTTTTTTATTTTTTTGAAGCTTTTCTGATGTAAGGGAATCATTTTATAGGGATGTGCATAGTTTATCATGTATATGACTAGATGGGATAGACAAGAAATCACAGCCACTATAGTTCCAAAAATATAAATCTATAAGATTCTAAATAGACGGTGGTCCTTTGTAAATTCCTTATGGATTAAAATAATCATTTACGTTTCATGTGATTTTAAGGGAAAATCACTAAGGGTGATTCCCTAGTTATATTAAATCAATGTAAATTTCCTTAATGAAAATAAAATGGTTGTCAAAATTAATGAACACCATGGGTCACAAACTACCACTATGTTCATTATTGATGGCTCATCAACTTATGGTCGTGGCTATGAACACGGAGTACCTAACTATTATCTAGACCTCATGAGAGGTGGATCAAAACCAGATGGAATCATTACATAATTTTTTGTGTATGTATACACCTCCAAGTGGAAGGCCTATATGGACATAGAGTTCATAAGACACAAAGGATTAAGATTAACCCACCCCCATTTTATGGGGAAAAATATATATGGGATTAATGAGATGTGGTTTGGATGAGTGAACCCCTCATATCTGACATGACCAAAAAAATTTGGACATACCTTATATAGACAATGATTGGTTTTGGTAAGTGGAGAGACCATGAGAGAACTTACGGACTGATATGGGTCATTATAAATCAATTTACAGTTCCCTATGTTGCATGAAACCATATTTACAGAATGGAAAAGCAAAATAGTTGAGGATGCTAAATGATGTAATTACCTAGATCATCTAGTGTTGAACCAAAATCCTAACAAATATCAATGACTCATGCAACGTTGCATCTACTATGATGAGATCGAGGGAACCCAATGGATACCTAGATAACAAAACAAACCTAGAACACCCCCCAAGACATTTTTATATTTTTAAATAAATTTAATTTTTTTCGTGCTTTCTTTTTACAAAACACCTTGTTAATCATACACTACATACTATAATAAGTTAGCTTTCTTTACACACAAGTCCCGATTTTAATGGAAAAACATATTTTGATTAAATATTATCATTATAAATTAAAAAGCCTTTAAATTAATAGTTATGAATAGAAATAACCAAATTTTAAATTTTTATATTAAATATAATTTTTACATCAATCATACTTAATTTTTAGGCAAGATACAAAAACAAATTACATTTTCGGATAAATGATGTATTTTTTAGAAAATACAGTTTTCCACATTTGGATGGCACACCCAATATAAATTTAATATTTGACACTTTTATATATTCAATTTTACAAAAAAAATCTATTTTAGGATTAGGACATAATAATTTAGTTTTGTAATTTTTTGATATTTTTCTAAAAAGTTTAACAGTTTAATTAATAGTGAATTATACTACATTTTAATTCAAAATTGTATTTTCATATAAATTATTTATATATTTATACTATCATTTTAATTTGTTTTAAAATATAATTAGATATCTTTTTAAATATTTTATATTATCCTTGTTATTTGAATTATTTTCAAATTAAAATTGTATACAAACAAATCTCAATCTTTTAATTATTTTTATTTTCAAAAAAATAATTTCTCTCATTTTTTCAACTAGATTTAAATTAAATTAAATTACTAGAGATTATGTATTTTAATTTGAAAAAATGGATTCAATAATTGGAATAATAAGGTCCAAATTATTTATATAGGTCCCCTTTAGTTTGTGAAATTATGATTTGTAACATTAGTAATTATTTGTATTTACCATGGTTAAAGGGTAAATCAGGTAAAAAAGTATAAAAAATATTATAATAATATAAAACAACCCAAACAATTATCGTAATCCTATTGAATTGGTTATGGACGACCATGAAAACCATTGGGACAAAAAAGAAGTCATTTCGAAGCCACTTGGGAGTGATTATGACAATAATAACATTTAATTTGACGTAAACGAGAATATGTTATAAACAATTATCTTATTAATAAAGAAATTTATATGGGGCTATATAAGTGATATATTTGACTATAAATATTCACTAGAAACAAAAATATTGTTTATAAATAATGGTAATTTTTTTTAAAAATTTAATAAATTTATAGAATAAATTATTTATGACACAATGATAATGAAATAGTATTTATACTAAAGAAAGAATGAGATAAATGATTTTATAAATGATAATGTAAATATGGTATGAAATATTTTATTTCATCAAATAATTTTAAGGATGTATATATCATGTTTCAATTCTGTATATGTGATTATTTTTAAGGAAGTATGTTGATAGGTATTTTTTTAAAAGACATGTATGAATAGTGTCAAAATTTACTTAATTCGAAACAAAAAATATAAAATAGTTTATTAAATGTTATAAAATTCCTAAAAATATAATATTTGACCTCATGGTTAGCATGAGTTCAAATATTTCGTAAATAAAACATTTTTGGTCTGTTTAAAAGTTAAGGTTATTAAATTAACCCACAATGTATAAATAACAAGATATCATGATAATATTAAAAATGGTAAAATAAGGGTTAAGCCAAAAATATAATGATTAAAAAAGTTTAAAAAAACTTTTATTTTATTTATATGATAGTTATCTAACCCAAAAAAATTTTACCTTCAAAATAATTTATTTTTTGTTCATTTGGAACCAAAAAATTTTTTATATTAATTTAATATTTTGACTATTTCATAAACTACCCCTCACATCTCATATAAAATGGAATTTATCCTTTTATTAATTCACTCCTTCAAAGACCTTGGTATTATCCAAACCCTAACCAATTTTTTTCCAAACATACCTTAATTTATCCTAGATTCCAAAATTTGGTTATAATGCTAACTGAATGGGTCCTTTTGTGAAAATAAAACGACATACCCAAAAAAGAGGTAATTTTTTATCACCTCTTTTAAAGTTATTTTCCTCTTATACGTACTCTTTCTATGATGTTTTCATTCTAATGTATTAACTAAAATATTTTATATATGTTTATAGGTTATTATAACTATGGAAAAACCTTCTACATACATTTAAGCATCATACAGATAACAATATCACCATATGTGTGTTTGTATGGCTTACTCTCTCCAAATCGCGATGTAATTAATTATTAAAAAATACTTTATTAGCAAGGGATTAATGATGATTATAATGGATTTAAATAATTAACATATAATTATAGTTATTTTTTACAATTATTATAAAATACAATTTCCTGCCATTTAACAATTAGGTGAATGATATCGTCTCTCGTGCGTACGCACAACCAATGGTCTCCACGATGCGGTGAAATTAATTCTCCATGTTAAAAATTCAAGAATTATTATAAAATTTATATTATGAGTAAAAAAATTAAATATTAACTTAATATGATTGTGGATATAAGAAAAATACATCATATACATAAAAAACATGACTGAAACAGTAAAACAAGAATGAAAAAACAAAGTAGTTAATACACAAAATCATTGTAATACTAAAATATTATTTATTTTATGATAAAAGAGGGTCATATATGATATCATAATTATGGATATAGTCGTGGTATAATTTAATAAAATTATTTAACAATTATATAATATTTTATAATATTCTAGACTAAATAAAAGTACAATATAAGGGTTAATATCAAAATTACATTATTATTCAAGGTTGTTTATACGTGTGCACCTACTAGAGAAATTTTATCACTCATCTCTATTTTTCTAAAAATGTATTTCAAAATATTAATATAATTTTTTAATGTAATTTTTATCCATAATTTTATTTTAATTGAACATTTATAAAGGAATTTTTCTCTCATTGTCCAAATGAGGTACTTTATGAACATTTCGACGAATTAAGGAAATATTATTTTGTTTAATTTAAACAGCGCGAGTGACTATTGTTTTCTATTATGATACCATATAATTATATATCATTCTTTAAAATCTTAAAATTATAGTTTAATTAAAAAATTCATTCATAATATTTTATATTTTAAAAAAATTCAATGTCAACAGGGATATTTCTCTCAAATAGTTTTAATGAATTTGATAAATTATTTTCATCCATTTCAATATCATTTGATGGATTTTATTCTCATTTAAGGTTGAATTGTTATGAAACAATAATCCATATTTTATTGAAGTAATTATGATATATTTTACTATAGAAGATCAATGCCTATACAATTAATTGTTTATAGTTAAATTATTAATATTTCATATGTTAGTTTTAATATGAATGTTTATGTAATGTTTCAACCTTTTCATAAGAGGAATGTATTTGAATTTCATGTGATTATTCAAATATTAGAATATCCATGTGAACGTCTATAAGAAATTATGTGATTTATTTTTACATATTATGCTTTAGATTAGGATAAAAAATCTTGTGTTTTAGTTTTATAACCTTACATAAAGTTTATACTTATTAATGGTAACATCAGCTATATTGATTATCATAACTAAGAATCTGAGCTCCAATTTAACTTATGTTTAATTTCACCATAGGATGCGAAGACATATATTATGATTGACCTATAGAAATAGTCTATGAAATATGAGAGTTTTCAGTAGTTTTTTTTCATTTAATGATGTAATGTAAAACTTATGTTTTTATCTTGTATTTCCAAGGATACTAAATTTATCATACCTTTGGATTTTATTTTACTTTTCATCATTAAAATATAATAAAATAATGCACCGACTCTATACAACTGGGGCTGGGGAGTTATCGGTGTTTTTAGAGGATGTTTAGTTCAACCCATGGGAACTAGATCCAGAAAAATATTGATTTGAGAACATTACCCAAACATAGAATTTGAGGATAAGTATTGAATAACATCCTATAATTTTGGTAATAAAGATATTATGTGGGTATTCCTAGAAAATGTATCTTTATCTATAAACGATTTGTTTCCATGTTTCTATAACTAATGTATCTAGGATTAATAACTCCAATAAGGTGTTCTGGTCCTGACATGATTTAAACTGGTACACGACAACGTTCCTTACAGTTCACCAGGTTTGAATGACTTGAGGGATATACATAACATAATTTATATTTAATTTACCAACCATTATGAAGGATTTATGATTAACTATTTCTTCAAAGAAACTATAATTATGATTATTTATTAGATATGAATAAAATTTTCAATTTGTGTTCTGTATTTATCTATTTTGGAATTATGAATTATTATTCAAAACTTAATCTAGTGTATTCCACTGTTTAGAAATAGAGACATGTGGAAGAAATGGAAATTGTATCACTACACATAATCCATGTTGGAATATCACATATTATGCAAGACAATATCTATGGATATGGTGATACAACTAGTGTTGAACAGTTTATGACTATAATGGGAAAACTTACCTTGGTTAGGAATAATAACCAAACCCGTATGGATCACCCTAATTCTCAATCTGAATGATCAATGTTTGATGTCTTCATGAGACAACAACCTCCAACATTAAATGGGACTAAAAATCAACTTCTGGAAGAACAATGGATATATTTCTAAGAGAAAATATTTCATTCATTATGAATTAATTAAAGGGATAGTGTTTTCATAGAAGTTTATCATCTCTAAAGAGGTGTGGATCTATGGGGGTAATTAATTTAAAATACAAATGAATATGAAGATGTAGAAACTATGGAATGGATGGAATTTAAAGAACATTTACTAGATAAATACTTTACTCTTGAATGAAGAGCTGATATGGAAATAAAATTTCTGAGTCTGAGGAAATATAGGGATGATAACGTTGCAAAGTATGAGGATAACTTCACAAGGTTATCAAGACATGATACAGACTACATATATATCCCATTAAGTTAGATTTATCAATTAATTAAGGGGTTCAAACTATTTCTTTAATGGGAATTGGTCTCAAAATCATTCTCATATTACAAATATATATTCTCATGTGCCATAAAAATGGAAAATGAATTCTCTATGCCTTTTGAATTTAATGTGAAGCAGGATAAAAAAAGAATTTTGGAGAGAAAAGATTGATAAAGAGAAAAATGTGATGAAGGATTTTAATATATGTGATAATTATGGGAAGAAACATCCTACTATTTGTTTTAATGGAATGAGATTTTATTGCATGTGAGTTGATAAAGGTCACATGGCTTGTGAATGTAAGGGAAGGAAATAAGTTGTAAATATATATTTATATAATTCTAATGATATGGTTCATTATGAAAATGATTTTCCAATGCATAAAGAAAATATGTCTTAGATTAAGAATATTGATCAATGTAAATATTATGTTGTTACTACAATTGAAGTGGTATAATTAATGTATTTGTGTTTAATAATTATGTTCTCATATTATAAATAAAATAATAATGTGATATATATAAGGATATAATTCATTACATATTCATCATGTATAAAAAATAATGAATTATTTCACTATGGATTCTGATTTTATAAATGTATTTTTAAACAAGAGATACATTACGTTGTTTGGAGAATCTGTTCTTATGTTTGATATTGGAAATTTAGATTCCTTTTAAGACTGTTAATTTGGACAGAAGTATTTTGGAAAGTTATTAAGGTTTAATGGAGTAAGTTAAACATAGGATATTATTTTTTTGGGATAATAAATTTCCTTAGTGTTGAATGTAAAAAGGTTTTTTTTTAATTTCACAGTAATTAAGTTTTAGAATATTGGCAACCTACATTTCAGGCTACAACCCGTCACATCTGGTAAGGCTTTATGATATGAACCCTCTACCGAAGGAAGATAAGGTTGAATCTCCTACCACTAGAATACATGATGTCATGTTTAGTATAAAATTATTTTCATTTATTTAAAAATTATTACATCAAAAGTATAATAATTTTTTTAAAACCCTATATGAGTAATGTATATCGAATTTTATTATCATTTGGAGAGAAAGGTGAATTTGGGAAGAAATTAATTAAATGAGAAATATATTCTTATTAAGAATGTTTTTTTCATTATGATATTAATATATTAAGTAAATAAATTAATAAACATTAGTGAATATATCATAAAACCAGAAAAATTACTCTTACATTCTTTTTTGAAGAATCAAATTCTCCTTTAAATCATCACCTACATCTAGAAATTGTATTGTTAAATTTTTCTTCATTGTGATCTCTATCACACTATATCAGAACATGAAGGTTAGATTTTTATTTCATGTATATATTTTCCTTCATGTAACCCTATTATGTGTTATCTTAAGTGACATTCATAATTCGCTTTCTTTATTTTATGTTGGTGGACTCATTAATCCATTTTCTTATGTGGGATTTCAACAATGATATTTTGAAATGTCAAACCGCCAGTATTCAATATAAGGTTTAGATTGTGAGGATTCAATTTATTTAATGATGTGAGAATATAACACCATGCTACTTTATAATATTTTTAAATAAATTTAATTTTGTTTCATTATTTCATTTTATGCATCACTGTGTTATGTTTATTCTATACAATACAATGAATTGTCTTGCATTATAAGCAAGGCCTGGTTTTAGTGAACAACAATATTTTAATTAAATATTATTATTATATATAACCTATCTGTTAAGTTAGTGGTTATGAAAAGAATTACAAAAATTTGAATTTTTATATTTCATATAATTTTAAACTTCATCTTATGTAATTTATAGACATTATATGTCAACCAATTCATTTTTTGGATAAATGATGTATTTTTCAAGAAATACAGCTTTTCCACCTTTTGATAGTGTAGGAAATTTAATTTAAATATGTTAAAAATTAATATATATAATTTGAATACATAAATTTTGTATTTAGAAGTGGAAAATAAAAAGGTTTTTTTGAAAAAAAAATTGTGATTTTCTGAAAGGTTTCACATTCTACAGCGCAGTGAAAAATACAACATTTTAATTCAAAACTGTCTTTTCATATTAATTATTTATATTATTATATTATCATTATAAATATTTTTATTGTATAATTAGATTATTTTTTATCATTTAATATAATTTATGCCATTTTAATTATATTAACATTAAAATTGGATATTAACACATGTTAATATCTTGATGATTTTTATATTATAAAAAACAATTTTTTTTGTTATGTCAATTAGAATAATAACTAATTAAATAATACAACATCAATGTTTTGAATTTTAAAAAATATATTCTGTATTTGGAATCATAAGGTATAAATTATGTAATTAGGGTCCTTTTAGTTTTGGACATTATGAATAGTTACAATAGTAATTATTATTTTCATTATGGTTAAAGGGTAAATTAGGTAAAAATGGTAAAAATATAATTACCATAACATAAAACTACCATATATCTTGTCTTAATCATATTTAATGAATTATGGGAGATTATGATAACCATTGGGATGAAAATTTGCCCTTTAGAACCCTCTTGGGTGTGATTATGTCATTTATAACATTAAATTCAATGTTAAGGAAAATATGTTATAAATATTTATCTTCTTACAAAAACAATATGTATATTTGTTTATAAAATAGATATATTTGAATATAAATTTTAATTAAGAAAATAATATTATTAACATCATCGTTTTTATTATTTTTTGTTTTTAGGAATTTAGTAATTAAATTAATTTATGACATAATGATGATACAATAAAAGATTTACTAATGAAAGAATCTAATAAATGATATTGTAAATTTTAAATCTAGTATTGTTTGAAATATTTTATTCCATAAAATTATTTTATGTATGAATAAAAAATGATAGAATTTATTAACATTATTTTTTTTATGTAATAATTTTTTATGAATTATCAAAATGTTAAGTATCAATAGTGTCTAAATTGACATAATTCAAATATCAAAATATAAAATTGTTTATTAAATGTAATAAAATTCCTAAAAAAGATTATATTTGAAAAAATTGTAAGGATGAGTGATTATTTGTTAAAAATGAATGTGTTTTTGGTATTTTGAAATGTTATGGTAATTACATTAACACAAATAATATAAATAATAATATATCATTGTAAGATTAAAAAGGGTAAAATAATGGTTAAACCAAAACGTTGAGGATTAATAAAAATTAAAATGACAATAATTTTAATTTTATTATAGGTATCCACCCAAAATATTCTTATTATAAATATTATTTAATTGAGTATAATTTGAAACCGAAAATTAATTTATATTAATTTAATATTTTGAGAGTTTCCTAAAGTGCACGTCACCTCTCTTATGAAAGTGCTCTTCTACTTATATTTAATTAACCACACCCCCCTAATGCCCTTTTTCATGGAAAAATCCTACACAATTATGCTCCCAACATCTCACAAAAAATCCTAAAGGCCACACTTTTTTCATAAATCCAACCTATACTTTTATGAAAATCTATATGAGATACCCAAAATATATGTAATTGTCTTATCACAACATTATAAGTTCATTTATTAGTCTACTTCCAAATTATATGTTGTTTCTATAATGATGTAATAAATCTAGTATATTATACATGTTGATATATTATTATAATTTTGGGAAAACCTTATACCTCTTTTTATTTATTCTATGAATACCATTATCACCATGTTTGTGTGCATACAACTTACTGTCTCCATGTCAAGGTGTAATTTCTAGTCAACAATAAATTATTTGGATGGATATAATGATGAGTTTAATGGATGTAATTAATTAATATAACCTTATAATTAATTTTTATAATTAATATACCATCTAATTCCGAACCATTTAACCCTCAATTGAATTATATTGTCATTCATGAATACGTATGGACTACCATCTCCGTGATATGGTGAGATTAATTCTCCATGTTAACCAATAAATAATGGTTATAAAATTTCTATTATGAGTATAAATAATAATTAAAATGTTAATATCATTTTTATATGAGTAAAATATATCTTTTTCATAAACACGACATACATGACAAACAAGATGGGGAAAATGAAGCAATTAGCACCTAAAACAATGGTAATACTGAAATATTATTTATGAAATGATAAAAGATGGTCATATATGATATGATAGAAACGGATATGGTCCTAGTTTAATTAAATAACAAAATTTAAGCATTATACAAGAGCATAAAACATCAATGTGAATGTTTAAATAGTATTTTTTTTATTTATTCTTTCCATATTATATTGTAGAATATGTTTAAGAGAATTTTGTTTCAGTTTTATTCCTTCCCTTAAATAGTTATGCGTATTTATAATATATTTCTCTATATTTCTTATCCTTACTTATCATATGATATTGCCCCTTTTTTATTTTTAATTTTCCCCCAGGATGTGATGAAGTATATTATTAATGACTTGTATGGACATTTTAAGGGATATTAGACTTTTCAAAATGTATAATATGTTGTTTTTCATTTTAGGAAGTAATGTAAAACATATGTTTTATCAAAAAATTCAGAAGCTACTAAAATTATTTGTCCTTTGTGATTTTATTTTCTTTTAATCATTCCATTGTAGTAAAATAATGCACCTACTCTAGGAAACTAGGGTTTGGGCATTACAAATCCGGAGTGGGTGTGTATAGGAAGATAGGGTCTATCAATAAAGAACCCAAACCAGATTTTTTTATGCGGCGTGATAAAACACAATTTTATTAAATATTTTATTGATAATAAATGTAATAATTTATTCACATTGTTCAAAATAAGTTTATTTATATTATATTTTCTTTTAAATAATTCATTTGAAAATTTGATGAAAATTTTAATTTTACCCTTGTATAGGTCCCTATAGTAATTATGACATAAATATTTTAATATGCATTATAAAAACCTAAAATATTGTAATTATGGTCCCAACAAAATGTTATTGAACATTTAGGAAGTACATATAAGCAGAAACATGCATTTATTTGGACACAATGGGCCATGAAGGCAAAGATGGACTAGACATGCCCGATGGGGCGTCACTTTAGCATTTGGGCAATAATGTCTTCCTATTTTTATGTATTGGGACAAAAATTGGACAAGAGATAGAGAACCCAATTTTTCAAAAATTATCCTAATTGAAGGACATTAGGTTCATTAATTTTCATGGTCACACAGGTGGTACTATTTGTATTAATATATTTTGTCGAATTTCTCCATTCACACTTGACAACTATTTAAACCAACAAACCCCTCAACTATGTAAATATGTATTTTTATTAATTAGAGGGTTTGGGACGTGGATATAGTGATTTTATGCATGTTATAATTTGTTTTATTTTATTTCTCCAGTCATTTAAGGAGGGAGACCTTTGGAAGCTAGGTTCTATTAATCGAAGCCTTCTTCATCTTCTTCTTCACTTTGTAATATAGTGGTGCATTCAATAATATCTTAGTTTTTCTTCCATTTCTTCTGTAATTTTCAATTTTATTTCCCTATTAATCATCATATTTTTTTGGAAATCATGATTATATTTGTGATAGGCTAATATCCTTTCAATGACATTTCGCAAATGAAAAATGCTTCAATGATGACTACACTACCCATGAATGAGTAATTCTTCGTAGAGATCGATCTAACTATAACCATTTTCACATAATTATTTTGAATAAATTAGACACATTAATTCACATTTTATGACTAATGAATTGTGTTTTAGAATTAAAAAAACTAATCAATCCATATATCAATTCACACAAAATCATGTATGGTTGAGAATTGTGTGAATTGAAGGAGCGTGAACATAATTAGTGATACAAAACCACATGAGATTAATTTTTAGAGTAATAATATAATATCTAAAATAAATTCATCATTATTTACATAATTATTCTATTAAATAATTTACCAATCACCATAAGCTAGTCCTAGAACTACAATCAATGCAGGGTGCTATGATTTCATGTTCTAAACCTGGCCAAAGGATTGACTCTTTACTTCTTTCTGGTAATCTTAATTATCATAGTGTACAGAGACTAAATTTTTAATGACTTATAATTAAGTGGATGTTATTTTGAATGATAATGATCAAAACATATGTAAATAGGTCGACTTATAATGATTAATTCATCTAAAAATATTTTCTAAAAAACATCTTCCCATTGTGTCTTATTAATTAAATTTCATTTCAAAAATTAAAACAAAAAAATTAATTATTCTTCCATCATACTTCATATTATTTTATAAATGATAAAAATACCAGAACATACTTTTATATAGTGATTTTATACAATTTTTTATTTTTAAAATACATATTATAAGTCGTTTTAATTACTACCTCCTTGAGAGATGACCTTGGTCAGCCACTATACGGCACCAAAGTACCCAAAACACATACATCATTTGAAAGTGAAAATGAAAGTTGTTTTAAAATTAGTTCAATTTATAGGGAGGAAAGTATTTTATTCAACGATTTATTGGCATTTTTCCACTTTCTTTATCATCATTCATCGTTAACCTTTCCCCTTCTTCAATTATTGTATGTTTCTATCACTCTGTATTCCTTCACTATCATTTCTTATCTAATTGATCATCAATTGAAACTTATTCTCATGATACTGTGGTTGAATTTTCTAAATTTCTATTATATGTGATAGTATCTCATCTTAAGTATCTCTTGGATATTGACCCAGTTATTTAATGTTGCCCTAGGGCTCAAATTAGACAATCTCAGTCAATAGGAAGTGTCAACATTTACCCAACCGATGAATTATTTCAATCTATGATCATTGAAATTTGAAAAACATTTTAATAAAACATAAAACAATAACCAATGGATGAAAATAATAATAATGAACATAATAAAACAATTATATGATTGGTTTCAATGGATATTAACCATCAACCAATTTGTATTGCATACACAAATCTTGTATTGGACTTTGAATTGAAATCTGGTCTAATTCAACTTTTTCCAAAATATAGTGGATTATCTGGTGAGGATCCAAATAAACATTTAAAATAATTTAATGGGGATTGATAGTCCTAATAACCATGAAATGTATCTAAAGAAAAAATCAAACTAAGAGAATTCCCATTTTAACTTGATGGAGCTATTAAAGATTAGATTTATTTTTTAACACCAACATATGTAACATGTTAGAATGATTTGAAACATATTTTCATGCTAATATTTTTTCTATAATCAAGGACCACATCAATTCTTAAGGATATCTTAGGGATCGAGCAAGCATAAGGGGAGTCAATGTATGACAATTAGGAGAAATTCAAGAAGTTGTGTGAAAGGTGGAAACATCTCCCAATACATGAGCAACTACTCATCCTATACTCTTATGAAGGACTCACACCTATGGAGAGAATAATAATTGATGTTGTGGCTAGATGGGAATTGGTTGAAAACACACTAACAGCTCTACGTACATTGATCATTAAGATGGCACAAAACTACAAACAATTTGGAGATGGAGGTACACCATATGTTAGAGTGGGACACCAGGTAAGTCAATATTCTCCTAAAATAAATTTAATTGATACTATGTTGGAAGAGTATACAAAAATTGTGGGGTATATTTCTTTAGCTCGATATACATCCCAACCCAATCCTGTGATACCATGTTGAATTTTGAGTGAAACAGACCACCCAATTGATTGTTTCCCCAAACTATAAGAGATGAAGTCTTTCCCAGTAGTATTCCCTAAGAGACCATATATGTGATAACAACAGACACATCCCCAAAATAAGTATGATTTTTTTCTCTAACATAAAACCATGTGTGGATGGATCAATCAAATACGAGTTATGGTTCTTTTAAATAAAGAAACCCCATTTTTAACATAATTTCGAACGTCCTTTTCCTTACCAATAGTGTTTCCAATAACCCCAAAAGGGAATTGAAGATCAATCATCATAAAATAAAAAACAAGGGAATTATCAACCATAGATAGATTCAAATACTGATGATCTTTTGAATAAAATTGTTCGTAATAAACAGAATGATCAAAAGAGTCATGTTTTTATGGTTAGGGTTTTCAATACACAAATAAGGAAGATTTCCACCGACCTCTATGAGCAATAAAGTAAGAAAACTAGAATTCATCCTTCCCAACATACTCAAAATATCAAGGGGAATTTCAGTTGCATCACATTGAGAGGTGGAAACAAAACAACTTATACATATTCACCTATCATTCCATCTGGATTCACCTCAACTCTTAGGAATTCATATTCAAGAAAAATTGATGAGAAGCCATAGGAGATTTAAAATGGTAAGAAAAAGATAGAGGATGTTTCTCCTAAACCCATTCCATTTCAAAATACAGTATTTCAGTCCATGAAAATGGATGAATATGTAATGTATAAAGATGTTTTTGACACATTCAATAATATGGAGATAAACATCCCCCTTGTTGATGCCATTAATAAAAATTCCAAGGTATGGCAAATTGTTAAAAGTTATTTGTTCAAATAAACGATTTCTCAAGTGAAATTAATGGAGAAATCGTGGAAGAAATATGTCAGCACTCACTACACTAACTATCGAAATGTTAATAAAGTGCAAGGATATTAGGACATCCATCATCCTGTCCACTATAGAGGTGTTATAGTTTTTGGATTCATTCTATGATATTAAAGATTAAATAAATGTGATCCTTCACTTCGTGTTATATTATTTATTAGTTGGTGATTTTAATCCAATGATAGTATTGGTGTACATAGAGATCAATGCAACATCATTTATAGAGAGACTCCTTGAGTATGTACCTGTTCGGGTAATAGACATGATCCTTCGACCAGATTTCTTTTTTCTCAATACGGAGGAAGATAATATAAGTTCCCATGATTTAATTAAATTTGGTAGGAACTTCATAAAAATTGAAAAAAACTATAATAATTGTTCATGAGGGTACACTTTCAATGAATTTTGGAGATAAAACTTTAATATTTAATGTTATAGACTTCATAAAGTACAACATAGAAGACCATTATGCTTTTCTTATCTCCCATCCAGAACCACCAAATAAAAACCCCATGGAATTGGATAGTAAAATTCTTAGGGATATTATGAGTAATGGTTCTAGTTTGATGTTAAAGGGAACTTAGATGCATTTTTTAATACAAAACCCTTTCTTAGATTGGATTTTGAAATGGGGTAGTATATTTTTATTCATCATGTGAAAACTTTTTAAGACATCGGTATTGAGTATATTGATGGGTTTTATGCATTATTTTAAGATTCTGATGATGTATATTATAATATAGATGTTCATTGTTAAAATACTTCAGTTCATTTATTTTTCCATTCATACATCACTCCCTACAAAGGAACTCAACCATTTCCTCCGAATATAAAATATAAAATCATGTTGAGTAGTGAGTTATTACTTGTCATAACTGCTAACAATCTAACTTTTGAATAAAAAGAAACATTTTTCAATATTTTGAGGGATAAACTTATGGAAATCAGGTGGACCTTGGCTGACAGAACATGTATTATCCCATCCATTTTCATGAATATGATTCTTTGGGAGGATGCGGATAAACTAGTGAGGTAGCTACAAAGAAGAATGAATACAACTCTTCTAGAAATTAAAAAAAGAAGTTTATAATTTTCTCTATGAAATTATATTTTACGCCATTTCAGATTCACAGTTAGTATGTTCTATTCATGATGTGCTCAGGAAATATGGTTTTACAGTTGTTAAAAATGATAGAGAGGAGTTAGTTCCAATGAGGGTGAAAACAGATCGAGAATGTGTATTGATTATAGAAAACTAAATCGATCTACTCACAAGGACTATTTATCTTTCGTATTTATTAATCAAATTCTTGAGAGGAAAACTATGAAGACAAAATATTGTTTCATGTTTCGATTTTATTAACATTTTCAGGTTCCTATAGCTTAATATGATCAAAATAAGACAACATTCACTTGTCCATTCAGTACATATTCCTACTGGAGGATGCAATTTTGTCCTTTTAATGCCCCAAGTAACTTTTTAAGATGCATTGTGAGTAAATTTTCTGAATTTCTTAGGACTAACATGGAGGTTTTTATGGATTACTATATAGTTCGTGGGTCATCATTTGATTATTGTATCTATTGTTCAACAAAGGTGTTAAATCATTGTATTGAGAAGAATCTGGTCTTGAAATTTGAAATGTATCATTTCTTGGTAGATCATGGGATTGCCTCTAGGAATGTATTGTAAAAAATTATATAGAGGTTGATAAATCTATGGTAGATATTATTTTAACCTTACCAGATCTATCATGTGTTCATAATATTAGATCATTCCTAGGGAAAGTGGGATTTTAAAGGCACTTCCTCAAATATTTTAGTATGATTGCTCATCTTTTATTGGGATTTCATCAAAATGATTATGATTTTGTGTTTGAAGATTATTTTAGGACATATTATAACGAGATAAGGTAGCTTCTGGCCACCATATCGGTCATACAACCCCCACAGTTGGAGCTTCCTTTTGATCTTATGTGTGGTGCCTCCAAGTTTGTGGTTGGAGATGTCATGTATCAGAGGGTGGAAGGGTTTTTACCAAGGATTTACTATGCATCGAGGACACTGGATTAAACACAATCTAACTAAAAAATTAATAAAATTAGTTTCCTGCCATCATATTTGCTTTAGATAAATATTTTGATTTTTATTGGGACCTAATGTAGTTGCTTTTTCAGACATTGTAGCTCTAAGGTTCCTCTTGAAGAATGATGATGCAAAGCCCATACATATCTAATAGATGATCCTTATTTGGTAATTTTATATTGAGATAAAGGATAAAAAGTTGTAACAAATCATAGTGGCATACCACATGAGTAGAGTTACTCAAACATTAGAGGCTCATGCCATGGACAAGGTACCACTTCAGGGCACTTTTCCCAAAGAGAATCATTATTCCATCCCAACTACAAATCATTTGTATGATGATTTAGTTAACTACATTGTTTCCTATGAAATTACTGAAAATGTAAAGAAATAACAATTCAAATAGTTAAAGAGTGAGTCAAATTTTGATGTTTGGGTTGATCTATACCTCTGGTGCTTGTGTATTGATCAAGTTATTATGAGGTGTGTTCCTGATCATGATTTTTAGTGTGTTCTATATTTTTACCAAACACATTCATGTGGAGGACACTATGGACAACAGAAAATTTATTGGAATGTCTTAGGATCTGAGTTATATTCGCCTAGTTTAATCCATGATTCTCATGTGTTTTATTAGTTTTTCTCTCATTGCAAACTCACTAAGAACATTTCTAGGAGATAGACGATTCCCCAACAACCCATATTATTTTTTGATATTATTGATTTATATTACATCAATATTATATGACCCTTTACAAGTTCATTTGGTTTTTTATATATTTTTTTTATTATGTTAGTAAATGGGAGAAGTCTAAGACCACATGGACTATAGAATCTCTGGTTTTAGTGGACTTTGTCAAGGACCATGTTTTTTGTATGTTTAATTTAACGAAGGATACCATTAGTGACCAGAGAACACTCTTCAAAAATAATAACATTGATTCCCTTGTTTGGATGTGTGGCATGAACCACAAATCCACAACACCATACAACCCCTACACAAATGGCTAGGAAGACATTTCAAATTATTTGTGGAAACATATTTTGGAGAAAATCGTGCTTACAAATATGATGAATTCGAGCAAGTGCTTTGTTAGTGATGTTTGGGATTATAGGATAACATAAAATATACTCATTGGTATGTCCCCAATTGAGGTTTTTTTGGGGAAATAATGTTATATTCTTTTAGAGGTTCAGCATCAGGCATTTTGGGTCATGAAGAAATGAAACATGTATTTGAACCATCCTCTAATTCAAAGGATCCTTCAAATTAAAGATCTCGAGTTGATTAAATTGTGATAATATGTGAAATCATGACATTTTAAGGAAATATCAAAATTATCTCATTAAATAATGATCCAACAAAATGAGTTTCATGTTGGAGATAAATTCCTAATCTAAAATTCGCAATTAATTATGATGCCAAATAAGTTTCATTCCGTATGGTTAGTTCCAAATATTCTACCTACATTGTTTCCTTACGGTGAAATGGAGATCACATAAGAGGACACTAGAATAATCCACACATTCAATGGGAAATTTTTATTGAAATACATTGATGGACTTCTTGCCGATATAGGTGATTTTAGAATAGTACATGACCCCATCATCACATGATAATATCAGGATATTCCTAATCCATTTACTTTTATATTATTTGTCCTATTTAAAATTTGGAATTTCATGTTCAGGTATCATTTTAAAATTTCACATTACAAATAATGAAACATTTTATGTGTGGTTGAGGTGAAAAAAATTTGTGGAAGTTATTTAGGATTTAAATTTGTGTGGTTTATGTGTGCTTTCATAAAAAAACACCCCCCCAACATATCATTAACATGGTTATTTGGATATGGAATATGGGGAGAATGAATAATTTAAAACATTATTTGGGGAATGATAAGCATGAATTGATTTCATCATCAAGGGTTATTTTTCAAAAAAAAATTGGATTCATCAATGATATGATTGGTTGTGTCATTATAAAACCATTTAGATTTTGAAATTATTATTTGTGATAATTGTTTATGGTTAATTGTGTCATTGATTTTTCCAAACAATATTTCACTCAACAATGACTTTTCAATTTTTACCTACTCAATTGTTGGTATTGTCATGTTAGGTAAACAAATTTATTGGCTGATCCATACATTCATTTCTCTTCCAATCAGTTTCATGATTGTATTAAATTGACTTATTCATGTGTACCAGTTATCATAAAATTGTAAACAATCAAAAAAAATTCAAATAAGCAGGTGTTGTATCTTGGGAATATCAAAAACCAATTTTTTCGACCATTGATCTTTCTATAACTATTACAATTAGTGTCGTGAGGAGATCAAACAAGGGTTGAGAGATGAGTGCGAGATTTGTTCCAAGTGAAAATTAAGAAAAACAAAAAAATATTAATAAACGAGGGGAGTGATGAAATGTACAACACATGAGGATATTAGGGTTAGGTGCTTAAGGATTGAATTTTAGGAATTATTATTTAGTGGGTCTTGAAATTTTATTTCAAATCAATATGTAAAAGTTTTAATGAATTAAACTAGTTAAGATTAATTATTTTAATTGGTCTAAATATAAAAAATAAAGTGTGTATATATGAGATTCAAATGGTTGGAACACACACATATCGGGAATTAGTGGAACGGTGGTCCCATGACTTGTTTCACTATGACTAGTGTTATGAATCTCATTGGATTTTGTTTGGACACAATTTCATATATAATATCTTTAAAATCTATTGATATTGACTCTATGTAATTCTTATTTTCCCTATAATTTCACTTTGGATTGAGAAATATGAACATGCATATCTTGTCACACTTTTTTCAATATATAATATGAGGTTTTTTCCATGAGTGAATAATGGTATGTTTGGGGGAGTTGATAAATCAATATTTTGTTGAATATTTTATAGATAATAAAAGAAATAATTTACTCACATTGTGCTAAATAGGTTTATTTATAAAATATTTGGTATTAGATAATTCATTTTAAATTTTGAGGAAAGTTACAGCTTTTCACTTTTACAGTTCGCAATAGAATTTTGAACATAAATATTTTAATATGTTTTATTTAAACTTGAATGTTTTCAATTATGTCCCCACATTAACGTGATACAACTTTAATTAATGAAATATGAGCTAAATTGTGATTTTTTGGACATAGTGGGCCATGAAGTCAAAGCTAGACATGACTCTGTAGATTTGATAACAATTTAGTATTTGGGACATAAATTATTCACCCATGCATGGATTTGTCCCAAATCAGAATAAAATATTGAGAACTAAATATTTTATGAAATATAATTTTGGAAAGATAGATGGTTCATGCATTTTGGAGGTTAAATTTGCCCCATAAGATGGATTAATTTATTTATCTGGATTATGCCATTCACACTTAATACATATTTAAATCAAGACTCCCCATCACTCCATGAAAATATATTTTTTTCATTTGGAGGGGGTGGGACATGAATTTGGATATTTATGTTAGAGTATAATGGGAATCACTCTCTTTCGTTATGTATATCAAAAGGTAGAGCTTTTTAAACTAGGATCCCTTCATCGAAGACTTCCTCTTTTTCATCATTTGGTAATATTATTGTTCTTTAAATAATATCGTAGTTTCTCATCCATTTCTTCTGTTATTGTAAATATTGTACTTCTTTATATATTCATTTTTTATCTATAAATCAATATTTTAAAGATGATTGGTTTATACCCTTTCATTCATATTTTTTAAATGTAACGTGTTTCTACAATGACTACACCACCCATGGAAGAGTAATTCATCTGAGTGATCGATATAACTATAATAATATTCCATTAATAATTTTGAATATGGGAGATACTATAATTTATATATTATGATTTATGGATTCTTTTTAATTAAAAATACCAATCGAGAAATTGAATGATTTACACAAAATCAGTTGAGGTCAATAATTATATGAATTTATGGAGAACAACCTAAATTAGTGGTACAAAACCACATGAGATTATTATATAGAGTAAAAATATAATCTATAAAATAAATTAACGATTACATTGAAAATGTATTTATGACATAATTTACCACTAACTGTAATCTTGTCTTATAACGACAATCAAATTAGGGTGTTGTTATTGCATGTTTGGAAGCTTTCCTTGGGTTTAACTCTCTTAATAGTTGTTGTAATTTTGTTATAATATTGTTTGAATATTGAAAAATTAGGGGCTCATAATTATGTGAATGTTATTTTAGTTTATAATTAACAATATGTATGTAAATAGTTAGAGTTAGATCGATTATGCTTTCATGAAATATTATCTAAAAAAACATCTTCCTATTGTGTCTTATTAATCTAATTTTATTTCCAAAATAGAAACCAAAATAAAGTCATCTTCAAATATAATTATTCATATTTTATAATCTATAAAAAAACTCCCCTATCCTTTTTTAGTGTTATATACTATTATATTTTATTTTCAAAATACCTTTAATAAGTTGTTTTAATTACTGATCCTTTAAGAGATGACCTTGATCAGCCACTATACTACAACTACGTACCAAAAAATCATAAATAATTGAATGCACCAATGATAGTGGAATTCAGATTCTCACCATTTCTGGTGTGGAAATTATTATAATCAACTAATTAGTTGTATTTGATTCAATTTATTATATAATTTTGAAGTATCTTCCTTCTTCCTTCATTATTCAACATCCTCATTTTTTGTTTGTTTTTATCTATATTTCTTCTTCCTCTCTCTTTTCTGGTCAATTAGACCATCAATTGAAAATTATTCTCCTTATCTTATGGTCTTCATTAACAATTTATAATATTTATCACATGATCTCATCCTGAGGATCTCTTTGATCTAGATTCCACGATTGAACATAGCCTTACGGATTTAATCATACATTCTCAATCTATGAGGAGTTTCGAAATTTACCTAAATAAAAAATTCATACAATCAAATAAAATTGGAATTGGAAACAATTAAATATCCAATATAAAAAAAGAATAAAAGGAAAATAATAATAATATTGAACATAATAAAACAGTTAAAAATTTGATATAGTACATATTTAATATCAACCAAAATGTATTGCATACCCAAATCATGAATCAGACTTTGAATTGAAATATGAGCTCATACACCTTATTCCAAAATATCATGGATTATCATGTGAGGATACAAAAAAAAAACTAAAAGAATTTATTGTGTTTTTATGAACCCTAAAACAAAGAAATGTATCTGAACATCAAATCAAACTAAGAGAATTCCCATTTTCAATAGATGGAGCTACAATGGATTGGATATAATATTTAAATCCTACATATGTAACATATTAGAATTATTTGATGAATATTTTCTTTTAGAGATCTTTTGAACTATTAAGGTCAACTTCCATTTGTAATGAGATTTCATTGATTTATTAAGCACATGGTGAGTCAATGTATGAGAACTGGGAGATATTCAAGATGTTTTGTGCAAGATAACCATATCAGAAATCATTGTGAAACAACACATCTAACACTTATATTAAGGACTCACAACTATGGATAGAATAATGGTGGATTCTGTAGCTTGAGGGTCACTTATAGACAAAACACCAGTATCTTAATGTACGTTGATTGAAAAGATGGCACAAAACAGTCATCAATTTGGAGATCGAGGTACAAAACATTTTAGAGGAGTACACCATGTATGTCCATTTTCTCTGAAAGTAACTTAATTGATTCCAATTTGGATGAGTTTCCACTGTGGTGAGGTAGATTTTTTGTCCCAAAAAACATCCCAATCCACTACTTTGAGACTTTGTGGTATTTTCACTGAAACAGGCCACCAACCTGAATTTTTCCACCAACTACAATTGACAGAGGATTTCACAGAAGTATTCCCTGGTAGAAAATATTATTCGAAAAACCATAAACATCCTCAAAAGAGTTATGAAACTTTTTCACCAACCTATAACCAAGGGTGTGAGGATCAATCAGACTTGAGGTATGGCTTAGGCAAAAAAAATTCCCCCTTTTCAACGATTCTTCCAACTTCCACCTTGTTACCAATAGGGTTTCCAACAACCCCAAATGTTATTTGAAGTTAAGTAATAAGCAATTTGGATACAAGGTACTTCTAAAAAATGTTTGATTCTAATACTAATGATCATTTTAATGAATTTTTTTTAATATATAGAATGTGATGAAGAGTCATGGTTCAGAGATAATGGTGTTGAAGAAACAAATGAGCTAGATTTGTACTTCCCTCCATGAACTGGTATGTAAGAACTATGGAAATATTACACCCATACTACTCCAACTCCCATGAGTAATTTTAATTCCATAACATTTAAATGTCAAAATAAAAAAATTGATACATCTGCACCGATCGTTCCACTGAGATCCACCTCAACTCTAGATAGTCCCCATTCAAAAAAAAATAAGGATCAACCCAAGGAGGTAGAAAATGTTAAGAAAAAGATTAATGATGATCCTCTTAAACCCCTTCCATTTCCAAATATAGTGTTATGAACCAATAATGTGGTTGAAGAGACAATGAAATAATGGATTTGTGGACACAATCAAGAAGTCGGAGATAAAGACACACCATATTAAAGCCATTAAACAAAAACCAAGTACTTAAAAAAATTAAAATATCATTTCACCAATAAATGAGGGATAATGGGAAATGATAGGATCAATCTGGGATAAAATGTTTCATCACACATTACCAAAACTCTAGCAATGCCGACAATGTGCAAGGATCCTGGGATATTCACAATCCAGAGAACCATATCAGAGTTAAACATTTCTATTTCTTTATGTGATTTTGGAGCACCCATAAATGTGATGCCTCCTTATGTATTATCTTCTTGATAGGGTGATGAGTGGAATATAGTGAGAGTGGTGGTGTAGTTGGAGAATAGAGTTAAAACACTTCCAGTTGGAGTTTATGAGTATGTACTTGTATAGGTAGGGATGTGAACTTTATAGATGATTTTGGTGTGATTATCATGGAGGATGATCAGTTATGTTCTCATGCTCCCATTATCCTAGGAAGAAACTTTCCCAAAACTACTGAAAATATATCATATATTTTCATTAGGGTACATATTTTATGGATTTTTTAGATGAAGTTTTCATATTTAATATTATGTACTCCATGAAGTACCCCTAAAATGACAATTATTCTTTAGTTATCTCCAATTTTGAACCACCAAATCAAATCCCCATGGAATTTTATTGCCTTGTGATTAGGCAGATTATTGGAAATGGTTCTGTTTTGTTGTCCAAGATCACTTACACACTTTTTACTAATATGCATCCCTCTCTTATATTGTATTATAAAATGGATTCATATTTTCAATTTGATCATGTGAAATCTAATTATGTCATGGATTTAGAATTATCTAACGGCCCTGACACTTTATTTTATAAATTTGATGACGTATACTCATATACTAGTTTTCATTCTGCATATGTTTGAATTCCATCAATTTATTTATCCATACATCACCCCCTCTGCTGGATCCCTATCCATTTCCACTCAATAGAAATTAATCTTACTTGTTGAGTGCTGAGAGATTACCTATTATGATTAATAATGATCACTCTTTTGAACATGAAGAAAAACAATTAAATAATTTGAGGGATAATATTAGGTCAATCCGACAGACCTTGGTTGTAATGGTTCAGCCAATCACCGATTAAAGAGTCTTCCGAAAACTCTATTACATTTAATGGTTCCACCAAAATGAAGGCATTGGCCATGTTCGCACACCGAAATGGAGGAATCAGTAATGATGGCACCACATAATGTGGTACTATGATGGTGGAACTGTATCGATTACATCATCACGGTCGCTCACCAAAATGGTGGTACTGCTTCTTGTGGTACCGATTATGGTGGCACCGTGATTGAGACATCGTAGCTGTCACATCGTCATGGTCAACCATCAAAACTATGGCACCACTTATGGTAGAAATGTGATTGTAGCACTGTAATGGTGGAACCATCACGACGAACCCATGAGGGTGGCACCGTCAGGTTGGAATAGTGAGGGTGGTAGAGTGGGTATGGCAACGTGGGGTTGGCACCATTGGGGTCGCACCATGGGGGTGGCACCGTGGGGGTGGCAACATTGGGGTCCCACCGTGGGGATGGCACCGTGGGGGTGGAACCGTGCTGGTGGCACCATGGGGGTGGCACCGTGGGGGTGGCTCGTGCGGGTGGAACCGTGAGGGTGGCACCGTGAGGGTGGAACCTTGAGGGTGGAACCCTGCAGGTGGCACCATCAGGGTGGCACCATGACCATGGAACCGCTAACTGTGTTTCACCCGATGGTGTCCCACCTTGTTTCCTTTTCCAGTTCTGCTCCCACAACACATGTGTTTTAATACCAATTTTAAATCCCTTTATGGTCCATAAATGATATCAATAATCCCCTAAGATACAACCTACCATTGACTTAACGAAAATGTTTAGCCTTCTCTTAGTGTCACACCTTTTCCCGTACTTTCCAGTTCTGCCACACATTTGTGTTTTCCAATGATTAAAAGAAACTATTTAATGCAAATTTGTTATGGACACCTCTCTGATGATAATTATTTAATGAAAATTAATTCCATCATGTGCAACCACCCAACCATGTTGTGAAACCACAATCCACCTATAAATATGATCAAAACTAATATTCTGTAACACTGGGATCTCAACTTTTATTGCACAAGGATTCTTCCTTCTTCTTGGATGGTCAATTTTATTTTCTTGGTGTGTTTGGAGTCCCCCCTTCCTGTGGATTGTGGCACACCCGTGATGGAGCCTTTTTTCATGCCTACACTTGGAACCACTTGAGTTCTTCCCTTCTAAGTCGTGGATCACTAGTTCATGGGGTTTGGAGAAAAACATCGATCATTGATCATCCAGGTAGGTATCTTCCTTCATCTCTCTTTACAGTGTACCATGTGGGGTGGGTATTCTAATGTTTCTATGGGAATGGATGTAAAAAACCTTAATGAAGATAATAAATAGTCTTTTCAAGAATAATTAATGTGTCTGTTGAATATGTTGGTGTACTCTTTTACCAATTCTTATATGTTGTGATCTGTACGGGCTTCTATCCACTAAAAAGCGTGGTCATTGGTGGTCCTTCCTTTCACACTATTGGACCATTATATTTTGTGATGATTGAATGGTCGTAACATGGAAATTGGTTAATTGCGTATACTCGGATGATAAAATGATCTTCCAGGAAACAATAATACTTGTGTGAACACTCCAGGTAACCAAACGAAAAGTATAAAATCAAAGAATGGTGTAATAGAATCTGGAAAAACTCTTTCTCTATTATGGAAATATGTGTGGCTCTTCTTCTTGATTCTTTTGAGGTGAAATGGATGGGGATGGTAACCCCTATTGTGGTCCAGTTGTAGGTTTTTGGATCAATGTCTAGGTGGGTTCGTATGGTTGGGCTTGGTTTTGTTCCGGTACTTTGAGGGATCTCATAGATCACTTTAGTTTTTGTGATATTACAAGAGAACCAGGTGTGAATTCTTAATCTGCTTCTTGGTTTTTTTTACTTCCTTGTATTGTGGATATGCCTATTAGTTTCCCAATGGTGAATATTGATTTGAAATAGAACCACTCAAATGTTATGACAAGAAAATTTTTAATGGGAAATGTTTTTCTGGGAATGGGTTGTGAGTTGGCTGTGGGTGGTGTTCTTTTTATGAATGAATTTTAATGACGGTGTTTGTGTATAGGCTGGTTTTGGAACCCCTGGGTTGGGATGAGTTCTTGTTTACCTATATGTATAATTTATTTCTTATGTGTCTTATTCTCTCCCAAACTATGTTTATCACTCCGTGCTGAACAACAAAATTTCAATGGTGGAGGGTGTTTTTTCCTACACAAATATGAGTGGCTGGATATTGGATCCTTTTCTATTCCCTTTTCCTGAGTTACCCAAGACTTTTTGGGAATACTGTGATGGCCTATGGTCCATTATAGCCCATGATTATTCAGGTAGGGAACGTTTTGGTGGTTTTCCCAGGTGTGTGCGGGAAGGTTATTTCCCAAGTGTCATTAGGATGAGGCCTAGGTTTCTTCGCGCATGGCAGTAGTTGTTTGGGCCCAGGAATCTTCGGGCATGGCGGTAGTTGTTTTAGACTAGGTATCATTGGGCATGGTTACGTGTGGTTGTGGCCCAGGTGTTTGTGGGTGGTATGTGTTGTTGCGGTGGCCCAGGCGTGTGCGGGTGAGGTATGGTGTGGTACTATGGTGATAATGGTAGGGGAGGTCTGACACATAGGATGTCTTCAATAACTAGTAGTAAAGTGGTGTAGGGTACCCGAATATCGACATGGAATAAATATTACATAATATGACTTGTGTTATTTGGAGTGTGTGCCTTGGTGAGGTTGGGTGTATAGTTTCCTTACTAGGTGCTTCAGTTATCTCCTTTAATTACATGTGCATGAGAATGCTCCCCATATGTGCATGAGAGCATTTGGTTTTCCCTACTGAGTAAACCTATATACCCCCCAACATACATAAAACATCTGTTAGGATTCCATGAGGAATTCGAGGACCATGTGGGACCATACTAGTTTGAATGTTGGGATAGTTTTTGTTGATATTTTTCTTTTCTTTTTTATTTTCACTTGGAGTTTTCTATTGTTGTCGCACTTATTGTTGAAACATGTATATAGGAATGGATTATTTGGGTTTTACATTTACTTTGTGTTCTAGTTTTGTTTGGTAATTACAATCTTATCTTCCGATCCAACTAAATTAAAAGGGTAATGCCTTCCGTTTGGGGTGTGATCTTATACCCATGGTTCTAGTCGCCACTCTTGGAACGATTGATGGTTGGTCTTGGGGTCATTATCTCTCCTTAAACTTGAATAAGGAAGAGTCTATCAATTTTTCGTCCCTTCCCTCACATTGGTGAAGGTAAGTAGTGACATTGGATGACATGTCTAGTATTAATACCTTTATTTTAATGTATATTATTCTTTTGGAGGATGGGGATAAAATAGTGGGGCATATCCAATGAATATTGAATCCTACTATTCTGGAAGTTGAAAAAAACGAAGCTGAAAATTTTCTCGAGGAATGTATAATTTATCCCAGTTTAGATTCACAGTGGGTATGTACTATTTAGGCTGTGTCTAAGCAAATTTGTGTCATTATGGATAAAAATTATAGAGATGAGTGACTTCTAATGGGGTTGAAAAATAGATGTTGATTGTGTATTAATTATAGGGAAAAAATCAATCAACCATCATGGACGATTTCTTTCTCCCATTTATTGATCAAATAATTGAGAGACTAGCTGGAAAGATACATTATTGATTTATAGATGGATTTTTTATATTTTTCTTTGTCTTTATAGCTCTATAGGATTAAGATAATAAAACATTCACTTGTACATTCCATAAATTTTCATACCAGATGATGCCATTTGGACATTGCAATGCAGCAGGACGTTCCAGAGACGCATGGTGATTATTTTTCTGATTTTCATGAGACCAACATAGTTGTATTTATGGATTATATTATAGTAGAGGGTATTTATTTGATGATTTTATCTCTATTTTGAGAAAGGTAATGAATTGTTCTATTGTGAAGAATCTGATCTTGAACATTGAAAATTATCATTTCATGGTAGAGCATGGGATTGTCTTATGGCATGTAGTGTCAAAACCTCAGATTTATGTTGATAAATCTAAGGTTGATATTGCTTCATCCTTATCCAATCCTTCATGTCTATTAGATGTAATGTCATTCCTAGGTAATAAATAATTTTATAGGCACTTCATGAATTATTTTATTACGATTGCTCTTCCAATGGTTTGATTACTTCAAAAGGATTCTAATTTTTTGTTTGATGATTCTTCCAGGATATCCTTTGATAAGATAAAAAGTGTTTGATCACTACATGGATCATACAACCACTACGAAAAAAACAACTTGTAGCAACGATATATTATCATGTCCTAAATAGTTCAGTCCAGAGATTATTTGCAATGGGGGAGTCATCCCATCGCAAATACCTTGTTATTTGCAATGGGCTTTAGTGTCCCTTCGCAAAATGTAAGGCGTGGTTTGGCGCGGATTTCGCAACAAACTGCAGGATGATTTTTTGAGATGGGGGGGATATTACCATCGCAAATTGTTCATCGCTCGGAGGTATTTGCGACAGGTCTCATCACAAATACCATGCGGCGGTAAATGATTTTTTTTGGGATGAGATGGTTATTTGCACTAGGAAAATTCCCCGTCGAAAGTGGTTCGTCGATCAGAAGTTATTTACGATGGGTCCTGTCGCAAATACCCGACAGCGGTAAATGGGTTTTTGTGACGACATGACCCCCCGTCCCAAAATTTCTGTCAGTAGATACCTTTTAGGACGGGGTATGACAACCCTACTTTTCATTTCAACATAAACATGCTTTATTACATAAAACTTCACTTGATACAACAAAGAAGATCGAGAGGTTTAGTGTCTTTGGGTCTTTGGATCATTACATAAAAACTTAAAACATGAAATATAACATCTTTATTGAAAACATCCTTTACATGACCACTACATTCCCTCGTA
Organism: Viscum album; assembly: GCA_963277665.1. Classification (NCBI taxonomy): domain Eukaryota; kingdom Viridiplantae; phylum Streptophyta; class Magnoliopsida; order Santalales; family Viscaceae; genus Viscum; species Viscum album. The sequence goes on along the minus strand of OY728155.1, from coordinate 226,071,421 downwards.
CTTAGCATTGCATGGGATAACCTGAGGACATGCATAAGAAAAGGGTGAGCTATAAATCCCAGTAAGGGAGTACACATGGAATAACATGAGGAGTACAATACATGTTAGACAATAGGAATTTCAATAGAGAATAAAAGAAACATCAACATAAAGGCATGATAAAGCATGATAATTACAACATGGAAATGTGGCAACAACAATTAACATGGAATTAGCATGAGCCAAGGCTCATTACACGTGGAGCATGAGTAAACCCTCATTGCACTTGAAGAACGAGTAAACCCTCGTTGCACTTGAATTAGCATGAGTCAACACTCATTGCACATGACATATCATGAAACTATACTTTACCCAATGCATTGGAGCGCTATAAGGGCACACCCTTCTTAAACATTTCATTTCATGCATAAGTGTTCCACATGGATCATAAAACATGGAGTCATAAAACATAATAATTTATTCCACGATAAAGGAAAGTGGAATTAATAAATGAAACTTTACAATCATTAATTAAATGTGCATAAAGGTGAATACCCTTGATGGAGAAATAGGCATGGTATTCACTACACAATGATATTGGCTTTCAAAATCGGTGCGATTTCGGCATCGTAACGGCGTGACATAAGAATTCATAAAAAAGGGTGATGAGAGAGAGATGGGTTCCTCATCATATTTACATGTAATGGACAGTAAGGAGGTCATATAGATACATGTCTCAACAATTGAAATGGAATTTAGATTCATGATACAAAAGTATTGCTTGAATGTAAAAGAATAGAGAGAAGTTCCTTTCCGAATTTCGGCATAGTAATGGGTGTACATGGGATGCATTAAATGAGAGAGAAAGGGTTCTCCCATCATTCAAGCATAAAGAGGGTAGTATGAGGGAGGTGCGAAACCATACCCCAATATTCATAATTGAAACTAAAAGGGCAATACAACTTAATGAAAATTGACAAAAATGAGAAAGGATGAAAAAACCCTTACATGGAAGTGTGCTTCCAAAGGCTAGAGAGAGGCTTGTGAGAGGCTTCTTGAGAGCTTGGGGCACATTGGGAGGATTTTAGAGAGAGTAGGGAAGAGGTTGGACGATCTCCAAGGGATTTTAGTGAGTAGGAAGTGGGAGCTTGGGAGGGTTTATATCGGAATGGTGAGAGAATTCTTTATTATTTAGGTTTGGGACACCTTATATTAAATTAATCCAAACCACAAACCATCCCATGGTTTTTGCCAATGGTTTCTGGAAAAGGAAAGAGGAAAAAAATATTTTACAAGCCCAAGGTCCGAACTTATTAAAATATTAGGGTTGCTTTTGTGGAGGTGAGTCACACTCCCATGGAAATTAATTTAAAAAGGTAAAGTGTTGAATAAGTTATGAGGGGTTCATTAATGCTTTGAAAAGTAAGTCAAACAAATCCAAAATCACATTATTTTAATGATAATACATATATTGGCCGAACATAAGGATTATGGTATTTTATTACATCACCATTGGGTCATTATGATGTCATCAAACACATTATATATTTAAACGGTATTTAATTTTTACCCAAAAATTTGACTGTCTCAGAAAATTATGAAAAATTCACCGTTGGATAATTTCGACGTCCTGAATCCAGAAATGACATTTATTTTATCTAAAAACATTTCTAAATATGTTAATTTTCACTTTTAAAATAAAATCCAACCTTTATCGAAAATTCACGGGTTTTGACAGAAATCGCTTTCAGTCCTTAATAAAAATTTAAATTGAATTCAAAAAATTATATGATCATTTATATTTAAAAAAAATTAATTTAATATTAATAATTATATTTTATTGATATATTATTTAATTCAAAAATCCATTAATTTAATAAAATTTAATTCTTAATTAAATAATAACTAAAAACAACATTTGTATTTTAAAAACTATTTACAATGTATAAAAAAATTACTAGAAATTATATTCATTATTATACACAAAAAAAATGTACATGAACATAGTACTACTTATTTGTTACATAACCACTTAAAATAGCCGCATAAGACCAAAGGGTAAGCTGTGTGATGGTGACAGACTCTTGGGGCGGCTCGGATAACATCGCTCGAGTGGTAATCTCTACCAACATTCACTTTTCCCGTAGACGATCATGTTCGAGTTTGACATAATGAAGCTCAGCTTGGTCTTGCTCAAGGGAGAAGCCCAAAGACGCCACCTCTTTTCCGAGCTCCGAAAAATGGGCTTCGTATGGGGCAATTCTACTCGATGAGGCCATTGCTTCCTTTGTCTGAGTAAAATTCGGTTCGTTAAAGCCTTATATTTATACTAATCAAGTGATCACTGTTCAACGACTATAAACGTAACGGTCACAACTCTTATCATAAAACCAACGAAGTTGACATCTTATATAAACATTTTTCATAAAGAGACATTTAACTTGATCAAGAGGCATTTTCCATTAATGAAACATTGGGTCGTTACATGGGGCACGTCGCAAATACCCTTTAAACAACCGACAATAATTAATGTCAGCTAATGTATTTCAGACGGGGCTCGTCGCAGCTAATCTAAACTATATATACCCACCATTTGTTTTATCAAATCCTTATCTCAATTCTCACTTTCTCTCTCTCTCTCTCTCTCTCTCTTAACCATATTTTCAGAGTGAGAATTTGTTTGATTTAGTTTTTTTTATGAAAAAGTTTTGAAGCCGTCTACATCAATAGAAAATCAAGTTAAAAGGTATTTATATTTTATTTAATTTAATATTTATTTTTTTATATAAATTATAATTATTTTTGATTAGTTTTAATTTAATTTGATTTAAATGTTTTGTTAATATTAGTTATTTGTAATAATAAATTGAATGTATTAGTACTATTTTTTAATAAATAAGAATAATTAATAATAAATATGATTAATTAGTAATAAATAGGAATGATTAGTAATAAATATGAATAATTTATAATAAATAGGAATAATTACTAATAAATAGGAAAAATTACTAATAAATAGGAATAATTAATAATAAATAGGAATAATTATTAATAAATAGGAAAAATTACGAATAAATAGGAATAAATAATAACAAATACTAACAAATATGAATAATTACTAATAAATAGGAATAAATACTAATAAATATGAATAATTAGTAATAAATAGGAATAATTACTAATAAATAGAAATAAATAATAATAAATAGTATTAAAATAGTAATAAATAGGAATAATTAGCAATAAATATGAATAATTAGTAATAAATAGGACTAATTAGCAATATATAATAACAATTAGCAATTAATAGAAATAAATAGAAATAAATAGTAAAAAATAAAAATAGTTAATAATAATTAATAATAACTAGTAATAAATAAAAATAATTACTAATACTTAGGAATAATTAGTAATAATTAAGAATAATTAGGAATAATAAGGAATAATTAAAAATAATTAGGAAAAATTTGGAATAATTCAGAATAATTAGGAATAATTAGGAATATTTTGGAATAAATAAGAATAATTAGGAATAATTAAGAATAATTTCCAATAAATAGTAATAATTAGAAATAATTAGTAAAAATTAGAAATAATTAGTAATAATTAGGAAGAATTAGTAATAAATACGAATAATTAGTAATAAATAAAAATAATTAGTAATAAATAGGAATAATGAATAATAAATAATAATAATAAATAATAAATAGGAAAAATAATAACAAATATTAATAAATAGGAATAAATAAAATTAAATAATAATAAATATGTATAAATACTAATAAATAGGAATAATTAGTAAGAAATAGGAATAATTTTTAATAAATAAGAATAATTAGCAATAAATACGAATAATTATCTATAAATATGAATAATTAGAAATAAATGAGAATAATTAGAAATAAGTAGTAATAAAAATGATTAATTATTAATAAATAGGAATAAATAGCAATAAAAAGAAATAATTATTAATAATTAGGAATAATTAGTAATAATTAGGAAAAATAAGGAATAATTAGGAATAATTGGGAATAATTAGGAATAATTAGGAACAATTAGGAATAATATGGAATAAATAGGAATAAATATTTATAATTAAGAATAAATAGTAACAATTAGAAATAATTAGTAACAATTATATATAATTAGTAATAAATAATAATAATAATAAGTAATAAATAGAAATAATTAGTAATAAATAGGAATAATTAGTAAAAGACATGAATAATTAATTATAAATAAAATAATTTATAATAAATATGAATAAATAATAATAAATACAAATAAATTGAAATAAATAATAATAAATACTAATAAATTGGAATAAATACTAATAAATAGGAATAATTAGAAATAAATATGAATAATTTGTAATCAATAAGATTAATTAGCAATAAATATAAAGATTTTGCAATGAATAAAAATAATTAGTAATAAATAAGAATTATTAGCAACAAATAGTAATAAAAAAGAATATATATGAATAAATAGAAATAATTACTAATAATTAAGAATAATTAGGAATAATTAGAAATAATTTGGAATAATAAGGAATAATCTGAAATAATTAGAAATAATTTGGAATAATTAAAAATAATAAAGTAATTTTTAGGAATAAATATTTTTAATTAGTAATAAATATTTTAAATTACGAATAAATTGTAATATTTAGAAATAATTTGTAATAAATTGGAATAAATAATAATAAATAATAATTAATAGGAATAATAAGGAATAATTAATAATAAATAAAAATAATTAGAAATAAATAAGAAAAATTAGAAATAATAAATATTTATAATTAGTAATAAATATTTATAATTAGCAATAAATAGAAATATTTTGAAATAAATAGTAATAAATAGAAATAATTAGTAATAAATACGTATAAATAATAATAAATAATAATAAATATGAATAATTAGAAATAATTAGTAATAAATATGAATAATTATAAATAAATTAGAATAATTAGAAATAATAAATATTTATAAATAGTAATATATATTTATAATTTGTAATAAATAGTAATATTTTGAAATAAATGGTAATGAATAGAAATAATTAGCAATAAATTGGAATAAATAATAATAAAAAGTAATAAATATGTATAATTAGAAATAATTAGTAATAAATAAGAATAATTATAAATAATTAGTATTAATTAGTAATAATTAGTAATAATTAGCAATAATTAGGAATAATTAGAATAATTAAGAATACTTAGTAATAATTAGAAATAAAAATTAATAAATAGAAATAAATATTTATAATTAGTAATAAATAGTAGTAATTTGAAATTAATAGTAATATATAATGATAAATATGAATAATTAGGAATAAAAAAGAAAAATTAGAAATAAATAGTAATAAATAGGAATAAGTAGGAAAATGTTCTAATAACTTGTAATAACTTGGAACAATTTCCAGTGGATTGACGACACTCCTTTTGCTCGATGACTCATATGCTTTCAACTTTCACTGACTTAAAACATTATGAGAAGTATGCTTCTACAAATTTATATCTAATATCGTACGAACACGATTTAATATGAATTCGTAAGACCACATTTTTTATCATGTGTTCAGGCAGAGACAGTTGCAAGAAGATGATTCATCGACAAAAAGGGGGCACTTTTGTCCGACGACTCATTTACATGAATCATTCTCACACTGAAATCACATTGAAAAAACTTCTCAAAGGTATGCTTATACATTCTTGTATTCCCCTGAATGAATAAGAGTACCTCTGAGAAAATTCTTCACAATGATTTCAATGTGAGAACATTACAAGTAAATGAGCTGTCCGAAAAAAGAGTAGATGTCAATCCACTGGAAACTGTGTCGCCTAAATTTAATGGTAATTATTAAGATGTAGTTGTAATTATTTATCTTCTTTTTTAAGATATAATTTTTATAATTTCATATTATTGAAAAATAGTGATGATTTATATTTTGTAGAAAAATATGGAATAAGTAAATGAACATCAGTCATTATTTGATTATCACGATTAAATAAATCAGTGTTGAACTACAATTGGTTCTAGTTTAAATCCTGTATATATTGATGTTGTTGAAGCCTTCTTATCATTTTCATCATCAAAACAAGAATATGTATCAGAATGAAAAATTAAGTGTCCTTGTAAAAAATGTGCTCTGAGAACATTTGACACATTTGACAAGGTTTGGGAAAAATCTTGCAGTTTGGTTTTTAACCAGATTTCTGTTTTTTAGTATCAACAGGGTGAACGCAGTTCCATAGAAGATACTAATAACTTTATTTTGGATCCATCACAGTTTAAAAAATTTGTACATGATGTTGTAGGTTCATCTATTCAAAAAACTGAAATTCATGATGATAGATATTTACCTCCTGATTTGTCACCATCTGAATTTTATGATTTGTTGAGGTCTGTTGAGGATGCATTTTGTCCAGGTTGCAAGATAAGGAAATTAGAAGAGGTTGAAAAAAATGTGGCAATTAAATCAGATAATGAAATGTTAAAAAACTATTTTGATCAGATATTTTTTTGGCTAAAACATTGTTACCTGAATATAATGTGTTACCTACAAATGACTATGAGGGCAAGAGGCAAGTTCGTAATCTGGGCCATAGTTATCAAAAGATTCATGCATGTGCAAACGATTTCATCTTATATTTTAGTGAAAATGCGTCATTGGATAGTTATCCCACATGTGGACAATAAAGGTATAAAGAAGCTCAAGTAGGGAAGTCCAGATCGATTCCAGTAAAACAGTTGATATATTTCCCCCTTACACCCTAGTTGCAGCTTTTATTTTTGTCTCAGAACAGAGCATCAATGATTTCATTTCACAAAACCATGATTTCAACTGAAAAAACCTTAAATCTTCCATCTATTCATGATTCATGGAAATATTTTCACTGTCTACATCCGTCTTTGGATTTAGAAGGCCAAAACATGCGATTGGGTCTTTTTAATGATAGTTTCTATTAGTTTTCTTCATATGATAGTCAGTATTCATGTTGGCATGTCATTATAACTCCGTACAATTTACCTACATGGATGTTTATGAATGATCCCTATATCTTTTTGAATCCATTAATCCCAGGACATCCGAAAAAGATTATTGATTTTTATTTTAATCCATTGATTGATAAGTAAAATGCATTATGGAGTGATAGTGTTAGTATATATGATGTTTCTATGAAACAAAATTTCATATTAAAAGCTACATTGATGTGAATAATTAGTGACTTTCCAACACATGGCATGTTATGTAGCTGGAGTACACATGGTCTGAAATCATGTCATTACTGCATGAAAGGCAACAAAGCCTTTATGTTTGTCAATTGAAAAATCTTGCTCTTTTGAATATCACCACAGATTTCTTCCAACCGATCATCCTTTTCAAATGATGATATATCATTTCAGAAAAGGTACAATTGAAAGGGATTAATCTCTAAAGATAATCTCAGGTATAGAGTTAAAATCAGTTGTACTTTCATTACCTCCCATCACATTTGGGCCAATAATAAACCAACGGAATATGTATGGCTTTGGTAAAAAAACATAATTGGATAAAATGAATCATTTTTTGGGATCTTCTATATTGGTATGATTTTTTGGTCAGCTGCATATTGGATGTCATGAATATTGAGAAAAAATATATGGATAATTTATTTCATACAGTTTTGGATACATCATGTAAGACCAATGATACTATAAAGGCAAAACTAGATCTTACCGAAATTTGTAGGTGAACAGAACATGAACTATTTGAAAATTTCAGATGACAGAGGTTAATAAATACAAAATTAGCTTATAAACTGTTCAAAGAGAGTCTCTTATTATTTTGTAAGTGGATTGCAGATTTTATACATCTATATTGTTATACTTCCAATTTGGGTAGATGTGTTAAGAATGGTTATATTACTGGATTAAAAAGTCATGATTGTAATGTTATAATGGAAATACTTATGTGGATTTGATTTAAGGGATTGTTGAACTCTATGCTTTGAGATTCGATAATAGACATACAATATTTTTTTGAGACCTTTTTTGCAGTGACAATAGACAATGATTCCATAAGGAATCTAGAAAAATATGTTTTTGTAATTATATATAAACTGGAAAAAATCATTCTGCAGGATTTCATTTACTTAATGGAACATCTATTATTACATTTACTACATGAAGCTAAATGTGGAGGTCTCATACAGTTTGGATGGATGTAACCTTTTGAGAGATGCATCCAGAAATTGATGAAAAAATCATGTAACGAAGCATCAGTTGAAGGCTTAATTGCTGAAGCTTATTTTCAAGAGGAAATTTCTTTTTCTACTCCCATTATTCTGATTCTCAATATCCCTCAAAACAAAATCGAAAGGAATGAAACAGTGGGAGTGTTAATTATGAAATTGATAATCAATTATCTGTTTTTAATCAGCAAAGTATTTGTTTCTATGGTGTTAATGAACGGGGGATTTCAGATGATTAACATCACAGAGCTCATACATATGTTCTTATCAACTATGAAGAAATGACATCAATTGGGGTTTGAGTGATTCTATGAGTTATTTTATAATTTATGTTGCATTATTTAATCTAATTTTATTTTTAGGTTACATGATAATCATGTTAAGAAACAAATTTCACAAATTACAGCAGCTGCTCTTGAAGAATGCAGAAAAAAACATCCCAATGGTTCCAAAAACTGGTAACATAAATTATTGACGGTTTAATATAAATTCTATTTATTAATTATCATATTGATAATTTTTTTAAAAATTATTAGTTGTCTCAACATGATGACAAAATCGATAAGAGACTGTGTATATTGAGTAACCCCCTATCCAAAATGGTTAAATCTTATAATACATATGTGGTAAATTGTGTTCGATTTCATACATGTGCATATGGAGAATAAAAAAAACAATGAATATTGGATTTTTCTTGAGAGGACTGAATCAAAGTAAAATTGAAGTTGGATTTTATGGCATTCTGGATGAAATTATTATGTTGTGTTATCTAGGACAGAATTACATAATGATGTTCAAATGTTGGTGGTTGGATACTGAGAGAGGCTTTTGTGTTCATCGGTCTCATGCAATCATCGATATTAAATATAAAAGTATATTTGCTGTAAAAACCCATTTTTATTGGATCAACAAGCACATCAGATATATTACACAAATTATTGTTCTATGTCAAGAGACTTGAGTGATTTGGGGAGCATAATAAAAATGAAATCATGGGAAAATAAATTTACTAAAACAAAATGTGGTTCTATTGAATTAGATGAATTTGAAATTTTTCAAGACACTTCTCAAAATCCAACTTTTTCACAAAGAGACGTGAATATCGATGTTGACACCCCATAATTAAGGATAGATGATGACGAAGATGTTAATAATGTTACAAATGAATTTGAAATGACAAGATATGAAGAAACCGAAACTCATATGGATATTAATAATGTATAGGTGGAATATGAAGACATTTAAATGGATAACTATGAAGATGAGGATGAAGATGGACATTGAAACATTTAAATTTTGGTTATAATCATAACTAATATATATATATATATAGAATATTTATTTTCAACTATCTGCTAACAATAATCATTTTGTGTTTCAGATGGATCCTGAAAATTTTCACGAGACGCAGGAGGCAGATCTACCTTTGGATAATGGGGATTTTGGATCATCTGACCCTCAGCCTACTGGCGGTTCAGGGGGTATGCGGAGGGGGCGTGGTCTTGTGCGACAGTTAATTAAGGACTCTATCCCCGAGCGGCGCCCACGTATTGGCTTTGATCCACGCACTTGGAGGAATTGTAACATGTAAATTTTAGATATCATTCTTAAATTTATTTATATATATAATAATTGTTTGATAATTTATTCAATTTTCACAGTTTTTTGGATGTAGGTATTGGAAATGGGAGCACTATTTTGCACAATTATGTTTCTCAGCAATGGATCACATGGGAACATATTCCCGTCGATATGCGGCGCGACTTGTTCAATCATTGGATGGTCCCTAAATAAAGAATATTTAATTTTAAATTTATTTTATTAATAAAATTATATTATAAATTATTTGTAGGGTTTGTGGTAACTCATAAATGATATCCTACATGATGTTATCCACGTGGCATGACAGGGGTCTATGTGTGACTGTTTCCACCAATGTTTTCCTAATTTGAGAAGAATCACCATTAAAAAAATAGGAGTGACAAATTTTTATTAGTGATGTAGAGCCCACCGACCAGAGTATATTTCATCTCATGTTTAGGATGGATTATGTTCACCCTAGTTGGGTGGTAAATTTCAGAGGAGATCTTCAGTGGGACGAAAGAATCGGGGGAGACAGGAGGTGACACATCGAGCTGGTAGTCGTACTTTTAGTACGCATAGAGAGCATCTAATAAGTATATTTTTTTAAAATATTTTATATAACAAAAAATATAAATATGTTATTTTATACTTGTATAGTAATTCGTGCATCCTGATATTATGGAGTTTGATGTTTATCGAAGGATCTACAGTGATACAGCCACTGGAGATATTAGAGGTGATGGCCAGTGTCAGATTGTGGTTAGTATTATTTTTTCTATTTTTTATTAACTGCATAGAATATTTTCACCATTTTAATTTCAAATTGGAATTGAAGGATTCATATGAGGTTGTGACCTCTCAGACACCGGTTGAGAGTCAGAAGGAGACGACAGAGCAGACCAGTGCCCACAATTTCGATGAGGCGGCATGGATGCAGGTGACTCGTTATGGCTTTGAGAAGGGCCGAGTAGTTGGTAACACCTCTCATATGACTCCTGGTACATAGTATGGTAATGCTATGATGTTGGCATCCAGCTCGAGAGGTGATCGTGGAGAGGAATCATCTTCTACCTCACAGTATCAGGATAAGTTGCAAACTCAGGTTAAGCTTATAAGGAATTTGCAGAATCAGCATGAAGAGATGTGTCGGCGGTAGTAAGAGCAGCAGTAGAAGCACGAGGAAGAGATGCATCGATGGGAGCAGCAGCGGAAGCATCAACATCACGAGAATATGAATTTCATGTGCCATATGACTCCTAGTTTAGGGATGGAGTTTCGTCCGCCATCTCCTCCTCCTCCTCCACCTCCTCTAGCAGATGGCGCCCATAGATTTTTTTTTCTGTTAAAAACATTTGAATTCATGATTTGTTGTGATATAAAGTATTTACTATTTTTGTATTTTATATTGGTGCAAATATTACATAATTTAATTTTTTTATTTTTAATACATTATTATTTATTATTAGTATTATATTTATTAATATTTTTTTATTTTAATAATAATAGTAATATTTTAGGAATTTTTTTAATTTTTTTTTAAATATTGTGAATATTAAGAATTTTTTATTTTTTTATTATTATTATAATAATAATATTAATTTTTTATTAATTATACTTTTATTAAATATATTTTTTTGGATTATATTTTTTAATTTTTGTTTATTTAACAAATAATAATTTTTTTATTATTTTAATAATAATTATATAATTTTTTCATCGATCATAATTTCATTAATATGTTTTATTCTCATTAGTATTTGTGATGGGAACTTTTGCGACGATATCCCGTTGCAAATAATTTAAATATTATTTTTTATAAATAGTATTTGCGACGGGGCGCTGGGTCCGTCGAAAATACTATTTGCGATGGACCCGTCGAAAAATGTTTATATATATATATAATGTATATAATCGAAGAATTATTTACAATGGGAAATTTTCTCATCATAAATGGTTGATTGATATATAATGTATTAACCAGAGGCTTACTTGCGATGGAAAAAAATATCATCCCAAATAAAAGTACTTGCGATGTTGTTTTCTACAAAGGGCTATTTGCGATGGGATCCAGCTGCAAATAGGGCGTTGAAAATATATATAATTCCACTAGTGAACCGCTAAAGTGAGAGATTAATTTTATTTTTATGTGTGAAACCTCCAACATCATAGTTAGAGTTGTCTTATCTCTAATGGTGGAAGAATATCCACATGTGACTGGCTATGCATCGAGAACACTGGATTAACCCCAATAAAACTACACAACCAGGGAAAATGAGTTTCGTTTCATCATATTTTTGTTAAATAAATTTCATCCATATTTATTGGGATCTAAATTAGTTTTCTTTTTTGATTATGTAGCTCAGATGTACCTCTTGAAGAAGCCAGATTCAAAGACCATGGTTATCTGATTGATTCTCCTTCTCCAGGAATTCAATATTGAGATAAAGAACAATAACTGGTTTGAGAACATGGTGGTAGACCAGTTTAGTTGACGTTCTCACATATTAGAGACCGACACCTTGGACCAAGTACCACATCGTGACACTTTCCCCAACGTGAATCTTTATTCGATCTCAAGTATGCATCCTTGGTATGTTGATTTAGTTAGCTACCACATTTTCTTTTAAATATTTGAAAATTTATAGAAACGTCAAACACCATTGTTAATGGTTGTATCAATATTTTATGTTTGGGATGCTTCATACCTATGGTTAATATGTAGTGATCATGTCTTTAGGAGGTGTATTACTAAAAATAAGTTTGAGTTTGTTCTGAATTTTTTTCATACACTTTCATCTAGAGGACACTTTGGACCATAATGAATTTCTTGGAATGTCTTACAATCTAGATTATTTTGTCTTAGAATATTCCATGGTGCTCATGTTTTTTGTATGTCATGCTCATGTTTCCAACACACTGTTAAAATTTTAATAAGTCAAAATATTCCCAATCATCCTATATTAATTTATGAGGTTTTTATATATGGGAAATCAATTTTAATGGTTCCTTTCCTATTTTATTTGGTTTATTATATTTTGGTTTCTATTGATTTTTTTAGTAAATGGGTTGAGGATAAGGCCACCATGAAAATTGATTCTTATGTGGTAGTAGACTTCTTCTAGCTGGAAACGGTTATTCAGTTTTTAGTACCAATGGAAAAAATTTGTGACCAAAGGGAACACATCTGTAATAGGAATTTGGATTTATTCCATGAGAAGTATGATGTAACACACAAAACATCAATACCACACCACCCTAAAAAATCATAGGACCAAGGATTCAAATCATGAGTTGGAACAGAATGTGGAGGAAACTGTGAAGCCAAATTTGATGGATTTGAGAAAGAACATGGATGATGCACTTTGGGATTATATTATAGAATAAAAGACACCAATTGGTATTTCCCCATTTCATATTGTTTTTGGGAAAGCATGTTATCTCCCAATGGAAGTCATGCATCAGAAAAATTGAATTATAATGATATAAAACATGGATTTGGCTCAAGCTAGAATTCAAAGGAAGCTGTAAATTCATGATCATGAGGAGATTTTATTGTGAGTATATGATAACTCAAGGCTTTATAAGGAAGGATCAGAAGTATATCATGACATAATGATCCATGAATGGTATTTTTATGTTGGATATGAAGACATAATCTACAGTTCATGACTAATACTGATGCCTGATAAGTTACATTCTAGATGGTTAAGTCCTTATATTGTATCTTATATTTTTCTTTATGGTGTAGTGTAGATCACAAAAGAGTAAAATAGAAGTCTCTTTACAGTCAATGGGAAATGTTCAAGGAAATAAAATTAGAAATTTGCAACCAATTTAGTTGATTTCATCATACTACATGACCCAATCATCACATGATAATTTCATGTTGTTCGTAACCCTTTATCTTTTATATTAACTATCTTATTTATAATTTTTCATTTCTTGTACACATATAATTTCTTAATTTCACATTTTTGATAATACAAAATTGTAAGTGTGGGGGAGGGGCCAAAATTTTGGGGGAGTTATTTTGGGTTTTCATTTGTCTAACTTGTGTGTGATTTATATTAGATTTTTTGTTAATTTTTTCAAAAATAAAACAAATAAAAAAAACAAAAAAAAACATACATGTAACATGGTAATTTAGATATGGAATATATGGAAAATTCATAATTAAATAAATAATTAGTGGAATTATAATCATGAGTAAGATTTCATCTTTAAGGGTTTGTTTTTATAAAAATTGAATTAGTCAATGATATGATTGGTTGTGTCATTGTAAAATCTTTTACATTTTTACATAATTATTATTTATATTAGTTTATTGTAAATTGTGTCATTTATTTCTCCATAGAAACTTTCACTCTACCATTAGTTGTAATTTTTTCCAACTAAATATAAGGTATATTCGAGTTAGGTAAAATCATTATTGGTCGATCCATAAATTCCATTCTCTTCCAATCAGTTTCATTACTATACCGAATTGACCTATGAAGGTGTACATATTATTTGACTATTATAATCCCTCAAAAAATAGAGGTAGTATCTGGGTCATGTCAAAAAAACACTTATGTGATCTTTTATATTTCCATAACTATGTAATTTGTGTTTTGAGGAGATCATACACTGGTTGCGAGATGAGTGTGAGATTTTTTCCATGTAAAACATTAAAAAAAATTATAAATGAGGGCAGTGATGAAATGTAAAAAACATGGGGATATTTTGGCCTGGAGCTTAAGGATTGACATTCTGGAATGATTAAGTGAGTGGGTTTTGAAATCTGATTTCAATGTAATGTAGAATAGGTTTCGTGATTTAAACCATGTATGAATAATTTTTTCACATGATCTTAATATACTGAATAAATGGTGGATACATGATCTTGAAATGGTGGCCCAAACACACGTGAGTAATTAGTGACATTGTAGACCCACAACTTGATTCATTATGATGAGTGTTATAAATCTCACATGATTTTTATTTGAAACAATTTATGAGACAATGACTTTAAAATTTATTGATATTTACTGTTGCTGAAATTCTTATTTTTCCTTTATTTCCACTGTGGATTGATAAATATTAACACAAATAACTTTTCACAATTGTTTCGAATACATGAAATGAGGTTTTCCTCAGGATTACAAAAGGGTAAGTGTGATGGAGTATATAAAAAACATTATTGATAATAAATGAAATTATTTCGTTATATTGTTCTAAATATTTTGATTTATAAAATATTTGGTATAATATATTTCATTTGAAAATTTGATCAAAATTTCAGTTTTATCCTTTAACAATTGGATAATGTATTTTAGAATAATTAATAAATAAATATATATATATATATTATTAAAAATTATACATTTGTAAATGTGTTTTGAAATTAATGGGATAGAAAATTCATTCTGGACATATGAGCTAAGTCATGCATTTGACTGGACGTAATGGGCCATGAAATCAAAGTAGGACTGGACCCTCTAGATTAGGAATCACATTAGTATCTCAGACATTAATTCTTCATCGATGGATTGGCTGATCCCAAATATGGAGATGAATTTGAGAACACAATTTAATATGAATCATACTCATGTAAGGTGGATGGTTCATGCATTTCAGGGGTCAATCATGCAGTTCGAGTAGTATTAATTTATTTAGACAGATTTCCCCATTCACACTTGAATCCACATTAAATATATCCTCCCCTACATGCTATAATTATATATTTTCCACATTTAGAGGGTTTTGAAATCTAATTTGATATTTAAGGTAGAGTAGATGTAGTTTCACTACATCTATTCAGTTATTCCAATAGAGAAAGATTTTTTATCTACGATTCCTTCAACGAAGCCTTCTTCTTCTTCACTATGTAATATTATTATGCTTTCAATTATCTCTTATTTTCATTTAAATTTCATATATTATTTTAAATTTTATTCTTATCTTAATATTTCAATTTAGTCTGGAGATCATTTGTAATAACCTGCATGGGTTATACCCTTTGAATGTACTTTTTCCAATGAAAAATGTGTCTACGATGATTACACTACCCATAGAAGAGTAATTATTATTAGTGATAAATATAACTATAAACATATTATCTTAATTATATTGAATCAATGAGATATTTTAATTCACAAATAATGATTTATTAATTTTGTTTTTGAATTAAAAAATATATAATAATGACATTGAATGTTTAATGAGAAATCACGAGAGGTTAGGAAATATAGGGAATTGAGATGGTGAAACCTTAATTGGTGATTCAAAAAACATGAGATTAATTTATAGTGTTCATATATTATCTCTAAAATAAAATCATCCTTATTTCCAAAATTCATTTATTCCCTAATTTACAACTGACCATAAGATAGTCTTAAAATTACAATAAAATTAGGGTTCTATGATTGCTTGTTCTGAAGGTGGCCTTATGTATTAATATTTTCATATTTATGGAAATGAAATTTATCATATCGTATGAAGATTAAAAAAATAGTTTATAATAATTAAATGGATGTTAATTTAAATGATAATGATCTATATGCAATTGAATATGTAGATTTAGATAAATTATTATATTTAAATATATTTTCTAAAAAAATATTCTCAATGTGTCTTATAAATTGAATTTCATTTATAAAAACAAAAAAGTGAAATGTTATTCTATCATACTTCTTCTTAATTTATAAATGATAAAACAACACCACAACCATTTTATGTAGTGTATATCTAATATTTTATTTTGTTTTCAAAACTCCTTTAATAATATGTTTAAATTACTACCTCTTTATGAGATGACTTTGGATAGCCTCTCTGTGGCACCTGAGTACCTAAAAACCATAAATCATTTGAATGTACCCCCGACAAAACCTTTAACGAGGCTATGGGTTCAGGTGTAGAACATGGGTGTCTTGCTAATACTCATGTTATATATTTTATGGTGGGTTTTATAAAGATTACTTAGGATATATGGAACATGGTTGTTCAACCCTGGCCAATGATATGTGTATATGGATGGGATACCAAATTTTTGAGTTTAGTATGTTGGTGGAATCTTTTATATTCTTGTAGATTCATGTAGTGGAAGGGGTAATCCATCAATTTTGAGTTGGATTTCACTATTTTGAGCTTTAATGGTCATGGTTTTAAGGACTAAATGATACGACTTCCATGGGATACATCCAAGGAGACATTTTGAAACTTATCGGTGGTTCGAGGGATTTAAAAATGGATGATTAAAATTTAATGAGTTATGTCTATAAATTCTTGAGGACATTGCCAGATTATTACTTGAAATAAAAACATAGATATAAGGTTTTTTTTAATATGGTTCCTTTATGTAGAGAGGATATTATTTGGGTTCCATGTATTTTTAGATCATATGTCAAATATGACACAAAATATTTGATATGTTCTTAGAGTTACCATGTAACTGGTAAAAGTATGTTTTCACTATCAGGTTCACAGATCGAAGCATCAAAAAAAAGGTACAATTTATTTATTTTCATCACTTCACTTATCAATTGAATATATTTTGTAATAATAATATATTATGACTTTGGTTTGTTAGTATGAGTCTATGTATGTGGTTACCAAATGTGTCTTATACTTACACCCTTCTCCAATTCCCATTGCACAATGGTACTTGAGCATATGATCACTTGATTGTAGTAATGATTTGGGTTAAGGAATTTTTTTATTAATAATGATGGATTAGATGATTTCATGGAGTATTGATGAGTTATGTATTAGTGATTTCATATAGACAACATCATTATATTTTATATTTATATTCTATATTTTTTATCATCCTTGTGGGAAATTGCGATCCATTGACTATACTACCTCCACATGGAATTTTATTCATTTGTTTTTATGTTTTTATCAACATTCATACATTATTTTTATTGATTAAATATTAATTTTTATTTTATCCATCCCTATAAACTATGTTATAAGAGAAATATTCTCCCTACATTACCATCTTAGACTAACAATTTTAGCTGATGGTCGTTAGCATACGGGGAGGGGTAGCTGAGGTAAAGTTATGACTATTGATCTACTATTAACCCAAATATTTAGGGTTGTTGTAAATTACCACTAACTATATATCTAAGGAACATGAACGTGAACAAATGATTATAGATACCTTCATGCATAATATCCCCCACCCAAAATAATTGAATTCTCATATCACAACAACTATGTTAGGATAAGGTAATGTATAAATAATGTAATATATATATATATATATATTTTATCCGTAATCATTTTAAAGATTAATACATGATATATAAAAATTAATATGTATTAAAAAATACCACTAATATACTAATTAAGAATAAAAATTCATAATGAAACCATTTATAATTATGGAACATAGTTTCACCATTTATCCCCTTCTCCTCCATCCATATAAACTATATATCATCATCTATGATTAATTATATATAATTTCACCTATCGTTTATGATATCATATTAAGTTTACCACTACATACAAATTGTGTATAATGTAAAATGGACAATATAAGTATTATTTTAAATTGATTATCATTTATATAAATTATATAAATTTTCAAGGCTGAATTATACTACTTTATTGCTAACCAAGTGAAAAACTAAAATTTGAAACGTTTTGAAATTTTTGATATCATGTTACATAGGATAAATTTAAATATTCGAATGGTGATGTATGTGTTGAATCATAATATGTATCAATTTTAGATAGTTAAATTACTAAATAAATATTTATATTCCTTAACTATTATTAATTGTACTATTTGGGGGTTATTTGAGATAAAATATTAATTAAATGGAAGATTATTTTTTGATTAATCCAATAATATTGTGAAAATAAATATATAACATTTTTTCAATTTTTGAACTTTTATTTTTTATAATATATTGAAGAATTAGTTTTTGAAATTATATTCTATGTGGTGATTTAATATATATTTAATACATCATTGAAATTTAATAAACTATTAACTAGTTTTGAAAACGATGATGCATTTGAATAAAATCAATTAATAATTTATAATATAAAAAGAATTATAATGGAAAATAATTTTATGTTAATAGATATTGATTAAAAATATTTTATTATACAACATTATCTACATGAATATAATTTATATATGTGAGTAATTATATAATGTAATATTATTGATAATTAAATTATTAAAATAGATTAATTAACATTTTGTAATTTTATATATAGTAGCATCCTGATGTACATTTAACAAGATTTTCATACAATATAAAAATTTATTATAATTATTGGGGATCTATATAATTTTAAATGATATGAATCCCCATTGTATACAAGTAATTATTTTTGTCACATTTTGATTTGATTGATATATATTATCCATGAATATTTTAATTCAAAATAATGATATAGTCTATTAAATTATGAGGCACGAAATGTTTTATCTGTTATTGTTGTGATATCATTCCATTGAATATGTTATTTGTGTTCTGGAATGGTCTTTTAGGCCATTAGTTTACCTTAATATGCAAAACGATAATTTAGTTAATGAAATTACATTTATACGTATTCATATTGAACCCCCACTCTATGGTTTTATGAATATATCTTGGTAAATTGTACTTACTATCAAAATAATCCATGCTATATTCAATTTTATAATTTTTTACATTTGTTATTTTTTAACCATGGAATAAATTATATATTCCATACTTCCTTGATATATCAAAAAAAGTATAAATTGCTTAATATTAAATAAATTTCCATATATAATGTAAATTACTATCTTGTGAAAAAAGAAGATTAACCTCTATTTGTTATCCCAGGAATTAATGTTGCTAATATTTTAAATTTTTTATCACACAACATCAAAATGGATTTCCAGTGATTCCAAATGATAATAAAAATATATATATTGATAATAATGATTTTAATACTATCGTAATATATTGGAAAAAAATAATTTATTTTTTTCAAGATATAAATTAAATTAGATTAAATTTGAGATACAAGTGAAAATATTTACCAAGGAAAAATTACATTAAACAAAGAAAAATTAAGAAAATATATATGCATATATATATATGCACTAATGAATGAATTTATGATTTTTGTCATAATGATGAATTTTTCCATTAGAAACATTACTGTAGATATTGATAATTTTGAGGAAACCGCATTTGTTTTGAAACTATTGAAGACTCTAAATAAAAATATTTATGACAGTTGTTTTCAATTAAATGAATTAGTATTATCATCTCAATATTAAAAATAATTTTTTAATGATATATAGTGATAATATTGAATAAAGTTTAAAGAATATGAAATAATGTTGTTGTATTATATTTAAGGTTGAAAAAAACTAATCTCAAGGTGAATAAAATCTAATTATATAATTTTTTTTAGATTGGAAATAAATATGAACAAGTGCCTGAAAGTATTATTTTAATCATTTCTAAATACACTATAATGGATTATGGAATATATAAATTTGAAAATTCATTAGAAATGATTCAACTGTAGATACAATTGATACTATTGAAGACACAAAAACATTGAATAAAAATGTTGAGGTTGATAATGATGATCAAGTAGGTGTTTCCCAAAAGAGTAAATAAAATAGATATTCATTGGAAAAAAGGATAAATTATTTTTTTATTAAATTTAATAGATCAAAAAAATAAAAATTATTTTTTCCATTGATATATAACGATCCAGAAGAGTAATATTTCATAGTGGGAATGAAGACGATGGTAGAAAATGAAATTAAAAACAAAATACAATAGTGGAAAAAATTGGCTTGAGATGGGTTTATAAAATGATATATTGGGGGGGTATAAGTGATACTATACAGTCAACATATCCTATCAGTAATCGAACTTTTATATAGTTTTTCAAGGGGTCTATTTTTATGTGTGGTCAATAAGAACATGATTTAAAATGGCATCAGACCATTAGGGTTTTAAAATAATGATTTATATGGACATATTTTATTCAAAATTATGGTAATTTGAGAATGTCAAACCTTTTTGGAGGCAATTCATTCAAATTCTAACAATATCTTAATGATTTCAGTAATGTTCATGTATCTTTCCCAAAAACCATTATGGGGATAGTTACTTTTATAATAGTAATCAATAATTTATATGTGTCAATATATATGACAATATTTAAAATAGGTATCCAATTAATGTGAATATATATATATATGAGGTTATCCGTTGATGAGATCATTTTTTAATTTCATTGATTCCGTATATTATCTTATTATTATATACTGATTTTGTTCTATATATCACTACTATATAAATCCATACTGCTCAGTGGAATATAATTTATCATCATTAAAAATATTATTAGATATTTTTTGGGTCATGATTGAGAACATGATAATATATTCTAATATATCAATTCAAAAGGAACCAGAACCCAAGTAGGTTTATTCCACTTAATGGGGATATCCACACTATTTAATGTGATGTGACATGAACCAATCCATATAGATAAATTTCTAATTGTAACTATGGATAAGGGAGAGATTTTTATTTACTATAAGAATGAGGCATCTGAATGAGGGTTCCTTTTATGTTGATTTTGAAAGGAATATGACACAATGATAATGGTTTGATTTCATAAGGTATATTAATTATAAGTATTGAATCTATCTTGAGTGTATCCCAATATGGGGATAAGATTAGGAACCTTCATGTAATGTGGATATCTTGGTGGAGTGAATATTCTTTGTCGGATGTCCTAATGTGGGTGAATTGAATATTATTGATAACAGTGTTTTACGTCATAAAAGAATCCAATGCATCTCATCTAATAATGAACCAAATACCATGTAGTTCAAATGAAAAATATCATGGTCTTGTAACAAGACTATACCATTCACATTAAAAGCATTCTATAATTTCATTTTCATGTATTCTAACATCGGGCAACATGGATTTAGTCCACATAGTTAGAAATAATTCTATAGGGATTTCTGTGCCATATAAGATATGGAAATAAGTTATTGATTATAGAATATTCATATAATAATTCAATGGAATACATCATCATGAATATAACTCTTTTGGGAGAAGATTAAAAGGATTTTAGGGATTTGATCTTGAATGGACACCCAATGATGAATTTCTGTGATGTTAATGGAATTATTAAACAATATATATAATTTCACATGATTCCATAAATTTATTATAATAATGTGATAATATAGTACATGGTGTATATCCAAGGATAATAAAGCAATGATTGATCAAGTAATAAACATTGAGGCTACCCAATGTTTTTTATATCTTCATTTCTCATTGAAGATACATGATAGTTGAAATCATCATGGGAACATATTGGGTCTCATACCGAAATTATAATTTCATCGTTCATTATTATTTCTAGTCCCTAAGTTTGATATGGTATATATTATTGACGTATGGGGACTATGTAATCAGGAAATAATGACTAGGGGTTTCAGTTGATGGGACGAACTATCTGTCTTTACACTTGTCACAAATAATATATCCACCATTTTCAAAAAGATATAGCTCTGGACTCATCTCGATAGTGATCTCCATTATGGAAAGGTTCATCATTTTTGTCCCCAAGTATGGGGATTCCAATCAAAAATGACATCAAAGGGAGTCTAATTATTAAGGGAATTCAAGATCAAAGGGATGAATGGTAGTTTTGAATCCATGAATTTATGGGTCCAGTGGTTTGTGGATGTGTTCATGTTTAAAATTTTCATCTATTTCATCTTTTGAGAAGTGTCAAGATATTTTAGGTTCTCCAAATACAAATATATTATTTTTATTATGGAATCAATACAGGAAATGTATCTATTCGATTTAGAAGGTTGTAAATAGATCCAATGCAAACCCGTTGGTTTTTTTTATATATTGGGTCTATGGGTTATATGTCATTTGTAAGGAATATTTATCATTTTTTCATGGTGAATACTTATGTTACAATTATGAGGTAGGTAAACGTGAAATCTTACAACCCATGGGTAGTGTAATAACCCACTACCCTACATCAAATATGTGTTCCCCTAAACAAACAATGTAGTTAAATATATCGCGAGGCGGTGTTACTTATCCAACCCTTCATATATTCTATAACATCACGTTACTTTTCTAGGTCCTTTCGATTTTACTATTAACCTATGTTTTGGAGTAATTTCTTGGGGGTGCGTTTGGGTGATGTTTTAAGGAAAAAAAGAGGGAAATGGCTTGTGCCCTTTTTGCGCACGATTTGACAAACCGTGCGACTAAACAGTGCCAACCAACCAGCAATAGATAGAGAGGTACGCATGGTGTGTGAACGGTTTGACAAACTGTGTGACCAAACCGTGCAGACTGTGTATCTCTGAACAGTGAGGTCCGCACGGTGTGCACATGGTTTGACAAACAGTGCGCCTCTGCCTAGGTAAACCATGCACACAATTTCTAAATCTAAATTTTCCTTTTAAAACCACCTGAACCCCCAGGAAATCCATAATTTAGACCTTGTCTTGGCTTGACTCATTTTAGGTCATTCCTAAACTTCTTAGTGAAATTCCAAGGTGATCCGAACATCTTTCTTCGAGATTGAAGGCTCAGATTGAAGATACTCTCTCCTCCCGGTAAGTGGATTTCATCCCGTTGTGTTTCTTGTTTATTCCTAAACCTTTACATGATCTTTTCATAAGAGATTCCCTTTGTTTCCATGGATATAAACCTATGGTTTGAGGTATAGATCTAGGTTTGTGAATCTAGATCTAGTTTTGTAAGATCTTGATTTATTTGATCTTAATTTTTGTTTTAAGGATTGAGATTTGGGTTTTGATTGACGTCGTTGTGCTGCTAGGTTATTGGGGTTCTCTTTGGATTAACATCCATCAATAAATTGAGGTAGGTGGTTCTATCCCTACCTACAAAATTTTTTAACTTTGTATAGCTTTATTTATTTCAATAGTCGATTTAAATTCAATTGCTTTTATATGATTTCAATTAAATTGATAAAATGTCTATTCCATTGAATGTATATATTTGTAATTGTTTTGGCATGGATATTTTGAAAACCCCTATTCCATTGAATTGGGTGTGTTTATGGAAATTGGAAAATTTAAATTGATTAATTTAATTGGTGGATTTGATGGAAATTTTTTCAATTAAATTGTTGAATTTAATTGTGGAAATGAATTTGTGAAAAGATGGAATTGGTTTTGAATGGATTTTCAAACTGGTGAAATGGCTTAAAATGATTTGAAAAAAACCCATTGGTTTTATCTTGTGAAAAATTAATGTTTTTAATAAGACCTATTTTGGTTTTAAATTGAATGATATTGGCACTTTTGAAACGGATGAATGGAAATGATAGTATTTTATGCTTTCTTAAAATAGTTCTCCCATCATATAAGAGCGCGTGAAATCCATAGATAGTTAGTGAGTTATTTGGATACACACTATGCTACGAAAACATTCTAAAACATGCATGCAGAGGTACACATCACCGATGGGTTGGTGACAAGTCTCTGTCGGCCAGTGTCATAGGGACGTGTGTATACACATCTTGTTGAGTTCACATAGAGAGTGTGGAATCCTATAACTGTTTAATAGTATTGTATATATTGGAAGATGACCATGTTGGTCAACGAAATATTTATATTTTTTATATAAATGTATGCCAATGATTTTGAACTACTTTACATGCCTGCTGAACTTATATAAACTGTTTTATATAAAAGTTTTATTTAGGACATTGTTTTAGAAATATTATGACATTTTTAAAGTCTTTGCATAAGGTATTTATTTCCATCATTTGAAAATGTGTATCATGTGTTTTTAAAATATGATTTTGAATTTTCAAACCTATTTATTTGAAAAATTAAAATTTTAATTTGGATAATCTATTTTTAGCACCTGTTATGGAATATTTGGTGGTATCCTACTTGTCTTAGGCTCACACCCTACTTTTTCCTTTGGGTGTTTGTAGAAATTCTCCTTCCAGGTTCGAGAAAGGGAACGGGATCTATTAGAGGTGGATCTTGTTGATGAACTTTGGTCTTGTTGAGTTGTGTCTTTAGTGACTCTAAGACTGTTTTCCCTTTATAGTACTTGGGTTGTAGTACTATGGAATTTTATTCCTCTTTTTACTATGGTACATCACTCTAGGTGGAGCTTCTTTTATTATGCATATTGTTTTGTCTTGTTTCTATGATTCTGCATTCTTGTGAAAAAAAATTTCCCACTTGCATGTTTTATGATGGTGAGTGCTAGTCTCCAACTAGCGGGGATCGGGAATGCCCTTCGGGATATGTCAGGACCGGCTCGTTTATCAGGTTACCAGGGTACCCGGGATGGTTTGTGAACAATGGTATCAAAGGGGTAGGTTTAGCATCTTGTCTTGATGACAGTATGCATTTGATTAATCTTGTAGGGACTGAAGTGGT
The DNA here is from genome assembly GCA_963277665.1 of Viscum album. Classification (NCBI taxonomy): domain Eukaryota; kingdom Viridiplantae; phylum Streptophyta; class Magnoliopsida; order Santalales; family Viscaceae; genus Viscum; species Viscum album. Next base: position 226,046,192 of record OY728155.1, on the reverse strand, counting down.
AGTTGTGATTGAGTACCTGGACAGCTCTCACCACAATGAACCTTAAGTCACCATGTGTGGTTAGGGAAAGGCGACTTCGGGATTAGTTCTAGTATTTTCCCTATTTTGATTTGGATATAGTTAAATTCAAATCATGTTAACCTCATCTATTAGGAATAGTTTTCCTCGTTACTATGTTCGAGTGATAATATAATGGCTTTTTTTTATCTGTGGATATTGTGTAGCATCATGCCTCCAAGAATACATGGAGCTCTGATCCAAAAAGAGGCTACTGTTGACCATAGCAAGCGAGTCCTATTGTGGATCATAGTTTTGTTGAGGTAATTGTTCTCACCATCCAGGCTCTGGGACAGGGACCACCTCCAGTTCCTATTCAGGCTCCCGTTGTAGATCCTCACAGTGGAATTCTCCGTAGTCGTTCTCAAGAGTTCCTATGCCAGAACCAACCAGATTTCAAAGGCTCCACCGACCCTGATCTTACTGAGGAATGATTGAGTAAGGTTGAACCGTTGTTTGGGTTCTTGGATACACCTGATGTGATCAACGTGAAGTGTGCCACCTTCGTGCTGGATGGACCAAGTAGTAGTTGATGGGACACAATGGTGACAACTAGGAAACATGTAGGACTAGAGTTGAAAGACTTTAGGGTCCTTTTCAGTGCACATTTCTATCCAGAATCAATGGTGTTGGCCAAGGCTGTGATGTTTTTCAAGAATGGCTGGCCAAAAAAACCATGAATGAATACGCAAATCACTTTGCTGAATTTGCACAGTTTTCTCCTAAACTTTTATCTAAAGAGAGAATGAAGGCTCGAAGATTTGATTTGGGTATTCGATCAGAAATATCTTCTCAGGTCTTCCTTCTGAATCTACCCACATATGCTTATGTGAAAAATAGGGTGATGATGGTTGATATAGACTTGGCAGGAATGTCAGGGATGCAAGAAGTTCATGTTCATTCTAGTGGCAGTGCGGGTTCCTTTAAAGGGAAGCGTAAGCGTGAGTTTTTTATGGTGGTTCTCGACAAAAAAGTTATTCCAAACCTCCAGTGGCTGGAGAGGGGACTTCACGGACTTGATATCACTATGGAAGGCCAGGTCATTCTAAGAGGGTTTGCCCTGAGGGACCCAAGAACTGTAGCTCCTGCAGATGTTTAGGGAATTTACATAGATTCTACCATCACTTCTATACTCTACGTAGTGGAACAGGATCATCAGCACCTCCAAATATTGTGGGGGAAATAAAATGTTTCACGTACAAAATGGATCCAGTGGTAGGAAACTAGAAAGAAGGTTCTACAAGCAGTGGATGAGTCACCAGAGGTGGCTAATGCAGGTCCCAAAACTGTGAGAGGTACCATTAATATAGCGTCATCTTTAGGGACTCCTCTTTTTGATATAGGTGCATCTCACTCCTTTATTTCACCCTATTTTGTTAATCTTCTTTATATACCTTTTGAGATTTTATCTTATGCAATAGATATTACTACACCTCATGGAACAATGAGAGAGAAGGGTCTTCATAGTCTTGCTTGTGTCTTCTCTCTATCATATGTTGAGCATGCTTAGTGTTTCTTGGTTCTAGACATGAATTCTTTTGACGTCATATTTATAAGGCCCCATCCTTAAACCTTACTTAATCTTGATTTATTATAAGATTACACATTGAGGATCTTTTCAGGTTTAGGGTTTTAGATAAATAGATCATAAAACTTTCATTACATTCCACATATAAACAAAGTGGTTACATAAAGATAAGATTCTTCTTTCCCATCAATGAAAACATATTTAAAATAAAACATGGATTTTTTCTTGACACTTCCTTGACACTATCATCATATCATGTACATTTCCACTTGACCTGTGAAAAACATTTCAAAAAAAACATGGGATGAGCATAAAAAGCTCAGTAAGGGATATAAAAATATGGAAAGGAAACATGGGTACATATATACATAAGAATGAGATCATACTTTACCCATAAAACATAATCACTTTAACATACCTCATAAAATCATGAATAAATAATAGTAATCATAAGACATAAAGGTAACTTGAGGAATTCATAAAATTCTTACGTAGGAAGTAACCCTCTTGGTTACGTTTGGAATACCCATCACAGTATATTCCCTAAATCTCTTTGGAGAAACCTTAATGTTTCACTCCTTCACGTTACCCAATGCATTGGAGAGATATATCGGGCTCACCAGCCCTTAGTTTATCACGGAACCCCTTGTCTTCATAATAATGCCCAAGAACCTCAACATAATGGTATCACATAAAACATGCATAAAGGAAACATAACATTTCCCCCTTTCAATCACAAGATATCAATTAAACACATTGATATAAAGACATTATGAAAACCATTTTCAATACCAAAATAAATGAAAAGTAAAACATGGTATTTATTTTTCTTTTAAAAAGAAGGTATGGCTTGTAGAGGAAGTCGAAACTCAAATAATGGTCACGGCAGCGGAGAAGTCGTTGTCGCCGCATACGTACGACAAAAACATTCCTTTTTGTCATTTAGTAAACGCTTCATATAAAAATGATTCCTTTTGGATAGAAGTAAAAGTTAAAGGGGTTTATACAACGTATAAAAGAAGGTTGTGTATGAAACAAAATATGCCTCAATGAAAGGAGATTGAGACGAAGTCCCATATCTCGAGTCCGACTTGACTCGGTCGTTCTTTAATCTCATGAATAATAAACTTGAGTTAATTTATACTTTTTTAAGAACCTTTTTCAAGCTCATTATTCCTTTTATATCACTTATTTCCATGTCATGAACACTATGTTATTATTTAAGTTAATAACGGTCGTTTTAATGATCATTGGTACTTGAGTCAAAATAAACCCTTTATAATTACAAGTTGTTCATGTATCCAATATATCCAGGATTATAATCATGATTTATATATATTATATATCATATATATCTAGTATATATGTGCATTTATAATATTACATAATCATTTAGAGGTAAGAAATGAAATGCACCGTTCATGGAGACGGTAAGCCGTACATACGCATGAACGCTACTTTCATTTCTATTTCATATTTTATAGAATGGAATCATAATGATATAAAGGTATATTATAATTCCAGTATAATATCATATATAATATCATAGTTACATCCTTCATAAGTCCCACATATGTTATTTAACGAATCAAAACACTTTGAGGGGGCGGTAGTCCGCCCTTCCTTAAAGGAAGATATCGCGTTTACCCATAATGGAAACCATAAAATATACCCAAAATTAAAAATACAGAAGCTTAAGGAAAACATAAACATATTATATATCATATATAAATATAGTGTCATCTTAATCTCCACCTTTTAAGGGGTTAAAGCAATTTTGAACAATCATCATTTCGGGAGGCATAAATTTACCATCCACATAAACCGTATGTTTTTTAACCATTAGATGTAGGTGTGTGTAAGTGTAGCTTTAATACTTCTTAAAACAACATCCTAGTATATTGGAGATAATGTAGTTGTTACAAACGAAATAAATTAAAAGAGTTTAGGGGGATGGAGAAGCAAAATAAAACAAACAGACTCAAGTAAAGACATTACCTTAAAATCGGGTAACTCTCTTAGATTTGATCTCAAAGGCTTCCTTGGGAAGTCTTCTGCCCAAAGTGAGGCTTCAAGGAGTAATATAGGGAAGTGGAGAGACAAAATGGGCTGGGGTTGGCCGAGCCAAAGGCTTTGGGAGTGTGGGTAAGGAGGTAGAGGTGGGGGCCTTTTATAAGAGGAGAAGAGGGGCACTCCTCGAAAGTAAAGAAATATTACTTTATTTGAAAATGAGTTTCGGATTTAAATGGTCCCAAATTTATATAATTCGAGGATAAGGTGACAAGGGTTCAAAATCCACCCATCCAATAGGTTTTGGACATGTTTAGTTCATATATTTTACATTATCTTTTCATTTTATTTAAATCATTTATTAACGAGGTAATCGCTACATCATTATGATGTCATACATTCATTTATTTATTTAATGTCAAAAAATTATAAAAAAACTACTATGATGTAGGAAATATTATTATCTTTCCAATGAATAATTATAATCAAAAATATGAACTGTATAACCCCATTTAAAAATTGTTTTTGTAAAACATATTATGTTTGTGTCATTTTTACTTTTACATTAAATAAAAAGTTATTTATGTCTTTTCCCAACCAAAGTGGTTCCATGGGGTCCCCAAGTTGACCCATGGATTGTCTTGGTCGTCCATGACACATCAAATAAGGTTAGGACATGTTTCTATGTCATTTCATATTATTAACAAATTAGTTTTACCTTAAACTATAGTAATTACCACTAATCGCGATTAAAAACTTAATAAGTTACTATTCACCAAAAAATTATTTTAATCTCATTGAACCACATTATAATTCTTAATGAAAACCATGTATGTAGGATTTTTGAAATTCAAAACACAAAGGTGGCAAAATTTCATTTAAACAAAAAATCAGTTTCTTTAACTACCACTTAGTGATTTCACTATTCCTCAAAAATTGAAGTTTTTCAGAAAAATACCAAAACATCACCCTAAGATATATTTGATATTCTGAATTCAAAAATGAAGTCTATTTTATAAAATTCAAAAACATATAAGTCACATTAATTAATTTAATAATTAATTTCCGTTGTCAGAGCAAATATCGTGTTTTTATGAAACAATAAGTATCAAAATATTGACACTAGTTTAAGTCCAATTTAAAAGTGAAATTGATTCCAATGACCACCATTGGATTAAATGGTAAGAATATATTCTAATTTCACTTCAAAACCAATGAAAAACATAATCTAATAATATAAATAAATTATATTAAAAAGCATTTTTGATGTAAAATGCAGTATTTTTCACTATTCATTAAAAAATGAATATTGTCTGAAAAATACAAAAAATTCACACAAAGTAAATTTTGATGTCCCAATAATAAAGAATAAGTTTATTTTGACAAAAATAGTTTATAAAATTGTCAAATGATAGATTCAAAAATGGTTTTCCATCAAAAGGCAGTAAAACAATGTTTTAAAAATATTAGTGTATTCCATGCTTAAGATTGGATTTATTTTCATTTTAAGACTCTAAAACACTATCTAGTTCATTAATAGGCATAGATAAAGATATATATTATTCATTACTTACTTGGGATGTTACATCCATCCCCCCTTTAGAAAATTGTGTCCCCGCAATTTATTTATTTATCGAATAAATGGGGGTACTTATCCCTCATTGCATTTTCAGATTCCCATGTTGCCTCTTCAATCATGTGGTTTTTCCACAAAACCTTTACCTGGTGAATCACCTTATTCCGTAAAACATGCTCCCTATGGTCAATAATCTAGACCGGTTGTTCCTCATAAGATAGGTTCTCTTCCAGCTAAACTCCCTCTGGACTCAAAACATGAGATGGATCTAGCAGGTACTTCCATAACATTGAAACGTGAAAAACATTGTGTACCTGAGATAAACTCGGAGGTAAAGCCACTCGGTAAGAAATTGATCCAACTCTCTCCAGAATTTCATATGGTCCAATGAACCTTGGACTCAACTTTTCTTTCTTACCAAATCACATCACACTTTTCCATGGTGATACTTTGAGAAAAACATGATCACCTACCTCAAAAGATAGATCCTTCCTCCTGTTATCTGCATAACTCTTCTGCCTTCTCTGAGCTGTTCTCATGTGCTTCTAAATCAACTTAACTTTTTCTTCCATCTCTTCTACAAATTCTGGTCCCATCAACTTCCATTCACCCACTTCATCCCAGAGAGCTGGATTTCGACACTGCTTCCAATATAATTCCAGAAATGGTTCCATCTGTATACTGGAATGAAAACTGTTATTATATAAAAATTCAACCAAAGAATGATGGTGGTCCCAACTTCCCTGATAATCCATAGAGAAAGAACGTAGCATATCCTCCAATTTCTGAATTGTTCGTTCTGACTGACCATCTGATTGAAGATGAAAAGATATACTAAAATTTAATTCAGTACCCAATGACTTCTGAAGGCCTTTACAAAAGTTAGAAGTGAACCTGGGAGCACGATCAGATACAATAGAGAGAGGAACTCCATGTAACCTGACTATCTCTTTAAGATACAAACGGGAATGTTGATCCAGAGAAAAAGTATCTCGTATAGCATGGAAATGAGCAGACTTGTTCAAGCGATCAACAATAACTCAGATTGCATTATTACCTCGAAATGTCTTCGGTGATCCCACAACAAAGTCCATAGATATATTCTCACATTTCCACTCTGGCACTGGTAATGGCTGAAGCATCCCATTCGGTAACTGCCGCTCTGCATTAACCTACTGACAAGTCAAACACTTCACAGTAAAATCAGCAATATCTCTTTTCATTCCATCCCACCAGTAATACTCTCGAAGATCTCTATACATCTTAGTACTGCCTGGATGAACTGAAAACAAAGAACTATGAGCTTCGCATAACAACTCTCTCTTAAACTGTGAATCACAAGGCACACACAATCTCTTCCCAAATCTCAAAACACAATCATTATCTATGTTGAATTCAAGCAACTTACCTTTCTGAACCAGCTATACCTTTTTCTGCAACTCACTGTCTTGGTTTTGTGCTTGCTTGATTCTTTCTGATAGAGATGATCTCACTAATACCTGAAACAAAACAAAAGAACATCCTGCACCAACAACTACTATGCCAAAGTTCATCAAATCCCTAACCAAAGGATCACGTTACAAACGCAACATTGCTAATGAAACATTACTTTTTCGACTCAAAGCATCAGCCACTTTATTTGTTTTTCCCGGATGGTAATGAATTGTACAATCATAATCCTTGATTAATTCCAGCCATCTCCTCTGTCTCAGGTTTAACTCTTTCTGAGTGAATATATTCTTTAAACTTTTGTGATCAGTATATATTTCACACTTTACTCCATACAAATGATGCCTCCAAATTTTTAAAGAGAAAACAACTGCATCTAATTCCAAATCACATGTAGGGTAATTTACTTCATTAGTCATCATCTGTCGTGAAGCATAAGCAATTACTTGTTCATTCTGCATTAGGACGCAACCAAGTAGTTTCAATGAAGCATCACTGTATATAACAAACTCACAATTCCTAGAAGGTAGTGCCAAAACTGGAGCATTCACCAATCTTCTTTTCAATTCCTGAAAAAAATCATCACATTCTTTTGTCCAGATAAACTTAACACCCTTCCGAGTTAGCTTAGTCATTATACTAGATAATCGTGAAACATTTCTATCAAACCTTCAGTAATAGACTTCCAAACCAAGGAATCTATGAATCTCGGTTACATTTGTGGGTCGTGGCCATTCTTCCACAACTTTTGTTTTTGCAGGATCAACAGTTATTCCATATTTAGAATCAATGTGACCATGGAATAATATTTTTTGCAACCAAAACTCACACTTGCTAAATTTTCCATACAGTTTCTTTTCTTTTAAGGTTTGCAAGATAACCCTTAAATGTATTTAATGCTCCTATTTACGTTAAATAACACCAAAATATCATCAATAAAAACCACCACAAACTTATACAAGAACTCATGGAAAATTATATTCATTATGTCCATGAATACAACAAGTGCATTGGTTAGCCCAAAAGGCATTACTACAAATTCATAATGGCCAAATCTCGTAAGGAACACGGTCTTCTGAACATCTGCTTCCTTTACCTTCAGCTGATGGTACCCCGATCTCAAGTCAATCTTTGAAAAATATTGTGCTCCTTGGAGCTATTCAAACAAATCATCGATATGAGGCAAATGATATTTGTTCTTAACAATGATATTATTCCAGGCCCTATAATCAATGCAAAGTCTCATAGAACCATCTTTCATTTTAACAAATAAAATAGGAGCACCCCAAGGTGATGTGCTAGGTCGAATGAAACCCTTCACTAATAAATCTTGCAATTGCTCCTTCCACTCTAAAAGTTCAATTTGAGCCATTCGATACGGGGGTTTTGAAATTGGCTTAGCATCAGGAACTAAGTCAACAGTAAACTCAACTTCCCGATCTGTTATTATTCCAGGAAACTCATCAGGAAAAACATCAGGATACTCATTTACCATCGGCACATCATTAATCTAAAGAGTTCCTTTATTTTAAATGACGTGTGCAAGGTAACATTCATTTCCATCTTTTACAAGTTTCATGGACTCTTGATAAGTTATCAACAGTAAGGGTTCATTCTTTTACACAAACTAAAAGTCTTTCTTAAAAAAACTTCTTTAGCTCTACAGTCAATCTTAGCATTGTAAATAGAGAGCCAATCCATACCCAGGATAACATCAAACTCTACTATAGGTAGAACAATAAGGTTTGCAAGTAGGTTCTTTCCACAGATAAGGATAGGAAGATTCTTATAAATTCTTTTTGCCTCAACATTTCCCCCGGGTGTTTTTACCACAAGTTCAGGAGTCACTTCTTGAGATGGTATTCCCATTTTACTAGAAAAGTTTTCAGAGATGAACGAATGTGTAGACCCCGAGTCAAACAACACACTGGCATAATCTGAAAAAACAAACAAAGTACCTAATATAACTTCATTTGATGTCCCGATGTCTGCTGAAGTAGTTACAAAGGATTTCACCACCCCTTTTTGATTGTAGTCTAGCTACTTCCCATCACCCAAGCTCTTTGTCAGACACTCGTTTGCATAGTGACCCATCTCATTGCACTTATAACATTTCACTAACTGTAAATCAAATTTGGTCTTACCTTCACCTTGATCTTTTTAAGTGCAATCACGAGCCTTATGTCCCATCTTACCACATCGGTAGCACCTTCCATATTTCAGAAGACATTCCCCGCATGCCTTTTTCCAAATTTATCGCAAAATGGAAACTTAGTTTTCTTACCATCAGACTTTTTTGAAGAATTCATACCTTTCTCCTGCCACCTCGGTCTCTTCTTCTGCTGGTTGTTATAGAACACTTGGTCATCGGCAAACTCCATTTCCACCTTCTCAGCACATCAAAAAAGATTTTCATAACTTTTCAACTCACGAGAAGCTAATGCCCTTTGATATTTTGGATTTAATCCTTAGTAAAAATGAATGATTTTACTATCAAGGTCTCGGATAAAATTTGGAGCATACCTTGCCAATCGAGTGAACCTTTCTTCATAGGTAGCCACTGAGTCTTCCTCTTTCCTCAATTCAAAGAATTTCTTTTCCATCCTAAGTCGAATAGACTTAGGAAAATACTTCTCAAGGAACATACCTTTGAATTCATCCCAGTCGAGAGCATCAATCTCATCAGCGTCCCTGATATTTTTAACCATCGACCACCACTGATCTGCCTCACCCTCCAAATGCTAAATAGCAAGACTAACCTTTTGATTGTCTGAACACCCCATGACATCGAAAATCTTCTCTAGTGCTTTAATCCACCCTTCAGCTAACACAAGGTCAGATGACCCTCTGAATGATGGGGGATGTTGCCTCATGAAATGTTCCACCACTGACATGTTCCTCTGCGGTTGATCTGGCTGATCTCATGCATGGATACCACCACCATTTATAGCCTGAGTCAACTATGCCATCACTGCAACAAACTATTCAGTTCCAATTCCGACCATCTCAGGATGCTGATTCGGAAGGTTATTTCATTTTGTATGCCTTACTAGAACTACTTCCCTGTTTCCTCTACAGAAAACCATTCTGAACAAACATGTCTTAGATGAAGCAACATGGTAATCTTCAAATGCTATATCATTTCAAAAAAAAATTGGATAATAATTTAATAGAATTCTAACTCCTAAAGTAATCTAAACTGACCTTTGATACCAACTATAAGGACCCAGACTTAATCCTTAATTAATCTTTAGTTATTACAAGATTACACATTGAGGATCTTTTCGGGTTTAGAGTTTTAGAGAATTAGATCATAAAACTTGCATTACATTCCACATATTAACAAAGTAGTTAAATAAAGATACTATTCTTCTTTCCCATCAATTAAATCATATTTAAAATAAAACATGGATTCATTCTTGACACTTCCTTGAAACTATCATCATATCATGTACCTTTCCCTTGACCTGTGAAAAATATTTCAAAAAAAACATGGGATGAGCATAAAAAGCTCAGTAAGTGATATAAAAATATGGAAAGGAAACATGGGTACATATATAAATAAGAATGAGATCATACATTACCCATAAAACATAAGCACTTTAACATACATCATCAAATCATGAATAAATCATAGAAATCATAAGACATAAAGGTAACTTGAGGCATTCATAACATTCTTACGTAGAGAGTAACCCTCTTGGTTACGTTTGGAATACCCATCACAGTATATTCCCTAAATATCTTCAGAGAAACCTTAAAGTTTCACTCCTTCGCATTACCCAATGCATTGGAAAGCTATATCGGGCTCACCCACCCTTGGTTTATCACAGAACCACCCGTCTTCATAATAATGCCGAAGAACCTCAACATAATCGTATCACATAAAACATGGATAAAAGAAACATAACATTTCCACCTTTCAATCAAAAGATATCAATACAACACATTGATATAAATACATTATGAAAACCATATTCAATACCAAAATAAAAGAAAAGTAAAATATGGTATTTATTTTTCTTTTAAAAAGAAATTATGGCTTGTAGAGGAAGCCGAAACTCAAATAATGGTCACGGCGGTGGAGAAGTCGATGTCGCCGCATACGTACGACAAAAACATTCGCTTTTGTCATTTAGTAAAGGATTCGTATAAAAAATATTCCTTTTGGATAGACGTAAAAGTCAAAGGGGTTTATACACCGTATAAAAGAAGTTTGTGTATAAAACAAAATATGCCTCAATGAAATAATATTGAGACGAAGTCCCATCCCTCGGGTCCGACTTGACTCGGTCGTTCTTTAATCTCCGGAATAATAAACATGAGTTAAATTATACTTTTTTAAGAACCTTTTTCAAGTTCATTATTCCTTTTATATCACTTATTTCCATGTCATGAACATTATGTAATTATTTACGTTAATAACGGTCGTTTTAACGATCATTGGTACATGAGTCAAAATAAACCTTTTATAATTACAAGTTGTTCATGTATCCATTATATCCAGGATTATAATCATGATGTATATATCTTATATATCATATATATCCAGTATATACGTGCATTTATAATATTACATAATCATTTAGAGTTAATAAATGAAATGCACCGTTTAAAGAGATGGTAAGCCGTACGTATGCATGAACGCTACTTTCATTTCTATTTCATATTTTATAGAATGGAATAATAATGATATAAAGGTATATTATAATTCTAGTATAATATATTATATAATATCATAGTTCCATCCTTTATACGTCCCACATATGGTATTTAACGAATGAAATCACTTTGAGGGGGCGGTAGTCCGCACTTCCTTAAATGAAGATATCGCGTTTACCCATAATGGAAACCATACAGGTATGCCCAAAATGAAAAATACAGAAGCTTAAGGAAAACATAAACATATTATATATCATATATAAATATAGTTTCATCTTAATGGACACCTTTTATGGTGTTAAAGGAATGTTGAACAATCATCGTTTCGGGAGGCATAAATTCACCATCCACGAAAACTGTATGTTCTTTAACCATTAGATGCAGGTGTGTGTAAGTGTAGCTTGAATACTTATTACAAAAAAATCCTACTATATTGAATATACTGGATTTGTTACAAAAGAAATAAATAAATAGAGTTTAGGGTGTTAGAGAATCAAAAAAAAACAAAATGACTCAAGTGAAGACATTACCTTAAAATCGGGTAACTCTCTTAGATTTGAGCTCAAAGGCTTCCTTGGGAAGTCTTCTGCCCAAAGTGAGGCTTCAAGGATTAAGAGAGGGAAGTGGGGAGACAAAATGGGCAGGGTTTGGCCGAGCCAAAGGCTTTGTGAGTGTGGGTAAGGGGGTAGAGGTTGGGGCCTTTTATTAGAGGAGAGGAGGGGCACTCTTGGAAAGTAAAGAAATATTTCTTTGTTTGAAAATGAGTTTCGGATTTAAATGGTCCCAAATTGATATACTTCCAGGATAAGGTGATAAGGGTTCTAAATCCACCCATTAAATAGGTTTTGGACATGTGTAGGTCACAGATTTTACTTTATCTTTTCATTTTATTTAAATCCTTTATTAATGAGGTAATCGCTACATCATTATGATGTCATAAATACATTTATTTATTTAATGTCAAAAAATTATAAAATAAATACTATGATGTATCAAATCTTTTTTTCTTTCCAATGAATATTTATAATAAAAAATATGACTTTTATAACCCCATTTAAAAATTGTTTTCGTAAAACATATTATGTTTGTGTCATTTTTACTTTTACATTAAATAAAAAGTTATTTATGTCATTTCCCAACCAAAGTGGTTCTATGGGGTCCCCAAGTTGACCCATGGCTTTTATCGGCCGGCCATGACACATCCAATAAGGTTAGGACATGTGTCTATGTCATTTCATATTATTAAAGCATTATTTTTACCTTAAACTACACTAATTACCACTAATCGCGATTAAAAACATAATAAGTTACTATTCACCAAAAAACTATTTTTATCTCATTGAACCAAATTTTACTTCTTAATTACAACCATGTATGTCTGATTTTTGAAATTAAAAACACAAAGGTGGAAAAATTTCATTTAAACGAAAAATCAGTTTCCTTAACTACCACTTAGTGATTTCACTATTCATCAAAAATTGAAGTTTTTCAGAAAAATACCAAAACATCACCCTATGCTATATTTGATATTATAAATTCAAAAATTAGGTATAGTTTACAAAATTCAAAACATATAAGTCACATTAATTAATTTAATAATCAAATCCCGCTGTCAGAGAAAATAGCGTGTTTTTATGAAACAATAAGTATCAAAAGATTGACACCAGTTTAAGTCCAATTTCAAAGTGAAATTGATTCCAATGACCACCATTGAATTAAATGGTAAAAATATATTATAATTTTACTTCAAAACCAATTCAAAACATAATCTAATCATATAAATAAATTAGATTAAAAAGCAGTTTTGATGTAAAATGCATTATTTTCACTATTCCTTAAAGAAATGAACATTGTCAGAAAAATACCAAAAATTCACACAATGTAAATTTTGATGTCCCAATACTAAAGAATAAGTTTATTTTGACAAACATAGTTTCTAAAATTGTCAAAATATAGATTCAAAAATGGTTTTCAATCAAAAGGCAGTAAAACAATCTTTTAAAAATATTAGTGTATTCCATGCTTAAGATTGGATTTATTTTCATTTTAAGCCTCTAAAACACTATTTAGTTCATTAATAGGCATAGATAAAAATATCTATTATTAATTACTTACTTGGTATGTTACAATATTTGGGATGTATTGGCTCATTTCCAATAAAACCCGGATCAATTGTTTCATTCAACGTGTCTACCTTACTCCACCCAATGGTGTGCCTCTTGTTTTTCAAGGAGAATGGGACCCATGGTCAAGTAGAGATAGACCCTCTTATCCAGAGTTGGGGAAATTTATATCAATTTTTACTTTTGATCTAGAGAGAGATTTGATGGGTGGTGATCTTCCTCCAGTCATCGCTGAGTTTCCAGACACGTTTCCTTCTGACTTCTCTAGATTGCCACCAGTAAGGGAGATTGATTTTTCTATTGACATAGTGCCTGGTACTCAACCGGTTTCTATTCCCTCATACCGAATGGATCTACCAGAAATAAAAGAACTGAAGTCTCAGTTAGAATATCTCTTTGAGAAGGGATTTATACACTCGAGTGTGTCACCATGGGAAACCCATGTTCTCTTCACCAAGAAGGCTGAAGATTCTCATCGCTTATGTGTTGATTATCGAAAACTCAATCGAGTTACGATAAAGAACAAAATATATGTTACCAAAAATTGATGATTTGATTGATCAATTGAAAGGGTCAAAGTTGTTTTCAAAAATTGATCTTCGATCTGGTTACCATTAGTTGAGGATAAAGGAATCTGACATTTAGAAAACTGCTTTCCGGAGTAGGTATGACCATTATGAGTACCTTATTATGCCCTTCGGCCTAACAAATGCTCCTGAATTTTTTTTGGCTTTGATGAACATAATTTTCCATGAGTATCTGGTTAATTTTGTGGTAGTCTTTATGGATGAAATTCTTGTATAATCCAAGTCTGAGGAGGATCTTGTGCATCATTTGAGAACTGTTCTGGATCATCTAAGGAATCACCGACTTTATGCAAAGCTTTCAATGTGTGATTTCCGGATTCCGAAAGTAAAATTCGTGGGACATGTCGTGTCAGAACAAGGAACTTCAGTTGATCCTGTGAAGGTGAAGGCTGTAATGACTTGGGAACAACCCCAGAATGTTTTTGAGATTCAAAGCTTCTTGGGATTATCAGGATATTATCATTGGTTTGTTAAAGGCTTCTCAAAGTTAGAATCTCCAATGACTGCTCTAACTCGAAAGCGAGTGATGTTTTCCTGGAATGACAATTGTCAGAGTTCCTCTTTTGAGATAAAGCATCTTTTGACTACCACACCAATGTTAACTCTTCCTGAGAATGGGTTAGGTTACGTGGTCTTCTGTGATGCATGGGGTTAAGGTTTGGTATGTGTCCTTATGCAAGGCCATCATGTTATTGCCTATGGATCTCATCAGCTTAAGGCTCATGAGAAGAATTATCCTACCCATGACCATGAACATGAAGCTGTAATACACTCTCTTAAGTGTTGGAGGCATTACCATTATGGAGAATGTATTACCGTGTATTCAGACAACATGAGCTAGAGTTATATCTTCTATCAAAAATATTTGAATCTCCATCAATGGAGTTGGGTGGAATACCTTCAATCTTTCGACATTGACATTGCCTATACATCGGGGAAAGCGAATGTCATTGCAGATATGTTAAGAAGGAAACCTCCATCACTGGCTGTGAAAGAATTTTTAGAAGAGTGGTGTTTGATGGCTCTTTTTGCTCACTTGCATATTAGAGTTCAATAAAAGGGGAATGAAGTTTCATTAACCAGTGTTCAGTTGACTTCTACTCTCCTCGGGTTATATATTAAAGAGAAACAACTGGATGATGAATTACATAGCTTTAGGGACTCTCTTTATGGTGGGGAGACCAACACCCCGTGGTCATTCTTCAACCAGGGTGTTCTGTGTTACCGAAACCGTTATGTTGTGTCGTTAGTGGCATGGAATGATGTGACAGGGGTTTGTCAAAACTCTCAGTGGGTGGTACACCCGGGAACCACGAAGATGTTCTATGATATACGACGACAGTTCTGGTGGCTAGGTATGAGATGGGATATTGCTGAGTTTGTGTCTCGTTGCTATACATGCCATTAGGTGAAAGTCATGAACCAAAAACCTTCGGGATTGCTTCAACCACTTCAATTCCCTACATGGAGGTGGGATGAAATCTCTATGGTCATTGTGGTTAGGATACCTCAAACCTAGAGGAAAAATAATGTGATATGAGTTGTGATCGACAGACTAACCAAGTCGGCTCACTTTATACACATTCAAGATACAAGCAAAGTTGAGGAGTTGGGAAAAATCTATATGAAAGATATTTTTTGTGTACATGGAGTTCCGTATGCTATATTCTCTGATAGGCATCCTCGGTTCTCTTTTGGAGAGTCCTTCAAGAGGCACTGCGATCTCAGGTCTGTATGATCACGGACTACCATCCAAAGTCAGATGGCCAGACAGAGAGAGATATTCAGATCCTTGAGGATATGCTTCGATCTTGTGTTCTTGACTTTGGTGGGAGTTAGGATGATCATCTGGGTATAGTAGAGTTTTATTATAATAATAGTTTTCAGTCTGCGATCAAAATGTCTCCATTTGAGGCTTTGTATGGCCGTCCTTGTAAATATCCCTTCTGTTGGTCAGATATTGGTGAATGTTCCTTGTTAGGACCAAGTTTTTTCAAAGAGACGACAACTATGATCTAGTTGATTCATCAGAGAATTTTGACGACACAAAGTCGGTACAAGTCCTGTGCTGATCATCACCATAATCCTTTAGAGTTCTTAGTTGGTGACCATGTATTCTTGAAAGATTCACCGTGATTGGGTCATCGACGGATTAGGAGGAAAGGGAAGCTTTCTCCTTGTTTTGTGGGAACTTTTGAGGTTGTTAGACTCATGGGGAAAGTTTCTTACCATCTGGCACTACCACCATAGATGATGTCGATACAGAACGTGTTCAATGTATCGTAGCTGTGGAGGTATACCTCTGATCCATCTCAGGTTGTGAGCTGGAGTGATCTTGAGATTGAACAATATTTATCTGTGACTGAACGACCAGTTAGGGTTGTTGATTCGGATACCAAGGTACTTCGGGGGAGAAAGATACCTTTTGTTCGTATACTTTGGCAGCCTGGTTCAGATTCTCATGAGATGTTGGAAAGGGAGGCACTAATGAGGGAGAAGTGGCCTCATATATTTCATGTGGAGGTTTCATAAAAGGATTTCTAGGGATAGAAAGGTCTTATGGTTGGGAGGATGTAACAACACGTTACATTTCCAGGTACTATTGATGTTTCTAAGAATTTCTGTTTTAGAGTAGTGTCTTGGGGGTGAATTTGGGTAAACATTTAAGTAAAACAAGAGGGAAATGTCTTGTACACGGTCTGTGCATGGTTTGAAAAATCGTGCGACTAAACTGTGCCAAACAAGAAACACTGGACATAGAGGTATGCACGGTGTGTGCACAGTTTGACATACCATGCGACCAAACCATGTAGACCGTGTATCTCGGGATAGTGTGGTCCGCACGGTGTGCGCACGGTTTGATAAACTTTGCGCCTCTTCCAAGGTAAACCGTGCACGCAGTTTCTAATTACGAATTTTCTTTTGAAACCACCTGAACCCCCGGGACATCCATAAATTCGACCTTGGCTCGGTCTTGATTCATTTTAGGTCTTTCCAAAACATCCTAGAGATTTTCCAAGGTGACCTGAACATCTTCATTTGAGATTTAAGGCTCATATTGAAGATCTTCCCACCTCCCGGTAAGTGGATTTCATCCCGTTGTTTTTCTCGATTATTCCTCAATCTTTTCTTAATCATTTCCTATGAGATTTCCTTTGTTTCCATGGATATAAAACTTGGGGTTGAAGTATAGATCTAGGGTTGGTAAACTAGATATAGTTTGTATGATATTGATTTATTTGATATTAATTTTGGTTTTGAGGATTTAGATCAGGGTTTTAATTGATGCTGTTATGCCGCTCGGTTATTGGGGTTCTCGTTGGTTTAACGTCCATCAATAAATCAAGGTAGGTGGTTCCATCCCAACCTGCCAAATTGTTTTTCTTTGTATTGCTTGATTTATTTCAATAGCTGATTAAAATTAAATTTCTTTAATATTATTTCAATTAAATTGATAAAAACTTAAATCCATTTAATCGAGATATTTGTAATGGTTTTGGAATGGATATTTAGAAAATGCCAATTCCATTGAATTGGGTGTGATTACAAAAAATGGCCTATTTAGTTTTTTTAATTGAATTGGTGGATTTGATGGAAATGTTTTAAATTAAATTGTTGAATTTAATTATGGAAATGAATTTGTGTAATGATGGAAGTAGTTTTGAAAGGATTTTCAAACTGGTGAAATGTATTAAAATGATTTGATAGAAACCCATTGGTTTTATCTTGTGAAAAAGGAATTTTTTGAATAAGACATGTTTTGGTTTTAAATGGAATGATACTGGCACTTTTGAAATTAATGAATGGGAATGATCGTATTTTAAGATTTCATAAAATAGTTCTCCCATTAGGTAAGAGCACATGCAAGCCATGGATAGTTAGTGAGTTATTTGGATACTCTCTACACTACGACATTGTTCAAAAACATACATGTGGCAGGTCATATCCCCGATGGGTTGGTGATGAGTCTCTTTCGTCAAGTGTCATAGGGAAGTGTGTATACACATCTTGTTGAGTTCACATAGAGAGTGCATAATCCTATAACTGGTTAATATTATCGTATCTTTTGGAAAATAACCATGTTTCTCACCTGAATATTTATATTTTTGATATAAATGTATGCCAATGCTTTTGAGTTGTTTTGCATGCATACTGAACTTATATAAACTATTTTATATAAATGTTTTATTTAAGCCATTGTTTTAGAAATATTACATCATCTGTATAGACTTTGCTTAAGGTATTTATTTCCATCATTTGAAAATGTT
This sequence comes from Viscum album, assembly GCA_963277665.1. NCBI lineage: Eukaryota > Viridiplantae > Streptophyta > Magnoliopsida > Santalales > Viscaceae > Viscum > Viscum album. The sequence goes on along the minus strand of OY728155.1, from coordinate 226,027,932 downwards.
TGGCATTTTTTGTTAAAATATGGTTTTGAATTATCAAACCTGTTTATTTGAAAAATTGAATATTTTATTTGGATTATATATATTTGGAATTTGTTATGGAATCTTTATTGGTATCCTACCGGGCTTAGGCTCACACCCTACTTTTTCATTCAGGATTTTTGTAGACATTCTCCATCTAGGCTCGAGAAAGGGGAAGGGATCTCTTGGAGATGGATCTGGTTGCTGAACATTTGTCTTTGTGAGTTGTGTCTTTATGGAATCAAGGACTGTTTTCCCTTTGTGGTACTTTGGTTGTTGTACTTTGGAATTTTATGCCTCTTAGTATTCAGGTACATCGCTCCCAGTGGAGCTTCTTTTATTATGCATACTGTTTTTCCTTGTTTCTTTTCTTACACATTCTTGTGGAAAAATCATTCCCACTTGTATGTTTTATGATGCCGGGTTCTAGTCGCCAACCTATGGGGATCAGGAACGCCCTCCAGGAAAGGTCAGGACCAGCTCGGTTATCGAGTTACCAGGGTACCCAGGCTGGTTTGTGACATATTATGCTTCATTTTTTTTATTTATATTTTTGATGGATGATTAACATATATATTTATAATAAAGAGTGGGGGTAACAATACCACTTGATAGGTGTTTGAGCTAAAACATGACAACGAAAGGGAGAATAAACAACATATCACAGAAACATATGTAATTGACCACAAATTTATATGATGGTACACCAATATATCACATAGTATAGGTTTGTGGTCCCCTAATTTATTCCTGAAAGGATGATAAAAGGTTATATTTTTCAAACATGGGGGATCTGTAACATCATGTTACTATTTTTGCTATTTTTAAGGCCTTATTATTGAGAGTTTTTTGGTTGTGTTTCATTTGGGGATGAATTTTGATAATTTCAATGTTTTCATATGTTTCTAGTCTAGTGCATGGTTAGTGCATGCTTGGCAAATGGTTTTCCAAAACATGCACCCTCCTACAGCAAAATGAAATTAACTGGAAAGTGGGCTTCACATGGATTAAAAAAGGTTTATAAAACCATTATCCCTTTTTATATAAACCAATAAACCCAAATATATTATCCACATGTCATGCACATGGTTTCTCTAAACTGTGAAAATGTTTATAGGAAACTGTGCAGATGAGTTTTTTCTTATTCTAAATTTTAATTAAAGATTATCTAACCCTATTTTTAGGTCATGAATAGACTTACATCAACCCAATCATATTTATTCCTTCATTAAAGTTCTCATGGATGGTTATTGGTGCCACATATGTATTTTAAAAGCCCTACAAAGATAGAATATCACCCTCTAATCTCTCTCAGTTAGTTTACTCAAATCCGTCTTGATCTCCCATTATCTCTCTATTTACTAGTACGGTTCCATGGATCCATGTTCTTAATAGTTGATCTAATACAATTTTTTTGGGGATACAAAAATAGGTTTTGATATTCACTTCCCTGAATCTTTTTTGTTGTTGTTCTTCCTTAAAAAAATAGTGTTTGGGTTTGAATCTTCGAGATCAAGCAGCTCTGAGGTAGGTGGTTCTGTTACAATGCCCAAATTTTATTAAACTGAAATTTCCATAAATAATTTAAATTTTTTAATTAAATTAAATTGTTTGGTTTCAAATATACGGATTCCATTTTTTTGGAAAACCCCAATTCCAATGATTTTGGGTTTTATGAAAAATTTATTTTTTTGGTATAAAATTGGAAAACAACCAGTAACATTAAATTGGATTTGTTTATTGCAATTGTTGTAATTTAATTTGTATAATTTAAATAGATTATTATAAGAAGAATTTGGGTCAATTAAATTTTTTATTTTTGTTATAGATAAATTATTTCATGGAAGAATTTGAAAAACCCATATTCTAGTGAAATGGGGGTTTGTGATGAAATTGATGGAATTGTATGAAAACAAAATTGTTATATTTTATTGTGAAATGGATCGTAAAATATAATGAATTGGTTTTAAATCCATGTCTCAATAAAATGGATTATAAATGGTTTCGTTGGAAACCAAAATGTTTCACCATTATAAAAAGGCATGTATTTGATTAAAAACCTGTTATGGGTTTTATATAGGGAATTTCCATATTTGAAAAGGGGATGTTATTTATCTGTTTTTCGTTTAGTCCTAAAATAAATTTCCTTAACAGTTTTTTAATTGAGAACATGAAATCATTATGTAGTTAGTGAGTTATTTAGGGAATCACATGATGATTTTGATCATTCTAAAACCACATATCATCAGATCGCATTCCATAGGAGATGGTGATGAGTCCCCCTTTCCTTTGGCTCAATGGGGTGTATGCACATACTTATCATTTCATTGTGTCAGTTAACTATAGCATAGAACTTTCTTACCTATTTTGAACTTGGCCTTGTTTCTCAATTGATTATATTTAAAATTTATATATATTCCATTATTGTAATGTTTTTTACATGCCTTGTAAACTTATATAAAATGCTTTATATAAATGTTTTTATTTAGACCATTTTGTGAAAATTTCCATTTCTGTAAAGTACCCCTTATTTATAGATAAATTCCATATTTTGAAATGATTCTCTATCATTATAAATTTGAATCATGAATTGCTAAATTATTTTCCATATTTTGGATTATAATGCAATATTTGTTTAAATATGATTTTGATTTGACAATAATTTTTATTTTAAAAATTTAAAGCACATTATTGATTACTTTTATATTTGTATTTATTGAGGAATATGTTGGTGAAATCCTATAGGGGTTTGGCTTACACCCTACACGTGCCTTCTTGTGTTTGTAAATAATCTCATAAGCAGTTCGATCAATGGAAAAGGATCTCTTATATTTTTATCCAGATGTTGAACTGTGGGCTTAGTGAGTAGAATCCTTAGAGGCTTGACCTAATTTCCCTATTTGGGTACTTTTTATGCATTGCATTTGGAATTATGGCATGTTTGACTTCTGGTTCATTATTCTAAGGGGAGTTTCATTGTATATGAATACTAGATTGTTTCTTTTACTTATTCATTTGTAGTGGGAAATTCAATCCCAATTTTATTTTATAATATTCATGGTGAAAATCAAGGACTCGTGAGGAATAGGAACACCCATCGGGCTATGTTAGGGTCTGCTCATTTATCATGTTTTTAGGGTACCCAGTCTGGTTCATAACAAAGTGGTATCAAATAGAGATTGATCATATTTTGTTGAATTCTGTATGAATTTGTGCAATCATGTCGGGACATTGGAGGTAGATTTGATTGAGTTCTTATTCATCTCTCAGAACAATGAATCTCAAGTCACAAGGGTGGTTAGGGAAAGATAAATTTTTGAATAGTTATAGTCTTTTCCCAATTTTTATTTGGATAAATTTAAATCCAAATATTGATTTTTCTATAAGTTGGAATTAACTTTTCATGTTTCTTAGTTTGAATGTGAATATAATGAATTTTTGTTTCTATTTGTTTATGTTCTATAGAATCATGCCTCTGTTAAGACATGCTAATGGGATTTAGGAAGAATATGCTTCTGAACCATAGTGAGTGAATCGCACAATGGACCCGAACCTAGTAGAAGTGATTGTGTACATTATCAATGCTCTCAGATAAGAACCACATCCAATTACAATTCATCCACCAGATGGGGATCCTCATAGGGATGTTCCCAATATGTTTTCACAACGGTCCTTTACGAAAATCCATAACCATTCAATGTCTCAAATAATCCTTGAGATGTAGAGTAGTTTTTGAGATGAATGGAGACTTTTTTTCTTGAACAAACCCCATGGGATCATGGTAATTTCATCCACCTTTATGATTGATGGACCGAGAAAGAGATGGTTTGATATTATGGTAATGGGGAAGAAGCATGAGGAGTTATAGTGGACAGAAAACAATGTTTTTTTCAAAAAATATTTCAATCCAAAATCAATGAAGTTCGCCAAGTCTATAGAGTTTTCAAAACACGAGTATACTGATATGACTACGATGGAGTTTGTAAACTATTTTTCCTAGGTAGTTATTTTTTTACCAGAGATTTTGTAAAATGAGTGGATTATGGCATGATGGTTCGAGTCATTAATTCCTCAGAAAATACATTATCATTTCTTCATACTAAATATTTCTTATAATACAAATGTGATGGATATAATGATACTGTTTGAAAGGGACCTGTCTAGAAAGTCTATATTATCAGGTGTTTCTTTCTCTCCCAGTGGAAGAATGAGTTTCTTCAAGGGGGAAAAAGAAGCATGATGATTCTCATGTTGGTTCTTGACAGTAGGTTTGTTCTACATCTTCTGTAGTTCCTTGAATAGGTCAATTATCTTGCTACCAGTGTTGAAAGTAAGGACATTCAAATAGGGTTTTCATTGAGGCACCCAAGAAGTGTAACACCCATGGACGTTCATGGAACCTATAAAAAAATATTCCATATTTATTCAACTCAGAATAATAAAACAACAACATCATATCCTCATAAAACATCAAGGAAATCATATTCTTCATATTAAAAATTTTTCTATAAAAAGGATTATATAATGAAGATTATTCACACAATGAAAGAGTCACCATTGGAAGTGGATATGAGTCCTATAACTGTGATAGTTACAATTACTATATATTTGTCATTATAGACTTCTATATTTAATACTTGTGTATCTCACAAGTTTATTTAAACTCATATTGTTAATCTTATTCAACATCCTATTGTGTTATTATATTTTGAAATGGATATTACTACACCCCTTGGTATGAAGAGAGAGAAGGGTCTCTATATTCCCAGTTGTGTCGTATCTCTATCATATTTTGAGATTTCATTTATTTTTATGATTCTCTAAATGAAATATATTGATGTCATATTCGGGATGGATTGGTTTATTTCCTATAAATCCTAGATTGATTTTTATATTTAATGGATATTATTTACTATAGAAAAAGGTGTATGTTGTGTCATTCACGGAGAATTTGACCCAAAGTGGAGAAGATACATACGTTCATATCTAGATTTAGGGAATGTAAGATATATGTTTTCCTTTGGTTTGGAGCGAGATCAATTGAGCGGTGATCTCCCTCAAGAGGTCATCGAGTTTCCTGATGTGTTTATTTATGACTTCCCTAGTTTGCTTCTAGTAAGAGAAGATGAGTAATAATTTTACCTAAATCATGGTACTCATCTACTTTCAATTCCATCATACAGTGTAGAACTCGCCAAATTTAGTGTGATAAAGACTCATTTGGACAATATTCTTAGGAAAGGGTTAATACGGCAATGCATGCCTCCTTGGGCAGTGCTAGTTCCCTTTTCTTGGAATTTTTATGGTTCAGTTCACATGTTTCTTGATTATAGAAATCTCAAACAAGTTACCAAAAGGGGAAAATATGTGTTTGCGAAGATTGAATATTTTTATTGTTAGATTAAGGGGGTAAAGTGGTTTTCAAATATCGACCATAGAACTGGACTCTAAAAATTTAGGATAATGGAATATTACATTTAGATAATTGCATTTCAGAGAATGTGAAATCATTACGATTACCATGTAATGCATTTTGGTCTATCCAATGCTCCTGTAGTTTTCATGGCTTTGATGAACATTATATTTCATGAGTATCTTGATACCTTCATAGGAGTTTTTTTGGATGACATCCTCTGTTACTCTTCATCTATGGATGATCATATAAATATTCTAAGAATAGTTATAATATTTCAAATAAATCACCAATATTATTCCAATCCATCAAAATGTGATTTTTGGATCCGAAAAATGATGTTCTTGGGACAAGTTGGGTCTAAACAGGCTATATCAGTTGATCACAGTGAGGTAATGTTTATTATGACTTGTGATAAACCACAAAATGAATTCAAGATTTGTAACATCATGGGATTATCAGGATTTTAACACTAGTTTTTGATGGAAATGTCACTGTTGGATTCTTATATTAATTTATAAACATTGAAGGGAGTATCGTTTTATGAGGATGGAAAATGTCAGAATTATTTTGATGTGCTGAAATGCCATTTGAAAACTGCACTAGTAACGAATCTTCTAGAGTTTTTCTATGGATATGTGTTCTTATATGATGTATCAGGATCCGAATTAGACTACATTTTATTGCACAATGATAATGTCATTTCTTATATATCTATAAACCTCATACCGGACTAGAATAATTATCCTACCTGTGACCTTGAAATAGGAGCTGTGATGAATTTTTTTAAAATATATAATAATTACTTTTATAGGGAATGGTTTGCTATGTTTTCATACCCCGTGATCTTGAGTTATATCCTCTCTTAAAATGATTTAAATCTACGATATTGTAATTGGGTGGAATACCTATAGTCATCTGATTTTCACATCGCATATATCCTGGGGAATTGGTATTCTGTTGTAGAATCATTGAGAGGGAATCTTCTAACTTAGATAGTAAAATAATCATCGAAAGAGTGGAAAATTATGGCTATCTTTACACATTAAATTATTGGAGTCCAAGAATCAGGGGTTGAGGTTTACTTGGATAGTGTTCAATTGAAATATGCACTTCTCAAATTGTTTTTTCAGGATTAACTTCTTTATTATAAGTACTATTGAATTAGAGATGATCTTTATAATAGAAATATAGTTTCCCATTAGTCATTCACAAAATAGGGCATTATGTGCTATTGAAATCATTTTATAGGGCCCACTTTGGTAAGGAAATTTGTAATTGGGGATTTCCATATTCCCCAGTGGGAAGTGCTCCAAAAAACAATGAGTAATTTCTAATACATGTAGTGAATGTTCATGTGGTTAGGTGTGATATGAGGAATTTTAGAGTCTTTCTCTCACTATTATACATTCCACCAGCTTATGGCTGAGCCCTAGAAAATATTGGATTTGCATCAGCCACTCCCATTCCATTTTTTGAAGTTAGATGAAATATCAATGTTCATTTATGTTTGTTTTCCACATACCTATATAAATAATATGACAATATTTGTTTTGAATGATAGGAATATGAAATGAGCTCACTTTTTACCCATTCAAGTTACTATAAAAATTAAGGAGATGGGAAATCGCTAGGTGAATGTAACATCCCAAGTAATTAATGAATAATATATATTATTATATATGTCTATTTAGGAATTAGATATTGTTTTGGATGATTAATATGAGAATAAATCCAATCTTAAGCATAGAATACACTAATATTTTTAAAAGATTGTTTTTCCACCTTTTGATGGCAATCCACTTTTAAATAAACATTTTGACAATTTTATAAGATCTATTTTCCAAAATAAACTTATTATTTATGATTGGGGCATTAAAATTTACTTTTGATAAATTTTTGGTATTTTTCTGACAATGTTCATTTTTTTAATGAATAGTGAAAAATAATGCATTTTACATCAAAACTTCATTTTCATCTAATTTAATTATTTTTATATATTATCTTTTTAATTTTTTTAGAGTGTAAATAGAATATATTTATACCATTTAATCCAACGATGGTCATTGGGATTTATTTCACTTTGAAATTGGACATAAACAACTGTCAAACTTTTGATAGAAATAGTTTCAAAAAACATGCTATTTGTTTTGCCAACGAGAATTATTTTTAAAATAAATATTGAAATTTATGTGTTTGGAATTTGGTAAAAATGATTCTATATTTGTAATCAAAAGGTCCAAATTATGTAATTAAGACTCTTTTGTTTTTATACTGTGTGAATAGTAACGACAACAATTATCATTAATTATCGTGTTTAATTAGTAATCGGGTAGTAAAGGATAATAAAATAATATCATAATAATACAAAATGACACCAACATGTGTCCTAATACAACTGGTTGTTTAATTTCCGACCATGGGATGACTTGTGCCAAACTTGGGGACCCCATGGAATCACTTTGTGTGATAATGACTTTTTAACTTTTTTTAAGAAAGTAAATATAACAAAGAATTTATCACCTGAGTAAGACATTTTTAATTTCGTCTACATAAATGATCTCATGGACTATAAATAGTCATTGGAAAGATAAAAAGATTTCCTACATCATAGTGTTTGTTTTATAATTTTTATACATTAAATAAATTAAATTATATATGAAACCATGATGATGCAGCAATTAACTCATTATTTAACGATTTAAATAAAATGAAACGATAATGTAAAATATACGACCTAAACATGTCAAAAACCTATTATATGGGTGGATTTAGAACTCCTATCACCTTATCCTAGAAATAAATTAATGTGAGTCCTTTATAATCTGAAAATATTTTTAAAATAAAGTAACATTTTAGACCTTTCCAAGAGTGCCCTTCTCTCCTCTTATAAAATGCCCCCACCTCTACCTACTTAACCACACCTCTCAAGCCTTTGGCTCGGTCAAGATCTACTCATTTTGTCTCTCCAAATACCTATCCTCATCCTAGAAGCCTTACCATTGGATGGAAGCACTTCAAGAAAACCTTTTTGTTCAAATGAATTGGAGTTACCAAATTCAAAGGTAATGACTTCACTTGTGTTATTTTGTTTTATTTTGCTTCTCCAACCCACAAAACCCTTTTTATTCCTTTATTTTGTAACAACAACAGTATCTTCAATATACTAGGATTTTTTTATATTAATTATTAGAGAAACACTTACACACACCTTCATCAAATGGTTAAAGAACATACTCTTTCTGTGGATGGCTAATTTCTGCCTCACGAAATGATGATTGTTCAATCTTCTTTTAACACCTTTAAAGGTATCCATAATGATGTAACTATATTTATATATGATATATAATATATTTATTTTTTCCTTATTCATCTGTATTTTTCATTTATGGAATACCATATGGCTTCCATTATGGGTAAACATGATATCTTCATTTTAGGACGTGCGGACTACCGCCCCCTCAAAGTGATTTGATTCGATAATGACATATGTGGGAAATATAACGGTTGGAGTTAATGATATTATATATGATATAATACTGCAATTATAATATACCTTTATATCATTATGATTTCACTCCATTAAGTAAGAAATATAAATGAAAGTAGCGTTCATGCGTACGTATGACTTACCGTCTCCATGAACAGTGCATTTCATTTCTTACCTCTAAATGTTATGTAATATTATAAATGCATTATATACTTGTTAAAATAAGATATATATGATATCTACATCATGAATTCAATTCTGGATATAATTGACATTTTACCACATGAACAACTTGTAATTATAAGGATTTTATTTTTGACTCAAGTACCAATGATCGAAAAAACGACCGTTGTTAACTTAAATAATTACATAGAGTTCATAACATGGTAATAAGTGATATAAAAGGAATAATGAACTTTAAAAAGGTTATTAAGAAAGTATAAAGTAAATCTAGTTTATTATTCAGGAGTTTAAAGAATGATCGAGTCAAGTTGGACCCGTGGTATGGGACTTCATCTCAATCTCCTTTCATTGAGGCATGTTTTTTATACACAAATTACTTTTATACGGTGTATAAACCCCTTTGAATTTTACGTTTACTCAAAAGGAATATTTTTTATACGAAGCATTTACTAATCGACAAAAGGTATTTTTTTCATACCTATGTGGCGACAACGACTTCTCCACCACCATGACCATTATTTGAGTTTCAGCTTCCTCTACAAGCCATAACTTTTTTTAAAAATGAAAAAAATACAATGTTTTACTTGTAATTTATTTTGTTATTAAAAATGGTTTTCATAATTTTTTTATATCGATGTGTTTTATTGATATCTTGTGATTGAAATGTGGAAATGTTATGATTCCTTTATGCATGTTTTACGTGATACGATTATGTTATGGCTCATGGGCATTGTTTATGAATATGGGTGGTTCAGTGATAAACATAGGGTGGGTGAGCCCGATATAGCTCTCCAATGCATTGGGTAATGCGAAGGTGTTAAACGCTAAGGTATCTCTGAAGATACTTAGAGAATATATTGTGATGGGTATTCCAAATGTAACCAATATGGTTAATTCCTACTTAAGAATGTTATTAATGCCTCAAGTTAACTTTATGACTTATGATTTTTATAATTTATTCATTATTTGATGAGGTATATTAAAATTATTATGTTTTATGAGTAAAGTACGATTTCATACATAGACTAATGTTTTCATTTCTTACTTTTATATTCCTTACTGAGATTTTTATTCTCATCCCATGCTTTTTGAAATGTTTTTCATAGGTCAAAAGAAAGGTACATGATGTGATGATAGTGTCAAGGATGTTTTATGAAAGAATCCATGTTTTGTTTTAAATATGTTTCCATTGATGGGAAAAAATGAATACTATCTTTTATGTAACCACTTTGTTTAAATGTGAAATGTAATGCATGATTTATGATCTAATTCTCTAAAACTATAAACCATAAAAGATACTCAATGTGTATTCTTGAAATAACTAAATATTAAGTAGTGTTTAAAGATGGGGCCTTATAGTTGGTATCAGAGGGAGGTTTAGATAACATTAGGAGTTAGAATTTAATTAAATGATTATCAAAAAAAATTTATGGTAAAATTGAAATGATATAGAATTTGAAGATTACCATGTTGCTTCATCTAAGACATGTTTGTTCATAATGGTTTTCTGCAGAGGAAACAGGGAAGCAGTTCTAGGAAGGCATACAGAAGGAAATGACCTTCCGAATCAGCATCTTGAGATGGTCAGAATTGGAACTAAACAGTCTGTTACATTAATGGCGTAGTTGACTCAAGCGATAAATGGTGGTGGTATCCTTGCACGAGATCAGCCAGATCATCCGCAGAGGAACATTTAAGTGGTGGAACATTAAATGAGACAACATCCCCCATAATTAAGAGGATCATCTGACCTTGTGCTAGCTGAAGGGAGGATTAAAGCACTGGAGAAGATTTTTGATGTCATGGGGTGTTCAGAAAATCAAAAGGTTAGTCCTGTTATTTACTATTTGGAGGGTGAAACAGATCAGTGGTGTTCGATGGTTAAAAATATCAGGGATGCTGATGAGATTGATGATCTCGACTGGGATGCATTCAAAGTTATGTTTCTTGAGAAGTATTTTCCTAAGGTTGTTCGACTTTGGATGGAAAAAAATTCTTAGAATTTAGGTAAGAGGACGACTCAGTGGCTGCTTATGAAGAGAGGTTCACTCGATTGGAAAGGGTTTCTCGAATGTTTATTCGAGACCTTGATAGTAAAATCATTCGTTTTTTACTCAGTATTAAAGCCAAAATATCGAAGGGCATTAGCTTCTCGCAAGTTCAAGAGTTATGAAAAGCTTGTTCGATCTACTGAGAAGGTAGAAATGGAGTTTTCTAATGATCGAGTGTTCTATAAAAACACATAGAAGAAGAGAACGAGGTGGCAGGTGAAAGGAAACAATTATTCAAAATGGTCTGATGGTAAAAAACTAAGTTTCCAGTTTGTGATAAATGTGGTAAAATGCATGCTGGGGAATGTCTTATGAATTTTGGAAAGTGATACCGATGTTGTAAGATGGGACATAAGGCTCGTGATTGCACTGAAAATGATCAGGGTGATGGTAAGACCATATTTGATTTACAGTCAGTGAAATGATTCATGTGCAATGATATGGGTCATTTTGCAAACGAGTGTATGACAAAGTGCTCGAGTTATGGGAAGCAGTTCGACTACAAGCATGAAGGGTTGGTGAAATCCTTTGGAACTACTTCTTCAGATGTTGGTCCATCAAATGAAGTGGTATCAGGTGCTTTGTTTGTTTTTTCAGATTATTCCAGTGTGTTGTTTGATTCAGGGTCTACACATTATTTATTCTCTAAAAACATTTCTAGTAAAATGGGAATACCATCTCATGAAATGACTGTTGAACCTGTGGTAAAAACACCTTGGGGAAATGTCGAGGTAAGAAGAATTTCTAATAATATTCATATACTTATTCGGGGAAAGAACCTACTTGAAAACCATATTGTTTTACCTCTAGTAGAGTTTGATGTTATCCTGGGTATGGATTGGCTCTCTATTTACCATGCAAAGATTGGTTGTAGAGATAATGAAGTTTCTTTTCAGAAACACTTTCCGTTTGTGTACAAGAAGGAACCCGTACTGTTGAGAACATATCAAGAGGCTCAGAAACATGAAAAATATATAAATGACTGTTACCTTGCACATATTTTTGAAAACAATGGAACTGTTCAGATTAATTATGTTCCAATGTTAAATGAGTATGCGGATGTTTTTCCTGATGACTTTCCTGGAATAATACCAAATCGGGAAGTTGAGTTTACTGTTTACTTAGTTACTGATGCTAATCCAATTTCAAAACCCCCTTATCGAATGACTCAAATTGAACTTTTAGAGTTGAAGGAGCAATTGCAAGATTTATTAGAGAAAGGATTCATTCAACCTATCACATCACCATGGGGTACTGCTGTTTTATTTGTTAAAAATAAAGGTGGTTCTGTGAGACTTTGCATTGGTTATAGAGCCTTGAATAACACCACTGATAAGAACAAATATCCTTTTCCTCATATCATTGATTTGTTTGATCAGCTCCTAGGAGCTCAGTATTTTATAAATATTGACCTGAGATCGGGGTACCATCAGTTGAAGGTAAATGAAGTAGATATTCCGAAGACAACGTTTCATACAATATATGTCCAATATGAATTTGTAGTTATGCCTTTTGGGCTAAACAATTCACCTGCTATATTTATGGACCTTATGAAAATAACTTTCAATGAGTTCTTGGATAAGTTTATGGTTGTTTTAACTGTTGATATTTTAGTGTTTTCTGTTCATCTAGGCAGTACTAAGATGTATAGAGATCTTCGAGAGTATTATTGGTGAGATGGAATGAAAAGAGAGATTGCGGATTTTAATATGAAGTGTTCGACTTGTCAACAGTTTAAAGCAGAGTGGTAGTTACCGAAAGGGATGCTTCAGCCTTTACCAGTGCTAGAGTGGAAATGGGAAAATATATCCATGGACTTCATAGTGGGATTGCCGAAGACACCTCGAGGTAATAATTCAATTTGGGTTATTGTTCATCGCATGACTAAATATTCTCATTTCCTTGCTATACGAGATAATTTTTCCCTATGTAAACTTTCCCATTTGTATCTTAATGAGATATGAAGGTTACATGGAGTTCGTCTATCCATTGTATCTGGCTGTGATCGCAAGATGACTTCTAACTTTAGGAAAGGCCTTCATAAGTCGTTGGGTACTGAATTAAATTTATGTACAACTTTTCATCCTCAATCAAATGGGCAGTTAGAATGAACAATTCAGAATTTTGAGGATATGATACATGCTTGTTTGATGGATTATCAGGTAATTTGGGACCAACATCTTTCTTTGGTTGAGTTTTATTATAATAAACATTTTCATTCCAGTATACAAATGGAACCATTTGAGGCATTATATGGGAAGCGGTGTCGAAATCAAGCTTTCTGGGATGAAGTAGGTGAATGGAAGTTGATGGGACCAGAATTGTTAGAAGAGTTGGAAGAAAAAGTTCAGATAATATAGAGACACATGAGAACAGCTCAGAGCAGGCAGAAGAGTTATGCAGACAACAGGAGGAAGGATCTCTCTTTTTAGGTAGGTGATCATGTTTTTCTCAAAGTATCACCAAGGAAAAGTGTGATGAGATTTGGTAAGAAAGGAAAGCTGAGTCAAAGGTTCATTAGAACATAAGAAATTCTAGAGAGAGTTGGATTAGTTGCATATCGAGTGGCTTTACCTTCGAGTTTATCTCAAGTACACAATGTTTTTCATGTTTCAATGTTAAGGAAGTTCATGCCAGATCCATCTCATGTTTTGAGTCCAGAGATAGTTCAGCTGGAAGAGAATCTATCTTATGAGGAATAACCAGTCCAGATTCTTGACCATAGGGAGCATGTGTTGCAGAATAAGGTGATTCATCAAGTAATGGTTTTGAGGAAGAACCACATGAGTGAACATGCAACATTGGAATCTGAAAATTGAATGAGGGATAAATACCCCCACTTATTCAATATGTAAATAAATTGTGGGGACTAAATTTTCTTAATGGTGGAAGGATGTAACATCCCAATTAAGTAATGAATAATATATATTCTTATCTAGGACTATTTATGAATTAGATTGTGTTTTAGATGCTTAAAATGAGAATAAATCAAATTTTAAACATGGAATACACTCATATTTTTAAAAGATTGTTTTACTGCCTTTTGATGGAAAACCATTTTTAAATTAACATTTTGACAATTTTATAAGCTCTATTTGTCAAAATAAACATATTCTTTATGACTTGGACATTTAAATTTACTTTGGATAAATTTTTGGTATATTTCTGATAATGTTCATTTTTTAATGAATAGCTAAAAATAATGCATTTTACATCAAAACTGCTTTTTCATCTGATTTATTTATATGGATAGATTATCTTTTCAGTTGGTTTTAAAGTGTAAATAGAATATATTTTCACCATTTAATCCAACGGTGGTCATTGGGATTAATTTCACTTTGAAATTGGACATGAAAAATTGTCAATCTTTTGATAGAAATTATTTCAAAAAAACCAGCTATTTGTTTTGACAATGGGAATTATTTTTAAAATAATTATTGAAATTTCTATGTTTGGAATTTGGTAAAATTGATTCCATTTTTTGAATCAGAAGGCCCAAATTATTTAATTAAGACTCTTTTGTTTTTGGACTTTGTGAATAGTAACGACATTAATTATCGTTAATTATCTTGATTAATTAGTAATCGGGTAGTTAAGGATAATAAAATAATATCATAATAATAGAAAATGACACCAATATGTTCCCTAATAGTAATGGTTGTTTCATGGCCGACCATGAGATTCCTTCTGCCAAACGTGGGGACCCAATGGAATCACTTTTGTGTGATAATGACTTTTTATTTTTTTTATAATGAAAGTATATCTAACAAAGAATGTATCACCTGAGTAAACCATTTTTAATTTTGTCTACATAAATGATATCGTGGAATATAAATAGTCATTGGAAAGATAAAAATATTTCCTACATCATAGTATTTGTTTAATAATTTTTAGATATTATATAAATTCATTTATATATTAAACCATGATGATGCAGTGATTACATCATTATTTAACGATTTAAATAAAATGAAAATATATTGTAAAATCTAAGACCTAAACTAGTCAAAAACATATTGTATGGGTGTATTTCTAACTATTATCAACATATCCTTGAAATAAATCAATGTGGGACCTTTAAAATCTGAATCTCATTTGAAAATAAAGTAACATTTTATACCTTTCCAAGAGTTCCCCTCCTCTACTCTTATAAAAGGCCCCCACCTCTACCTCCATACCCACACCTCTCAAGCCTTTTTATCGGCCAAGCTCTACACATTTTGCCTCTCCACATCCCTCTCCTCATCCTATAAAACGTAACTTAGGCAGGAAGCTCTTCAAGAAACCATTTTGGTTAAAACCATGATGAGTTACCCAATTAAAAGGTAATGTCTTAACTTGTGTTCTTTTGTTTTATTTTTCTTCTCCAACCCACTAAACTCTTTTTATTCCTTTATTTTGTAACAACACCAGTATCTCCAATATACTAGTATGTTGTTATGTGAATTATTCGAGCTACACATACACACACATTCATCTAATGGGTAAATAACATACTGTTTATGTGGATAGAGAATTTCTGCCTCACGAAATAATGATTGTTCAATCTTCTTTTAACACCTTTAAAGGTGACCATTATGATTTCACTATATTTATATATTATATATAATATTTTTTTTATTTGGTATTTTTCAATTAAGGTATACCTTAAAGTTTCCATTATGGGTAAACGCGATATCTTCATTTTAGAAAGTGCGGACTACCGCCCCCTCAAAGTGATTTGTTTCGTTAATGCCATATGTGGGATATATAAGGGATGGAGTTAATGATATTATATATGATATCATACTGGAATTATTATTTACATTTATATCATTATTATTTCACTCCATTAAGTAAGAAATATAAATGAAACTAGCTTTCATGCGTACGTACGGCTTACTGTATCAGTGATTGGTGCATTTCATTTCTTACCTCTAAATGTTTTGTAATATTATAAATGCATGTATATAATGGATATATATGATATATATGATATCTACATCATTAATATAATTCTGTATATAATGGATATTTTACCACATGAACAACTTGTAATTATAAGGAGTTTATTTTTTACTCAAGTACTAATGATCAACAAAATGACAATTATTAGCTTAAATAATTACATTGTGTTCAAGACATGGTAACAAGTGATATAATAGGAATAATGAACATGAAAAAGTATCATAATAAAATAGAAATTAACCCATGTTTATTATTTAGGAGGTTAAACAATGATCGAGTCAAGTCGGACCCGATGTATGGGACTTTGTCTCAATCTCTTTTAATTGAGGCATATTTTGTTTTATAGACAATATTTTTTATACGGTGTATAAAACCCTTTGACTTTTATGTTTACTCAAAAGGAATCATTTTTATATGAATAATTTACTATACAACAAATGGGAATGTTTTTTCTTTCATACGTATGCGGTGACAACGACTTCTCTGCCACCGTGACCATTATTTGAGTTTCGGCTTCCTCTACAAGTCATAACTTTTTTTAAAAATAAAAAATATATACCACATTTTAATTTTCATTTATTTTTGTATTGAAAATGGTTTTCATAATGTTTTTATATCGATGTGTTGTATTGATATCCTGCGATTGAAATGTTGAAATGTTATGTTTCCTTTATGCATATTTTATGTGTTACGATCATGTTATGGTTCTTGGGCATTGCTTATGAAGACGGGTGGTTCCGTGATAAACTAAGGGTGAGTGAGCCCAATATATCTCTCCAATGCATTGGGTAATGCGAATGAGTTAAATGATAAGGTTTCTATTAAGAGATTTAGGGAATATACTGTGATGGGTATTCCAAATGTAACCAAGAGCGTTACTCCCTACGTAAAATGTTATGAATTCCTCAAGTTACCTATATGTCTTATGATTTCTATGATTTATTCATGATTTGATAAGGTATATTTAAATGATTATGTTTTATGAGTAAAGTGTGATTTCATACATGGAAAAATGTTTTCATTTCGTACTTTTATATCCCTTACTAAGCTTTTTATGCTCATACCATGTTTTTGAAATGTTTTTCCCAGGTCAAGGGAAAGGTACATGATGTGATGATTGTTTCATGGAAGTGTAATGAAAGAATCCATGTTTTTTTTAAATATGTTTCCGTTGATGGGGAAAAATGTATACTATCTTTTATGTAACCACTTTGTTTACATGTTGAATGTAATGCATGATTTATGATCTAATTCTCTAAAACCCTAAACCTGAAAAGATCCTCAACGTGTATTCTTCAAATAACTCAAGATTAAGTAGTGTTTATGGCTAGGTCCTTATATTAAAATATATATTTCATTGAATTTACATTCATATACTATATTATTTTATACGGATACTTATTTCAATTATTGATTTTGAAAAGGCCTTCAGGAGGTACTAGAATCTCATGTTTGTTTGAGAACGGCTTACCATCTGTATTTAGATGGCCTGACAGAAATGGATATACAGATTCTTGAGGATATAATTCACGATTACATTATCATCATTTTTGGGGATTGGGACAAGCCAATGGGGATGGTTGATTTTTGTTAAATATTATTTACCAATTTTACATCAGGATGGATACTTTTTATGCCTTGTATAGTCCGCCTTGTAAATATATGTTCTGATGTTCATAGATTGGTGAATAATTTTTGTGAGACTATGTTTTCACTAAGAGATGACATCAATGATCCATTTGATTAATTATAATATGCTGATGGAACATAGTTTATATAATTATTATGGTGATCATCGTCTTATACCTTTGGAGATATAAGTGGGGGACCCGGTTTTTTAAATGTTTCTCCAAGGTTGGGTCATCAATGAAATGAGAGGAAAGGTAAGATTTCATTTCATGTTTATAAAATATCGATGTTATTGAATATGTGTTTAAGGTTTCATATACAATAGTTATATAAACAATGATAACACTTATACATAACATTATTGATGTTTAAAATCCCCATAAGTATCTATCTAATTCATCTCTTGTTCTGTGCTGGAGTGAACCTGAAGTTGAACGTGATTTATTCCTCACTGAATAGCCAGTTAAATAGATAATTCTAATACAAAGTTACATTGTGGGTAGATGAACACATTGGTCTGTGTCCTATGGATGCATGGTTCTGATTATCATGAGACATTATTTAGGGAGGCATTGATGAGAGATCACCAGTATCATCATTATGGCATGGAAGCTTCCTTGTAGGATTTTTGGGGAAATAATGTTTTTATGTGGGAAGGTTGTAACATAACATTAATATTTTCAGGTATTTATTTGGAAATTTTTTATGAATCTTTGTTTGGGATTAATTTTTTGGCAGAATTGTGTGAAAATTTCATTTTTTATATGAAATTGAAAAAAAAAACAAATTCATTGATTTGGGGTGTGTTAAAGGAAATTAGGTTAATTTAAAAATATTAATTCAAATTTTTTATTTGATGGATATTTTTGGATCAATTAAATTATTGAATTTAATTTTGGATACTTGATCTAATGAAAAATCGTAAAAAAACTCCAATTTCACTGATTTGGGGGGTTGTGATGAAATTGATTGAATTTTATGAAAACTCAATTGTTTGATTTAATTGTGAAATGTATTGGGAGATTTAATGAATTGGTCTCAAATACCTCTATTGAATAAATTATATAAAATGGATTCGATGGAAACCCAATGGTTTCATCTATATATAAATAATTTTTTTATCAAAAACATGTTATGGTATTTAAATTGGAAATTTTTATATTTGACATGGGAGAAAAGATTTATTTTTATTTTATGTAATCTTGTAGTAAATTTCCAATAATGTTTTTTACACATGATCAAATAATATATTTTGGTAGTTATTGAGTAATTTTGAGTAGAACATTATGATATAAAATTGTTTAAAACATCACATGAGAACATCATATACCTTTTTCAATGGTGATGAGTCCCCATTGAAATAGACCCAAAGGGGTGTGTACACATACTTGTCATTCCATAGTGTCACATCCCTATATCCTAGAACTACTTTACCTATATGAAAAATGGAAATGTTGCTCGATTGTGTTTATTTAAATTGTATATATATTACATTATATTGAACTATTTTAAATTCCATGTAATTTTATATAAAATTATATATATAAATTTGTTTATTTAATCCATTTTTTGAAGAGTAATATATCTATAAATCACCCATTTATGGTAAATTCCTTTATTTGAAATGATATTCAATAATTAGAAATGTGAAGTATGAATTAAAATATTATTTCCCATCATTTTAATTAAAATTTATGATGTTTTTAAATATGGTTTTTAAATTCCATCCATATTTATTTGAAAAATTGAAAGCACATTCATGGTTAATCCAATATTGGAATCTGTTATGGATTCTTTTGGTGAAAACCTACTTGGATTGAGATCACATATTAATTGTGAATTAATGTGTTTTATATTATATACATCAACGTTTTATCATGTATAAAGGATCTCTTGGAGGTTCATATTACTATTGAACATTGTTCTTGTGGAGTTCTATCCGTAGAGGCCTGTGATTTTTTCCATTATCTGGGGCATTGGTTTTATTACATTGTGCATTCTAGCATATTTGGATTCTGATAAATTAATCCTATTGTAGGTTTAATTGGTCAAGATAGTGTATCATTTCCTTTACCTATGCATTGTCAGTGAAAAAATCATTCATACTATCAATTTATATGATGCTAGGTTCTAGTCAGCAACCAGTGGGGATTGGGAATGCCCTTTGTGCTATGTTAGGGCCGGCTCGGCTATCAGTTTTATAGGGTACCCAAGATAAAACGTCCCATACTTTACATACAAGGTTATTACGTCAAAATTGAAGCATACTTATTACAATATATAATAAATCCATGAAAGGACCATATAGGTATAGTGTCTTTAAAAACTGGGAAACATAAACAACTGGTTCATAAATCATCTATGTTTTCTCCCATTTGTTTCATCATATCTAGAGTCGCTTTTTTTCATATCATACTTAATATCCTTCTTCCTGACCTTGGGAAAAGAAAACATACAAAAGGGTGAGCTCAAATGCTCAGTAAGGGTAAACAAATGAAATATCAAACATATCATATTCATAAGGACATACCATTTTGAAAATATTATCCTGCAAAAGAGATCATAACATGGGATAAACCATAGAAGTGAAATGTAATACCAATAATCATAACATAAAACATGAATCTTTGTGGAATACACACATAATCATATAATATCATTTCTTATTAGTCAAGACTCATTTCCATGAATATATTAGTGGACAAAGTCCATTTATGAACCGAGTTCACTCCTCGTTTCAGGCCTGTTTCACTAAACCGGTTTAATCTTCCATTCCAACCATGTTTATCTAATGAGATATAAATCTTTACCCAATGAATTGGAGGGTGATATAGGTCCCATCCATCTAATAATGAAACCATTCTTATGTGTTCCACAAAAACATAAATCATACATCATAGCATAACCCATGTAATAAAAATGGGAATCATAAGCATCATGCCATCATAACACAATCCATATAAGATAAAGGGACATCATAAAAATAATTCCATCATAACATAATCAAATCAATGTAAAAATAGCGACATAAAAAGAAACCTATATTATCGTAGATGTAAAATAATTTTGATAAAACACTTGAACTCAAATCTTGAGGAAAATATCCTTTCTACTTGAAAAACATTTTTCTTTTATTAACATGTCATACAATTTTAAACTAAAAGAAGTTGATTAAAAATAAACTTGAGAACTTGTAAAGGATGATTCTTTGAAATAATTTTCTAAAAATCTATTCATTCCATATAAGTTAAAAAAAATTCTTCTCATAATTTGGTCGGAAAAGTCAAAAAGTACCTCGTACAAAATAAGACAAATGTTTCAGTTCATATCTTTTACTAAAAACTCACCGAAGGGTAAAATTGGATTTAAAAAATTGTAGGAGGATAGATATAATATCACATATTGAGTAAACATGGATGTGTATGATAAATATTTCCCAGTAAATTTGAAAGTATAAACAATCTCGGATAAAAATGAGATTGCAAGATTTCTCCTTACCTTTGGTCTGATATGCTTCGTATAAATCCGAACCTCCTCTTTCTCAAAGTGCCTTCTTTAAACTTTCTCACAGGGAACTAGATTTGGGATTTTGAGGATAATAGTTTATCTATAAGGTTTCTAAGGAAGTGGGGATGTTAAATGGGTAGGGGTAGGCTGAGCTTGAAGGAACAAATTGGTGTGATGAGGAGAGGGAGGAGGTGCCCATTTATAAGGGAGGAGAAGGGAACCTTTGGAAATATACGAAATATTAGTTTATATTAAATCCCAACCCCACATTAAAACTTCTAAAATGTCTCATATATTAATATTAGATGATATAGAGCTGTAATCGCATCAACCAATAAAATTTAGACATGTTTGGAATTTATTTTCAACATTATCAACTTGATTTATCCTTATTTATCAATTTAATTTTATTTTTGGTAATAATATTTTAAATTTTAAATTATTATAAATAATTACATATGTGTTGTTAATTTTCCATAATGTGGAAATTTATGACATTGCTGACCATATAAATTTTAATTTATAATTTTTAAATATTTTTGTGATTTTCAAACAATTTTATAATATGTTATTTTTATAAAATAACAATATTGTCAATTTTGACACTATTCATTTATTTGAATTTAAATAAAATATAAAAAGAAGATATGTTTGAACTAAAAGCATTAATAGATTCATAAAATGTAATATGTATCTAGAAAATTAGTGGAGCATAGAAATTAGTTCATAAAATATTTATTTTAATATTTTTAATATCATTTATTTTATATTTCAATCAATAAAATAATTTCAACATCACTATTGTGTAATAATTAATGATAATCATTTAATCCCTAAAAATTATAAATAAATTAATATTATACAGATAAATGTATTAGAATTCTGGAGACTATTAATTTTCAAAGTTTCATTACGTTTATCACTAAATGAATATTATTATACTTATAAGATTTAATAAACTGGCATGTTGTCACTTTCATTTGATTTAATAATAATTAAATTATTTTCATGGACAGAAGTCCATTAAATGAATATAATCCGACCCTTAGTTGATATGGGTCAACTTTACGTCATCCAATAGGATTTTTGAAGGTGTTAGGGTAATTTTATAATCTTATATTTACCCTTAATTACCCGATATACCTTTAACTATGGAAAATAAAATTTATTGTAGTTACTATTCATAATGCCCTAAAATAACAAGTATCCTATTAACATATCATGGACCCACTGATTACAAATATGGATTTTATTTTTCAAAATTCAAAACACATAAGTTGCAGTAATTAATTTAAAGTTAATCTCGCTGTTAAAAAACCGGTTTTTGAAGTTAAAACATTGCGAAAGATTGAAATGTTTTTACCTATAAATTCAATGTGAAATTAATTCTAATGACATTAATTATATTAAATGGAAAAAATATATTCTATTTATACTTTATAACCATTCAATATTATAATTTAACAATATAAATTATCTCAATGAAAAAAGTTGTTTTTAATTAAAAATTAGCGTATTTTTACTATTCATCAAAATATGAAAGTTTTCAGAAAAGTATAAAAAATTTATCCAAAGTAAATTTTTATATCCTAAATTAAAAGAAGGATTTTATTTTTTCAAATTGAATTTATAAAAATTTCAAAAAACAAGATATAATGTGGGTTCACCATCAAAAGGCAGCAAAACTACATTTTTTGAAAAATACTTATTTTACCCGAAAAATTTATTTTGTTCTCATAAAATGTTCTAGAAAATGTGTAAGATGAATAATAATGTTATAAAATTCAAAATTTAGTTAATACTATTCATAACGGCTAGTCCATAATAATATATCATTGTTTAGTGAAACCCGATATTGCATACTACACACGCTATCGAGGAAGGTCGTGATTGCGTGTAATGCAAGCCAAGTCAGTATTGTGTTTTCTGAAAGATTCCTTTGGTGTTGTGTATTACATAATAAATAAAAAAATATTTCTCATAAAATCTCAGGGTGTTACATTCTACCCCCCTTAAAATGAATTTCAGCCTCGAAATTCATCACATCATTACAAACAGATGAGGATACCTAACCCTCATCATATCCTCAAGTTCACATGTAGCTTCTTCTAATTGGTGGTTCCTCCATAAAACATTCAACAATAGAGTGGTCTTGTTCTGTAAGACTTTTTTTTTTCTACGATCTAGAATCTCTATCGGTTGTTCTTCATAAGAAAGATCTTGCTTCAGCGGTACAACTTTTGAGTTGAGTACAGGTGAAGGATCAGGTATGTACTTTCTCATGAGAGATACATGGAAGACATCGTGAACTTGAGATAGATTCGTTGGAAGATCCAATCGGTAAGCTACCTTCCGAACACGATCCAGAATTTCAAAAGGACTAATATATCTAGGGCTCAACTTTCCATACTTTCCAAATCTCATTACCCTCTTCCAGGGAGATATTCGTAAGAACACTTTATCACCCACTTCAAACTCTAAGACTTTTCTTCGGTTATCGGCATAATTGTTTTGTCGAATTTGAGCTTCTCTTATGTGTTGTTGAATAGATCAGACCTTTTCTGCCATCTCACCAACAAGATCAGGTCCTAATAGATTTCTTTCCCCAACTTCATCCCAGCAAGTTGATGTTCTGCATTTCATTCCATAGAGGTCTTCATAATGAGCCATACGAATACTGGAGTGAAAGATAGTATTATTAGAATATTCCACCAAATATAGGTGTTGATCCCAATGTACTTTGAAAGCCATAGATCATGCTCTCAACATGTCTTCTAGAGTTTGAATTGTCCTCTCAGACTGATTGTCTGTCTAAGGATGGTAAGCAGTGCTAAAACTCAACTCTATATCTAGAGCATGATGAAGACATTTCCAGAATTTCGAGGTAAACCTCAGATCCCAATCAGATATAATGGAAAGTGGTACTCCATGCAATCTAACAACGTCCATTACATATATCCTGGTAAGATGATAAGGAGAAAAATCTTCTCAAATATCAATGAAGTGTTCTGACATCGTAAGACGAAAACTATATACCATATTGCATTATTCCCTTTAGATGTTTTTGGAAGTCCAGTGAAAAATTCCATAGTGATGTCTTCCCATTTCCATTCTGGTATGGTTAATGGTTGTAACATTCCCTTAGACTTTTGTCTCTCAGCATTAACTTGCTGACAAACCAATCATCAAGTGACATATTCTGCAATATCTTTTTTCATGCCATCCCACCCGAAGTACTCTTTCAGGTCCCTGTAAATCATTGTACTTCCAAGATGAGAAAAAAGTGAATAACTATGAATCTCATCCAACAATTTCTTCTTTAATTCTTGTATGGGAGGAATACAGACACGGTTCCTAAACCATATTATCCCATCACAATCAAGGTTGAATTAAAGAGCATTTCTCACCTTCTTTTGTAACTCTACATCTTCTTCCTGTGCCTCTTTAATTTTCACGTGTATAGGTTGTTGTACATTTATTTGAGAAAGATAAGATTTTCCCCCTTCCATTATAATTCCATGATCTATCATTTTTAAATCCATAAATATTGGATATTTTGTGATCCTTATCATGGATAAGCTAGCATGGTCTAGTCGACTTAATGTGTCTGACACCTTGTTTTCTTTCCCAGGGTGATAATGAATTGAGAATTCATAATCCTTAATCAGCTCCAACCATCTATTTTGGCGCATATTCAGTTCCTTTTGTGTGAAAATATACTTTAAACTTTTATGGTCAGTATAAATATCACACCTTTCACCATAAACGTAATTCCTCCAAATCTTTAATGCAAAGATTACCGAAGCTAACTCCAAATCATGAGGTGGGTAATTTTTCTCATGGATTTTCAACTGTTGTGAGGCATCATCTATCACCATATCATATTGCATGAGAACACACCCAAGTCCCTTCTTGGGTACATCACTATAGATCAAAAACCTTTCTCTACTACAAGGTAGTGTGAACACAGGTGCACTCGCTAACCTTCTTTTTAGCTCTTTGAAATTCTCTTCACATTACTCCGTCCAAATAAAACATAACTCCATTCCGAGTCAACTTGGTTAGTGGGTTAGATAACCTTGATAAATATTTCACAAAACGTTGGTAATATCTAGCCAAAGTATGAAAACTTCGGATCGCATTTACTGTTGTTGGTCTCGACCATCTTTCGATAACCACTGTCATTTCTGGATCCACAGATATCCCCTCTTTTGAGATTATGTGACCCAAGAATGCATCTTTTTGAATCCAAAATTCACACTTAGTAAATTTGTCATAATGATTCTCCTTTATTAGTGTCTTCAATACACTTCTCAAGTGATATTAATGTTCTTCCTTGCTCTTTGAATTGACAAGAAAATCATCTATAAAGACTACCACAATATGATCATGATAATCTCTAATGACTCTATATTCATCAGATCCATGAAGATATCAGGGGCATTAGTAAGAGCAAATGGTATCACTATAAATTCATAGTTTCATACCTTGTATGAAAATCTGTCTTTGGTATATCCTCCCTTTGACCCTTAATTGATGATACCCTGAATGAAGATCAATCTTGGAAAAGTATTGAGCTCCGCATAGTTGGTCAAATAAGTCATCAATGCATGGTAGAGGATATTTGATCTTGATAGTGATCTTGTTATGTTCTCAATAATCAATGCAGAGTCTCATTGATCCATCATTATTCTTAACAAACATAACATGTTATACCCAAGGTAATGCACTAGGGCGTACGAATACTTTATCAATACTCTCTTGGAGTTTCTTCTTCAATTCCTTCAACTCAATTGGGGCCATTCAATAAGGTGTATTTGAAATGGGAATAACACCCGGTATGAGTTCTATTGAAAACACAACTTAATGATTTTGTGGAAGACCTGAAAATTCCTCTAGAAAGACATCATCAAACTCCCGTACAATGGGAATATTATTAATTGTCAGCTTCTCTCCAACCATTTGAGATAAATAAGCTTCATTTAGTGGAATCAAGACCCATAAGATGGAAGAAATTTCCACTGGAAGGTTATGTACATCCTTGCATCAATAGACGATCATAGATTGATCTGGAATATGAAATGTGACTTCCCTTGTTTTGAAATTTATATGAGCTCCATATAAAGAAATCCAATCCATTCCAATAATCACATCAAATTCCACTATAGGAAGGATGACAAGATTTTCATGAATCACTTTCCCACAAACTTCAATCGGAGAAGAATTGTTAACTTCTAGTGAAACCGTTGTGCCATTAGGGGTTGTCACAGCTAACTCAACCTCTAAATGTTGAGTTAATAATACGATACCCATAGAAAATTATTCAGAAATAAAAGAGTGGGTGGATCCAGAATCAAATAATACATTTTCTACTTTAGAGTGGATGGTATATGTACCTCTCACCACTTCATTTTCATACTCCACATCGCTGATAGTAATTGCATGTGACTTTCCTTTGTCTTTGGGCTTAAGAATTTTTTGACATCGATCATCATCATCAACCCTTGGATTTGGGAATTTTTTGGCATAATTCTCCATCTCCTTGAACTTGAAACATTGAAGTGTAGAAGGTGCATTCTGTGTATCCCTTCCCTTGTTTTTATCATTAGACATCTACTTCCCATTATTTCGATATTGAATTGCCTGATGACCTTCTTTTCCACACTTATAACAGTTTCTTGTCCCCTTAAGACAATTTCCTGCATGTTTCATTCCACACTTTGAGCATTAGGGAAAACTCATCTACTTTTCAGTTTGGTCATTATATTTTCCATTGAATTCCATTTTACTCTTCTTATCAAACCCATGTGACTGATGGGTTACTCCAATCTCCATCTCAACCTTGAGAGCACATCGAAGAATTTCCTCGTAGATAATGAAGTCCCTTATGGATAACGCCCTTCAAAGACTTGGTTTTAAGCCACTATAGAATCGATCAATCTTACTCTCATGTTGGATAATAATTCCAGAAGCGTACCTTGAAAAAGATACACTGCTAAGATGACATTATCATGTTTAGAACATTGAAGAACTGAAAATATCTTTTCAGTGTTACTGATCCATTGTTCATCCACTAATGGATTAGAAGACCCTCTGAATGAAGGTGGACGCTGCCTTATGAAGGATTCAATAGAATGTTTCTCCTTCCTTTTCTCATTTGGATGTCCTGAATGATTCAGAGCTTGAGAAAGTTTTGTGAGCATGGCTACATGATTTTTCATTCCAGCTCCCACAACGTTTGGTTTCTCTGGGGGGCAATCATTTCACTTCCCATCACATTCCATATTAACATGATTCCTTCGGGTTCCAGCCCTTGATTGAAACCAAGAAGAATAGTTAGAGAAACACTAATTATAACAGGAAAACCACATATCCAAGAATAAAATTTCACACTTAAGGTCTTATCCTAGAATGTTCATGACCATTTATAAAACACTATGATTGTGTTCTATGCTTAGACATATCCTTAGGTTTTTTACTAAGGCTTTCACATCCTATTTTCCAATGGTTGACTATACCTTTCCTCTAATACCAACTATAACAACCCGTACTTTACATACATGGTTATTAATTCAAAATTGAAGCATACTTATTGTAACATAGAACAAAACCATGAAAGTACCGTATAGGTATAATGTCTTTAGAAACTAGGAAACATAAACAACTGGTTCAGAAATCATCTACATTGTCTCCCATTTATTTAATCATATCTAGAGTCCATTTTTGACATATCCTACTTAATATCCTTCTTCCTGACCTGGGGAAAAGAAAACATACAAAAGGGTGAGAAAAAATGCTCAATAAGGGTAAACAAAAGAAATATCAAACATATCATATTCATAACAACATAACATTTTGAAATTCTTATCCTGCAAAAGAGATCATAACATGGGATAAACCATAAAAGTGAAATATATTTTCGGTAATCATAATATAAAACATGAAGCTTCATGGAATACCCAAATAATCATAGAAAATCATTTCATAGTAGTCAAGACTCATTGAGAAGACTATCTTAGCGGGCAAAGTCCATTTCTGAACCGAGTGCACTCCTGGTTTCAGTCCTGCTTCACTGAACTGGTTTAACCTACCGTTCCAGCCATGTCTATCTCATGTGATATAAATCTTTACCCAATGCATTGGAGGGAGATATAGGTCCCACCAATCTCATAATTAAACCTTTCTTATGTGTGCCACAAAATCATAAATTATACATCATAGCATATCCCATGTAATAAAAATGGGAATCTTAAACATCATGCCATCATAACATAATCCATATAAGATAAAAGGACATCATTAAAATATTTCCATCATAAAATAATCAAATCAATGTAAAAATAGGGATAGAAATAGAACCCTATGTTATATTATATGGAAAATAAGTTTAATAAAACACATGAACTCCATTCTTGATGAAAATATCATATCTACTTCAAAAACAATTTTCCTTTCTTAACATGTCATACAATTTTAAACTAAAAGAAGTTGACTAAAAATAAACATGAAAATTTGTAAAGGAATATTCCTGGAAATAATGTTCTAAAAATCCATTCATGCTCTAAAAGTTAAAAAAACATTCTTCTCATACATTGGCTGGAAAAGTCAAAAAGTACCTCGTACGAAATACGACAAAAGATTCTGTTCATATCTTTTACTAAAAACCAACTGATGGGTAAAATTGGATTTAAACAATTGTAGGAGGATTGATGTAATATTACATAATGAGGAAACATGGATGTGGATGATGAATATTCCCTAGTAAATTCGGAAGTATAAACAATCCCGGATAAAAATGAGATTGCGAGATTTTCTCTTATCTTTGGTCTGATATGCTTCGTAGGAAATCTGAACCTTCTCATTCTCAAAGTGCCTCCTTTAAACATTCTCTTAGGGAACTAGAGTTGGTCTTTTGGGGAGACTAGTACCTCTAGTAGATTTATAAGGATGTGGGGAAGTGAAATGGGTAGGATTTGGCTAATCTTGAAGGCTCAAATTTGTGTGAGGAGGAGAGGGAGGAGGTGCCCTTTTATAATGGAGGAGAGGGGAACCTTTGGAAATATAAGAAATATTAGTTTATATTAAATCCCAAACCCACTTAAAAACTTTCAAAATGACTCATATCCGAAGATTATATGATATAGGGTTGTAATATCATCAATTAATAAAATTTATACAAGTTAGAAATTTATTTTAAACATTATCAACATGATTTGTCCTTATTTATCAATTTCATTTTTTTGTGGTAATAATATTATAAATTTTAAATTATTATAAATAATTTCATATGGGTTGTGAATTTTCCATAATGTGACACTTTATGACATTTTAGACCATATAAAATTTAATTTATAATTTTTTAATAATTTTTTGATTTTTAAACAATTTTATAATATGTTATTTTTATAAAATAACAATAGTGTCCATTTTGACACTATTAATTTATTTGAATTTAAATAAAATATATACAGAAGTTATATTCGTACTAAAAGCTTTAATAGATTCATAAAATTTCAAATGAAGCTAGAAAATTATTGGAGAACATTAAATAGTCCATATAATATTTATTTTAATATTGTTAAGTTCATTTATCTGATATTTCAATAAATAAATTAATTTCAACATCACTATTGTGACATAATTAATGATAATTATTTAATCCCCATAAATTATGAATAAATTAATTTGATATATATAATAGTATTAGATTTCTGGAGACTATTCATTTTCGATGTTTCATTAAGTTTATCATTAAATTAAAATTACTATACTTATAATATTTAAGAAAGTGACATGTTGTCACTTTCTTTGGTTTTAAAAATAATTAAATTATTTTCATGGAAAAAAGTCCATTAAATGAATCTAATCCGACCCATAGGTGATACAGGTCGACATTTAGTCATCCAATAGGATTTTGGCAGGTGTTAGGTTAATTTATAATCTTATATTTACCCTTAGTTACCCGATTTACATTTAACTATAGTAAATAAAATTTACCATATTTACTATTCATAATGCCCAAAAATAAAAAGTATCCTATTAACAAAATTTGGACCCACTGATTCAAAATATGGAATAAATTTTTCAAAATTCAAAACAAATAAATTTCAGTAATTAATTTAAAGTTAATCTCGTTGTTAAGAAAACGGGTTTTAGATGTTAAAACATTGCCAAAGATTGAAATGTTTTTACATATGAATTTAATGTGAAATTAATGATAATGAAATAAATTATACTAAATGTTAAAAATATATTATATTTATAATTTAAAACCATTAAAAATTATAATTTAACAATATAAATTATCTCAATGAACAAATATGTTTTTAATTAAAAATTAGCATATTTTTACTATTCATCAAAATATGATAGATATCAGAAAAGTATAAAAAATTTATCCAAAGTAAATTTTTATATCCTGATTTCAAAGAAGAATTTTATTATGTCAAATTGAACTTATAAACATGTCAAAAACTATATTTAATGTGGTTGCTCCATCAAAAGGCGGCAAAACTGCATTTTTTGAAAAATACTTATTTTACATGAAAAATTTATTTTGTTCTCTTACCATGTTCTAGAAAATTTGTAAGATGAATAATAATGTTATAAAATTCAAAATTTAGTTAATACTATTCATATTGGATATTCCATTTTAATATATTGTTGTTTAGTGAAACCCAGTATTGCGTACTACGCACGCTATTGAGGAAGGTCGCAATTGCGTGTAATGCAAGCCAAGTCAGTATTGTATGTTGTGAAAGATTCCTTTGGTTTTGCGTCTAACATAAGACATAAAAAAAATATTTCCCATAAAATCTCAGGGTGTTACACAAAATGTTTCATGATAGGATCGTTCCACCATTCTGTGTACCCCACACTAGATCATGTTCCTAATAAATGTATAATTCCATGTAGGGATGTAAGAACCACTTTGAGGGATAGATTAATTGATTCTCATGGATTATAGAGCATTGTTAAGAACATTCAATCAACAGGTCATGTAGCATGAATGATTTAAACATGAATATATTAAATCATTTATGATTATGATAGATGATGCGAAAATTAAATAAGTATGTTGAAAAATTGACTGAATTTCTAGATCGTAAGTATTTCATTCAATTGGTCAACAACACATTTCACAACACCAATAGGTACCTAAGTAGATGACTCTAGGGTAGAGGATATAGGTGCACTTCTACGCTTGTTATGCCTATGTCGGTCAGTTATAAAACTAATACATGTATATCCATGTGATTCTTAGGTGGTATTAGTTATATTGGGTTTCCTTTTTCTTAATTATGTCTTGTGGCATGATACAAATTCTCGAAGGCACTGAAAAAATTCTGATCATTGGAAGTTATATCAACTAGAATATAGAGGGATTAGTTCTGATATAAGTCACCTTCATACCAATCACACAATACACACAAAATTTAATGTGTTTCACAGGGGAAACAAAATGGTCATAGGATAGATGATTAATAATATTATTTCCCTTATATTTTACCACATGTTCTTCCATTCATTTGAGAACACATATTGAATGTCATTAAATGTGTTCCTCCCCCTGAAAATATTCATGTTTCTTCAACTTCCTAACCAATTCCACATAACAATGTCCATATACATATAATACACAATAATATTTCCCTGAAATATTTTTGAGTTAATTCACATAATAATCAATATTTCTAACCGAACATGTTGGATCCACATGATATGGTAATCCCTATTGATCCTTAATGTGTTCACCTAATATTTATGAAGTGTTTGTGTGATTTTTAAGATGTTATCATTATTAATATGTTGTGAATTATATATATATATATATATCATTTTAACACATATCATACAACTTATTTCGATGAAAACTATGCGACTTTTTCAATTTACTTTAGCAGTGTCAGTAATTTAGACCAACTTTTGTGAGAGTTTTGAGTCTAGACATTATCATAGTATCATATGAAAGTGTTTTCCTCCATCGAAACTATTGTGATACTATCTAATAGGAAATCATTTTCAGATAGGGAACACCATTATGGGTATAAAATGTTATGTGACACTTTGATTACAATTTATTGAATGGAAAATAAACCCTGCATCTAGGTTATGAAGAATCCGCATTTTTCATGTCTAATCATCTAATCACCTTGAAACTTCTTCATGGAAAATATTAATTTCATATACTATATATTATGATACCACATCTTGTACATTATGTTGGTAAGATAGATTATGAAAGGAGTTCTATAAAAATTTATGATGATAAATCTAGGTGTGGTGGTGTGAAAAGTTTTTTGGGACACCATTGATGGTGGATTCCTAGTATAAATTTTTTTGGGTATCACAATATCTCTAGCCCATGAGTAATATTATTATCCTGAACATTTTCAATTAATGGTTTCTAGACCCTAATACAATCAAAAATTTATTTTAATTTGAAAGAATCACAATATGTGATATATAGATATATAGTGGAGTAAAAATACCCATTCATATGAATGATGAATTCCTTCAACTATATGATTCTTTATAAAATTATGAAATTATTCCCCCAATATATAGTGGATAATTTCTATTGAATTATGTTTAATGAGAGATCAAATTCATCCCAGTTTTTATGGTGGTTATTTAGTATGGTCCGTACAGTTCATCAAGATAACCATGTAAGTGGTTACACATTGGATTAATCATGTATTACTCATTCCTAATAAATTATTGCTTCCTAGTACACATTGGAATATCTTGGATGAGTTTCTTTTACATAAAAATGGTTGGGAAATTTACTTAGATGTAGAGTTGTTGTTCTAGGTCATCAATATCAAGGATAATTATATAAGTATATTCTATACCATAACACAAGATGATTGATGGGTGAAAACGGTATGTATAATATAGTGCTTTATAAATTGGTCCTTAAGAAATTGGATGAATTAGATTAGGGATGAAAAAAACTATTCCAATTTCTTCTAATAATATCATTTATCAATAGTATAATACAACCAATTTAAATTTATTTTTATGTATACCATATGATGGAAAAAATCAACTTATTCCAAAAAAATCTTACTATTATTTTAATTTTAAAGGGTAAAAGCATTCACTTATAACTTTAAAACATAATTAATATTTTAGGAGTCCTTCATGAGAATATATCATGTAATAACACACTTCAAGGATCATTGTATATTTATTAGTGATGGTGCTTTTAGGATGAATATATACTTAGTGTGAAAATATTTCACGCAGAATTATCCAGTCCTTAATAGTTTGATCATTCATGGAATACAACCTTATTATGCAGATGCTCTAGGGGGAGTGACCAAAAGAACAAAAAATTGAAAATGTTTTAATTAAATTGTACTAAATTTTTTTGATCCAAAAACATTCTTCATGGTATTTTGAAAGTTTCAATGAATTCGAATAATTTCATCTATGAATTAAAATGACCCATGTGACTCTATATCATGGGAAGGATAGATGATTAATAAACCCCATCATTTTTTTATCATAAATAATTAAATATATATCCAATTCTCCTGAAATCTAATATTAATCATTTTAATTTCAATATAATTATAAATTATCATTTTTTATCATAAATAATACTTTAAATGCTTATATTGATATTGATTCCTTTTTAGACCATTCATCCTTTGGGGTCATCAAAGCAGCAATTACCCTTTGTTAAAGGATCAAATATATGAGATCATTTAGAATTTTTAATTCATTTGAATGATTGAAACTATAAATCATAAAAATGTGTTTTCTCAGGATGATATAGTATGTCCCAAACATGTGAGTCACTTATCATTTCATCATTATTTAGTGCTAGAAGGTAACCATTCCAAATTATATACTCAACACCCTACTATTTATTTTTGTTTAATCTATGAAAATGTTGAGATTTTCTCAAGAGATATCCTTACACCTTTGGTGTTGGTATCATTGGGTCATGAGGTTAAGAAATCTAGAAAACCTATAAAATATACATAGTGGGCATATAATTTTTTTTAATCAATATGGTCAAATATTCTCCTATTATCAAATTGTTTCGGCATGTATTCTAATTTGTTTGAGTTTAGTAGATGGTCAATTGGATGAAAATATCTTTTCCAAATATTTAGATTACTTTGTGGATTAGTTCTATGATTTTCTATAATTTTTTTTCATTTGAATAATTATAATTTCCCCACACATCATCTTATTAATTATTTCTAAAAAATGTTTATTGGTTATTAAGTATTTGAAGAAAATTATAAGCATTCATCTGGCCCAGATAGTCCTTCTGGTGAAACTACATTTGGAGATGCAAAATATTATAAAGGGAATAATTTTATGACAATGCCCCATCAATAATGTCATTCTCTCATGATTTATACTTAAAACTCTATATATGATACTCATATCTTTATTGATAGGTGTATGCACTCAAACCTTCCATCAATGGGAATATTTATTTTCAACAACCTATAACTGCAAAAGAAAGTGTGTATAATAATTTCCATATTTTTTGGAACTCTATATGAGGATAAATAGATATATATATATATATATTATTCATATATATTTATCACATTAATATTTGGATAGATATTATTATTACCGTTAATAAATAATTTTGAAAGAGAATGTCTGACAATTGAAATGATTAATACTATCACATCATGTTTTTCTAAGGGGGGTTATACTGGCTCAAACCTCCACTCTTAGAGATATGAAGCATAAACTTGAGTATTGGTGTATAGTGTTAAAATTAATGTACCAATGCTTAATGATTAAAACTACTATCAAATTAGTGGAACATCAATGATATCTTTATACTACTAAATTGATGTTATGAGAGTATTCACGGCTAGTAGGAGGTTCTAAAAAATAACATAATGTAAGCTAATATGAGGGTTGATAGGATTCGTATTTCCTAATAAGATGATGATATTATGGTAGTTTATCATTATATATTGTAAATGGAGTATAACTATCAATTTTTGTACACAGTGTTCTATAATGATTAACTTACAATAACACCACGGGTGTAGTGATGAACTAAACTAAAACACTATGGAATATATTTTCTTCTTTTATGAGTTATTTCTGCTAATAATTATCCATATCATTATTCTAATTATGAGAGATTATGTCATTAATTATTATAATTTAAAAATATGTTATGAATTAATTGGATAATAAATAATTCTTTTTATTTTGAATAATCCACAACATACCCAATAAAAGAGTACCTTAGGGGAACTCCACATATGGGTGGTTCAAATATTGAAATTGGAATAAAGAACATCCTAAAAACATTGAAATTTTTTCATTTGTAAATTGATGGATAATTACTCATAGTCATAAAATTCATATGGGTACATATATAAACACCATCATCTATACACTATATTTCCTTCATTGAGAAAATTACGATTAATTCATCCTATGAATGACTTATGAAGTGGTATATGTATAAACCCCATCTTTGATAGACCTGAGTTTCTTTGCTAGGAAATTGATAATGAAATCAACTTTGGAGGGACTTATGGGTTTGAATAATAATAAAATTCAACCCTAATATATTGTGATTTTTCTTTTTAAAATTATATGATGAATCTATCCTAGTCATGGATTTTGGATGTGAATAGGTATAAACACAATCATTAATACCCATTATCTTGTAAAAATGGACATTGAAAATGGATACCTCTTCATCATGCCTTCAAAATAGGTATAGTGATTAAAAAATAAAAATACAATAGTTTCTTTTTATTTGGAAATTTGTGAATAATATATTGGTATAAACATTTAATATGAATTATTAAGTTAGGGAATTGTAATTCCATAAATCATTCTAATGATGAGGCATTATGAATACAACATCAATATTTATGGGTCCATATTGTTTGCACTAGAAGATCAATAAAATTTACATTATTACACTAACATTATCCTATACATTATATATGGAATTCCAGGATGGAAAAAAATAGATTTTATAGACAATTTTTAATTGGTTTTTATCCTCTTGTGTTTTATTCCTCATATATTTTGAGAACTCACTTATTACTATATATTTCATGGTTCATGTACAATGAGTAGAGGTACTAATTTTTCCCATTCATATCTTGATAGGATATTTTCCTAGTGATTACCATGTCTCGGTCTTTGGGTAGTTTGCGGTCATGAAATTCAAACCACTATAGTCTGGTGGTTAATTTCAAATATATTTGACTACGATCTGTGTAAACTGACATTGCACATGAGTGAAAATACAAGATTTGTAAATGATCTAATTATTATAGATGAAAATAACCTCATGTAAAGGTTAATGTTGTTTAGGTTCATAGTTTTTTGTCCAATGAAATGTAATATTTTGGATCATTTAATATGATATAGTGGGTTTTAAACGAAAGGTATGATTATTTTCATGAAAATTGGTAACGTATATGGTTGGGTAAGATCAAAGATATTGAACCATTGTAAAAAGTTTCAATATGAGTTATCTAAATCATATAAGATGTATTTTGAAATAAGTATTATGATAGTGGATAGGTATATAAAGGGTGAATGTGGAATAAATTTTAATGAAGGGTTATGGTATATTATTATCATGGAATACAAAAATTCGAGCCGCCTCCCCTCATGATAAAATTCATCCATGTGGGAGAAAAAATGGGGGAATATATTAAATATTGTATCATGTAATTCATGAATCTCTAATATTATAGACTCTCGGAGTTAAGAATACTTAAAACCAATGGTCGTAAAATATTTATGAAGACTCAAATACTTTCAATGATAAATGTTAAAAAGATAAGGCTATCTATGGTGGGTTGTAATACCGCAATGGTTGAATCATCAATTATATCGTATATTATTAAGTTGAAGTGATAGGATAGATCATTGCACAAACGTTTAACTATGCAGATGGATATGGTGAGATTAATTCCCCCTATTTAGGTGATTCTTATAATCATGGATCCTTTTTTAATTTACACTCTAATTTTTTTCTATGACCTCATTTTGAGAGTACTAGAATTTTGAGACATTACATTTTATCAAATTATACTTGACAAGTTCATAGTCTAGTATGTCTGGTGCCTCTTTCAAAATTAGTTCATGTTCATAGGATCATGACCATTCAGAGATACTTTTTATGTTTATACAGATTTAGAAATGGTATATGCATCATGGTTATATGATTCATGGGAAAAATAAATCACATTTTAATAAAAAAAATTGTAAAAATGTTTTCATATGTTGAGTTCATGATGTCATGACCAAATGCACAAATTTTTTGAACATGATGCATGGACCAGAAAACAAAAAATATTATGTCATGGTGAATAGTACAATGTGAACAAAATATTATTTCATGGTTCATAGAACGAACACATGTATTTTAATATCTTGATTCTTATACTAAATAACATGTACTTTATGTTTCTAATATATGTACCAAAGTACACAAAATATTAAGACATGATGCTTGGACTAATGAATAAAATGATTAAGGACATGATTTGTAGACAAATGTTGATACCATATAGTTTCATGAAGAATTAAATGAGGAAAATGTTATGTGTGGAACAATATCCAAATTATGACTTTCATTTTGAACAATTTTCTATCATAAGATTTAATGAAGGATAATAATGACATGAAACACAGTTCAATACTCAGGGTTCCCGAGAAATGGTATTGCATAAACTCACATGGGATAAAAAATCTATATTCAGCTGAATTATTTTAAAACATGACTATCCTAAAATATGGGGACTAGTGTATAGTTTTATCTAAAAAAAACAATGTCTGGTTAGATAACTAGAAATGGGGTGAATATGCAGGGAAAAAGTTTGTTATGAATTTATAGCCTAGTAGAGGTGTTCTAAGAAGCTATATGAATTCATTATTTGAAGTGATGATGTTATTTTGGATACCATACATACTCATGAAATATTGTTTGATTTATTGATTAAAATATTATGAAATGGGTGGTACCCTAATCCTTAGTTGTCTATGGTTAGGTGATTTCCAACCTTCTATAAGGAATAATAATAGATGATGGTTTGTGTAGTCTTAACATCATGTGACAAGGAATATGGAATCTAGTGTCATACATTTTTATTTCAAAGATCAAGGGAAAACATATCATGCTATTTAATGTTATATGAGATCATATTCCATGGAGTTCAAAGACATTTGATAAATACAATGATTCCTTACTGTTTATAGTCATGTCGTAGGTACAAAGATTTCGGGTAGTTTAAATTCCAGAGACC
The DNA here is from genome assembly GCA_963277665.1 of Viscum album. Classification (NCBI taxonomy): domain Eukaryota; kingdom Viridiplantae; phylum Streptophyta; class Magnoliopsida; order Santalales; family Viscaceae; genus Viscum; species Viscum album. The sequence continues at coordinate 225,989,415 of OY728155.1, read as the reverse complement.
AGAACATGGAATTTTTTTACTTTTATGTTATTTGATAAGGAATCGATATCAATTATATATTAATGAGGACCATTTATTATATCATAGGTCCATAGGAATATGAAAATAATTGTATTAGAGCATATTCATTCTCTCTCATACCACAATGTAGGAACATGAATGAATCTCCAATAAAAGATCATATGTAATGGAGACAAGGGAATATTATTTATAGAATTTATGGTATTTCCTATAGAATAATATCTAGGAGTAATTACATAAATTATTATCATAGTAATGAATACACATTGAGTACTTATACTATTTCCTATGCATATTCAACTACTATACAGGGATATAAATTTTAGAGTATCATTACATATGAATTACTCATCAATGAAGACATGTATATAGATAGAGAATATAAAATGTTGAGGGAAATTTTTATTTATCTTATTGTGTACATATAAGAATAATCTACATGGGTTTAATATTGGGTTTTATCTCTATGTAATGTAAAAAGAAAAAAAGTCATTGTAAAATGTACTTTAAAATGGTAAAATAGTGTAAATTATTAAAATTGAAATTATAAAACATTTATAAGGTTCTATCCTCATTACGAATAATATAGAGATAAAAAAAATTCACATATATTTCTTATGAATAAATCCCCTTTATATATCTAACTCAAATACAAATTGATTCCATTTTATGTGGAAATTGTTTCTCGGCCATGGATTGATTATATATACATCTCAATGAATTCTGAAGCAATATGAATCAATCCACATATAGTAATCATATGATATGTACATATAAAGGTCTCAAATATTTGGATATAAGACTTATATAATATTCAGTAATGAAAATTCCCTTAGTTTTAAAGGTCCCAACATCACTATGGATGGTATTATAACAGGAATAAAGGCACTAACTGTTTACACGAAAATTGTACCATGTAAATGTTTAACAACAATTTAGTGGAAATTGGGAATTTAATTTTAATTTTTTCTAATACCATGTAATGGGATTCATAAATCACAGAAATATCCAATTATCATAAGAACCAATCCACACATGGTTCTTGTAATCAATGGTTCATTGAATTGACTATAATTATAAGAATGATACAAAGGGAACTAATTTTCTATGGAACATGTGAAATGTAATCCAAATATTTCTACATGAATCAAGAACACATAATGGGAAGAAAGTGGAAACTATTATTTGGCCACATTGAGAAATTTACAGTCATATTGGGTTGTATGTAATGGATTTTATAATAGGGTTTCAAATAAGGGGCTAATGTGTTGAACATTTTAATTTCATTTGATGAGGACTGATATGACATTCATTTTCGGTTCCGGCAACAAAGAACCACAACACACAGTGTAAAATCAGTTGGTTGTGATATTTTTTTTTCTATTTTACATCATTAAACAAGGATTATGACTCTGTTTTTAAAATTAATTTGACAATAACATGGGTGATATTTAGTGTAACACCCTACGTATATGAAATATTACAATATTGATAATTATGAAATTTATATCTTATAAGACCTATCATTTGTTAGGGTAATCAATAATTTCCAATCCATTATGTTAATAGAGTGAGATATATTAAAAATATTTCCATTATGATATAATAACCTTCAATTAAATTCCATGATTAGAAGATTCATCACAGGTGTCAATAGAGTTCAGGAAACAATACATTATCTCCTGTAAGAATTGAGTTGAAGTGGCCCTTATTATTAAAGACTTCCACCATCTGATTCTAGTAGACCTCTTCATTTTTTTAATTTATATAACCTAATATAATTATGTAATTATAACTCATCAAATTATTTATGTGATTTCTCATATTCCAAAACAGGACCACAGATAAGAATGTAGTGTGAGGAATATTATATATCAACCGAAAGACAATCAATATTACATTTACAATAATATTTGTCAATTTTTTTAATGCTAAATCATGTTTTTGTGTAGTTGGGAGAATTAATTAATGTTTTTTTCAGGGGAATATTTATTATGTTTATCCAATAATATTTGTACAATATTTGGCACAATATTTTTTAATGAAATTATTTTCAAATTTGTTAATGTGTTATAGTTGCGTGAATGGTTCAAATGGATTATATAATACAAATAAAACCATATAATCTCATAAGAACCTATTTCATTTCCATTGTCTAGAAATAATACATTGGGTACACCAATTCATGTTATGATTGTATACATCATGAAGATGATGATATTCTCTTTGTCGATTATCTTATAGTGTATTCCTCAATAAATTTTGAATTAATGTAAGTGGATAGAATTTTGTATGAAATTCATGCCTATGGCTCATGGATATGGTACTATAATATTTATTTTCCTTATAGACAATGTCAAAAAATATTTTCAATAATGAAATAACTCTTGGTAATAATTAATGAAATTGGAATTTCTTTGATTTGTGTGACATGTCATTTTGGATTCCAAAGACTATCGTATCATTATCAACATTAAATATATAATCCATGTAATTTGGTTGGATAACCTATATCCAAACTGGTGAGCACCACATGAATCATTCATGGAATTTTATTATTAAGGTGATGGCCCTCCTACTTCAATTCATTTAAGGAGGACTACATAAAAATCCCACATATATAAGCATTATAGATCCTTCACACTAACTAAAAGTTTGATGTTATCAGCATGATGTCATATCTCACCCTTATTATCATAATATTATATAAGGATATTATTTTAGTGGTATCTATGTATAGGTATTATCCCTCTAGTAATGATGTTAGTTGATAAGGACAACAGATCATTATGCCTTACAATTAAATTTATCAGATTAATTTCTACCATTTCACATATGCTGGCTAGGGATATTAACATAAAATGTATAAGTGAATGAATTATCATCCATAGTCAAGTATAAAATTAGATTTAGATTCATTTTACATAATATTACCATGATCGTTCTCTATGATTTATAATTTATTGTTCCCCTGATTAAATGGAGATTCCACCATCAATATTATCACAATAGTGATAAGAGGGGTCAAATATTACTTCTGAATTCCTTACTAACCATTGATATTCTTAGTCACTATTTTACATCAACAGTTAAAAATAATATTGTATATGTAATTTTGTAGGTTTAGTTTTGTGCACATGATAACTGCTTGGTATTAGCCTCATTTTTTGTTATTGTATTTTGATAATTGAAAATAATTATGTAGAATACCAATAATTGAAAGAAAATAAATACTTTTAATAAACAAATTGATTGTTTATATTTAATTTATTTTACAAACTAAACATCTAGATAATCTAAGAACATACATATCATATATTTTGAGATATTCATGTGCATCCAAAACCACATCTCTTGGCAGCTCAGTATATACATGAATTCTCTCAAGGGTTGGTTTCACTATAAGGAATCAATCATGGAACTAAAATTTTATTTCAATTTGTGATAATAATTTAGATTTTTATTATTGTTATATGACTACAAAACTGGCCAACTTCCTAGTCAATATAGGGATGTTCAGTATGTTCTCGAAAGAGTTGATAAAAGTGATTTGATGGACATTTTTCATGTTATATGTAGTGAATCATCATTTGTAATGAAAAAATATGTGAAAGATAAAAACTATCAAAATTATAATACTGGGTTACGGTCTCAAATATTGTTCAACAGATATAGTATAAAAAATTTTCTATCAATATGTCATTATTATGTATGAAATATGGGAAGTGATGATAATGTTGAAATTAAATATACAATGGGCAGATTCTATTTTAATAGTTTCTTTAGGAAGATTTGGAAAATCAGATATCAATATATACTTTTAAAGGTATTTAATAAATCATCTTATCATGGACAAAAGAATCCCTTATACATCAACATTAGAGATTGGGGGAATTTTCCATCCAAAGTTTCTATGAATTTCATGATATTGGAAAGGAATCCCTGAATCAATGTCACATATTTAATGTTTCAGGAACTATAATTATAAGGATTTAACTAGTATTCTGGGTTTTTAACTCATTTTTGTGGTAGTGTTTCAAATTAAATTACGATGTCAGTAAAAATAACTCTTTAGGTAGTACAATTTTCTCATATGCTACTGAAAGTTGTTAAATATTGTTTGATGTTTAATGAAACAATCACACTACCTACAAAGAAAAACCATCACATCAAAGACACAAAATTTAATGATTTATATATAAATAAATTTAGTACGGGATGTTTATCTCATTGTTGTGTGGTGAAGACATTTTGAAAACTGAGGGGATGATTTATAGTAGAATATGCATTTGGTTTCATTGAATGTGATGTCTTTCTCATCATAAAGTGGAATCATGATTTTTTATACTAGGAATTCCAATACAAAATAATAAGGGAATAAAATCCTACAATAATGTCAATAAATTGTTCCATATTCCAAATATTTATATAATAAATTGGATTGTTTCAATTGTTTTCCCTAAAATTTATATTCATCCTGACCGTCCTTGTATATGACATAACATGGGAAATTATTTTGATTAATTTTATGTAATAAACCTATTGAATGATATTTTATTTAATAATTTTAACAACATTAGACTTTATAATTAAATCATAACAAGGATTCATTTTCATTCTATCCTAGTTAAAACCAAACCGACCATCTAACAGGACCAGATGATCAGTTTCCACCTCAAATTCCATCCCTAACATCTATATATAATTACATGGTAATAAATAATAGTACTATTTAAATTTGGATTGATGACCCTAATAATATTATAGAGGGATGGTACAACTTATAAATTTGTGTAAAGGGTCCAATTATACACATATATTTACATGTGTGAGATCATTTGTGGATTTTCATATGTTGTCCTCTAGTTCTTCACTGAAATTCCAAATGTCACTGTATCACTTTTTTTATTTCAATATTGAGAAAATTAATATATAGACTCGTAGATAAGAAAATGAAATCATAATACATTAAAATGTATAGGGATTCTTCTTTCAGCCATGGGATTGCTGATGAATGGAAATTAAAGTCAATAGTACAATGAAGATTAATTATTTCCTCTCCACAGTCATCCAGGGCCAAAAAATAATAGACATAATAATATTTAACGGAAATTATATTGGAATTATAATTATATGTAGATTTTGATGAGGATTCCTCTAATATATATGGATTATCATGGGTCTCCATAATATTCAATGACGTGTATTGTTCACTATTGTTCAGGGTATTTCCATTTGTACCATTAATATCCCTAGTTGTAGACCAAATTCAACATAATAGGCCTCCATTAGAAAGAAAATATATTATTGTATAAACATGGTAAAATTAATCTTTTGAGTTACTATTAAATTATTATAAGGTACTAGTTTTATCTATTGGGTAGATAATTAATACACAATGAATGTTAAGAACACTCTATTGGTTCTCAAGGGATGTTCTGAAAATATGTAGAAAAAGAAATAAGTTAAAACCCTCTATTATCAATAATTTTAATTATCTCTTGTTGAAAACATATATAATTTATTATTCTTTATATTTATTAATGGGGGTTCTATTTCCACCATGTACCCAAAAAAGTCTGCTAATGGTGTACTTTAAGAATTAATGATATTGTGATGACCATGTCACATGACTATGAACCAATGTTATTCCAAGTAGAAAATTATATTCTATGTTATAGTAGATAACCATATACTCAAATATACAAATCCAATATATGAATTGGTCTTTTGTATTGAAATTATTGATTTGATATTTCTCTATCAATTAATATACTAAAACGGTCAGCTTCAATGGTGGAAAATCATCATAAATATATATTAAATTCTAGAAAGTCTATACCAGGATATGAATTTTCAGAGAATATTTTTTGATCAGTTTCCATAGAATATAAAAATTTTATAGAATAATAATTAGGTATATGGATCTAAAATTCAATAAAATTGTGTCATCCTAAAATTTATATTTCAGTTAGATAATATTATAGAATTCTTATAAGGGAGATTCATCTTGATACAACTTTGTTGCAGATAATTTTATGTAATAATAAATAAGACTCTAGAGGGAATGAACATGAAGATTATTTATATTCATTAAATTGTAAATTAAATCTAGAATTGATTTTTTTGGATGTGATAAATTCAAACTATATCAACATGTATTACTTTATCACTAGAGGTTGGAACATCCGAATATATTTTTACTCAATGGAATGTGGAATATATTTTAAAGCACTCGAAGTAGTAAAATTTTATTCTATGATAGAACATAAATCCAATCCTTAATATAATAGTCAAGATAATATATTTTAACTAATCACCCTTGGTTGAAAAAATAATTTCAAACTTTCCAAACATTCATCAAATACAACTATATTTTGATGTCTCTTTACAGTTTTTTCATTGTCTCTATTATCATGTTTGGAACATCAATGATCCTTTCTAGGGTTTTTGACCACATACAAAACTTCAATTGGGATATTTTTATATTAATTAACTAGAGTATGATATTTTCTACCCATGTTCTCTTACCTTAAATGGTGTGTACCTCTAGCTACCCTATTTGGAATGAGGAACAAATGATTATATACACATTCATTAATTGAAAGGGCTATTATATTTGAACAACATTAACATGATTGAAATATTTCTCTTCATATGTTGATGATTCTCCTCGGTGGGAATGTTCTCCATCCAGAAATGTTAATTGAAATATATATTTAGGAGTCTAGAATTTTGTTGGAATCAAATCATGTTTTTATACACGAGTCTTATTTTTCATTATCTGGTTCTATGTTCAACCAGGAAATGTGAACAATGATGTCACATTGGATAATGTTAGAGTATCTAGGACCATATAATATTGATAATATTGAACCCTAATAGTGGAATGATCATAATAAACCAGATTTTAGACCATCTAGTTGTCTAATGTTAATTCATGTTTATCCATGACATCTAACATATCACAGTTTTCCTCTTATTGGATGATATACATATTTTTAACTTCGTATGTGGATTTCCCAAACACTGAATTTCAAAAATAAATAATAAATAAATATATTTAATTTAATTATTGATAAATATTGGATAGTATAAACCTAAAACATATTAAATTTATTTTTTCATGACTTTCATGGAGGCCAACAACATCGTGTCTCAGGGGATGGGAATTCATATAGTCATTTTTTATTTATTGTGTTTTAGTAATGTAACTATGAACATATTACATTTATAAGGATTATGGTTTTATTATTAATTCATTGTATCATGTGTGGATTATATATTTTTTTACCTCTATAATGATTCGTTTTTATTGTTTTTACAAATCAGAATCAGGCATCAGGTGTGGTGGAGAAATAATGGCTACTTGAGAATTCACAAAAATTCTTGTAAGTGTAATCAGTGATGTCACTTTATTATAATATTATTTCCTTTATGTTATTTATTGGGATATTTTATAGACATAGTTCATCAAATAATAACATTTAATTGATATTTAAGGTCTAAAAACTCCAAGAATCATCATGTGTTATTCAATGGAATCAGTGGTGTCTATTGTTCCTCATATATTTTTTTTCTGCATAATATTTTAGTAATTTATCCTTTGTATTCATTATGATGAGTGAGTATTTTAGGATTCTTCGTCTACTGATAAAGTTAAATACCCTCTCATTTTCTTGATAATTAATTTTCAAGAGCTCCACAACCATTTTTTCATGGAGGTATATTATTCAAGTAACTGATAGAAAATATCTTCTATAATTGGATGGACAATGATATAAATTGTTATAATTGATGAAATTTGGTTCCAATACACACTCCTAAATCACCTCAATTCATTCGACACATTATAGTATTTCAGTAATATTATTCTTCACATTGAGAGAAAAAATATAATACATGATGATTTGAATATACTTTATCCTCAATGGTTGGGAAATCAATGTTCCTGAAATTTGATGGAGGATGAGTGATGTCTACCCATTGAAAAAAATAATTCTATTCTTAATATAATAGACAATGAATCTCTTATATATTCTATATGAGAGTCCCTAGAGACATGATAACTATATGATTTTCTTATGGATAAATTTTAAAAGTCATCAAATGAGTATGATTAATGGATGATTCCAGACATAGTGAAGTGGTATTATCTTGTTGATATCTTCTTATTCTAACTATAAATTGGTCATTATCATTATATGAGTGATGTGGGTAACATAATGTAGGGAAATCATAATCTTCCTCAATTTCTAAAATCAAATATACTGAATTTTTATGTGCATATCCAACCTATTAAATAAATTATGTTCTCGTATGTGGGTTAAACCTCTTCTGATTAGTGGGAGGAAAAGTATTAACTTTGGAATAAATTTGATACGTAACGAGATTATTTCAGATGGGTAACTATTCATTAACCCATCTCAAATTAAATATTTCATCCTTATATTGAACCATATTCACTTAGAGGTAGAAGAATTTTTATATCCTTGTGGGAAGTGGGACATAACCATGCATCTCTCTTTAACATTAGTGTAATGGAAATAAAGAGATCAAAACTAATTATTTGACGGATTAAATTTCTATTTTTTAGGATTTTATATACATGATCCATTGAAAAATATTTTGGTACAATGGGAATCTTAAGAAACTATTTCATTGTTATATTCCTCAGTTAATATGTATTAGAATTTTTGATCCCAAAAGAATATGAGATGATTGATTTGATATGCAAGGAATAATAATAATTGTAGAGTATTTAATTAAGTGTATTATCAATTTTTTATCAATACATAAATCATATGAAAATTAGAATCATAAATTTACATTTAAAATGGGTTTTATGTTGATAATCATCATTATTATTTTATCACGATATTGTAATTTCATGAATTGTTAATGGCTCAAAAATATTAGCGAATCTAGAAAATGTAGTGACCTTAGTGGAAGGATGTTTTTGAATGAATTGAATATAATGGTAATGTGAATTCCCAACTGGTTGATATCATGAATATATAGGAGAGGATATGAATTACAAACATATTTAAGAGGGTGTTTTGATCATTTTTTTTGCATTAGTGATGTGCATATATAAAACTGGAGTGGGAAACTAGTCAAGCCTCTCCCAATGGTGGAATTATATTGTAAATATATAGATAAATAGATCCCTCTGTGGCTTTGGCCTAAGAAGATGTGGGAAACAGGTGGTATTGTAAAAAATGGACATATTTATATGAAGACACTTGTAACTCAATAAATTTAGATATTCAATTTTACAACTATTGTATACTACACCATGATGAAAACTGTTTCATAGAGTTTTATGCTATAATGTGCATTTTTAATGAAGTATAATCTTGGATGACTCAAGGGTTCTCAAATTCCATCCATGAGATTATTTTGGAAAAATAAATATCATCTTAAACATTCATCAATATTTAATGTATCAAAACGAAGTAGATGGTTTTATCTTATTTATTTGATGTTATTAGTAGGAATATAAACTTTAAATTTTACAATTTAGCCTTACATTTCTATATAATTGTTATCTATATTATGTATGGAGCATAAGAAAAAGAAAATATGAGGGAATAATATGAAAATGTGATGGTGGTAAAAGAAAATATGAGTGTAATAGGAAATGTGAATTAGAAGAAAATTTATCTTTGAAAATTAACATAGATTAAGGGGATCATACCTAATTATCAATAAGATGGTAATAAATAGAGAGAGAAGGAGTGAATCAATAATATATATATATATATATGTATTTATTATTATGGATATCGTGTTATTTATCACTAAAATAGTTTGGGAAGAATTATCACTATGGGTAGAAATTTTATTAGATGACTTTAATGTTATAAATTTACTCAATGTACATACATTTTGAAACATGTGGGTCATATGATCTTTTCAGAATATAAATAATTCCATGGAATAGACATATCCTTTTTCTTTATTAAGATTTCAAAATTAATTTCACTCTGTGTGTGGGTGCTGGAAAATGATAAATATGAACTCTAACTAATGGCATGGGATATTTCACAAAGAAAATATAATAAAAAATTTATCACCAACTCACCCAGAGTGATTACATATTGATCAAGGAGGTGACTTTTCAAGTGTTATTAGACTCTAGGTTCCCCTCATTCATTATGTAATATTTGACATTCACTTTATCTCTATAAATAATGTTAGTCATCAAATTTATTGTATATGCCATGGGAATATATATTTCATTTCATATTGAAGGGAATTTCTTAATTTTATGGGAATGAAAATAAAATATCAAACGATAAAATGATGCAATTCATTTTATAAAAAAACATGATATATTGAATCCACCATTGATTGGATTATCTCCATGGAGAAGGTAATTCAATAAAAATAGTAGATAAGTAGAATTTATAAAATACGGTTCATGTAAGTAATATATTCTTATATTCCATTTCAAAATGTTTTTTGTAACGTATGCGAATTCATGACCATTAAGGATATCAAGGATAATCATTACAATATATATGATTGAACTTCCAAATTGAGCAAAAATAAAATTGTATTACTTTTTGAATAGAGAACTTTAGATGCTTGTTGATGAATCTATATATATTTTAATCACATGGGTGAATGGTATGGTTATTATAATGATAGTATATCATGACATGTTGAATGATAATGATATTAATGAAATTATTTTTTAGAACATACAAGAAAAAACTGATACAAATATATCTAATTTGAAATGAAAATTAACTAAATGATATTTATCTTGATGGTTTAAAAAGTGATTTAATATCATATGAAATGTTGTAAGATAATTTTATCACAAATAAAGGGACATCAATAAAAAAAATATCATCAAAATCAAAAAAAGAATAATTGTTGGAGAAGAAGGATGATGTTGAAGAATAATCATGTCATTCAAATTCTATTCATCTATACATAATATGTTTGATAATATGGTTTCTCAATTCATTATAAATGTTTGAAGACGAAATGGGTGGTTAAAGGTATGGTTCAAATAGAAAAAATTGTTGATAATTTCTTTTACATTTATCATCAAATTGGTTTATGTTAAAAGAATATGGATTCATCAGTGAAAAGTACATGTTCAAAGAAGATTCATTAAGAAGTGATATCCAATGACTGAATATATAGGGGTTTCTAATAAATGTAAGAGAATGGAATTATCAAAATTCAAGTAGGGAAATCGCCTACCGAAATATGATACCATTGAATGATGTGATTATATTGATTAATATATAATTTTCAAAAATAATAATAATAAATTTATAATTCATAAATTGAATGAAGAATAAATGCTTATTTATTTTTTATTAATATTTTAGAAAATTAATAAAATAATATATAATTACTTCTCAAAATTTTACTCAATGAGTTTCCATTAATGATCATTATGTTAAATTTAATATAAAAATATAAATAAGAAAAATAAATATTATAGAATAATGAATACATTTATATAATATAGAAATTATTGTTTTATAAGAAAATAGATTTATAAAAACATGTTTTTATGTAGAATAAATTATGAACCCTTAAAGAATAATTATTTAATTATAATGATATTCTGGTAAAGTTCTAACTTAAAAATAGCTGATCTTAGCAAAATGAATAGAAAATATTATGTTCCATTTATGAAAAAATATTCATCATGTTGGGAAAATATCAATTACCAAAATGAGTTAGGGACATTAACAATAATCAATCGAAAATGAAGAGAAAAAACTAATTGATCTTCTTATATATCTAGGAAAAATAATAATATCAAGATGAATAAGTATGTATAAAATAAATTGATGTTATTGATTTTGTAAATTTTGAGTTCATTACAATTAATTAAAAAATACAATAAATTATGATGGAATTATTGTTGAATATATGATTTCTATAAATAAGAATGATTTTGAAGAGTTAAAAAATTATGGTTTCAAAAAATGAGATAAGATTAATTTTGGGATGAATTATAGAATACATGATTCATATTTTGGATGTTATAATGGTTTAAATTGAATCTTTTTGGTTAATATCCATATTATACTGGTTTTGGAAAAATGTAAAGGATAGATTGGTTTAACTAAAAATATTATAAAAATTTTAAATGGGATTGAATGAAATAAAGGAATATGAGTCTTTTCTTTCAGAGGAACACCCTTTTGAAACATATAGGGAATTATATAAAAAAATATAAAAAATATATTTCAAATATAGCATGATAATTATAAATGATACAAGATACATTTTCTCCATTCAATGGGAATTTTTTCAAGGATATTATAAAACAATTTCTTGGGTGATTGTGCTAAGAAGTATAAAAAAGTATGCTAAAGTAAAAGAGAATTATATGGTTATTTAATCCTTCTAGGTGGCATCCAAATTATGTTTTCTATTGATCTAATACAATAGTTTTTCCTCACATATGACTGTGGATATGAATCTAATGATGAATAATGAAAATTATAATAAATCAGTTGAGAGCTTTCGAAATCAATTCTAAATAAATTTTTTTGATATAGGGTCAATTTTTTTTATTAAATGTCAATAGATGTCCAAATGCATGTTATATATTAATGGAATGAAACACAATTTTCTTGTGTATTTGTTGTATTCTTGATGAAATGTATTTTCTATTCGTAGGGATAAGTTTTTTTGTAAAGGTCTCAAATAATGGGAATGTTTTTTAATGTGGAAACATGCAAGGGGATATTTATTTGGATTAGTTATTATTGAAATTATATTCATTTATACATGAATGATGAAAATAAACATTGTATTCTAGAATTTTTCATCTAGTAAAATAAAATGTATATGTAATATTATCATTGGTTATCATTTTTATGATTTTTATATGTTGAAAATATTTTAGAATTAGATGATTTATGTTTATCAATATTAAATTATTTTTAATACTCCATAGATGATAGTAGAAATAAAATATACTTAAATGTTGGGGCCAACACACACTTGAATATTCTGGCCAATGGGAATTAATTAAAAAAGTTAGATATTTGTTTTATATACTTTTCTGATAACGTTATTCACACTACATTTATTTTTTTTTTATTTTTAAATAAGAGTAGTTAAAATGGTTCAAGAGTTTTAGGATAATTGTAGATAAAGAGTGTTCTCACTCATTGAAGAATATTCATACAGATAATGTTGCTTGAGTATTCCAATGTAATATTTCAATCGTATCATAAAAGACTTGTAATACTTGATGAACTATGTTAATTTGGAAAACCTGGAAATATTTTCTATTGAAATAAAATTGATTTTGTTTTTTGAATATGGATATAACCATGTTTTTAGATCATGAAACAACTTTTTTTCTAGAGGAAAGCTATTGGAGCAGTGAATCATAACTGAAATTATTAACTTTTTAGACAAAATTAAAATATATCATTATATTATATTTATTATATGAAATCTCAATCTGTAAGTTTAAAAATTTATTTTGGAATCCCTTTCAATGCCAATGTTAATGATGAAAATATGAGAAAAGATTCCAGGTGGGGTGCTTATAGTATATTCCTCGGTTATCCATGAAATGCATGATTATATCACTATTACAGAAAATAAATATGATATATTTCTTATTTTGTGGATGTTATCCTAATGAAACACACAAATAATGTAAAATATCATGAAGAATCATGTTATATAAGTGATAATGATGAATATGAATGTTATTGAAACTACAATGTGATATTATAGAAAATGATAAATATTCATAAAATATTCTAGTTGAGGAATTTCATTCAATAAATTAAATTCATTCATAAAAAAGTTTTTTATAATACAATGTTTTATGAAGAAATGTTATCGTTTTAAATACTATTAGAACCCATGGCTAGAAGTGACAAACTATATGATCATTGAGTACAATACATCATTTCTCTCTATTTTCTCATTTTGAACCAAGTGGTGGTCCAAAATAAATTATATATTATTTGTAAATAGACACATGGAATAATTAGTAATGTATAAAAGAAAATGATGATAAATGTTAGTCGGTAACCATGACCAATGAGAAGAAAATTATTATAACTAAGATGGTATTATGAAACAAGTTAGAAAATAGTTTTTTTGTGGGAAATAAAAAAATATTAGTGTTACGAGGTTATTTATATGTTTATGTTTCTTTCATCAATGTTACCTTTTTACCTGTTGGAACACATAAAACTATACAAATTTTTCTTTCTTTTACTGAAAAAAATAAATTCAATTGCATTCAAATTGATATAAAGTAATCCATTATAAATAGTTATTAATTTTTAAAAAAAAATTCATTAAAAACCATATGATATCATTATTATATAAGATTAAAATTGTTTTTTAATTTTGAAAAATATTTATATTGGAAAAAAAGTTACAGAATATCTTATTATTATATTCTTTCCCACAACATGATGAAATTAAAATTAAGTAAATGAAATACTGAATTGAATATCTATATTCAATATTAATACACTTTTTTCAAAATTTTTTAATATATATGTATGATCTTGTCATATTTTAGAGTTTTATTGGGATCATTTATAGGTAATATATTTCATAGTGCTGAGAATGTTTTTTGGGTTTTTCCTTGGGGTGTATTTTGGTGAAATATGGAATTGTTGGAAGAACGTAGGAATGTGTACAGTTGTTACACAATTTTCCAAAACTGTGTTCCCCAGCCCAAAAAAAACTGTGAAACCCTAGACTGTGGGGATTTTCATGGCTAGTGTGTGTTTCTTAAAACCATGTTCCATAAAAGTAGAAAGTGTGTACCCCCCTTAGAATAGGTGCTCTATTTGGGGGAACCATTCCCGAAAAGAAAAAAACCATACGTATGACATTCTAATCCAATAAAATTTATAAAAAAATTCTATACAACCCTTTAAATACACTCGAAGTCCTAACATAAATCCATAAAAGTTTTATCTCAATTATAGAGCCTTGTAGAGGGATTCCATTTCATTTAGACATATTTTGCTGACAATTTGAGTCTAGGATTGAAGATATTCACCCCTCCAAGTTAGAGAATATAATTCTGATTGCTTTCACATTCATCCTCCTTTCTTATCTCTTTTATTAAGGGATGTTATTCTCTATTTATGGTTATATTTATACATAGTTATGTGGATATGAATCTTAATTAATGATTTCCTTATTTTATTTAATCTTGACTTAGTTTATACATCCAGATCACATTCTATGGGGTTACTCAACAAAATTTTGAGGATTTCCATTGTGAGATTGTTCAATGACAAATCGATGTAAGGGGACTATTATTCAAAACCAATTTGCTTGATACACATTATGTGTATGATATTTTATTATTTCAAGGGATAGTTTACTAATTAAAATTCATAAATTTAATTAACTAATATGGTTGATTAATTATTTTTATAATATTATATTTGATCGAATAATTGAATTGTGAATTGAAGAAAAATTAATTAGTGAATTAATTTGGGGATTTTGATATTAATGTATTATATTAATTAATTTCTCAATTAATCAAGGGAATTTAGATGTTTTATTTATTAATGAATTTACTAATAGAAGATATCTGATTAATTAATTATAGAATTAATTAATGTGATCGAAATAATAAATTAATTATATAATTAATTTAAGAAATTAATGTTACTAATAATTCAATGGAATCATTAATTTTTAAAAAATAAGATTAATTTATCATATTAATTAATTTTTGGATATATTTGTGAAATGTATATTCATTTTTTCACATTGTTGTGATTATTTTGTATTGGAGTAGACCTTTGGATAACAGTGGTGTGATAGAAGGATTAACCAAAGGAGCATGAGAGAATTCAAGGAGGAAGACCATAAGAGATTCTATATTGATTACCGAATGTATAATGAGGGATTTTGGGGAGGTATATTGTGAGAGCATCAATATTGATTTCCATGGGACTGTGAGCGCTCATAGGGTTGGGGCAGGGGAAGGACCATAATAGATTCTAAATTTTCATAGAAATATACTATCTTTTATTTAGTGTCAGTCACATTAGAAACTTGACATTATATCCATATATGCACATTAATCATGTTGGACTGATTTAGATTTTTTTTATATTTCCCAAATATTAATTGGTATAATGAATTGTTTTAATGGAATTAAGACATATGGTATCCCATGGGGGTATTTCTATCATTGGAATGGGCCAATTTAGGTATTGAGGTTTGGGTGTCCTTGGAAACCTAAGGGATTATGTGGTTAAATAACGGTTAATTAATAATTTGATAATTGTTTACATCATATGAACATATTTTGGTATACAACTAGATACATTTTTATTGACTATATATTGTTTTAGAAATCATTGGTGGTTTCCTACTGAGTGGTACATCCATCCTAATCAGGATTCGTAACTGGTACCTAAATACACTTTCTATTTTCTAGATAAATTATGGGAAAATTTCCTTTTTAAGATGGATGAATTAAAGATGGGAAAGGATGAGGGAATCATATGTGGTTTGGTAGACTTTTTGGGGATGGTAGTGTCATTACATTTGAGTATTAATTTTAGTAAATTGAAATGTATGTTCACATGGAATATGTTTTTCTTTATATTTTATGTTTTATTTCCAGTTTTGGTCATCTTGGGATACTAGTTCTATTTCTATTTTGGTTACATAATTTTTTGTTTTCCCTTATTTCTGACTATTGAATTATTCCTAAAAATTCGATATATTCTCCCCATGATTGTTATATAAAACCCTCAGTATTAGTTGGTATCCTCTAGTATATGTGGAGACAAGTTTGAGGTCATGTGGTGGTGCATCATGGGGTTCTAACGTGTGGCACCAAGAATGAGATGTTACAAATTTGTATCTCACGATATTTCTTTTATTGTTTTGTGTCTTACTAATTAAGAAATTTATAAAAGAGATTATGGATACTAAAACCATGTACATGAGCTTATTTATGGGATTTTTAAAACTATGTATGTTGGAAAAACCAAGTACCCAGGATGATATTGTTGTTATTGAGTTGTCTTATTAGAGTTGGAGATTATTACACCCTATGTTATGCACATATTATTGGATTTGATTATTAATTTAGATATTTGTTGAGATTTTATGTGTTCAGAATCAAGGCCCAGTATGGAACGGGAGTTGAGTGTTAAAAAATAATTCTTTGAACTCCTAGTTATTTTATAAATTCATCATTTTTATAATGAATGTGGAAATGGGTTTTGGGTAATTTTAAGTACATGAAATGTTTTCATATGCATATGAAATTGAAATTGAAAATTTTTAAAATGATAAAAAATTTGAATAAATATGGGTATAATATAATGTTATTATTGAGAATGTGTTTACCCTTCTGTACCATGACCTATGTGTATAGTGGTTAATGGTAGTGATAGCACCTAAATTTTCACCGCATGGAAAGGTTTTGTTTAAATAATTGTTGCGACTTCTTTTGATTTTCCTATTACATAATGTTATAAAGTTTTTTCTGAGTCATAAGGTGTGTCTTTTGAAATTTAGAGGTATTCTTATATAGAGATGCTTGTTAGGTGAATAAAATGATTATTTGTTTGGATATTCTACACAAATATTGGATTGAAAGGAACTGAAAATGTCGGATGAGGAAGTGGGGAGCAGTTCTGTGAGAACATTGATTGTATCATGTAATTAATTGAAAGAGTCCCACGGTGGGCCAGGAAAAGCATGTCTTACATGAAGAAGATGATTTAGTTGTAATACCCTCTAACTTTTACTAGAAAGGATGTCCATGTGGAAGATGAGTTTTGAATAATGTCTATCAAGACTATACTTCACCACATAGAGTATCCTATTGGTCTGAGAGTCAAATTGTCCACATATTTGTTATAAGGTGAGTCAAAGAGATGGTGGGACATCTAGAATCGGGAAGGGAAACTGGAGACTATAGAATGGATGTAATATTAAGAGAAGATACTTGAAAACACCTATCTTAGAACACTGAGAAATTAGAGAGATACTTAGTTAGTGATATGGTCTTAGAGGATCATGTATGTGATGGAGTATACAGGTCACTTGGTAGATTTTCAATGCTTTTTCTAGGGTTGGAATGGGATTATTCTACTATGTTAAAGTTGTTTCCAAAAAACTTATGTGTGAAATTAATTCACAAGTAAATATATATTTTATTAAGAAGTTTATAGAAATGGTCAATTAGGCTCTCATATCTAAGGGGAAACTAATGGAGGCATCCAACGACCAATCGGTGGGTGTGGATTCTGAGAGAAAGAAAAGTCATTATGAAAATTTCTCCTAATGTAATGAAAAGAAGAGTGTCTAGGGGGGATGATCAGTTATACATGAACTTACCCATGTTTTTTCCACCTTTTTGGTTGGTCAAGAAACATTTAGAAACATTTTTCTTGACCACAAATGGAGGTTCAAGGTTCTGGAAATATGGGACATCATCATCAGTTTTGTAGGACCACGTAGCAGACAGTAAGGGATGGAGGATCAAGATAGAAACAAGGTTCTTGCAATGGATCTTTTATACCCTATTTGTATGGTATTTTGTGTTATTTTCGTGGATTATGTATAGGATGCGGAAAATGGTGCTTTTGGGAAAGATCACCCATATATGTAGAGTTTAGTTGTTTAGGGGAGTCAAATTTCATCACAGCGAATAGGGGAAAGGAAATTATACACCATTCAACCAACACTTTTGGATAACAAAGCTAGACCATCGATAGTGATAGGTAAAATTATAGAATCTTCTACGTTAACTAGTTACTTATTTGATAATGGTTCCCTCATTCCATTATATCTGAAAAAATTATTCATGGTTTCTTCTTGGAACTAGAGTTTTAGAGTGGGTTTATGATGATAGATATATCATTGGGATTAGGGTCTAGAGACAACTATTTGTGAATGTTATGTTCTCTCAAAGGTGTGTACTACCATTTTCATTAGGATCATTACATTTATGAAATTTAAAGATTCCACCTAATTATGTGGATGGAATAGATATGAACATTGAAATCCCACATTGATTGATACCATAGAATATTGAATTTGTTTCCTTAAAAGGGTGAAAAATACATTGATCATGTAGAGTAGGATATATAAGAAGTCAACGAAGGGCCTATTATACACCAACTAGGATATATCACACCCTATGTTTCATGACTATTTCTAGATGTAGGAGGTGTGAGGAATGGTATATTTCCACCAATAGTGTATAGGTTTCAGGATGTGTTTCTAGTATACTTCTAAGGGCTTTCACATGATAAAGATATGGAATATACTATTGATCTCATGTTGGGGGATGAGCTACATATAATTCCAGAAATACATAATAGAAATAATAGAGTTCCTTGAGCTCAAGAAACAACTGGAGGATTTGTAGGATAAGGGATTTATCATATCATGTACATTTCATTTTGGTTCACTGGTGTTGTTTTCTATGAAGACAGACTATAAATTATAATTTTTTTTGATTAACGCAGGTTGAACAAGATGAATGTTAAGAACCCATATCCCCTCTTCATATTGATGATATTTTTGACCAGTTTAGGGGAGTTGGTGTCTTATCCATGATTGACTTGAGATCACTATATCATTAGTTTATGGTGTGAAAATTTTATATTCTGAGAACTTCTTTCAGAAGTAGGTAGTACATTAAATATTTCACTGTGATGTCTTTTGGGTTGATGAATGTGCTCGTAGTGTTTATGGATTTGATGAGAAGAATTTCACATCTGAACTAGGAACATTTTGTGGTTGTGTTTTTGGATAACACATTATTGTGATCTAGGACTAATTATTATCATTACCAACTCATTTACACTCTCTTAAGTATACCGAGGGATCATCGACTATATTATAATCCATCTAATAGTCTGTTTTGGATTGACTAAATACACTTCATAAGAGAGAAAATTATAAAGGATAGTGTGTCAGTGGGCCCAATGAATCTATCAGAAATATATATTAGGAGAAGACCAAGAATTTTTTTGATATCTGAATATTTAGGTATTTTTCTGGATATTATCATAGATTCATCTATGACATTCCCTAATTAGAGGTGCCACTCATGAGCATGATGAAAAAGGTAATAACATTTGAATGGTCATGATCAAGGGATAATTGTTTATAGGGGTTCAATAAATGTTTTATATTTGAAACAATATTTATTCTACTTAATCCATGTGAGGATTATATAGAGTATGGTGATGCCTTTGGGATTTTACTCAGAGTTGTGTTGATGTAGGGATATCGAGATATGGAATATGGGTCTTAGAAGTTGAGGCCAAATGAAAAAAAACTACCCAATACACAGCCTCAATATGGTTGTAGTGTATGCCTTGAAGTGTTGTCGACATTACCTACTGGTCGAAACATTCACTATTTATATGGATCTCAATAGTTTAATGTATATATTTTTTTAATAAAACATTAATATTAAAAAGTGTAGATTGGTTGAGTATATGTAGTCGTTTTATTTTTAGCAAGCATACATTTTTGGGAAGGGAAATAGTTTTTCTACCACATTAAATTGGAAAACTCAGACACATAAAGTATATAAGACTAGTTTTGAGTATAAAATTATGTCTCTACTCATAGAGATACATGTTGTGGTTCATGATAGGCACTAGAATAAGACAATTGTTTTAGTTACAATGGAGTCAACACTTTTGATAGGGATAAAGTATAAGTTTTAAGAGGATATTTGATTTATAACATTGAGGAAAAGCCTTGATGGTGGGGAGTCACCTTCATATTAAATTACAGATGAGAATGAGATCAACTATATTGGGAATCTGGTTTCTGTGCCTATAAGCATATGCGAGGAGTTGATGTTGTTTTTTCATGCCATAAACTGGTTGGTACAACTATGTGTGACCAAACTATATCATGACTTACATAAATGGATTTGGTGATTGGGAATTAAAAATAAAATAGTAGGTTTTTTGACATTATTATACACTTCTTAGCATGTGAGTGATAAGCGTCAATGACATGAAGATTTTCTACAATTGTCTCACATTTTTTAGTGAAGGTGGGATGACATGATTGTGAAATTCATGGAATGTTATAAGAGGATTCCTCAAAGTAATGATGATATATAGGTGATTGTGGATCATTTGATAATGGTAGAACATTTATTTCTAATATTTGAGTCTTTATCAGTAGAGAATCTATGATATTTATGTTTGATAGTTGCTCTCTATTCGTGGGGTGCCACTGACTATAATTTCACCCCCTAAATCATGCATTACTTTTCGATTCTGTTGAGTCTTATAGAGGGAACATGGTATGAAGGTTTTATTCATTACAAATTTCTATCCACATAAATATGGGTAGTCAGAGCCAACTACATAGGTCATTGGGAATATATTTTGAGTGTTTGTCCAAGAATATAGAGTATCTGAGTAGATGAACCATGATTTGGATGAGTTTTCATATAAAAAAATTTCTTTGTAAATAATACTGATGGCACTATATAAGAAATTTTATAGTAGGCTATGCAGATCAAATTTAAGTTATATGGTAGCCAGGTCAATCTGGTAACCTAGGATTGAGTATCGTGTAGGATACATTTGCGTAGGTTATACTGATTTAGAAATATATGGCAATAACTTAGAGTAGATAGAAGTTGTATAATGATAAACATCAATGTCCCATACTATTTAGAGAGGGATATGATTTATTAATTAATTTTTCTCATAGATTGGGTCACCATTTCATATAGAGATATGGAAACATAACAACCAGTTTGTTTGGACCATTTTATGTTTAGGAGAGAATCAAATAGGTGACATAACAATTCTACCATCCACAAAAATATAGTGTTATTCATGATGTATCTATGTATCACAACTTTAGAGGTATCAACCCTACCATTCTCATGTGATCGAGGTGGATGATGTTGAGGTTTAAATAAATTAAAACATTTAGGATCATCTGATAATGTATATTAGATCATAGTTGAAATGTGTTGAGGTTTAACAGTGTAATGATATTTCATATATTGTGGAGACTTTTTCATGTTCATGAGGAAACATGGGAAATGGAACAAAAAATATTTTCTCAGTGGCCCAATCATTTGAACAAGAGATCATTGTGTTTTTTGGGAGTTCATATCAAGGATGAGCTATTTTATGGTGGGAATATTGAAATATGTCGAAATATTTTATGAAGTTTTCTCAGGCTTGATTACAACATATATTTTTATTAGTGTTGATAACTTTTTATTTAGGTTTTTCCCTTAGGGTGTGTTTGGGTGAAATTTGGCATTTTTGGAATAATATGGGACTTGGATGGTTGGATCATCGTTTTCTGAAACTGTGCGGCACATCCAAAAAAATAATGAAACCCTATAAATTTTGGACTTTCTATGATGGTGCATGGATTTTCAAATTTTTCTTCAGAAATGGTGAAATCTGTCACCCCAAGATGAGGCTCATGGTTAAGGTACACAGTTAGTGGTAACCACACACCCCGAGTATAAAACCATATGTAAGGGATTTTAATCCCCATAAAAATTTTAAAAAAAATATCAAAACCCTTTTCTAATACTCTTTAATGACCTAGATCAACCCAAAGTCATTTTCTCTTAATTATAGAGCCTCCTTAAGGAATTCCATGACATTTCACCTTGTTTTTTCATGATTCAAATCATATATTGATGATCCCCACCCCTCATGGTAAGAGGATCTCATTTTGGTTGCTTTCACATTCCATCTCCTTTATTATGTCATTCATTAAAGTATTTTATTCTATATTTTAGTTAGATATATACATTTTTTGTATGGATATATATATCTATATTTAAGAGAACTTGATTTTTTCAATATTGATTTAGGTTATAGTTATTGATGTAGTTCAATGACATTACTCTGCTAAATTTTGGGGATTTCTGTTGGGTGATTGTTCATCGATGATCTGAGGTAGGTGGTATATTCTTCAAAACCAATAGTTTTTATATAAATTATGTGTATGTGATTTAAAAATATCTAGGGTTCATTCAATAATTAGAATTATTATATTTAATTCATTAATGAGGCAAATTAAATAATTTAGCAATTAGAGATGATATTGAATAATTGAATTATGAATTGAGAATAATTAATTATTTAATTAATTTTGGGGATATTTTATTTTTTAGATTTTATTAAAAAAAATTGAATTAGTTTATAGACATTTAAGGTAATTTAAATATGGATTTAATTAACATAATAGATGTGATTAATTAATTTTTTAATTAATTAATAGGATATAATTTTTTAATTAATTATTAAATTAAATATAGAAATTGATATGATAAGTTATTCATTCAATTAATTAATAAAAACAAGAATGATTAACTAATTTTATGATTTAATTAATAGAATTATTTTTGAAATGGAAATAGGTTTTATACCACTTGGATGTGACTTTGTGGGCTTGGACTATCACATGGTTTTACTAGGTTGTGAGTGAGAGATTACACAAATATCTGAGGGATCCCTCTAAGAGGAAGATTATGAGAGCTTCTATCTTTTGTAACGAAGGAACCATGAGTTCCATTAGGGAGGAAGACCATAAGAAATCCCATTTTGATATCTAGGGGATCATGATTGTTCATTGAATTGGGACATGGTAATGAACATGAGAGATTATCCCTTTTACTAGAAAGCTATTTTGCTACATATAGTCTCACTCACATTAGAATCTTGAGGTCAGAGCCCAAGGTGCACATTACTCAAACTGGATTGATTTACTTCTTTTATGCTATTTTAGATATAAATTGTGATAATTAATGCTAAAAAAAATTTATATATATATATATATATATGTTATCTCTTAGGTATAGTTTAGTGTCTAGCATTGGATGAAGTATGTATGGGGGATCAGGTGTCCTCAGGAACCCGAGGGTTAATGTTGTGAAATAAATAATTCATAAAGTAATGAAATTTAAATTATGAATTATACTTATTTTCTTATAAAAATGCATAAACTGTTATTGAATGGATATTGATTTAGACCCCATTTGTGGTGGGTTAATGAGTTTTACTCACACCCTACATGAGATTCATGATTGGATCCTAAATGGAAATTGTGATTTCTGAATAGTGTTATTGAAAAGGCCCAAAGTTAGATAGCTTGATTATGGGTAGAACGTGGATAAGGGAACTATATGTGGTTCATGACTCATTTGTGAGTTAGAAGAGTGTTCAATTTTAGGTTTTTATTTTAGAATAATGAAACATAAATTGGCATGACATATTTTCTAATTTAGTTTTGATATTTTATATCTGTGTTTAGTAATCTTTTGATACGGGTATTATTATATTTCTTATTATCCATTATTTATTGATTTTTCTTATCTTCTATTGGTTTATTGTTATTCAAAAAGAGTGTATAGTCTCACCATGATTGATATATCATTCCCTCACTCTTTGTTGGTATCTATGTCATACAGGGAGGCGCACTTGAGGCCATGTGGTGGTCCGACATAGTGCACTGGGGCATGGCACCCATGATGTGATGTTTAAATATTGATGAAAATATATTTAAAAGAATTGAATAAGTAGTTTTTACGAAATATTCAAAAATATTGAAGATGATTTTTGAAATTTCTATTCATTATAAGATGATATATCTTTATTTATTTTAAATTTTTTAATAAAAATATCTTATTTTTATACACCTAGAGAAGTATTCTAAGGAAATGTTTTCAATGGTTAACAAGATAGATTAGAATCTAGTTTCTATAACACTTTATATAGGAACTAAATTTTATAATGAAGAATAAGGAATGTAAATGGATTCAAGGGTACTGTATAATCTTATTGTAATGCTACTATAATTGAGATCTTAAATAAGTGATATAACATATAATATTATTATTTTTTATCATTATTTGTTCTCAAAAATTATATAATCTCTTATAAGGAAATTGAGTACCTAGATACATAAATGTAATGTTATACCACAGATGGTAATATAAATGAAATAGGATGTTTTATTTTATTTCTATCTATATACATATTGGTTAAGAATTTTTGAAAATAAGATGTATAAATATAGTGGATTTTTCTTTTGTGTCGAATGATGTGTTTGTTTGCATTTAAAAAAGTAGAATATAGTAACCTAGAACACTAGTGAGGATGAATTGGTGACCTCTAGTCATTCCTCAACAAAACATATATGGTTGAACACTCATGTAGAATATTTAAAAGTTTAAGTGAAGTGATGATAAATTTTTTTGATGTTATAATAAATTTTTTATTAATCATTAAATGAATCTATTTCTGTATTCAATATCCATAGTCATTGATAATAAATATCACATTATCAATTTGTAGTGGAGAAGAATGAGTTGAAACTATAATTATTTCATATAAGGTATTATATTGTATATGTTTCTTCTAATACATAGTCAAATGATGTTTTTAGAATATGATTTTGATGTTATGAGTGAAACATAAATAATTTCATGTCTATGGAATGTCTCTATTCTCCCCTTTTACATCAAAACTTTTTAGATTGTTTTTTTACATGTGGATAAACATCCATAAACAAATTCCTTCATATATTAATCATATTAATGTTTTGATCAATGGTTTGAGTATAACATTTATGGGTAGTATACATAGATATGTGTTACCTTCAGTTTTATTATATATTGAAAGGAATAATACATTTAGAGAGTGTTAGAAAAAGGGTTGAATTTTGATTTAATCATGTATTTATAATTTTAAAATGTCAGTGGTCACAATATGTAAAAGTTTGAAATATATATTATTCTGTGATTTATTTTTATGAATTTTATGTTTAGGAAGACACATATAGATCATTATATTATTTAAATCATGTTATTATTAATTTCATATTCCTGTTTCATAAATAATGTTCAATCAAATTGGCCTAGAATTATATGATGAAAATAATTTTCTATGTTTTAAGATATTTATATTAATTTATATTCATTAGATGACAAAAATATCAAAATTAGGAGATTATTTAGCACAATACTCATTGAGATGATTGTGGTGATAAGTGGATTTAATGAATTGGTGAAGTGGGTATGGTGACTCTGTCATATTTTTTATCAATAAATTAATCATATTCATATTATGTATAGAAATTTCCTTTTTAAACATGTATAAATTTTATAATAATAATTATTAGATCATCTTTGTCAATGGAATTATTGACAAGAATTTGATTAATGGTGATTCTAGCAATGTCCACACCAATTGTGGAAGGCATTTTTGAAGGTATTTAAAACATTTGAAAGTAAAACAAGAGTGGTGTCCATGGTGATGATTGAGAAGAGGATAAAAAGAAATCATCAATTTAATAGTCCATTTTGATGGTCTTTTTTCTTTAGTTGTGATATTATACAACATTGCCAAGGCCAACATGGTTATCGTGGTCCTAATAGAATACTTCTATTATTCTAGTGAAAAATAAAAAAACTGAATGCTCGTTTATTCTATCAAGATAAGGTCGAAAGGTCATATTTAATTAAAAATCATCTAGATCCAGATGATTTTTCTAGTGGACCATAGTATAATGAAAAAAAGTCCGACTATTATGCACCATTCCATGGATCAATACATTTCATAGAGTTGTATTTAGTTATAAAAAAATTTGTTGATGTTGAATCACAGAAGATTCATGGAAAATATAACTTGATAAATGTGGTCAGTTTTTGAAGAACCATTGGTTTCTAGAAGATTTCATAATATCTAATAGGTCAAAATAATGAAATATTAGTTTAGATCGTTGAAAGAATTTAATCATTTTAATGAAAATTTAACAAATTATAATTGACACATATATATCCTTATAACATTTTAAAAAAATGGCTAGTTTGTAGGAGAAGGAGAGAATGGAGAATGAGAATAACTTATGGGAGAGGAAGGAGATATGAAGATAATATAAATTTTTTTTATCTTTAGTATGGTTTTTTGGAAATTGTCACAGATTGTTGAGATAATATGTTGGTATCTATAGGTGGAAGAAAATCGATATAGAGAGATGAACTACAACAAAAAATTAATATATATTTGGAATGATATTTTCTAATTGATACCATTTTATTTATCTTTTAATTAGTTTTTGAAACACTATCAATGTCTAGAGACATGTTGTAACATGAGTACATGCATAAACCTCTCTCATTGTACAAATTTTTTAAAATTAGGGGATTGTATAACCTTGGAATATTATGTACCATGAAAGAGACTAGAACTGTCATTTTTGAGAGATGAATATTTATAATATTTTTTGTTATGTGTTTATGTATTTTTTAATATTAATTAGTCACTCTAAACCCGCAGTAGGTTTTATTTATCAATGAAACAAAAATAGAAATTAGATCATTAATTCAACTCCCTTTTCCATGATCCCATACTGATCTCGAATAGTACTTTTTATATTTTTGTCATCTATATGATTGATTATAATTTTATTTAAAATGGAATGTCATGTAGAATAATTAACTTAGTCATAATATATGTAATCAAAGAATAATTTTATTTTTTGCATCTTCTTTAATGTGTATATCATTATTTTCTCACTGACGCCATCGTTAGTGGATTTTTTTGGTGCTTTACTCCTATGTGGATATATATTATTTTCTATATATTACCTTGACAATGACCTATGGATGATGAACAACCATAAAACCCTAACCATATTTTAAAATATCACCTAAAATGATTGGGGTGTATCATATGGTATTTGGATTGAATATGGTTCAAGTAGATTGAAATCACTATACAGTATAAGAAAATATAAATGTTTATTTAGGATATTAGAATAATTACCCCATAAATATCATGTGGATAAAATTTGGAGCCAACACCAATTCTTATTAAATATTATAATGATTTTATAATTGATGAGATTGTTAAGGCAGAAATATTCACTTTCACAATTGGCTGGCGTGGATTGGAGCTATCAGTGATGTAATTTTGAACTAATATGAGTGGATATAAACTCCATATACAAATATAAAACATTATAATAAATGAATATTATTTTCATATTATATAAAACACTTATGTGGAATTTATTGGTTAATTTAATTTGTAAACATGTATACATAATTCACCATTTGACAAATGAAAACAAATCATATCCATCTACCGTGTTCATAACTATATTCCTTCATAGACAAATCATATATATAAAATTTATTCATAACCTCGGAAATGGAACCATATCAACACATTTGGTCTTATTCCCAATATAGGTAAACAAGGTACATATCAATGGGCATATAGTCACAACATGAGAAAAAAGTATTTGAGAACACAAAATTAACATTTCAAAATGACACCCTACATATCAAAGATCATAATCATGAGTCTGGAATTAATATTATTACATAATAAGATATGAATCAAAAATTAATCAATAAACATAGTCCATGATAACATAAAATTGGCATGATTCAAAGATTAATTTTCATACATATATTAATAGAAAAAAATTCATTTGTATTTAAGGTTTCACATCTAGGACTATCATAGTGGACTGGCTTCACTCCCTCATCAAGGTTATTACTCCCAGGACTATCATAGTGCATTATAATAAAAAAAATGATAGTACTTTTGGGTAACTCTCGTGACTATCTATCCAAAGGTAAGGTTTTTTTGTTGAAAATGATTAATGTTGGACGAAGCCTGAAACAAGTCATGGGGTTCTAAAGTTATACTGTCCAAAAGTATCAACCAATACTATATTAATGAACTCAATGGGAAATGAACCTTTAAAAAATTGATACATCAGTTATTAGGATTACCCCACGACTCTATGATGTCTACAATCTTGTTACCCTCTCTCCATGTGTTCTTAAAATGAATTCTATTATTACAAAATCCCCTACACAAGTGACTTAAATAAGTGGTATACTAAGTAATAATGGACTTAACTTCAATTATGATAAGGAAAAATAAAGTAATCCATTTCCAATGGATGTAGAATGATACCTTGGGAGTGGTAAAAATATTTTCCTTTTAGATTAGTAGTGGACTCTCCCCAAATGGTGTCTTCATTTCCATGGAAAACACAGAAACAAAAAAAAGTGGATCACTAATGTTCCTGAATATCCCATCCACCCATCATGAAATAATTCTTGCATGAGAAATAATTGATAAATTTAAGACATGATTCATGGGGATTTCAGTGAACCCAATTTACGTGATGTGATGTTCTGTGAATCTAAAGAACAAGGCCCATATAAATCATATTTCTTATCAAGGAGTGTGAGTGTTTTCCACTATTGATTAATGGATCCAACTCCACTACCAAAGATCTCTCCATAACCACAATACTTTTCTGGGAAATGAGAAAACCCAAATATCTATACATGTTTAGTATGTGTTATAAGATCCAACATCCTATCACCATCATTGTTGGTCACACATTACACTCTTGTACACTATAAGGTGATCCAGAATGCCAGATATGATGAAACGTAATAATTGAAATGTTTAGCACATATATCCCTTTGATTATGTTGAAATAATTTATATTCTAAGATTTTCATTCAATCTCATTGAATAGTAGTGATTCTATTTCCTATTTATGGCCATGACACTATTTGATTTTAAAAAAAAATTAAAACATTACTATGTATCCCTTCATCTTATGGATGTTAATGAATGTGTACACACCAGAAAAAGATGTTTCATTTAGTGGGAACGTTTCTACACCATTGAATCCCCCAGTTCATCATGTACATCATTTTATTGCACCACGTTATGATAAGAATTTTATAAGGACAATCTATACTAGGATCTTGTATACACCAGTCTATCTGGTTCGTTGGTTATCATAATACCCTAGAATATTTCATTTTCTAAGGGTTGATAATGGATTGGGTGAATGCAAGAAATTTGGTGGCCTATAAGAAAGTTAAATCTAGTGTCAAGAAACATTGTAAACCATGTGAATTACAATCCAAATTATTTCACCATAAGTTGATCATATCCTTCTCAATAATCCATCTTTATTGTTTTTCTAGATTAAGAATGCTTCATCATATAGTATCATAGAGTTTATAACATCATCAACAGTTAATATCAAACTAATCACCACAATTTCTAATAGTGAACCATTTCCCTAAAGAAAATTAATATATAACATGCCATGATATATTTTTCTAAACTTAAGACATGTTTTCAAAGACACTCTTTCATTTTATACAACCCTCATTAAAATCACGGTACATTCTATGCCATGAGGCCAAATTGTATTTACCGTACACTTATGAATCCCATATAAATATGAATAGGATATTTTCATTAATGTGATAAAGTATCTCAAATGAAATAGTTTGCAACAAAACATGCAAGTGGAGAGTTTTTATAACATTATTAAATAAAGTAATTCTCCCCCCCAAAGGAGAGGAAGTAGTTCTTCAAATTAATGATATAGGAGGATATCTTACGCAAAATTCCATTAAAATTTTTTGTTGATATTTTACATAAGGAAATTAGGGTAACTAAATATTCCATGGGAAACATCGTTTTAAGGACCCCTATCATTTCTTAAATCCTAATACCCCATATATTTGGGAATGTTCTTGATCTATACACACTACTCTTCCCAGGTTTAGTAATCCAATGACTCCATTTCTTGTAATGATAAGGAATTCAGTTATTCTCATGGATCTTTCTACTACATACATTGAGAAAAATGATAAATTTATCTTAAAATAAGTGGAGATTAATTTAGGGGATGTTTGGGTTACACTATAATGGCTATAAATTACCATTACTACAACATTAATTTAGGTATCTAATAAAGTCAAATTTTTAACAGTATGAAAACTCTAGGGGAAATGGGGTCCCTATGACTTTTCCCCAAAACCCGTTTTGAAAACCAAATGTTTTCCCATAAGAGAAACAAAAAAATAGAGAGACAATAAATTTTAAGAATATAAATACAACACATTCACAAAAACCCAAAAACCTCATTACTTTAATGATTAAAATCTACTCAACCATGTCATAGGATTTTTCCATATCATGATTTATGGCTGTGTTTGAACATTGGAATTTTTTTGATATCACCAACTACTTCTTGATCCCAATAAAGGATATTTTTTGATCATCTATTGTATGAATCCCTTATTCTCCTCATAAGGACATTAATGTAAATATTCCAAAATCCTTACATTGATAATTGTAGATAGACCGTTATAGGGGATGTTTCACTTGTTGATCGAACTATAATGCTTTTACAGGGATTGGACTTTTACTCTTGGAATGAGAATTAATGTGGTGGCACATAGAAATAAAGGAATAATCCCACTATATAAATTGTCTTGAATTATGTAAATAAGACCAATCATGAATAGGTCCCATGATGTGGTATATAATGATCATTGAAATGCATCCATCCTAGGGGAACTTTTAGAGATACGTATTGTAACTCCCATATAAACATCCTTCTCTTTCAAATCTAGATCTAATCCCCTAGTGATATCCAGAGAGAGCACATTGTATATATAGTCAAATATTTCATCATTTCCTCTAGGTGACCATCTTCCATATAAGGATTAACATCCACAAGTAATGAGTTAAAATGTAACACAACCGTAAATACCTCCACATTATTTTAATTAGTTAAAGAGAGAGTCTTGAGAAGGATATTTAGATATTTGGATCACATCCATTCCTTGATGCATTATGGAAATAATAATTTTTTTATCAACATATTTAATCCTTGTCACACGTGATATATCATAAAAAATTACTTCATTTTTGAGAAATAATTCTGAAATATGATTTGTAAAGCACACAAGGTTGATAAAAATATTGTCATTCCATAAATATTCAATCCCCTACTAATCCTGTTCAACATTAGCCTGAATTTTTTTCTTATTTGGGAAATGAGATGGATTATTTTCAGCCCAAATATGTAATTGCTCCATCACATTTTGAAAACAGCTATGAAATCCCACCCATGCTTTCTCATTCATGAGATCTTCCCATAAAAAGCACACAATGTGGGATGAAATATGGTTGGCCTCTTAGAATCGAAAAATGAATAAACACTTGTTGCATTCATTGTGAACTACAATGTATAGTATGAGAGTGGAGTTTTTCGATAGTTCACAAACAATATGCTCCACATTTGAATTAATGACAGTCAATATGTCATTTATATTGGCTATGAAATGATCAAAGATGATCCACATATGCCAATTTCCCTCCGAATTATTACACCACTTATACTAATCCCATGAGTATCCTTGAAAAATTAGACTATTTTGATCCACAAAACCCATGAATTATTTCCTTCCTTCAAAGGGTAAAATATCAACCTTTCCTTTTCAATATATCCCAAATGTTGTTAAAATCCTCTCTGATGAGCCATTCCCTATTACCTTTATTAAATATATTTGACCCTTCTATATGAGATCCATATTCCTCAGATCACAACTAATATAATAAGTGGGGAAATTATGGAGAGAACATTAAATCTATCATTAATAGACCTTGTTTGATTCGAGAAATTGATTATATCAATAGATATGTAACTATTCCAAAAGTGACAAATGTTTGGATTCTCTAGATCAAAAATCATGAAATAACAAAGACCAATTTTTATAGAGAAATCCAGGATTTTGGACTTATTTTTTTATGATATAATATTGAAACCAAATCAACCTTATATCAATGAAGATATGACATATGGAAGTAATGCATTACCTCTATATCCAATCCATGGTAATTCCAAATGAGGATACTAATAATAGAAACCATAGGCATCTAGATTTCCCCTCCAAGACTAATGAAAATGTTGGATGTGTAAATTAAAACATGGGTTTAATAAAAGAGGTTTATTTACCTTATATGGAAATATGTCTAGTTAAAAATAATCTTGGCTTGGAAGAAAACCCACTGAAATCTATACTTTTATCCCCATGTAATAATATACTAAACCCACTCGAGAGAGAAATTGTAATGGGGGATGATGGATAGGGATCTCTTGATTGGATCCAAGATTAAGAAATATGTTTACACCTTTATGAAAATTGGGATTCAGTTCATCCAAACAAGGAGCCTCACAACCTTGGTTCAAAGTCTAATATAATATTACATTCACTAACTGAGGACCTTGGAACATGTATTATGAAGGACAAAAAAGAATTAGATTTGTGAATATATTATTATGATCACTACTATCCATGAATATTACGTTCATTTTAAGCTTCAACGGTGGTCACATTTCTTTTACAGGAGGGGAAAGGGGAGCTAGGCTGAGGGATTTCCTACAAAATTTGAAAAAAAGAAAATATGAGTTATAGAATAGTCACTATTCAACTTTTATAAAAGTGATAATGAATTTTGGGGTTGTTTTAGGTGGAATTTGGAAATATTTAACAAGGAATTGCATCAAGTCTGAAGACTATGGCATTATAATAACTTGATGTGATGAACCTCTTGGGAGAGAGTTATACATGAAGTTGGAACCATGAAACCACATTACCTACACTTAGAAGAATCTCATCTAGGGATAACATGTTATATCCATCATAACATAGAACTAAGACACACCCACATCATAGATTTGTGGAGTTTTTTTATAAAAAAAAATCAAAGGGCCTTACTGTGTCCCCTATATCACGAAGTAAAGAATGGTTCTTAAAATTAAGGGGGATAACCTTGAGGTTCACTGATACCACCACTTGGGGAGAATCCCTACCAATGTGATCCTCCATTGACCTAAAACATTGGTTAAAACACTTGTTTCTAACCAATAGATAGCTTTGGGAATATTCTATAACTAAATAATCACATGAGGACAATACAACAAAGAAAATCTTAGTGTTATTGATTGAATCTCTTGCTATATATTCCAACCACCATGAGAGAAAAATGTACTATAAATAGTGGATGTGGTTTTATCCTCCCAAAATTAGGTCGTTGAAGTCCACAAATGGAACTCAACAACCAATTCCATTACTAAACTGTGTTCAGACCACATTGTTTTTTTATTTATCTTATGAGATATAAATATTTAACAAATTAATTGGAGGGATATATTTATTCCACCCCTCACAAATTGATACACATAAAAATCTGTTAAAATATATATTAAAAATGATGGAATGAAATTATTTTCCAAAATAATTCATCATGGATTACTAGTGGAAAAAATATAGGTTTCATACAAAATTCATCAATTCATCATATCCTAACCCTTGTAAAGAGAATGAGATTGAAAAATATGTTATTATCCTAATAATAAACACAACCATTCCCAGGAAAGAAAATGGATTGAACCATTGGATAACGTCCCTAGTTAAGAATAATAAAATTCCACTTTCGTTATCATTGACGTATATAAATTGCATAAAATTTTTAGTAACACATTTTTAATCACCACAAATATGTTATACTATGTTTATTTTAAAATCATTCTAGTCATAGAGTATATTTTTTAATGTATTGAGTTTAATTGAAACCACAATTGGTTATTTAAGAGATAGTGATATCCTATCCATTGAACATAAATTTTCCACTTGTGTGTTTGGAACTTTGAAAATATGACCTAAACCATTGTGTTCAGGATGATATTTAAAGTCAATTAAAATTAACATAATTTTTAGTGAATATTATCCTACCCTTATGAATAGTAACATACCCTTATGAATAGATACATACCTTTATGAATAGTAATATGACTCTAATTAATGGTATCCATACCCATGAATGTATAAATAAATTTATGCACCTTAAAAATGATGATACAAATTTTGACTGCTTATATTATTTGATTAAATAATTATTTTCATTATATATTTAATTATTCAAAGTTAGAAAAATATTTTTGAAAAATGGAATTTATTTTTGGATTCTACATGTCAAAATATGGTTAGAGTGATTTTTTGGTATTTCTCTAAAATTCATGATTTTTTATGAATAGTGAAATACCATAATTTACAAAATATGCTAAATACACTAATTATAGATTCATGTACGATGTTATGCTGATGTAAGCCAAATTTATTTTGAATCAAATGATAAAATTACTATCCTTTTACATATAAGACTCAATATTCCTTGTCTTCTAGAGATATAGTAAGCTAATGCATATAATATTGAGAAATCCCCTCTCCCCTCGACTATATAAACCACCCCTCACCCCCTATTCCTCAACACCACTCATACTTCAAGACAAGAATATATTCTTATCAAATAACTCCCTAACCACCTCCCCCACGTCCAAGACTTTATACTCCCACCAAAAGGAAAAAAACAAAGGCCTTAAGGGGTTTTTCAATGAGGAGTACTCAATAGGTGAACCTCTCTTCCTTTTTCATTCAATTCCTTTTAGTAGTTCCATTGTTTTGTTCTCTCTTATCACCCCACCTCATTCAAATGCCATTATAATTTATGTACCAAAAATGTACTTTATTTTCATTATTCTAATGGAATATTTAATAATAATCTCTCTTTCTTTCCTTTAATTTTATACTATAAATGCAATCACCATCTGAGATGTGTTAATTTATCATACTCAAGGATGACATGTTTTCAATTTGCGTTACTATATTAAACATTGGTAATGAAACCTTTTCATGGGTTTCACCAGATCCTTATATATTTATTTTATCATTTTTAATGTTTTGGAATCATTACACACTCATAACATGGAATAAAAATACAAAACAAGTTCAATGGGAAAAAAACCACCAAGCCAAATCCAAGCATTTATCATTAACTCATCGTATGAGTAATCCTCATGGTATATAATAGAATCACTATAAGATAATTCATCTATTTTTAATTTCACTAATAATATATATTAACAATTCTGGATTTTTATCCACATTCAAAATTAATTTCCCTTCACGAATTCAGGTAAACGGATCATGGAAACCAAGGAAGAAAATTCATCCAAAACAATAAAATTTAACATCTTAAACTCATTAAAAGGCCATTAATGAAGCAAATAAGGTTATACCATATCAATTAAATATTTATGAGGTTCTGTAAATATTTATTAATTAATATAAATTTGATTATTCAGGTCGCTAAGAACAATCAAGAACACCTTTGAACATATGGTAAGGGATCCTCTCTCTCACTTTTGTTTAGGAATTTCACCTATGTTGTGCCCTATTATTTTTAATTCATAAAGATGGGGTATGTTTTCTAACCTTCCCCATACTGCTCTTATGATATATAAAAAATGGGACACCCCTTTATCTCACATTAATCTCTCACAAGAACACTCGTTAATATGACAAAATGTTTGTAAGGGGTTATCTCATCCCAACTTCAATTCCATGTGATTTCAAATGTTACCCACTTATTTCTTGAATGCAATGTATGTGTATTGCCATTTTTCATTCAATATCACGATTCTATTTATATTATTTTAATTCAATTATTCATTTGATGTATATTATGTTTTTGTCATATGATTCGACAGATTACATTGTGGTAATGGACTTTGTATCAATTTCATATTTTGTTGAAACTTACTTTGTATTTTACACATAATAATTCTGATGCGGGGTACCAAATACCAATTCCATTTCAAATTATAATTCGATTAAAAATCCATATTCTCATATCATGGATATTTTTATTGTCAATGATGTATACCATTTTAAAAATGGTATTTATTTTGAATGTTGTTTTAACTCTAGAAGTGTTGTTGAATTTGTATCCTCTATTATATACGAGTAATGTAAATACATATTTCAATATTATTGAATATATGTATAAATAATTATTTGGACTTGAAGTGATGGGTGGGTCCCTCTATACCCCCTTAATGCATCGACATGTATCCTGAGACAAATCTGTTAGCGACAAACCATTAGGGTTTGTTTCCAAAAATCATATGGTTTTCTACCCACATACTAAAGTCGTTTTTATGGTATTATGGTATCATGTGCTAGATACATGATATCTAATTAATATTAATTCTCTTTATTTACTATCAGTTATTACAATCCATAATGTTTTCACTTTGAAAATATTCTATGGACACAATTCCATTCTCAGTTTCTTAATTGCATGAATATTTCATGTATTCAGCAGGACATATTGATTATGTTATATTGTTTATGATTTAGATATTATTGATTCATGATTCCTCTATTTTAAACCCTTACTATGAATTTTATCTCACCCCTTTATTTTTTACCTTAATCATGTGATGAAGAGGAGATCATTTATTGAGATTTTATGGATGATGTTATTAGTTTTTGTTATCTGTTCTGTTTTTTTACCTTTCCAATGTAATTTGAGTTGCAACTATGTATCTTCATTCATCAAGAAAACTAAAATGCTCATTCCTTAAGGCTATAATTCAGTATAATTATGACAATGTACATAGTAATGCATCGTCTATGGTCTATAGGGCTTGAGAAATTAAAGTTGGAATCAAAGTGAGTTTAGTAAAAATCATGGATACTAGAGTTAGAAGATGCAGATTATGGAAGAGTCCCTAATATAGTCATTGAGGATAATCATATAAAAACATTATGGTATTTTGGTAAGGAATTGATTACATTGATCTTCCACGAAATAGATCCATGTCTGGATAAGTGTAGATAGAGGTGGCTCTGACACATATGTACCTTGGAGTGAAAGCTTAGAGAAGGAGTTTTGGGCTTGACCTTGGGTATCCCATTACATGACAATAGGCTTTGATGTACTATTGGTTATGACACTTCCTAGAGGATATGCATAGGATAATTCACATTTTCATTACAAGCCATTATGAAGGATTTTAATGTATTTTTTTTTCAGAGAATCAATGTTTATGAGATTAGTTATGCATAGAATTTCAATCTATGTTCTGTTATTTTTTGTATGATATTCATAACCTAATCTTGTGAAAGTCGGTATTTAGAATTGGTTTCTAGTGGAAGAAGGGTAATCAATACTTGTGGGTAGTGAAGGGATCTCCCCACGAAGCAAGTCAACATAGTTAATGTTGGAGCAGATCAGATCATGACCATATTGGGACAAAATACTCATGTTGTTATGAATGAACAGTCCACACTAGTGATGGATCGTTTCATGAGGTAGAAGCCCCCATATTTTAATGGGAATACTAATATAATGGTTGGTGAGAAATGGATCTAGTCCCTTGAAAATATATTCATTGAATTATGATTTGATGCAAATGAAAATGTAGTACTTGTAGTATATTGTCTCAAGGGAGATGCCGATCAATGGTGGTCCTCAATTCCGAATACCATGAAGGATGGAGAAATAAGAGATATGTAATAGAGGACATTTAAGGAAATATTCTTTGATAAATATTTTCATAGTGGGAAACAATCCAAAATGAAGAGGATATTACATGGATTAAATCAAATGGAATAAGACAATGTTGAAATGTATGAGGTTACCTTCACAAGGCTAGATGGATATGTCATATATTACATACTTCACTCGACATACATGATTGATCAAATATTTGAAGGTTTTATGCCAAATCTTTAAAGGGCACTGGCTTCTCAAACATTTTCATCATATGATGAAATTGTATCATGTGCCATGAAAATAGATAAATAATTTGCGAGATCAAATTTTTTCAAGTGAAACCTAGATAAAAACTAGCACTCTGATAACCAAGGGATAGGTAAAGCTCCATAAAAGAAATAGGGAATGAAGAAATTTACATCATGCAAGAACTGTGGAAAGAATCGTCTCGGGAAATGCATGTAATGCATGGGGGTCTTCTATAAGTGTGTAGAAAAGGGTCATATATCTAATGAATATAAGGGGATGAAAAAAAAATTTATGATTCTCAATGCTGAAATTGTATAGAGATGGGACTTTATGCAAATGATTGTCTTAAGAACAAAGGAAACATGCCTTAGAAAAGGCCAAGAGAGCAAGGGAGAGCTTATGCAATTACAACGATGAAAGTTGAACTTCCTACTGATGTAATGGTAGGTACATTAATTGTTTTCTCAAACTTAGACAACACTTTATTTGATTCAGGATCATCACATTTATTTATATCTTCCCAATTTTCCAAGAAATTTTGACATGTTCTATTTGATTTAATAAAGGAGTTATCAATCAAAGCTCATAATGGATGCATCATTGCAACAAAGGCATGTAAACATTTCCCCCCTCTTGACACATAAACATGCTTTAGTTTCAATACTTATCATCATACCAATGATTGAATTTTATAAATTTTATGGTATGAATTGGATATCAAATTATTATTCCAAGATCTATTGAATGAAGAAAGAAGTCATAATTTTTGAAAATGGTGTAGAATACCTTATCTTTCGAGCAGAAAATATGCCACTTGATTCTCATCTAGATCCACCCACAATAGATCTACTTAATTCAATACATGCAGAGGAAGATAAAACTGTATCTATGAACTCTGAAATAAATCTTCAAATTGAAGATGTGTATATAGTGCAAGAATACATTGATGTATTTCCTGAGGAATTACCTGGACATCCTATAGAGCAGGAAGTTGATTTCGCTATTGACTTAATTCTTGGTTCGAGACCTATATAAAAGACTCCCTATAGAATGTACACCATGGAATTAGTGGTGGTAAGGAAAAAACTAGAGTAATTGAGTGAAAAAAATATTTATTCGACCTAGTGTTTCTCTTTTGGGGGCCCATATCCTCTTTTTCAAGCAGAAATATGGATACACGAGGCTATGCATTGATTATAAGTAAATTAATGTTATTAAAATAATAAATTACCATCATATACCCTATATTGATTATTTATTTGATCAACTTCTTGGAGCTCAATAATTTACTAAGATTGACTTCAATCAGGATATCATCTACTACGTGTGAGGAAAGAAGATATTCCTACAACAGCATTTCAAAATAGGTATGGGAATTACGAGTTTACAATTATTTATTTTGGACATACAAATGATCCCCCTATTTTCATGGATTTACTGAATAGAGTTTTCAAGGAATATCATGATAACATTTTTTT
The DNA here is from genome assembly GCA_963277665.1 of Viscum album. NCBI lineage: Eukaryota > Viridiplantae > Streptophyta > Magnoliopsida > Santalales > Viscaceae > Viscum > Viscum album. Next base: position 225,949,433 of record OY728155.1, on the reverse strand, counting down.
GGTATTCGTAAATGATATCCTGGTATACTCAAAAAGATATGATAACCATAATAATGACTTATATATTATTCAAAAAACTCATTGAAGAAAAGTATTATAGGCAATGTTAATCATGTACGAATTTTGGATTCAATTAGTTACTTTTTTAGTCCACATTGTCTCTAAGGATGGAATATTAGTTGATCATATGATGACATAGAAAATCAAAGAATGGCTCATGCCGACAAACACAAGTGAGCTATGTAGTTTTTTTTGGATTTTCATGTTACTATTGACATTTCGTTCAGAATTTCTACCAACTAGGTAACCCGCTAACTAAGATCAAATGTAAAGGGGTTATGTTTTTATAGACGAATCAATGTACAAAATATTTTGATGAATTGAAAATAATACTGGTCAATGATTCAATTTTGGCTGTTATATATAGAAATGATGGAATTGTGATATACATGGATGAATCCAAGAATGGAATGGGTTGCGTCCTTAAGAAAAATGATAAATTTATTCCATATTCATCAAGACAGTTGATGACACATGGGAAAAACTGTCCAACACAAGATATTGATTTAGTATCCATAATCTTTGATCGGAAAATATGGAGACATTATCTCTACGGAGAAATATGTGAGATTATTATAGACCAATAGAGTTTGAAATACATTTTCACAGAAAAATATCAACAAGAGGAAAAGAAGATGGCTCGAATTACTCAATTATTATGATTGTTCAATACACTACCATCCAGGAAAGAAAAATAAGGTGGGAGAATCATTAAGAATGATAGACCATGGACTACTGACCCAAATGAGTATTGAAAGAGATCCTATATTCATGAATCTACTGAATATGGATATAGGAATTGTTAAATAATTGAAAAAATATATATCCTCTTTAAAATTATTGATAAAACATCTTTATTAGAAATGATAAATGACTCTCAATCAAAAGATGAAAATTTTCACATGAAAATTAATGCTATCAAGGATGGATGATTGGAGAACTTCATATATGAAGAAGGAGGTCTCAAATTTGGGAATAAGTTATGTGTTCTATCAATACCTGAGCTAATAGGGGAAATATTATATGACGCTCATAGTTAAAATTTCTCTATACACCCAGGAAGCACAAAGATATATAGCGATCTGAAGGAACATTTTTGGTGGGATAATATCAAGTGGGAGATTTATGACTACCTATTAAGGTTCCTAGTTTGTCAATAAGTGAAGGAATAGAGACAACATATTAGAGGGGTGATTCATCCTCTACATATTCTTATATGGAAGTGTGAGGACAATATAATGGAATTATTCACTAGACTACCAAGGAAACCTATAAGAAATGATGCAATATGGGTAATTGTTTATTGTCTCACAAAATAAGCATATTTCCTTCATATAAGAGAGAATTTACCACTTGAGTTCTTGGAAAGACATTATAATAATAAAGTTCAAAGACTTCACGGTGCACCATTATCAATTGTGTCTGATCAAGATATCTGGTTTGCATCAATATTTCGGAAAAGTCTCCAGAAGGCGTTGAATACTGAGCTTTGTATGTGTACTGTTTATCACCACCCAATACGACAAACAGTATGAAAGGACTATTCAAACTCTTGAATGAGTGCTGAGACCATTTTCTCCTGACATTAAAGGTTTGTGGGATCAATACCTAGCTTTGGTGGAAGTTTCCTACAATTATAGTTTCCTTTATAGTATTCCGATGACACCATATAAAGAATTATATAGAAAGAGATGTCGAACTACAACTTTTTGGGACAAAGTTAGGGAGAGAAATCTTATTGGTGCAAAAATTATTGAAGAGAACAGACAATGGTGAAGATAATATATGACCATATCATAGCATCCCAAAGTAGGAAAAAGTGTTATGATGATAACCAGATTAAGGATTTGTAATTACAAGTGTGAGATCATGTATTTTTGAATGTATCTCCGTGGAAGGGTGTCTTATGGTTCAGTAAGAAAGAGAGATTGAGCCCTAGGTATGTCAAATAATTTGAAATTCTGGATATAATTAGAGTTGTAGCAAACCGTTTAGCAAATCCACCAAGTGTTTCCAATGTTCATGATGTGTTCTGTGTGTCATTGTTGAAGAAATAAATGCTAGACACCATTCATATACTCACCTATGATAACGAAGAACGTGAACCTAATTTGTCTTACTCTGAAGAGCCTATCGAGACTCTTGACATAAGTGAAAATGTATTGTGAAAATGGACAACTCATATAGTATATGTTCTTTGGAGAATCCAAAATATGGAGAATGAAAAATGGGAACCTGCGGATATTATAAAGAAGAACCACCCACAAATTTATCTTTGTCTTTATAAATGAAAAATTTACAGGACGAAATTACCAATTGAGGGAATAATGTAGCACCCCAAACATTTTATGGTATGTTTCTATTAAATACATTCTAGTCATATATTATATTTCAAAAAGCAATAAGTTTCTTAGAAACAACACTTGGTTATTTTGGAGATATTCATAGCCTAGCCATTGATCATAAATATTCCCCCTGTGTGTTTTGTATTTTAAAAATCTGACATACAATGTTTTATTCAGTATGATATTTAGAGTCTGAGAGTATTGACATAATTTTCAGTGATTCATAACCTACACTTATCAATAGTAACATACCATTATGAATAGTAACATACCCTTATGAATAGTAATATGTCTCTTATGAATGGTATAAATACCCATTAATGTATAAATAAATTTATTCACCTTAAAAATGAAGATGAATATTTGAAGTGCTTATATTTTTTCATTAAATAATGATTTTAGATAAATATTTAATTCATAATAATTTGAAAAATATTTTTGAAAAATGGAATTCATTTTTGGACTATACACATCAAAAAATTGTTAGGGTGAATTTTTGATATTTTTCTGAAATACTTAAATTTTTTATGAATACTGAAATTCCATAATTTACAAAATAATATAAATACACTAATTATAGAGTAATGTATGATGTTATACTGATGTAATCCTGATTGATTTGGATTCACATGATAATATTACTATTTTGTTTTATGAAAGACTCAATATTCCTTTTTATAGGGATAAGTAATAAATTAATTAATTTAATATAATGAAATCTCCTCTCCCATCCAATCTATAAACCACGCCTCACACCCTCTTCCTCCCACACCACTCAAGCTTCATGCCTTTCCTAAATTCTGCTCAAATATCTCCCAAACCTCCTCCCCAATGATCAAGATATTATGGTTTCACCAAATGGCCAAATAAGGCCTTAAGGAGTTTCTCAAAGAGGATTACTTAAGTGTTGAACCTCTCTTCATTTTTCATTCAATTCCTATTAAAATTTCCATTATTTTGTTCTTTATTCTAAACTCACTTAATTCAAATTCTATGGTAATTATATTACCATACTTGTATTGGGTTTTCATTATCCTAATGAAATATTCCATAATAATCTCTCTTTTTTCCTTTCCTTTTATACTATAAATTCAAACACAGTCTGAGTTGTGTTAATTTATCACAATCAAGGAAAATGAGTTTTCAATTTGCATTAATATATTCAAGAAAATCCATGAAACCATTTAATTGGATTAACCATATAATTATATATGTATTTTATCTTTTTTAATGTTCTGTAATCTATACACACTCATAATGAGGTATAATAATACCAAACAACTTCTTTGTGCACAAAACCAATAGGAAAAATCAAAGCGTTTATCATTAACTCATAGAATGAGTCATTCTCATGGTATATAAAAAGAATCATTATAAGTTAATTTATATCTCAATAATATAACGAATAATATATATTAACAATTCTGGTTTTTGACCATATTCCAAACGAACTTCCCTTCATGAATTCAATTAAACAGATTATGAAAACAAAAGAAGAAAATGCATCCAAAAAAATAAAATTAAATCACTTAAATCAATTAAAAAGTACATTAATGAACCTAATAAGGTTATAACGTATCAATTAAATATTGATTAGGTTCTGGGAATATTTATTAATGAACCTAAATTTGATTATTTCGATCGTTAATAACTATTAATAAAACCTTCGAACATAAGGTAAGGAATCCTATCTCTCACTTTTTTTAAATAATTTTCCATTTGTTGTGCCCTTTTATTTTTAATTCCTAACGATGGGGTAGCTTTCCACACCTCCCCTATACTAAACTTATGATATATAAAAAATGGGATACCCCTTTACCTCTTATTAACACATCATAATAACACATGTTACCATGCTAAAATGTTTCTAAGGGGGTTTCTCATCCCACCTCCATTTTTCGTTATATTTCCATTGTTCACCTAATATTTTTTGAATATGGAGTATGTGTACTACTATTTGTGATATAATATCATGATTATATTAATATTCCTGGTATATAATGATTTATTAGATGGTTATTATATTTTGGTCATATGATTTGACTGATTATATTGTGGTAAGGGACTTTGTCTCAATTTCTTATTTTGTTGTAACTTACTTTGTATTGTGCACCTAATAATTCTGATGTGGTGTACCTACTGCCCATTTTATATCACAATTCATATGAAATTATAATTCTATTAAATATCCATATTCTCATATCATGGATATTATTATTTTATAATCTTCATTCCATTTTACATACGGTATTTATTTTCAATGTTGTTTTAATTGTGGAAGTGTTGAAAAATTTATATCCACTATTCTATATAGATATTGTAAAAAAATATTTTTATTTTATTGAATCTATGTATGAAGAATTATTTGGACATGCAGTGATGGGTTGGTCCTGCTATACGCAATTTATGCATCGACAGGTCTCATGAGACAAGTCTGTTGGTGACAAACATTCGAGTTTGTTTCCAAATATCTTATGGGTTTCTACCCACAGACATAACCCATTTTAACTGTATTATGGTGTCATGTGCAAGATACATGACAACCAATTAATAATAAGTCTCTTTATTCATTATCATTTATTACTACCCATTAGGTTTTCACTATGACAAAATCTATGGTTGTAGTTTCATTCTTAGTTTATAAATGGCGTTAGTTTTTTCATTTATTTCACCATGGCATATTGATTATGTCAAATTGATTATGATTAAGTTATTATTATTTCATGATTCTGATATTTCTAACCCTTACTCAGCATTTGAGCTCACCCCTTTCATTTGTTTACCTTCAATGGGTGATAAAGAGGAGATCATTTATCGAGATTATTTAGAATCCGTTTTTAGTTTTTGTTATTTGTTGTATTTTGTAACCTTTACAATGTAATTTGAGTTACAACTATGTATCTTGTTTATTCAAGACTACTAAATTGATCATTAATTTGGTAATTAATTTATTCTAACCATGCCAATGTGCATAGTAATTCACCACTCTAGTCTAGAGGGGTCATGTCATTAATGTTTTCATGAAAATATGATTTCAATTTTTAATATAGATTCATTAAATTGTATAAATTACCAAAATATTAATTGAAATATATTATTTGAAAATATCCCTAAAAATTGTAAAGGAGATTCAAATATTTAGTTGTTATAATGGTGGATAATTATTTTTATATCATACATGTTAAAAATAATCTTTTCACATTTATTGAAAAAAATCAAAATTACCACATTTGACAAATAGAAAGAATAGTCATTTTAAAACATTTTTATAAAGTAAACCATGGGTAGGAAGTTTTTCCAAGAATACTTGGTGAATAGATAATATTTTGATTAATTTTTTTTAAATAAAATGTAAACTAAATATGATTTACAGCAGAAGAGACATATACTATTTCTTAATAAATAAATCTTTATATATATAGTTGTGAAACATAATAAAATACAAGGAAAATTATAATATGTAAAAATAACCATTGTAAATGGAAATATTTGGGTATTTATAGGTAAATAATGTGGATTAATCATATTAATCATAAAATCATTTTGGATAAAAATTCATTCTTTTGATATACTTATGACCATTTATTTCTTGTTTGATAACAATTAATTATTAAAATCTTGTTTCATGTAATAGCTACTTTGTTTACCATATATCCTTTAGTATGGTATTTTTTGTCCTATTTTATAATGATTCCATGATATATAAAATTTAATAAATTTATTTAATATCATATATATATATATATATATTATAAATTTACTTAGTGTAATCCACAATGATAGATATAAAAAATAAATTACACCGATAATGGAAAAGGTAGGCCATATGTATGAATGGAAGTGCTTTTTTCATAAATGCATAAACATAAGTAAGTTAAATAAAATATTTCACCTTTCAAGATTAATATTTAGGTTATATAAGTCTAATAGTTTCTTTAAATTTATCATTGCTGACTTCTATGTATAGTGTATGTGAAAAATACACATTGTTGCATGACACAATATTCTACTGTACAAATGAGTGAAGTTATCATATTCCCATAGAATAGAATTTATGAAATCAGAAGTGATATCATATTTTAATATGAAAAATTATTTCATAAATATAATATAATTATATTAAATACTTCATTACAATCATCTATGAGTGTTGGTGATGTAAAAGGAATTATATTTTTTCATGAGGTGTTAGTCCAACATACACACGATCTATGATATCTTATCACATTTAATGGAATAAGATATAGATTTTGCTTATGAAATAAAAATAATAATATATAAATATAATTTTGATAATTTTGTGATTATATTGAAATTATTTGGACATTAATAGAGGTTGTAGTTGCAGTTAAAATAAGGATCTTAGCGAATATAATTACATTTTTATCAAATAACTTCTTTCATATTTCTTATTATGGAAAATAGTTTTGGATGTATGAGATGAAAAAATGCTCTAGATTGTGGATATATATATAATGTTAAAATATTTTTCAAGGTTTTGGATGACCCAAATATCATTATAGGTTTCAAGATGCGAGAGACTGTGGTATACTTTTATAATTGAGGAGGCGTGGAATTTTTTAGCATAATAATAACTATTTATTAATTGGAAGTCACTCTCAAAAAATTTTCAAAAAAACTAATAAATCATAGAAATAAATTATGATATGGACAATAGATACTCAAACTCCAAAAAACATGTTTTAAAATAATATTTCCTTAGCTTCTATGATTACTCAATTTTAAAATTTATGTTTTCACCAATGTAACTACACTATGTTTTTTACCAAGGTAATTTATCCTTTAATTATAAAAATAAATAGGTAATTTTATTCTACATTTTACTATATATTTTTTAATATTATATACATTCATTACTATAATGATCTTGTACCTGTTTGAAAACATTTTTTTGTACAAGCATTTGTAATGCATAAACCCCATTATTACCATAACCTTAGCAATTTGTTTTACTTTTTTAAAAATTAATTACAAAAAAATAATTTGATATTTTTATATAATAAATATCATAATGAATCGAATTAGATAAACCATTTTATAAAATAAAATTTATAAATGTCAATGAATTTATATTAATTTAAAACATACAGAAGCAACCAAAAGTCGTTCTTCGTGGATTTGTTTTTGAAAAGTATAAAACAATTGGTATCATAATAAATTTTATCATAAATTATAAAAACATAAATTTTATTATTCATAATAAAATTTAAATAATTTTAGATTTTAAACCACCTTAAATAATAAATTATCCTTTTAATGAGTCAAAATAAAATGAAATTTTTAATAGAAATTAGCATATTGACAACTAATATAATATTTGAGATTTTAATTAAATTACATAATATTAACCTTAAGATAATTAAAAAATTATGATTTTATAAATTATTATTAATTCATCAATTATTTTTTCAAAAAGTGGAAATTTTATTTTATTTCTGTTTCAAAAAAACTAATAAAAATCTATTTTAGAAAAAAAAATTAAATTAAATGTTCATGAAAACATTAATAAAATTTAAACACTTATCTAATAAATATATTTAGTTTATCAAAATACTTCATAATTAATTTTGAAAACTATTTTCTTCCATTTAATTTCCCCATGTCTGAAATATATACTACACAGGTCATGTGTAAATAATAATTTTGATAGTGTATCATGTTTTGTTAAAATAAGGTGAAACGATTATGGTAAAGTATCAAAGAAAATATATAATATTTTTTTTATGAAAACAGTAAATATCAAGTAATAACGTTTCATTCTTATCTAAATTAATTTATACCTCAAATGTCAATAATTTTCATACAAACAACTAAGGATAAGAAATTCTCATAATATCTTGATGTTCCCCTATACCTTCCTCAAGATACTATTTTCACAAAATAAACATTGAATATGTGAGCGGTCGTGCTCTGTAAAACATTATGATTCTGATGCAAAATATTTATAGTCCATTTTTCATAATAATGATCATGATTCAGTGGTATGTCATGTTTGTTTGGTATATGTGATGATTCATGTAGGGACTTCTATAGGAATGATACATGGAAGACATCATAGAATTATGAGAGGTTTACATAACCACCAGAAGATAAGTGGAAATCGCTACTTGATCAATATTATACAAAGGGAAAATATACCAAGGGATTAACATTAATATCTTTTTTAATATCTTAACCACATTCTATATATAAATTGTATTAAAACACATTTTTACCAACATCAAAATCATGAACATGTTAATGATTGTTAGTATAATTTTTCTATCATTGATGAGCATCCTTGGGGTGTTGTAGAATATATCTTACATTATATGTCATTTCCTCATCATTTTCTCATACCAAAATCACTAATTTTCAAAATCTATCACAAATTGTTATAGTTATAAAATTATTTAATTAGTAATGATCTATTTTAATCCTTGAATGATAGCTTTTTTTCTTGGAAAACTGAAATAGAGGAAGTTGTTGATCCTAATATTCATTGAAATCATTAATAAAATGTCACATAATATCTTAGAGGGGTGTATATTTTCTATTAGATAGATTATTTATCAGATGAAGATATCTACAGTAGTAAAAAATGTATTTTTTCATGTCATCTTTATGACCTCCATTATTTATAACTACCACGAAAAAGCCATCTATATTTATTTTAATCAATTTTTTAAATGTTATTTAACCTTTTTTATCCTTTGATTGTCTCATCCCCCCCTCCTTCCAGTCTCTCCTATATCTTCATCTTTTTATGGTTCAAGAAAAATATATTTTTCTCTAAATAATGAAAAAATAAATGATTTTTATTGGAATTTTAGTGGAATAATGTTATAGTAATCTTTCATATCCCTGATTCATTTCCATTTAGTAATGGCCATAAGGTTTCAATGACATCCAATAATGTTTTTTTGTATAATAATTATTTATTTACCATGCTATGGATGATTTAGATTTATATTTCCTCAAAGTAATTCTTACCTGATTCATTTTTATGAAATAATAATTGTTTATTATTATCATTTTTAAATTCATTTTATATATAGAGGAGCTTCAATGGTTCTGAAAGGCATGATTAGAATGTTTATGAAAATTATTTACAATTTTTAATTTATAGAATCTTATTCTAGATGGTATTTTTGTTACCACAATGTTATTTTTATAGACATAAAATTTATATTCAAATTATTTTTTCAGGTATGATCTAGTATAACATATCTATCTATTACCAATATTTTGTTTTCATGGTATAAAATTTATCATGGTAACCTTATCACATTGATTTAATAATGTGGATTTTGGTAGAGATTGTGGATATATAATTCAGTATGGTTACAACTATGGACACATATTATTAATTGCGAAAGAACCATACCCTGTTATAGTGTTTATAATACCCATAGTTTATTTGTGGTTATTCTTATAACTTTTTTCTATGCATTAATAAGGGTTTTACATAATTTTTATGAATTATATTTTAACTTATGTTTTATTATTGTCTAAATTTTATAATTATACTTTTCAAATACTCACACACACACACACACATATTGTTTTAAATTTAAATTAGTTTTTACATTCAAATAATGGAATAGTTGATATAAAAATAAAAATGATTTTACATGATTAATTTGTTAACACTTTAATCACAGCTATATTATCTAAACAAGATATATTTTTTTATATTTTTAGATAATAATTATTTTATGATTTATTATTGACCTTTGAACAAGTGATTAGTATGAGGCAGATGTTGAAGATTTTTTGGCATTTTCAAAACAAAATATTCCAAACAATGACATGTTTCTCTTTTCATGCATGATATATTTAAATATGAATATTTTGAAAATTATATTGATCAATTATTATTTCATTTTTCATGGTTTTAACATAGGTTTCATCCATTCGATTTGTCTTGGTGAAAATGGGTAGAATTTCAGATCTAGTGATAATAATGATTTCAATGATTATAACATATGTGAAATTTGAAATATGATTTTTGATATTCAAGAAGTGGAAATTGAGAATGAAATGACAATTGAGAGTATATATGGGGATGATGAAAAACCTTTATATCAAGGTTGTATGTAATTTACGGTTTTATTGTTTCTCTTAAGTGTGATTATCTTGATGGTGATACATGGTTGGAGTTATAATATTTTTAGTGAATATAAAAAATTGTTGAATGATTTTATTCTTAAATACAATGATCATCTTTATTAACATTATTAAGTGAAGAAAATAATATGTGTGATGGTATTAGGGTAAAAAGTACATGTCAACCTAAAGGACTGTGGTCTATATAGTATCGAATATGAATTTTTGTCAGACTGTCCTAAATATGGTACATCGTGATAAATATGGAAATGACAGAAATATTTGGAAGAAAAAGTCAATATTTTTTAACATAACCTATTATATATATAATGATTTTAAAAATAACCTTGATTTAATGCACATGGAAAACAATATATGTGAATCTTGGTTATAAAATTATTAGATATTAAAAGAAAGACTAAATATGTTTTGAAGGTAAGATTGGACTTACTCTCAATGGGAATATGTGTAGAGTTAGATCCCACTCTTGATGAATGGAGAACATTTCTTCCCCTGAATTTCCATAAATTATCCAAGTGGGACAAATTTATAATTTTTTAGTGCCTTCCTTATATTAAAGTGCCTAAAATTTATTCTTCAAATGTTAAAAAATTTGTGATATTAATGGATTTGAAGTCGATAGGTATGGAATCTCATGATTATCACATAATGACACAAAAACAACTACCACATTCATTGTATAGAAATTATCCCATCATCTTAGAAAGGATATCATTATGGTGTGTTATTTTTTCAATTCAATTTGTAATTAGTTGATTAACTAAATGATTTAAACAGTTTAGAAAATGAAGCAAATTATGTACTTTGTCAATTAGAAATGTATTTTCCTCTATATTTTTTTTATAATAGTGAATTTAATGGTTATAGAAATAAATCATCATATACTTGTATATATACATTAATGGGATACTTTTTAATGGCATATAAATATATTAATGGGGTATGTTATGAATCCATATCGGCCTGAACCCTCCGTTGTTGAAATGAATGTTTTTTAAGAGGTTGTAGATTATTTTACAAGATACTAATATATGTTGGAGAACATTGGTTTCCCTCTATATATTCATCAACGGTATATTTATTGGGTAAATGGGGATTCTTGGTTCAAAGGTCATACCATTGTTATGTGAAAAAATAAAGAAGGCACATTTATACATCTTGAATAACGTTGATGATGCTCAAACAAATATAAAATATCATAATAATGTTTTGAAATAATGTCATCCTAAGAAAGAATATATGTAGATTTTAAATGAGCATAAATAATATTTTAATCCATGGTTTAGAAAGACCGTTCATGGTAGATCAGACGCATCAGAAACATTGTGATGGTTAGTGGGGGATTAAGTTTTAATGTTATGACACAGTACAGTTATTACATTGGTGGATATACATTTCTTATGAATGACCCAGAAAATAGATGTGAATTTTAAAATGGTGGGGTATTTATGTTCACTAAATCAATGTATTTTTTGAATTATAATGACTAAAACACAATTTTTTCATCATGTGAATTTTATAGAGTCCTTTAAAAAATATATTAGTCTGATTACATTAAATTTAAATGTTCATGTGTATTACATAAAATCATTTATCTATAATAATAATATCATTCCTGATGAATTTTTAATGACACATGCTAATCTCAATAAATTGAAAGTCACATCTTATCATTTTATAATGGTAAAAAATGACAAAAAAATTTCTATGTTCTTTATCAATCTGCTATAAAATGGTCTATTATTTACATGAAAAAATACAATATATTGGTGATGATAAAATTTATAATGATGCTGGTTTATGTGGGATCCCTACATCCAGGTAAAGACAAATAGATAATAATTATGAGCATGTTGTAGATATGGTTTGTTCCATAAAGACTGACTGTGATGATGGAATTTTGGAAAACAATACTGTATTAAATTTATAATACTACAGGTACCATATGATTATTTATAGTTTTCATTTATAAATTTCATAAGATATTATATTTTTATTTTTATTTTCTTTAATAAAATGTATATTAAAACTAATAAGTCAAATAATTGTTTATTTTAGTTTAGCTTAGTTTTTTTACAATGTTTACCATTACATAACTTATCTATTTATTTATTATGTTGAAAAACAAATATTTTAAATCTAATATGTTCAATAAATACAATAATAAATTCTAAGATTATTCTGTGAAATTATTCTTTTTTTCATAAAAAATATTTACTTGGTTGGATCATTTTTAATATTCCTAAACCATTTTGGGATTTGTTTTAATTCATTTACCTGACATTTCATATATCATTTCCATTTTTATCGTTTTATTTAACTATAAATTAGAATAATATTGTGTTATGTTTATGTTTTCTTTATTGTTTCATAAATTTTCAATTTTTATTTACATTTGTATTATAATTGTTGAATTTTTATATTTTTGTACTACTTTTTTATTTGATTTTAAGGATAATGAAATATCAATCATGAAATGTAAAAAAACATCTTGACGTGGGTGTACTCATAAAAATTTGTAGGAATGTGCACATTCTTCTCTTGATGGTCCTGGTCCTTCATTACCATAGTAAAATACTACCACATATCGAAAGAAGAGTTCGTGGGTTGGTAAAAGTGAAAGAAAACATTTACTAAAATTCTCAGTATCTCATAGTCAGTACCAGTGAACCGTGGTAGACATAAATGATAGAAATATTCAACGATGTTCTAATGAGGAACAATTTAATTGTTTTGCATCTGTTCATGGTAAATGAAATTTCATTATTTTGATTAAATATTGTAGAACTGTTGGAAAAGAAACATTATCTCAGTTGTGGGAGACTGTTTTGGTATAATTTTTTATATATTTTTATTAATCTTGAATATTTTTTAGTCATATATGTTTTCTCCTTTCTTAACAAATGACAAAAGATATACCTGACACTGAAGGAGTCATCATGAAATTTTTATTATTAAACTATAATTGGTGTAAGGATTTTAAATCATACCTCACATCTGATATCATTTATTCTATTATGAAACATCAAAATCCCTATGATATATATACTTTTATAGATGAAGACACATGGAAAAATTTTATTAATGTAAACATGAGGAATCTTGTTTGGATAGTAAAATGTAATTTTTTAGAAGTTTTCTTTTGTTAAGTATCTTATAAATAATTTCTTATTCATAATTTATATAAATCAGGGAGATATAATAATGACATCCAATCTAAAAATTTATACCCTCATTTTTAATCACAGAGAGTGTATACATTATTCAAAGAACAAATGATGGTATAAAATTTTAAAAAACAAAGAGTTGAGCCTTTATGCTCCAGAGATATTGCTACTAAATCCCCCCATCTAGACATGAAAAATGGAAGAGGTCTTAGATAAGTATAAAAAGGCGATATATTATAGAAGAATTGATGATTGTATTTGGGATAATTGTAAAATGTTTATTTTATTTATTTATTTATTTAAGTTTCATTTTATATTTTGAATTACCATTGAATTTTTCAAATAATTAAAATAGTATTATCATGATGAGTTGAAAAAACAAGGTGAATTTGTATATGAGGGGTGACAGGATACTATATCTATAGCATTGGAAATGACCAAACACACGAGTCTTCTGTGAGGATACTCAATAGATGTATCTTAGAGAAAAGTGTTACCACATTTTTCATATTCCTCAATGAATGGTATTTATAAAATAAATATAATCTTATATGGCTGAAGTTCATAATATTAATGTGATGATGGAGGATAAGATCAGAGGATTGGTATAGCCCATGTTTGCACACATGAAAAGACGATTCCAAAATGCCTCTCCCACTCCTACACCTCCACCTACAATCCTCAAATTTTATCCTAGATCTACACCACTCCTCTACATCTTCCCAGTTATCGTGAGATATATGTTGATAATCATTAGTATCATATTGTTGGGTATGGGATGATATATTATATTTGGGACACCAATAATAAATAATATTTGGAGAGGTATAATCATAATTTAACTTTATATGATATTATATATATATATATATTTGATGGAGTACCATTACATACAAATGATATAAAGAGAGTTGTATAAAGGATTAGACACTATTTAGTTTGGCCATCTAGACTTCTGCGATATATTTACATGGAGGTTTTTTATATATTTTATCTTTATTCCATTTATGTATTATGTTAAGTTTTATCATTATAATGTTAATATATTTACCTATTAATTTATAATAATATGATAAATTTAATGAAATATTTTATAGCCAACCAATAAAGACAATGGGAAATGAATTTCGAAACAGAATCTAGTATTCTCGACAGATTGTCACGATATTCACATTTATTGAATGGTGTTTATGATATTCCTATGCAAGATAATTTATGTGGTCATGAAATGACTATTGGAATATTGAAAAATTGTATCATGGAGCTTATAACTAAAGATAAGTTCTGAATCAACACAATTCATGTTTTTTTATGTTATTCATAACATCAATATTTCCATTCATTAATTTTGTTGAAAATTAATTGTTTTTTCTATTTTTTATTAAGTATATTTATAAAATGTGTGATGATAATGGAATGAAATTTTATATGGATTCATTCACCAAGATTTTATATCACTAGAAGCATGAAAATTGACTTCAAAAGAAATAATTGTTTATAATTATAAATTTTTTTAATAGAATATAGTTACTCATTACTGGATGTTTTCTTATATTGAGAGGTAGAAAAATATATCTCACAACTTATTGGTGATATTTTAACATAATAACCACCAATATTAAATTTTCGTTAATATTAGTAACAACTGGATGTTACATGTTTTTTGTCCAATGGAGAAGCCACATTACCAGATATTCTCTATCCATGGAGATGTGTGAGGAAGTATTAATATTGTATTGGAATAGTATGCTTTAATATCATAATAGATTTTTTTAATATTATTAAATTTAAATATATTTATTTTATATTATTTTCTTATATGGGTTGGTATTTCGTTCCAAATAACATAAATAAAAAGGCCACAAAGATAATTTTATATAATTAAAGGTGAATTTTTCATTCATAATTGGTACATTTTGGATATATTAATTAGAAATTTTATTTTTAATTGAAAAACACATTTAATGATAATATTCATAAAAATCCCCAGGTTAAATAATGTGGATATTTTATGTTAAATAATTTGAATTAAATAATTACAACTTGATAAGTTATGATGTTTAATTGGTTAGATTTTGTTATGAACAATTAAATATTTTTTCATTTTTTTATTCATTATACATATTTGATAATTTCATTTTAATTTATAGATTTTTGATTTCACTCTACCTTATAGTTCACACGGGCTTACACAAATACTTGTAGAATGAGAAAATTATTTTACAAGTTTGGATGGATTTTAGTTTCTTTAAGATATTATTGAAATTATAAATGTTGTAATTGTAAATTTTTATTTTCTTGTTGTTTTGTTGTTGTTTTAGTTTCTTCGTGTTTATTTTTTCTATTTGGTCAGTAGTAGTGAGGATGGTTTAAATGAAATATTTAAAAAAACATTTCATGCTCTTTATTTTTATAAATGACATTTAAAACCAATATTTTACATAGGTTTCTAAATAACTGATTTAGAAAATAGTTTTTTGCATCAATTATTTGATAATAGATGCAAAAAAACCTTCATTTCAATTATTTTCCATGTCATTTATATTAAAACACACATGTAATATGTTGTTTATGTTGGTTATTTAATAAACATTGTAAAAAAGCCCCCATTTAGATGCTTTTCCACATCACATATTTTATAACTGATGTAAAAAAAACATGTTCCATGAGAAATTGACAACATTATATTATAAATAAAACATTATAAATATATAAAACATCATCTTTAATAATGGTGGCTTAAAACTGAAATAAAAATAACAAATGTTAAAAATAATTTCTTCATTAAGGCTAGTTTCAAAACTCGATTCTCTATAAAAAGATTCCAGAAGGATTCTATAAAAAATATAATTACTCTCTAGATCCAAATTAGATGAAATGTAATTTGGTACACTATGAATCATTACCACTTACATAATTTATATATTTTCATGTTCGTAATGAGAACAATCTTCTCTGACATAAATTATTTTTTCTGATATTTTAGCATGAATAATTATAACCTATAGTGAATTATTCCCTTCAGATAATGTATGGAGTCTGTTAAAAAAATATTGGTGTCATTTTCTCTTTTTTAGTCTGGTATGTGTAATGGTTTTAAAAATCTCATAGAATTTTTTCTCCTGACCATAATTTTATAACATACAATGTATCAAGGTAAAAACTCTAAAATACATCTCTTCATTCCATCCAAATATAAATAAACATTGAAATCTCAATACATCATTTTATTTCTTGAATTAATAGATATTGAAGAATTATTATAATCTTACACTAAATAATTATTCAAATTTGGTATTCATTGGACACACAGAAGGTTCCAAACCTTAACATTTTATAATAATCAAGGTTAATCATAGGAACATTTCTCACCTACATTTTTATCTAAAAATATTCTTTTTGTGGATATTTAATATTCACATGGATAGATGGTTGAACCCTTTCTTGAAGAATATATGATTTATCCACATACTTGAAGAATTCATGATATATTATCTAAAAACCCAAAATGATGGTTTCTTTTTTGATCCTCATTATATATAATCTAGAATTATCTATTCAACTCAAAGCATCAACAACCTTATATTCTTTCCCAGGGCGATACTTTATTGAGATGTCATAATCATTAAAAGTTCACACCATATTCTCTAGTGTATATTCAACAACTTCAATGTGAATTATTATTCATACTATTATGATCAATATATATAGAACCCAATTTTTTCAATGATAATTCCCCCATAACAATATTTATAAAATTACCATAGACAAATATAAGTAAAGATTTTCATAATGCTTCTCATGAACCAATAATTGTAATGAGGAATAATCTATCATCATCTCATTATACATGAGTACATATTGAAATACCTTCTTTGACTTATCTATAGATAATAATTATTATTATCTATTTAATGGTAATGAAATTGCAGTTGCATTGAACAATATTCTCTTCAATTCCGTGAAATTTTCCTAACATTAAAATATCTAAAACCACATGGAACCTTCTCAAGTAAATATGGTGACTAGATTAGAGAGTCTTAATAAATTATCCACGTATCATTGATTGTATACATGAATTCCAAGAAAGTATAACATATTATTCAAAGTTTTTGTCTTGGGACAGTGTTCTGTAACTTATTTCATAGATAAATACACCAATATACACTCTCATGAGATTATATGACCCAATAATGAATATTTTCTATATGAAATTCTCACATAATATATTTTTTATATATTTTCTCCTGCTCAAGGGTCCTTAGCTTAATCCTTTAATTATATACATGATCTTACATTCCATTTTAATATGTAAATTAATATCATTTATAAAGAGTACCACCAAGTGTTCTTAGTAAACTATAAAGAAAATTATTTAAATTCATAAATATAGTTAGAGAATTAATATTAAAAAAAATAGAATCACTATTCTGTCATATATTCTATAGCTTTTATAGAAATATTTCTTGTGTATATCATCTTTACTGAAACATAATTGATGATATCCAAAATGAATCAAAATATTGGAAATGTTTTGAGCTTCATGGAGTAGATCAGCAAAGTCATCAATTATGGGTAGTGGAAAAATTTCCTTAATTGTGATATTGTTCCGTTCTATATAATGAATAAAAAACTAAATGACCAATCATTATTCTAAATAAAAAAACAACTGAACCCCATGGTTATATAATTTGTTAAATAAAGGTATTCTAAATATTCTACTAGATTTAGTCCTTTTACTACAATAACTCAATAAGGGTTATTCTATATTGATTATTTGAACTTTTTTGAAACAATGAACATAAGATCTACTAGGAATAAAATTTCATGATTCAATGGATGAACTAGTATCACATAAAGAAATAAATCAGGAAATTTTAATATATTAGTCATATCATGCATGTTGAGTTTCTCACCAACCATCTAAGATATAATCATCTTTTTAATTGGAATCAAGACCCATATAATCGATTTCATCTCCACACGAGGTTCTTATTTATAATCCTTATTAATGTTGGACACTCTTTTTTATGAAAAAATGATAATTACCTTATTTTTTAGTTGACATGGGATTTATATAGATAAATATAGTACATGCCTATGATAACATAAAATTCACACAAGCTAATAATAATTATATTTTTAGGTATAACATTTAAAAATTATTAAATGTTGAAGAATCATAGACGAATAATGTGGTCATCATGCCATTAACTATTTTCAAAACTAATCCACCATCCATTCCATGAGGATTTCAATTAACATTCCTATACAATTTTAATGATCTAAAGTAATTAATACCTCTATGATCAATTAAGGAATGTAAATAATATCCAATAACTATAACAACCTAAAAAGTTTATTTATATCATCAATATCATTCTATAACTAAATAGGAATAATAACCATCAATAAATTTTAATCAGCATGATGTATCCGGGAAAATATTCATTTTATGCCTAAGTCCTGAAGCATTCTATTCAAATAATAAAATATTTGGTTTAACTGTGGTATTGGATAGTAATATTCTTTTTAAATCCTTCATTATCGTCAATATATAGTTTATGAATATCAAAAATATAACTATAGGGGTGTCAACCCATGTGTGGAACGCGGTCTGTTTCCATGCACTAAGGTAAAATAGAGTCAAACCCCAATGATCCATTTTATGAGTTATTTCCCCAAATGTACAACAATTAAATATCCACATCAAATTGTAGTATCATGATTGTTATGTACCTACTTAGAAAAGAAAATCACTATCCTTCCACAAAATTACAAGACAAATTATGAAACATTTAATAATCCTTAGACATATCCAAAGGTATCTCACTATATTATAATCATCATAGTTTCCAAAGAAAAAATCATTTCCTTTTACAAAAACTATAATGAACCAAACTTCTCAAACATAGATATTACATATTTAGAGATGATTATTTAATTCTAATAAAAAAATTTTGGGAACCCTGATGGTTTAGATTCATTAGAAACATGGGTATATAAACAAATAGATCCTCATTTGATTACTTGTCCTCCTTCTAATTTATATATAACTAGAGCACTACATCAATATATCATAAATAAACACATTATTCATCACCTGTGGAAAAAATAATAAAAATAGAGATATCTGAGGGTCAATAGGGGTAAAAATTATATATATCAATGATTCCATAAATATAAAATGAGCGTAAGTGTATGAGAAAAAGAGTTTATCATTTGAAAAACCAACCTTTTATATCAATTATTGTAATATTGATGCATAGTATAATGCATGGAATTTCAAATGTCATTAATCCTGAAGTAATAAATGAACATGGTCTATGATAAAATAACATTATAAAAATAAATAAATTTTCTAAAATTTACATAAGTATAAAAATGATTTTTTTGTATTCAAGGATTCAATACTAGGACTATCATAGTTGATAGGGTTTTCTCCTCGAACCATGTTGTAGTCATGTTGAATTCGGAATAATGTTTGACAGGTTTTGTATCACTCCCCATACCATTATAGTATTAATGGTTCACTTCCATGACTATCATTGTATAGTTTCATTACTCCCTAAACCATCATTGTAGTAACGGTTTACTCCCCTGAATATCACAATGGATAAATTCCCTTGCTTAATTTGATTCAGTCATTATTCTAAAATTTTCTATATCATTAGATAATATCGATTATATGATGAATTTGACATAGTTACAAGTCAAAAAAATAAAATAATGGAAGTCATACAAATTTCTCCACAAGAAACTATAACACATGAAAAGAAATGATTTTCATTAACAATTCATCATGGAATAACCTATGGGAAAAAAATCATTTTTAATAACATTTCATAAATTCATCATATAATAATTCGTGGAAAAGAATTGAGATTTATATAAATAATTTAATCATAATTATTAAAAAAACCATATTGAGAATGAATAATTTTTATACCATTAAATCATATCCCTAGTAAATCATATTCAACAAAAAATGTTGTCAGTGATGATGAATAGGAATTATATTAAAATATCATTAAAACAATATTGAGAAAAATATCATTTCTATCATGAAATTAGTTTTTAAGATATATTAACATTTCCAAAATAATAATGTTAAAATTTTTCTATTAAAATGACCCTAAATTTTTGAAGCAACATTTAAATAATTGAGTGTCCATGATAGTGAATAATTCTTCTCATGCCGTACAAATTAAAACAATGATTCCTTTCAAATTTTCATTTAAAATTCTAAATTTTCTCATTCTGAAAATTATAATATTATATAAAAAATATATTTTAAAAAGTTAAATATGGGTTAAAATATATTTAAAAACTATTGGGAATTAATAAAAACATCTTTTATAACATTTTAAGAAAACATGTATAAAGATAAAAATGGATATCTTTATTGAAATGAATAATATTATATTTAATTATAAAATATTATTTAGGTCTCATTAATTCATAAATAGAAAAAAATGAATGGAAAAATATTTGATCTCTAAATATATCTATATCATAATAAAATAAATGATATTTTAAACCTCGATCATAATATATAATAATGGGAATGATAATATTAAATATAAATAATAAATACACTGCAGAGAAAGAAAAAATAAATATTAGTATACATGTGGTTTGTGGGATATATATTTTCTGAACTTTTCACAATGAAAGCTCTCTTTACTATAGATTCAGCAGTGAAGCATCTTCAGTACATATTCATACTATTAGGCACCCCAAATAATGTGTTGTGGCCTCGAGTGAGAAGGATTGTAAATTGGAATGATTATTATTCATGGATTCAATAGAGTTTGTCGTAAACTATTCCTAATCTAGACAGCCATGGGGTTGATCTACTCTCCAAAATGTTTCGATATAAACCTTCTACAATAATCTTAGACAAACAATATATGGTGAATCCAATATTTGATGGTCCAGACAATGATAATCTATAGTAGGAAAGTGATTTGTTTCTTACAGGTATTATGTTTATAGTATATCATTACTGGTGCAATGTCACAATCATTACCTTTGGGATTTTCTTTTGGAAATATTTCTAATAAGTAACGATGTAACAACATAAATCCATTTCCACTATTCAAGCTTTATAATCATATGTCCAATATATATATATATATATATATCTCATAGTTTTTATAATAGGAATCGAAATATTCATTTAAGGGAAGCATATATATAGTCTACAAAAATCATTGAATTGGATTATAGGTCATGGATCCCATATAAATAAAAGTGAAATGAAATTTTGATACCTCAACCTTGGATTTTTGTTATACATGTTAAAACCACCTATATAATAAATATAGGATAATAATAAATATATTACATAAACATGATCATATATATAATTACATATATGTCTTACTTATATATATTATTACCTATTTATTAACAATTATTTGTTAAAATCACGTTTTGTGAAATGAATGCTCCAGTTTTTAGGCAAGATCTGGTTTTTTATTTATAGTAATATTATTTATTCGTGTTTCCATGATACCGAAAATTTTAAAAATAATATATCTATCATATTGATTCATTATATATAATTATATTATTAAATTATGTTAGATAGTGAAAATTAATTACACTATTTGTAGAGATGGTAAGTCATATGTATGCATGATAGATGATTCCATTTTCTTAATGGAAAGAAAATAAGAAAAGTTAATTAAATGTATTCATTAAAAAATTAATTATAATTTCATATATATCACATATTTATATTAAATTTATCAATATTACTATCCATGTAAAGCATATGTAAAAACAAATCACATCACTTTGTGAGGCGGCAATCCATCGTACACATAAAATATGATAATAGATTCCCACAAAATGGAATGTAAAAACTAACATATAATATGTTTTTATAAAAGAATAATTATTTAGTAAATTTCATATAAATATTTCAAATCCAAAATTATTACTATCCATAATCAGAGGTGAAAGAATACAATTAAATTGGTTTTGGATGTGGTTTCCATCCATACACAACATCGACGATTTTGTTTCTCATTTGATGGAAGGGGAGACATATGTAGGAAATTATATAAATATAATAAAATCTATGTAGATGATATATACATGTCTTATTATATTGTAACTATTGGTAAATTAATGTAGGTGGTAAGAGATAAAGTGAAAACAAATAGCTTGTAGGAGATAATTTCATATCTTTTGGACAACATCCTTTATATCTCTAATTAAATCCCATAGGGTCGGAATTTTTAGAATAATAAAATCTATAAACATAGAAAATATTTCTTGGGATATATTTTATCGGGGTTTTTCTATCCATGTTGATTAATATTTGTTAATATGTGAGGGGAAGAGGTCCCATTTATTAATTGAGGAGTGACATTTTTGTAAATACCCAAAATATTCAATAATTCAAATTCAATCTCAGTACATGTTACTCATAAATTGATAAATAATGGATTTTGGTATGATTTATTATATCAAAATACACATAAAAACATATTTTCCCCATTTTATTCCCCTAACCTCTATCTTTACTCACTTTTACAGTTAATGTCTTCACTATGGTAACTAGTCCAATTTTATTTGCCTAAGTATTTTATCCTTCAATACTAAAACTAAATAGGGTCTTATTAGATAATTATTATTCAATTATTCTAAATATTAAATAAAATTTATTAAATAGATATACTATATGTGTTGAAAATTAATTTTAATACTTGTGTGTATATTGTAAAAAAACATATTTAACATTTATTATAGTAAATAGTTTTTACAATTTTTACTATTATATGTGACTAAAAATTGGATTCATATTGTTATATAATATAAATTATGATGATAAAAAATATTAAATTCTTTTTATAAAATTTAATTCAAGTATGTGGATGAAATTAATTTAAAATAAAATAGACAAACGTGATGAAAAAGAGGGTTTCCATGGAAAATGTATTCTTAATTATAAAAAACTTTTGAATCAAAATTGAATATAATATAGATTATAATGACCTCAGATGGATTAATTATAATATAATTAGACTAATTTTAATTTTTAAACAATATTAATATGAAATGGAACTTTGAAATATTTTTTAAAATATACAATTATTAGTAAATATCATTCTTTTCACAATTTATCAATAAAATTATATACAATTTTATTTAAAAAATTTATCGTAAGATAAATTTTAAATTTTTCTTTCAAATATTATTCTATTTAATTAGAATTTTTTTTATAAAAGTGAAAATAATAGATTATATTATTTATTCAAAAATATAGAAAATATTTATTTTTAAAGCATGATTTTTTGAAAATATTGAGTACTTAGTTGTCAATATATTTTAATTATCCAAAACATCACAATTAATATTAAAAATATCATTATTAAAATTTAAAAAAACAAAATTAATATTTATGTAAGGATTAACATTTTTAAAAAAAATTATTAAATGTTTATAATGGTATGTTGTAACTCTATGTTGCATATAGTTTACTCTATGGAGAAACAAATATAATAAAAAATATTAAAAATCATGCATTGATATATTTTTATAATTTTATTTCCATTTTGGTGGAGGTGGTTGTAACAATAGAACTAAACCTACCAGATGTGTTTCACAGGGATACACCATTGATATCTTTTTGAATGATTAAGTATTTTACAACACCATGGATGGAGGAAGTGGAAATAATTCCCCCTACCCTAAAAATATATTGTGTATA
Organism: Viscum album; assembly: GCA_963277665.1. Classification (NCBI taxonomy): domain Eukaryota; kingdom Viridiplantae; phylum Streptophyta; class Magnoliopsida; order Santalales; family Viscaceae; genus Viscum; species Viscum album. Next base: position 225,925,005 of record OY728155.1, on the reverse strand, counting down.
TTATAGGTTTATTTTTTAATAAATAAATTAATATTTATTTGGAAAATTTTCACTCAAGAATGAGCAGGGTGTTGGGCTTTATTAGGGCTTTAGACACTTTCCGTAGTGAGTATCTATGGGTCCTAGTGGCATCTTTTCCTCATTTTAGATGTGTTACAAGTCATTTTATTGGTATGGATAGGGACCATACTAATTTACTACTCTCTCTTATTCCATCAGTATTATGAAATTGAGATGGAAGTGTTTTGTTTTAGAAAAATTGGGGTGTAATGTTTTTAGACCTCTTACATGTCTTAAATATATAAAAAGTTGTAATATCAAATTTATCCAATTCTTATTACTTGAGGATGAAGAGAAGTATAATTCTCATTTTTATACCCATACATGGACACATAAATTATATTATTAATAAAAAATATATTACAAGGTTCTTCTAGATAATATATATAATAAAAAATTATATATCTCATAGTGGTTTTCTGACCATTTGGTCCTAGCTACAGAGAAGGTGGGAAAGTTTATCTGACAAAAAATTGTGTCTAATAAAAGGATATTATCTTATTAGCTTTGATAAAATTCATTCATAACCATTATATAGTGAATTTTCACCCACATTGGTTTACACATGTATGTTAAAACTTCTTCCATGATGGAATTTGGGATGTCATTATAGGATATGGAAATTGGCTGGAACCTTTTTAGGAGGTTATCCTTAGATAATTCATACCTACTAACTTTTATATATTCATTATATATTATGTATGAAACATTATTTAAATCTAATCTTCATTAGTTTCTATCCTTGTTATTTATTAGATAGGAAAGGGTTAAATTATACAAATAGACAATGTGGATTGGGAGTGTTTTTTATAGTTATGGTCTTGATCAAACATGAACATACTAGTGCATCAATGTACAATTCCTCCCTCAGGGTTGATTTTATTAAGGGAGGACTAAATCATATTGATATAATATTAGAAAAATAAATTCATTTATAGTAATCTATAAATGTAATGTAATGTGGTATTACTTCTTTCTATTTAAATTTCTCACGATGATGAGGATAATAATAAATAATATCCTTAGGATAGTCCACATGATAGATCTATATATGGTCACATGGAGGAGATTAATGACAACTGGTACTGGGTGGTAATAAATCTATAACTATCATAGTAATGTGGGTACATCTGCCATGGTATAAGCTATATCAGCATTCTAATGAGTCATGGTATGAGTATAATTTCATCCTAGATAGGTTCTATAGATCCTCGAGTGTATCAGAATAGATTATTATAGAAAAATGCACTCAAATTTGGCTTGATGAGTTACCTTCACGATATATTATCATTGATGTTCTCTTTAGAGAATACAAAGTTCCTATGTACAAGGGGCCTTTTCAAATGGATCATTCTCTATTTGTGGATTTGATTAATAGAACATGTAGTATTGTAATTGAATATGAGCATATCCATTAAATTTCATAAGAATATAATGATGTGTTCCTTTATACAGAGAATGAATGCATTTCTCCCTTTTTTTAGCCATCATATAATGTCATTGATATTAAATAATAATATTAACCAAATCTAATATGGTTTTTAGAGTACTTTGACACACCCATTATAAAGTGGGAGTTAAAACCTCATATATGGGCTCCTAAATTAATATAATATAACAATGATACTAAATTTAATTACAAGGATTGTCTTCAATGTCTAGATAAAATATCATTTCTTGTTGAACATGCTGATACACATCCCATGTTGTTGGAATAGTGATTTGTAACTTTTCCTTCTTGATTTATGGAATTTTCTATAAAATTACATCTATTTCATATAGAAAATATTAAATGTTTATAATGATATGAGTCGAGATATTTACCATCTCATTTTATGGGAGAATGCTATAATTTCATAAATTTTTAATTAATGTGGGAATGGGATCCCACTCTTACCCTCTTTTTCCATCAATATATACCATTGATCTTTGTGCATGGGTGTAGAAATAGGTGCCAACCATAAGATTGTTGTTGTAATATAGTATCATATATTATATGTGAATAGAGGGATACAAGACTATTCAATTTTAACTAGAAATGTATGTTAGTCATCTTCTTCATAGGGAATTTGGATATATTTATTACCTATATAGTTATCTCTCTCCATTCATAGAGATTCGACCTAGATGATATGGTTTGATTGGTAAGAGGAATGATCTATTGGGATGTTTCAATAGATTGTTTTTGAGGGGTGGTGGTTTCATAATGTTGGTGAAGACTATGGTCAATATATATATTCTGTGACTTATTAGATTAAGAAATGTTTTGGTTTACTTCTAGATTCACCTTTTGTAGATAAGTATGGTATTTTTAGCTTTACTATGATGATGGGTTCTTAAAGTGGTTTGTGGTGGTGATAAGAGTCTCCTGATTTATTACATAATTCCATAGACTCTTTGATATTAGAGTAATTAATTCATAGTGACAATTATGTATGACCTATAGGGTTGGAATGATACCATGTAGAGGGTACTCCCTTACCATCGTATTTTTAAACTAGCGATGGAGACAAATAAAATGTTGTGTTTAACTAATATTTAGTTGTGTAGTGGAACTCATGATGAAATAATTAAATGATCAATTTCATTACAATTATTAAATATAATTGGATTAAAGATATCTATTTATTATATAACCATTAGTGTTCATAGAAAACAACAATGTATATCTTTTCATGAAAAAAATTAATATAATATTTAACAAATCTATTTGTAAAGTGAAATACTGAAATTATGTTAACTACTACTATTTTTTTATAAAAACAAAAACTTAATGACCCATTGTTTTAGGTAATATATTTAATTTTATCATATACAATGTTTCAAATGGGGTTCAACATTTTTTATATCCTTGGATTTCATGTCCTAATACAAGATCTGGTGTGTCCGTGTTTGGCTATAAAATATTTACACTAGTTCAATACTCTTATTTTGGATAATTTCTTTCAACGAATTAAAATTAACCAAGAAAAACCCAATGGATCCCAGAGCCATGGTATGATGTGTTCTTGTGGATTTTTATTCCCAACAAATGTTGTCCTTTGAGTTTCTCACCAATGGAGCTATGTAACTCATATTTTGTGAGAGGATGAGAAATTAGGATCATCACACCTTGTAGAGGGGAATTATTTCTTAATCTGGGGGATCTAATATTTTTAAACCATTATTATAAATAGAAAATAAATCATAGTAATAGACCGGATACCCCTATGTTAGACATAAGATATTATCATTTGTTAATGTGATGGTATGTAGGTCTCTTATTTATCCAATAAATGTAAAAATATACATGTTTTAGAGGTTCTCCATTGACGACACTATCATTATCTATCATAGGTACTTCATATTTATCTATTATTTACATAGTGATGATGGTATATATTTTAATATGTTAAAGAATATTCATGTATGTGAGCTCTATAGTTCATCACCATCAAGGAGCCTAGTAGTTATTCAGGGTTTTATGATCAATCCCAAAAAATGGGAATCCAATGTATCCTTGAAAATGGAATTGGGACACACATAGTTCAATGTCCAATAAAGGATCACGTCATACTAGGTAATATCATTTAAAAATAATTTATTCATATAGTATAAAATCATGTGTTAATTAGGAAAAGGGGATGGATTCCATGAAGAATAATAGTTTGATAAAGACATACTGGTAGTCCGTTATTTTTTAATTTAAAGGGAATAATTCTAAATCGGGATTGTGATCAACTTGCAAGTTAAGTGGCCATATATGGGTGGGTCCTATTAGGATCCAAGCCCAATTAGTGTACTATTTTAATAACATGGTATTTTAAAAAGAACAATTTTATTAATATTGTATAAAACTTGAAAAACAAAGAATCTCTAAAATAAAAAAGTATATTACATAAAAAACGGTTATAAACTAGAAATTAGATTATCGGGTGTGAAATTTATTAACTGTATTACAAAACATAAAGAAAGGAGACCAACTAAATTAAAATATGTTAAATAATTATTTCTATATAAGAATGAACTTTTAATTTAATAATTTATCCTCTTGAAAATATGTTTTCTTCAAAAATGGATTTTATATATTCTTGTAATAGATTATTATAAAAAAAATTAGAAATATTTATAAATTATAATTTATAAAAATAAAATTATTTTTAAAATCAGAATAAAAACTAAATTGCGTTGAAATTTTTGGATTTTTTAATATTATTTTTTTGTTGAATAGTGAAAAAATTGATTTTTATTCAAATTTATATATTTTATCAAGATTATAATGTTTTACACTTTTTTTAGAAAAATTAAATGTATAATTAGTACTTTTAAATATTATTATTAAAAACATGTCCATTAGAGTTGGTTTTATTGTCAAATATATTATGATAACATTTTTATACATAAATAGATTTATTTTGAAAAATATATTTCATATAATTCAATGTTTTTGAGTTAAAAATAATTTTTTATTTTCATGATATTGAATCATGAATCATGAATTATTTATCCTCAGAAAAGTTCTAGAATTATTTATATTGGATCTCATTACTTTTAATCATTATGAATATAGGGAATTGGCCTTAAAACATTACATAATATTTAATTAAATGAATAATTAACATTGAGGATCGTTTAATGTTTATAATTTTAGAGAATTAGGACATAATTGTTACATCTCAAAAGATGAAAAAGTAGACACTTCTACTCAGTTTCCATTATTTTCCACAAAATATAAACTCTTTTAAAAAAAGAGTCATGACTAGTTCTATGTTTCGACAACATGATTGTTCCATGATTCCATCATTGACCTTATTCCACATTATTTCCTTTCAAAAAAAAATTCAAAAACATGGGATGAGGAAAAAAATCTCAGTAATGGAAACACAAATAAGGAAAACTGTCAGTTTTTCAAAACAACAAGTAAACTATGAATACTTTATCATAATTAATAATTTTCACGTTTATGAAGTATTAAATAATTTTCAATGAATAAAATATCATTTATTACCCTTTTTTAACCCAAATATTTCTTTAAATCCCATACAAAGAACAAAAAAAATATAAGGGAAACTTGGGACATAAACAGACTTAAATGGAATAACCATGCGGTCAACTTCCACACATATCGCTAAATTGAATATCCATACAAACAAATTCCATACACAATTCATTGATGTTTATAACGTAAACACCTTTCCTAGTTTATCACGCCACCAACCGTTATTTCGTTTATCACGTAACCACCCATCAAATAAAATCATAACACAAAAATTATTTCAAATAAAAACATTTCAATAAATAAATTTCATTTGAAATTACAAGAAATCAATTCAAGACATTGAAATAATCATTCTATTGAAAAATCCATTTTCAATACCAAAATATGTTAAATATTAGTTTTTATTTATTTAAATTTTAAAAACATTTCGTCTTGTTAAGGAATCCAAAGATCAAAAAATACTCACGACAACAGAAAAGTCATTGTCATTGAGTATATTCAAAAGATATGTATTTTTTGTCATTTATTAAAATTCATCATAGATAAAATATTACTTTTTAATAATTGTCAAAAATCTCTATACACCATATAAAATAATGAATTGTAGAAATTAAAGAAAGATATAAATAAGAAAGATAATATTAACCCAAAGAATTAGAATTAGGTTAAGAAGTTCTCTGACCTTGTGTCTAACTTGACCCATTCATTCTTTAATTTCTTGAATAATAATCTATAGTAAATTTATTCTTCCTTAAGAAAAATTTTCAGGTTAATTATTCCTTTTATATCACTTATTACCATGTTATAAACATTATGTACTCATTTAATTTAATAACGGTCATTCTGTCAATATATGGTAACTAAGTCAAAAAAGACATCTTATAATTACATGTTGTTCATGTGGTCAAAATTTCATTATATCTAGAATGATATTCATGATTTATCTATAATATATATCATATATATCCACTATATACCTGTATTTATAATAGTACGTAACATTTCGAGTTGAGAAATGAAATGCACCGTTAATGGAGATGGTAAGTCGTACGTACACATGAACGCTACTTTCATTTATATTTCATACATTAATAAAATTAAAACATAATGATATGGAGATATATTAAAATTACAGTACATTATCATATATAATATCGTTAATTCTATCCTTTATACATACAACATATTGTATGAATGAGTCATATCAATTTGAGGTGGCGGTAGTTCGCACTTACTCAAATGAAATTATCTTGTTTACCCATAATAGAAACCACAATGATATTATATAAATGAAAAATATAGAAGTATAAATGAAACATAAACATAATATATATCATATATAAACACTGTTAAATATTAATGGCCACCATGATAGGCGGTATGAGAAAATTGAACAATCATCGTTTCTTGAGGCATATGTTTTCCATCCACAGAAAAAGTATGTTCTTTACCCATTTGATGAAGGTTTCTGTTAGTGTAGTTATAATTATTCTAATAAAAACATCATATTATATTTAGGATAATGGTTTTCTTACAAAATAAATGAATAAAATGAATTTATGGGGTTGGAGAAGTAAACTAAATCAAAAGAACTTAAGATGATACGTTACCTTTAAATTGAGTAACTCCCCTTGGTTTTAACCATATGGGGTTTTTTTAGGTGATTTCTGCCTTAAAAAAAGCTTATAAGGTGATGAAAGGGACTTTGGGAGCTAATTAGAGTAGAGGATGGACGATCCAAAGTCTTGAGAAGTGTGTGTAATGAGTTAGATGTGATAGATTTTTATAAGGGAGAGGAGGGGATCATTAGGAATGATTGAAACAATTATTTTATTCTAACCACATATTCGGTTTCAAAATTTCAACTATTTATTAAAATTAATTTTAAGATGAATAATGTTCATTATAAAATTATTCAGTAAGAATTGGATTTGTTTTAAATATTTTTTTTAATATTTATAATATTATTAATCTAAATTATTTATTAATGAGGTCAATATTGCATCATTATTGTGTCATAAATAATTTAATTTATTTTTTGTCCAAAAAATATAAAAAAACTACCATGATGTAGAAATTATTTTTAGCTTTCCAAATAATATTTATATTCAAAAGGATAATTTATTTATCCTCATGTAAAAATTTATTTACTAAAAGATATGTCATTTTTGTCTTTTCTTTAAATTAATTAATATAATGTGTCATTATTACTCCCATGTGGCTTCATGGAGTCCCAAATTCAACCCAAGTATTCCTATGGTCATCTATGTATCTTCCAATAGTATTAGAACACATGTTTGGGTAATTTAATATTATTATAATACTATATTTTAACCTTATTTAGTATATTTACCATTTAATCATGGTAAAAAAATATTTACTGAAATGAATATTTAAAATTTCTAAACATTAATGTTAATTATTTTCACAATTTGGAACTACTGATTCCAAATATGCAAAAAAATTAAAATTTCAAAATGTTGACGTAGAGGAAATCAATTTAATATTAATTCCCACTGTCAAAAAAAATGCGTGTTTTTAATAAATAATAACAATCAAAAGATTGGCACTTGTTTATGTCCAATTTCAAAGTAAAATTAATTCCAATGTACAACATTGGATTAACTGGTAAACATATATTATAATTGAACATTATAACCAATTATAAAAAAAATATAAATATAAATAAATTAGATAAAAAAGCACTTAGGAATTAAAATACAATATTTTGCAATATTCATTAAAAAAATGAACATTATCAGAAAAATACTAAAATTTCAACCAAAATAAACTTTGGAGTCCTGATTTTAAAGAAGAATTTAATTTTGTAAAATAAAACATATTAAAGTGAAAAAAACAAGATTTAAAGAGGGTTCTCCATTAAAAAGTAGTAAATCACACTTCTATTGAATATTAGAGTATTTATGCTTAAAATCGAGTTACTTACTTATTTTAAGCCTCTAACATTTAATGGATAAATATAAAAATATTCAACAAACATGTATAATGATATTTTAGTCAATTCAATTCATTCTTACAAATACAATGGTTAGGCGTTAACTACGATTTAAAATAATAATATTATATTATTAGTGTGAAACATAAGATTCCAAGGAAACACGCTGTTGCGTATTGGTAACGCTATAGAACATAGAATCCCCTTTAAAGTAAAATAAATATTAAATTTAAAAATATGAATTAAAATTCAGAGGTATTATTCTTTATTTACATGGGATGTTACATCCTACCCCCCCTTTTGGGAATTTCATCCTTGCAATCTTTATTCACTTATCAAATAAGTGGGGGGTATTTACCCCTCAAAACATTTTCAGAAGCCCATGTTTCATCTTCAACCATATAGGTTTTCAACAAAACCTTTACCTGAAAATTGACCTTATGCTGCACCACTTTCTCTCTTCGGTCAAAAATATGGATAGATTATTACTCAAAAGAGAGATTCTCTTCCAACTGAACTACCACTATGCTCAAAACCTGAGATGGATCTGGCATATAAATTCTCAGCATTGAAACATGAAAAACAATGACTACCTAAGATAAACTTGGGTGTAAATCCACTCTTTATGCAATTTCTTCAACTTTCTCTAGTATTTCATAAGGTCTAATGAACCTCGGACACACCTTTCCCTTCTTACCAAAACACATCACCCTTTTCCAAGGACAAACTTTTAGAAAGACATGATCACCCACTACGAAAGATAGATCTTTACTCCGGTTATCCACATAACTTTTCTACCTACTCTGAGCTGTTCTCATGTTATTTTTAATCTACTGAACATTTTTTGCCATCTCTTCTACCAATTCTGGTCCCATCAGCTTTCCTTCACCTACATCATCCCAAAAGATGGAGTTCAAAAATGCTTTTATATAATTTATAAAGTAGTACCTTCTATATACTGGTATGAAAACTATTTTTAGATAAAAATTCTTCCAAAAAATATGTTGGTCCCAACATCCCTAGTTATCTAGTGAAGTAGATCAAAGCATGTCCTTTATGTTATTAATCATTTGTTCTGATTTCCCATCTTATTGAGGATGAAAAGTAGTGAAAAAATTTAATTCAGTACCCAATGGCATCTAAAGGCTTTTCCAAAAGTTAAAAGTAAACCTAGGATCACAATCATATACAATGGAAAGGGGAACACCATGCTACTTGAATATCACATTAACATACAACCGAGAAAGTTGATCTAGAGATAAAGTATCTCGAATAGGATGGAAAATAGAAGATATAGTCAATCGATCTACAATAAACTAGATTACATTGTTACCTCTAGATGTCTTTGGTAATCCCACAACTAAGTACATGGATATATATTCCCATTTCTACTATTGCACTAGTAGACGATGAAAAACCCATTTTGGTAATAGCCGCGCTGCTTTAACATGCATAAAATTCAAACACATCACAGTAAAATCAACAATATCTATTTTCATTTCATCCCACTAGTAATAGTTTTGAATATCTCTATACATCTTAGTACTGCCAGGATAAACTGAAAATGGGGAACTATGTGCTTCACATAACAACTCATTCATCAACTGTGAATCACAAGGCACACATGATCATTTCCCAAACTATAAAACACAGTCTTTAGCAATGTAAAATTCAGGAAACTTGCCATTTTTAACCAACTCTACCTTTTTCTACAACTCAATTTCTTCCTTTTTTACTTTCATAATTCTATCTGAGAGAGATGATTCCACTAACACCTGAAACAAAAAAGATGAATATCCTGCACAGACAACTTCTACGCCAGAGTTCATCAAATCAAAATCTAAAGGATCTAAATACAAACGTAGCATGGTTAATGAGGCATTAAATTTTCGAATCAAAGAATCTGCCACATTATTTCCATTTCCCAGATGGTAATGAATCATGTAATCATAATACTTGATTAGTTCGATCCATCTACTTTGTCTCATGTTCAATTATTTTTAGTGAATATATTTTTCAAACTTTTCTTATCTGTATATATTTCACACTTTAATCCATACAAATGATGCCTACAATTTTCTAACGAAAAAACAACTACAGCTAATTCCAAATCATTTGTAGGGTAATATAACTCATGAGGTTTCAATTGTCATGAAGCATAAACAATTACATGATCATTCTCCATAAGGACACAACCAATTCCATTCAAAATAAATCATTGTAGATAAAAAACTTTCCATTTCTATAAGGCAGTGCCCAAACTGGAGCTTTCACCAATCGTATTTTCAATTTTTGAAAACAATCATCACATTATTTTTTCGAGATAAACATAACACCCTTTCAAGTTAATTTATTAAATGGACTAGAAAACCATGAAAAATTCATTAAAAACCTCCATTAATAACCTAACAAACCAAGAAAACTATGGATCTCAGTTAAATTTGTGGGTCTTGGAAATTTCTTCAACAACTTTTGTTTAAACCAGATCTACAGTTATGCCATTTCATGAAATAATGTGACCTAGGAAAGAAATTTCTTATAACCAAATCTCATATTTTCTGAATTTCCTATAAAGATTATTTTCATTTATTTTATTCAAGAGAACCCTTAAATGACTATCATGACCTTCTTTTCTTTTAGAGAACAAAAAAATATCATCAATGAACACAAACAAAAACTTATCCAAGTACTCACAAAAAATTCTATTCTTATGTTCCATGAATACAGTATGTGCATTGGTTAATCCAAAAGGCATGACTAAAAATTAATAATGGCCATATCTAGTATGAAACGTGGTATTCAGAATGTATGTATCCTTTACTTTCAACTGATGGTACCCTGACCTCATATCAATCTTCGAAAAATACTGAGCTCCCTGGAACTAATCAATAAAATCATCGATATGGGGAAAATGATATTTGTTCTTAACTGTGATGTTATTATATTCCCTATAATAAAAAAAATGTCATATTGAACCATTTCATTATCAAATAAGACAGGATCACCCCATGGTGATGTTCAATATTGAATGAAAACTTTATCTAAAAACTCTTACAATTGTTTCTTTATATCTAAAAATTAAATTTGAGCCATTCGATATGATGGTTTTGAAACTGGATTAACATCAGAAACTATGTCAATAGTAAATTCAACATCACAATCATGTATAATACTAGAAAACTAATCAGGAAAAAAATCAAGGTACTCATTTTCAACTGGCACATCACTAATCCCAAAAATTCCTTTATTTTCAACAATATGCGCAGGGTAAAAATCATTTAAATCTTTTTCTAGTTTCTCATCTTATTGATATGTAATAAAACGTAAAGGTTCATTATTGTATTCAAACTGAAAATCTTTCTGAAAAGAAACCTCTCTAGCTCGACATTCAATATTTTCATGATAAACAGACAACCAATCCATTCCCAAAATAACATCAAACTCTACTAGAGGAAAAACAATAAGGTTTGCAGGTACATTCTTTCCATACAAAAATTCAATAAGGTTCTTATAGTTTCTTTTTATCTCAATGCCCCTGGGTGTTTTTACCATATGTTCAGGATTTATATAATGACATGGAATCACTAATTTATAATAAAAATTCTCAGAAATGAACAAATGTGTAGAAACTGAATCAAACAACACATTGGCATAATCTGAACAATCAATCAATGTACATGATATAACTTCATTTGATGTCCCAACATCTGCTGAAAAGTTGCAAAGGATTTCACCACCCCTTCTTACTTGTATTCCAGCTTCTTTCCCTTGTTGAGTTCTTTTCTGGACACTCATCTGCATAATGACCCACTTCATTAAACTGAAAACAGCTTGCCAATGGATTTTCATTGTATGCTTGATCATCTCCCTTACAGTTACGAGGAATATTTCTAGATAGACCACACCGAAATAACTTTTCAGACATTGATAAACATTATTCAGGATGCTTTATACAACACTTCTCACAAAATTGATATTTAGTTTTCTTTCCTCCAGGAATCTTTGATGTATTTTTTCCCTTTACCTGCCAAATGGACCTCTTATTCTATTGTTTTTCAGAGAACACCTGATCATCAGCAAACTCCATTTGCACCTTCTCCACACATCGAACACGTTTTTCATAATATTTGAACTCACAAGAGGCTAATGATCTATGATATCATGAAATCAGTACTATGTAAAATAAATTTATCTTACTAACAAGATATTAGATGAAATTTGGTGCATGCATTGTTCGTCGAGTGAACATTGCTTCATAAGCTGCAACTGAGTCATCGTCATGCCTCAATTCTAGGAATTCATTTTCCACCCTATGTTGAACCAGATTAGGATAATATTTCTCAAGTAACATATATCTTAATTCATTCAAATCCAAAGAATAAATATCCACACTATACCTGATATTTTTGACCATCAACCACCACTAATCAGCTTCACCTTCAAAACGGTAAATAGAAAGACTTACCTTTTGGTGTTATGAACACCCCATGACATAAAAAAGTTTCTCCAGTGCTTTAATCCACCCATCTGCAAGCACATGGTCAGATGATCATATAAATTATTGGGGATGTTGCATCATGAAATTATCTACTACTGACATGTTTCTATGTGGTTGATCTAGCTGATCGTGTTCATACACACCACTACTATTTATTTCCTGAGTCAACTATGCCATCACTACAACAAACTCTTCAGTTCGGATCCTGACCATCTCATGTTGCTAATTTAGAAAGTTGTCTTCCTCCTGCTTTCGTCCCAACATATATACCCTATTTCCTCTCCGGAAAACCATTCTGAGCACATAAATATCATAGGAAAAGAAATATGTAATCTGTAAATTCTATATGATTTCAATATTAACATAAATTAATTTATGGATATTAATTTAACAATACAATAACTCCTAATGTACTCTAAACTGAACTCGGATACTATCTATAAGTACCGAGCCTTAAAACATTACATAAAATTAAATTAAATGAATAATTCAAATTGAGGATATTTTTATGTTTAATGTTTCCGAGAATTAGGACATAACCGTTACATCTCAAAAGACGAAAAAGTTGAAATTTCTTCTCAGTTTCCATTATTTCACAAATTATAAACACAATGAAAAAAATAGTCATGTCTAGTTCCATGTTTCAAAAAGCATGACTATTCCATGATCTCATACTTAACCTTGTTTCATTTTATTTCCTGTGAAAAATATTTCAAAAACTTGGGATGAGCATAAAAAGCTCAGTAAGGGATACACAAATATTGAAAACTGTTAGTTTTTCAAAACAATGAGTAAACCATGAAAAAATTATCATAGGTAATAATTTTCACCATTATGAAGTACTAAATACTCTTAAATGATTAAAAGATCGTTTCTTACACTTTTGAAACCAAAATATACCATAAAACCCATACAAAGAACACATAACATATAAAGGTTACATAAGACATAAACATACATAAATTTAATACCATACGATTAACTTATACACATATAACTAAATGGAATAGCCATACGGATGAATTCGATACCCAATTCATTGGAGGTTATAACGTAACCACCCATCCAGGTTATTCACGACACCATCAATCATTTGGTTTATCATGTAACCACCAGTCAAATAAAATCAAAACACATAACGTATTGAAAATACAAAAATTTCACAAATAACATTTCATTTTCATTCACAAGAAATAATTTATAGACATTGAAATAATCAATCCATTTCATAAACCATTTTCAATACCAAAATATGTAAAATAGTATTTTGTATTTATTTACCTTTTAAAAACATTACAGCTTGTTAAGGAAACCATTGATCAAATATTACTCATAGCGGCAGAAATGTCATTGTCATCGTGTACATTAAAAAGAAATATATTTTTTGTCATTTAGTAAAATGCTTCATAGGGAAGAGATTCATTTTGAAAAAAAATGTCAATAGGTTTTATACACCGTATAAAACAATGTCATGCATAAATTAAATAACGACAGAAATAAGAAATATAAGATCAACCCAAAATGGGATTTGGATTGAGAAGTTCCCTTACATTATGTCTGACTCGACATGTTTGTTCTTTAATTTCCTGAATAATAAAATACAGTTAATTTATACTTTCCTAAAAATCCTTTTCATGTTAATTATTCCTTTTATATCACATATTACCATGTTATAAACATTATGTAACCATTTATGTTAATAACGGTCATTCTGTCAGTATTTGGTACTTGAGTCAAAAATAGACTTCTTATAGTTACATGTTGTTCATGTGGTCAAAAGTCCATTATATCCAGAATGATATTCAAGATTTATATATCATATATATCTTATATATCTAGTATATACATATATTTATAATAGAATGTAACATTTCTAGGAAGGAAATGAAATGCACCGTTCATGGAGACAGTAATTTGTACGTATGCATGAACACTACTTTCATGTCTATTTCATAATTAAATGGAATTAAAACATAATGATAAATAATTATATTATAATTGTAGTATATTATCATATATAATATAATTAGCTCTATCATTTATACATACCATGTATGGACTGATAGAGTCATATCAATTTGAGGGGGTGGTAGTCCGCACATCCTCAAATGAAATTATCTCGTTTACCAATAATGGAAATCATAAAGGTATGCTATAAATGAAAAATACAGAATCATAAAGGAACTAAAAACATAATATATATTTTTTATAAACATATTTCCATCTTAATGGCCACCATGAGAGGCGGTAAGAGATAATTGAACAATCATCGTTTTGTGAGGCATTAGTTTTCCATCCACAGAAACAATATGTTCTTTACCCATTAGATGGAGGTGTGTGTAAGTGTAGTTAAAATACTTCTCATAACAACGTAATAGTATACTGAGGATAGTGGTGTTGTTATAAATGAAAGGAATAAAAAGAGTTTATTTGGGTGGATAATTAAAATAAAACAAAAGAACTTAAGAGGAGTCACTCCCATTAAATTGAGTAACTCCCCTAGGTTTGAACCAAATGGGTTTTTGAGTTGATATCTGTCTAAGGTAAGGATTCTAGGATAATATATCGATATTGGGATCTTATTAGAGCAGATTGTGTATGATCAAATGGCTTGAGAAGTGTGTGGAATGAGTTATATGTGAGGGCTTTTATAAGGGAGAGGGGGGGCTCTTTAGGAATGTTTGAAACAATTATTTTATTATAACCTCATATTCAGTTTAAAAAGGTCAAATATTCATTAAAATAAATTTTAAGCTGAATCATGGTATAAATAATATAATGCAATAATAATTGTACAGGTTTGGGTTATTGTTTTAATATTTATAATCTTATTTATTTTAATCATTTATTAATATGATAAATATTTTCCCATTCTTGTGTCATAAATAATTTATTTTATTTTATTTCCAACATTTAAAACAATACCATGATTTATGAAATATTTGTAACTTTCCAAATAATTTTTATATTCAAAAGGTTAACTTATATATCCCCATGTAAAAATTTATTTACTATAATATATTTGTTTTTGTCATTTTTTTCTTTACTTTAAATTAATTAATATAAAGTGTCATTATTACTCCCATGTGGCTCCATGGGGTCCCAAATTCAAACCAAGGATTCCATTGGTCATATATTTCTTAGCCAATAGTATTACGACACATGTTAGGGTAATTTAATATTATTATAATCTTATATTTTACCCTTATTTTCTATATTTACCCTTTAATCATGGTAAATAAAATGTTTACTAATGTAAATAATTAAAATATCAAAAAATAAAAGTATTCTATTAACTCAATTTATACATAATGATTCCAAATATAGAATCCATTTTTCAAAATTCAATACATAGAAGTGGTAGAAATTAATTTAAATTAACTCCCGCTGTCAAAACAAAAAGTGTGTTTTTATGAAATAATAACTATCAAAAGCTTGACACATGTTTATATCCAGTTTAGAAATGAAATTAATTAAAATGTGCAACATTGGATTAAATGGTAAAAATATATTCTAATTACACTTTATAAATAACTAATAATATTATCTAACCATATAAATAAAATAGATTAAAAGGCACTTTTGAATTAAAATACAATATTTTTCACTATTCATTAAAATTGAACAGTATCAGAAAAATACCAAAAATTCATCCAAATAAAATTTTGGTGTCATTATTATAAAGAAAATTTTTATTTTGTAAAATAGAACATATAAAAGTGACAAAACTAGATTTAAAGAGGCTTCTCCATTAAATGGTGGTAAATCATCCTTTTAGTGAATATTAGAGAATTTCTGCTTAAATTCAAATTCTTTAATTTTTTTAAGACATTATCGTTTGTTGGATAAATGTAAAAATATTCAAGAAATATGTATAATCATATTGTATTTAGTTATATTTATTCCCACTAATATAACATTTGGTGTTAACTACCGTTTAAAATAATAATATTATATTATTAGTGTGAAACATTAAATTCCAAAGAAACATGTTGTTGCATATTGGGTACACTATCGAACATAGCATCACATTTAAATTAAAATAAATATTTAATTTATAAATATTAATTAAAATTTTAATGTATTATTCTTTATTTACTTGGGATGTTACAATGAATATTAACCATTGTAAATTATACACACCTTAGTATGGGAAAATGGTGAAAATATGGTCAAACCCGTCGCGTAATCACTTAGATTAATATTATTAATTTATTTTTCTTATTTAATGTATGGGGATTGGATACATATATACATGTTTCTAATATATTACCATTTAATGGAATTTATCTTTGTTTGGGACCTTTATATTAAATTTTTAAAAAACTAAATAAAATATGTTACCCTTTTAACATTAATAACACTAAATATTTATTATATTGATAATGTGGTTTAAATTTTTTTTATTAATTAAAAAAACAATAGTTTATTTTATTCAATATAGTAATTTAGTTTTTATTTTTTGTGATTTAATAAATACCATGAATGCTTATATAACACTGATATAGTAGTTATTCAACTAATATTAAAATGAAATAAATTGTTATTATACTAAAATAGTAATATTATATAGTGAGTTACAATGAACTATAAAATTTAAAAATTAATATGACATGTTATATAAGTGTTAATAATTTTTATTAGAATTACATATATGAATTTATAACTCTAAATTAAAAAAAACGTAATTGCGTTAAAAATGGAATTATTAATATTTTATGAAATTGAATTTCTTATTATATTATTTAAAAATAATGAAAAATATTACAATTCTAAAATTAGAAAATGGTTCAGTAGAAAATATATTCAATTGGTTATTTATGACCCTATTTTAACCTTATATGTAAAATTATAACACGTTAATAAAGAATAAGGAATTACTACGACTACTGTAAAAAAAGATTAACTAAGTGGTTATTCTAGATGATAACGTATAAAATCTAAGTTAAAACTGTCAAAATTTTTGGGTTGAGGAGTTTTACACCATATACATCATTATATTCTCATATATTTCCATTTTGAATAATTTTTATTGAAATTGACCTTATATTATTTTAAATCTATTAAATAATTCCAATATAATGAACCTATAAATTATTAATGGGCCCCCTTCCCTTCTTTATTGACAACAAAATGACTTATCTATCTTCAATAATCCATAATAATTTCTATTCCAAACAATTTTATATATGTTTTTTATGGGTTTTGATTTCTAAAATATCAACATTAGTGTCTTTGAGGGGAGATCTAAAGGAGTTTATTCAATGAAGAGGTTGTTTCCATGACCTATCACATTTATTTTATTTCTTCTTTTACCTCCTATAAATAAAAAATAAATAAAAAATTATTATAAAATTATAATCCTCGATATTTTTAAAATTTTATATTATTAAAAAACCATAATATAACCACATTTTCATTAAATTGGACATGAAAGAACTACTCGTCCGTACGTAAAGCCTACTGTCTCCCCCAAGCGATATGATTAATTTTTCCACACTTTGATTAATCGATGTTTATTATGAATGGTGAACTATTTATATTTTATTATAATGGAATTATTATTTATTAATTATATTATCATATCTACTAAATTACATTCAAACATTTCGGTAAATTATAACATCTGTCGTGCACACATGTGGACCACCACAACCATGAAGTGATGTGAATAATATTTCATTTACTTTTTATATGGATGGTGATTAGTATGTTTTCAATTAATATGTTCCATATATATGATATTAAATGATACTATATTGGATTGTTATTTTGAAAATTTTTTATTCCATCTACAGAATATTAAAGACATCATTCATGCATACATATGTCTTACCATATCCATGAACAGTGTAATTACTTTTTTTATATCAAAATATTTTGAATGAATATGAAAATAATATAATTAATATTATTAAATTAATATCATGGTAAAAAAATATTTATTATGTAATAATAATGAATTTAAAGGGACTAAAACTACAGATCCAAAACATACAATAATAACTAAACACTCTCCCCAAGAATTGTGATTCTAATATAAAATTGTTAATTAATAAGTAATAAAATATTACGAGTAAATCATATATAGTATAAATTATATACGTATAGTTATGTAATGGATTTATAATATGACTTAATATATTATATATGATGTTCAAATAAATATTAATCACGTCAGATATGAGATGAGTTTTTATTTCCCAATCCCAATTTTACTCAGGATTGTTTATGTTAAAGACTTTACTATAAGAAATAAATATAAATTCAATCTCAAAATAATTATATATTATTATTATATATATATTTATTCAAATTAAATTAATTTCCATTCATTTTATAATCATTATTTACAATTTATACATAAAATCACTTTATTAGGGAAAACTAATTTTTTTCTTCTCGGTAAGGAATCTATTTCTTCATATATATATTTTCCATAAAACATTTTATGGGTATTTTTATTAATACCCAATTATTTATTAAGGGAACATTTATGTATTATTTAATTTTACTAAATGGTTAAAAATTAATCGTACTTTCATTTTTAGAAAGATGTATTTTTTGGAATCTCTTAAAAAGTGTGAATAGATTTTTTTAACATATATAAAATGAATGGAATTTCATAATGTCCTGAAAATTCAATTACATATTGATACCATTAAATTATTAACATTTATATTCAAATAATATATTTTATTAAATCTTTATTATATTTTTATATTTTAAATAACATATTTCAAATTGAAAAATGAAATTTTACAAAAGAAATTTTGATGGATTTTTTTCTATAATTTCAAATATGAAAATCTCATTAATGAATTTACTAATCTTTTATAGTTTACACTTTTAATGTATGAATTGGAAATATTAAGTGAAATTATGAACCTAAAATTAAAATAGCACTCAATAACTTTTGATCCATTATAGAAAACCCTATTTTATAGCCATATTAAATAAGTATTTATTTTATACCAATTGATTGTATAAAATATCCATGAAGATGGAATTGATGGAGTTTTTTATATATTTGATATTATATATTATTTCATTATAAAATAATTTCTTCGCGTCCATGATTTTATATTAAATAATATACATGTATTTTTCTCAATTATATGGAATTATTTATATGGAATAATTTAATTTTCATTTACTAATTCCATATTAAAATAAATTCTAATGTTATAAATTATAGAACCTATCATTTCCTTACTTACCTTTTCATATAAGAAATTATTTTTTCAATCATTATAGATTAATAAGAATGCAACTCTTTCTTATCATTTAGTATAACCCTTATTTTGATTCCATTCCATAATATATAAATAAGGTATCATTGAAGTATTTTAAGGATAAATAGTATTTAATTACACCCTATCATTTACTTTAAATTTTCAAAAATAACGAATGATTCAAGTATATATCTAGTTTAGAAAGACTAAAAAATATTTATTCCATATAGATGAAATTAATTTTATATAGTTCAAATATAATAATGTAGTACCTTACTCTATCTTATTGGGGAAACATTATTTGTAGTGGGAATTAGAGAAAGATTATTAGAAACCATCAGAATTATTATAATGGAAATCAAAGATCTGCTTGTGTAACCATATTAATTACATCAATGATAATTCGAAAAATAATAAAACATCCTAATGGTTTTGTAATATTGTTATTGTAAATTTTACCTTAAAAAATCATTTCATGATACTATAAGAGAACATAGTTTTTTGAACATATTCATTTATGTGTAATAAACAGTAAATGAGTTGGTCAATTATATCTCACCCAATATTCTACTGAAAAGTGAATGTGACCTTACTCTACATATTTTTTGAAACACTTGATAGATTTTCATGGGTTATTGATAAATTATATACAATGAATCTATAATGATTTGAATAGATGATAACCCTGATATTCCATGGTTTAACTAGATGTTTCATATATGGGAAAAATGTTTCATGATGGATAAACTCAATATATTATTTTAATTATTTTTTATTTTACCCTTGGTTTTATTTTTATCATAATATAATATCTAGTTTATCTAAATATATTATACAAGATTTAACTATTATAAAATTTATTGTGTTATAAAAAGTTGGGATTATTAAAAAACCAAATGACATGATAATAGAATTGATGATATTATTTTTATTCCCAATTAGTTACCATGAGATATTTTCGAAAGAATACACCATAACCAACTCTTAAATTCACCAAAAAAGAAAAGGATAATTTACTGAGACTTTGGGTGATGAATCCCATGGAGGAATTATATTTAAACTTCCATTAAATAGAAATATAGAAATAGAAATCCTATGTAATTAATCAAAGTAATGTGGGTTTTTTTAATGTGTGAATAATAGATTAAAATTTTTTTTTAGAAAAATTAATATTTATATAAAGGGATATTATGTTCAACCAAAATACCATTTATAATTCAGTTAAATATTTATGGGAAATATGGAAACTATCCAATAAAAGTTCCTAATCACATGGTTAAATAATAAATCAAGAAAAAACCATTGCTATAATAATTGTGGAATTATAATAATTGAAGTGACTTTGTGCTGGATTAAAGAGTTGATTTTCAATGATTGTATAAGTGGGATAATATTTCTGACCATTATATAGGTTAAGTATTTGATGAAAAAGTTATTCTGGTCATCATTAATAATGTTTATTGGATTTTTTTTTCATTTTATGAAATAATTATTTATGTTTCTTGATAAATACAGAGTATGTTATATTTTGGATGAATATATATATTTATGCAGGGTTTACTTAATATTTATTCATATTATCATTGGTTTATATGTTTATGTTTTTAATATGTTCAAAGGAATAAATAATACATTTTAACTTTTCTAAGTTGATAATTTCAGGTTATTTGTAAAAATTTACATTGTTTTAAGAAGATCGCTCTATTTAGGTTAAAATAACACACAGGTTTAGTATATGATTTTTATGTCATAAAAGATAATGGGTTATATATATAATAATTATGTTAAAAAATTCATAAAATATTTCAGAAATATTATCAATTATATTTAATTTCAAAACAAGTATTATATTTGAGCATAATATCCAAATTTAATAGATTATTTTCTGTGGATGTTCACTATATTATATTATTAAAAAGTGATTCATGATGGCTATTAATGATAAATTTGTGATTTTTAATAGGGTATTGGTATATATAACCTTTATTTTTAACATCTAGTGAACTTGAAATACAATTTATAGATAACAAAAGTAAATTGTTTGAATTTTATTTAAATAGTATGTGGTCATCATTGAGTTTAAACCAATCCATTATATTAGTGTTTATGGACATTAATTAGGGTTTATGGTTAATTTTTTTTGGAATAATATAATTATTATCATAGGTAATATTATCGAATCTATAAAATATATTTAAATATTACATAATACAAAGGATTATATTTTTTAAATATTATATTAAATTTTTGTAACCGTTACATATTGGGATAATATAAAAATGAATGAGGATCATATTATTAAAATTTTTCAGATTATGTTATTTATTATATATTAATTTCAGTGATTAAAAGAAGACATATTCAACAGAAATAAACATAATTTGGAGAAAAGATGAGGTTTAAGTGGTATTTTGTTGAAGTATGATGTTCTATTAGTCAAGTATGTATATTTTATTATGTTTATTGTATAGAATCTAATGAAATTATTTAAATATATTGAAATTATTTGAAAAGAATAATGAAATCCTATTATAAAAATTCATAATGAATCGATTTTCATTTATCCTTTATATGATTTATGGATTTTTTTCATTTAATTTTTCCAGACCCCATTATCTATCATTATATATTAGTTATTTGTTGTTTTTTCTCCCATATTTCAATATTTTAACTTCCAATTAATCTTCCCTTATTTGAAAAACATCATTTTTTAATTTAATATGAACATTTTATTTCCCATTACCTACATAAAAAAATTGATTTATTAATTATCTTTTAGATGTTGGATTTTAAATAAGATTCATGATATGTCAAACCATTGATTTTTGAGAGCAACTATAAATTATGATGTTCATATTTATTGATGGATGGAGAATGTAACACCATAAAATTTTCAACAAACACTTTTACTAATAAAGTATACAACCAATAATACTAAAATTTAAATTATGAAAAAATATTATAAATTAACTATGGAGATTATAACATTTTTTGTATGAACCCACAAATTTATGAAATTAATTTTTTTAATAAAATTAGTTTCTCGGATATCTTGATTTAGCCACAAAAATGTGTTTTCTAGGACCATAATATACTATAAATATTTTTTCAAAGCCGATAGTTATACCCTCTTACGTAATGTATGTGGTATTAATAAGAATAAAATTTTTTAAAATTTCTTGTAATGGATTTATTGAATGAAAATATATTAATAGATAGCTACGTAATATTTTGTAAATTCATTATCTTCTTACAAACAAAAGTTTTCCTCAAAAACTTATTTATATATTTTTTTTAAAAAAATTTATCCTTTTAAAAATCTAAATAAATTATTTGAAACAATTTTTATCTTATTTGGAATAATCTTTTACCATAGAGAAATTTTTGGATGTTTCATGTAAATGATTATTTAAAATTAATAGTGATAATTTTAATTATTATTATAATCTTATATATCATAGAAATAATTTACATGATCCATGATTTTAATATGGTTTTAATAGTATAAATATTTCATTTATATATTTATTAGTATAATTTATATAATTGGAAACAATTTCAATTTTATTTTTGATATAAATACATTTTATACTTGTGAAAACTTTTT
This sequence comes from Viscum album, assembly GCA_963277665.1. Classification (NCBI taxonomy): domain Eukaryota; kingdom Viridiplantae; phylum Streptophyta; class Magnoliopsida; order Santalales; family Viscaceae; genus Viscum; species Viscum album. The sequence continues at coordinate 225,901,671 of OY728155.1, read as the reverse complement.
ATTTGGAAAATTGTTCATTCAAAACATCTATGTCTTTTATTTTTAATTTATTTATAACAATTAAGTGAAATTTGTTTAGTGAAATGTATTTTAAATTCTTAATCATAAAAACTAATATTTTATAATAATATCAACTTTATATATTGTCATACTAAATTTTTAAAACATTAAAAATTATTTATTATTAATAAGATTTGAAAGGGTTTACCATGGGGATGAACGAATATGATAAATGTTAAAATGTCATAATTTTTTTTCAATTTCTATTTTATGGAAATATTAATACATTAGGTCATCTATGGTTTTGTAATGGTAAATATTCGGACATTTTTTCATGTGAAAAATGTGGGAATTTTTTATTGTTTACAAAATTCCAAGTATTTCATCTCCCCCAGTTATATAATGGAACACCCTATTATATCCTATTAACTCTTAGAAATACTTTTGGATCATAAAAACCATAAGTAAATCCATTAATTTATTCTATATACACTTCCTATAGTTATTTTTTTATTTATCAACACTTTTATGGTTCTTTAGGTGGAAATATATATTGGTTTTCGGAAGAATATGTTTCATTTTTAACTAAGTATTTTTATTATATATCATCTTCCCCAACATTAAAATATTATTAAAATATTAAGATTCAATGAAATTATTATCTTTTATATACTGATATGTTATTATTGTAATTTAATAACCAATTTTCATCTCCCCTTCTATCAAATGGGGAAAAATCATCGATTGTGTGTCCGACGAACTACCACTTCATGAGACGATATATATCATTTTCAACAAACACACTTAATGAATGGATTTAATGATGGATTTAATGTTTATAAGTGATATTAATGTAATTTTTATACTATTTTAATTTTAATACTATACATACCTTCTTACCATTAAATCTATTTAAAATGTTGAGAAAACGCATGCATAGGCATATAATATGTCCTCTACGAAATGATTTGACACAAATTTCAATTTATTTTGTAATTAACTATAAAAAAGATAAATTTAATTAATTAATATGATATATATGATATAAAGTTTATTTTATAAATTTAAATTAATATCTTTATATGTTTCATTTCATCTGTAAAAATATAAAAATAGTGAGCATTCATACGTACAACGCATTTCCTCTATTGATTGTGTAATTAGTTGTTATATATATATAACATTTATGGACCAGTAGAAATACGTATATAATGAATATATATGATATTTATATCACATTAAAAATTATGGATTTTATATAACAATAATAAGAAAATTAAAAAACTAATGATCCAAAATAGAAAAGAATAACGAAGCAGATGTCACTTGAAATTGATATTTTGATAAAGAATTATCAATAAAAACAAGATAAAAGGACAAACGATAATGAAACATGGTATGATACATATGATTATGTAAATGTAATATATTTATAACAAATCTATATTTATTATAAAGTTTATTTACCATATATGAGTAACATGAAGACATGAGATAAAGGGTTTTAAGCTCATTTATATTTATTTTAGACACATGTCAAATTAAAAACTTCTTTAGTTTTTTTGTATGTATATAAATCCTAGGGATTTATTATTAATTATTAGAGGATAAATTATTGAATTTTAAATTTCATATAGGTTTCATACCTTCATGTGGATTAATATTCAAATGTTACCAAATATGGATGGGTTTGTGATAAATGGCTATTGTTTATCATTATTGTTTATGATTGTGAATCGAGTGTTTACATATTATGATATATAACTAAATAAAATAAATAAATTTCTTATAATAGTGATATTTATTTAAAGTAAATGTTTTCATTTCATTTTCTACTCATTATGTAATCAAGAGTCCAAAATTTGTTTTATGGATAACTGACATTGTCACTTCCTTTGGGAAAAAATAATTTTTCATCTATATTATTGTTTCCTAAATAGGATTGCGATAATTTTTTAAATAATTCAATATTAAATATTAAATATATATCTACCCATGTATTAATATTTTAAACAAATTATTATTAAATATGTTATTGCTATTTCCCAACTAAGGATCTTTTTGATTTTTACAAAAAATCTGAAATAAATATTAATTTTTAAAAAGATATATTGAAAACAAATATATCATCATTATATCTATATTATATAAATCATAAATTTCAAGGTAATGAGGTTCATTTCAATGAAAATTTATTCATTAAAAGTTTGTATTTTTATATATTTAAAATATATTATTTCAATGTGATAAGTTTATTTTCATCCATATTTTTAATGAACCATTAGTTGTAAATCAATTCATCAATGAAAAAACCCTTAATATTACATATCCTCTAGTAGAGATATTTTTCAATGATACAATCCATATTTATTCTCTAAATTTTTTATGATTATTGCGACTTGATTTTTCTAAAATGTATTACTTTCCATGAGTTATGTTATAGAGAAGTTATGAAAATATTATGAAACATGTTTCTATTCTACGGTATGTAAATTGATGAAATGTTTATGAAAACTATTAATTTTAATGGATAATGATATGATGAATACTTTATTATCTTATAGACAAAATATGTTTGATTTTAGATTTGTGATATGTGGTCCAAGAATTATGTAGACCTATAATGAATTCGATAATGATTGATGCCTCATCATATAAGCAGGTTAGGACTTGGATTGAAATAGGTTTAGTAGGGGCCTACGTAAAATATATTAGTTTTATAATTGATCTTTTACTTATACAATTTTTGAGGGAGTGAATAAATTCTACTATGATAGTATTTTCAATGATCAGTGACTATAAATAAATTACATTAGGTTATCAATATTATTTAAAAATCCATGGTTTATGTCAATTGTTTGCTCTTATGGATATTGATAATTGATTCCCTTATGATTATTGTCTTGTGAAATTTGTGGACTTATTCCATTTCTCATTACTATGATCTATTATATTCATGGTATTGTCTTGAAAAGTTATTCTCATGTGATGATACACTAAGGATGATGTAATTTTTACCTGATAATTTATTTCTTTCTTGTTTACACACAAATGGAATCTAAGTTCACCCATTACAATGATTAATTTATAAATATATAAATAAAATTATTATGAATGATGTTTCTATGAAGGGTTATAGTTAGTGTGTACTTAATGGGAGATGATGTAGTTCACTTGTGAACCATTTGTTAATGATTCCAAATTTCCAAAGATACTACTGCTATGTGATTTTAGAATGGATCATTATTTTATGTATTAAAAATTCATCAATTAATAGGGTATCTATTCATATGGAATATGAGGTTATCAATGGTTGGTATCAGTGAAATATATATATAAACATTGGAATTTATAATTATAAAACATTAGTGAGAACACTATTTATAAGTCAATGTTTTAGAAAATGTCATATTGCTTTTTAATTTTTGAGCGAGTGGTTTTCAAAAAAAACACTTCCATATATCAATAATGAAATTTTATATTGATCCAAAATAGTTATTATTCATTGAAAATTTTCCATTGATTATTAATTTGAGTATTACTCATTAATCCCATGTTTCATGATAATTGGCCTTGTTTCACATATGGTTTGACACTCCCATGGGATATGTTTTGTATATTCACACAAATTTTTAGAACAATATTATCTGATTTAAAATAGATAATTAAATTGTGTTACTCGGGATAAACCAATGATTACATATATTGAAAATAATGTTTCATGATTAAGAAAAACTATATATAATTTATAATGATCATGTGGTTTAAGAAAAGATTATTGTTTCCCACAATTTGATTTTTGATTTTTTTTCATTGGTTAGAGAATGAAGAAATATTTCAAATGTCTTATGTGACATAAAATTCAATGATTTTCTTCATGAGAAACTGAATATAATAGGATATAAAACACAAAATCATGTTACTATACTCACAAAAAAAATCATAGGAAAGTAATCATTATACTATATCAAATAATCATTGGAGGTAGAAATATTTTGTTATGTCCTTATAATAGTGACCTCAACCCTCATTTAGGACATTTGTTGATCCATTTTCTGTTGAAAAATATATCAATACTATTGACATTATATTTTATATTATATATTGTTTAGAGAATGAAATATCAATTTTGTTTGCATATCATTAAGAATGTGATGTAAAAAAGGATAGACACTTATCATAATTACATTGAAAAAAGAGAAAATTGACTTTATAGATATAGAAGTGTTTATAAGTCAATTATTTAGTAATTTTGTTACTTTTATTCATTTTATGGATGTTGTGAAACAAATCCATCATGAAAAGTAGAAGTATAGTGAATCTATTAATATATATGTGGAATATTTTTAGTATATTCGTGGTATTTTTATGGTATTATTATACATCATAAATATAATGTATATTTATTGATTAGTGGATTAAAAATAAATCCTAAGAGGGTGATATTCAAAAGGTATATCCATATCATGGAAGAAATCATTTGGTGGGACATCACGGTGTAAACGATGAATATAGTTAACAATCATCCTCACTGTTTTGAATATAATAGAAATATAGAATTAAAATGATACTATAAAACCATGTATAGAAGAATACGAGGTTTCTTACATGATGAGTGTGTGGAAGAAAACATAGAGGGATCTATATTCAGGTAATTAATAATTGTTTCAGGTGTGGAAGGTAAAGTTATTGGGAAACTAAATTTCAATGTGATTGGATGAAGTTGTCTAATGATGAAAATAGATAGAAAGATTCATATAATTCACCCCCAAAAGATATGTGTTTCAAATAAATAATATGTTTTAATTATTCTATCAAGTGCTCAAAAACAAATTTTAATGTCGATGATCAATGTTAAAACCCTATTAAGATAAGAGCGAATAAGAACATTAATAGATAATTATTTCTGATGATGGATATGATGACAACATGGTGAATGATATAATTACCACTATACCTATAATAACGAATCAATTATTTGATTATATATATAACACAACATTTGATTCTGAAAAATTCACTATGGGAATCAAAATTCAATCTCAATGATTGAATTTTGAATTAGTATAGAATGCACCTATTGGTATGATGATCACATGTAGAGTCTATGAATATTCATCAATTTATGTTAATGTAAATATTGTTCTTATAAATTTGTAATTAAATATTATTTTGATATGATGATATATTTGGAATATTTTGTATTTTAGTATATAAATCAAACATAACATGTTTGATGAAGGGAATTAAAACATTATATTCCAATTCAACCAATGATAAATAATAAATACGATGAAAAATAAAAATATGTTATCTATACGGTCATAAATAAAAATATTTTATTGAAATCACATCTATTGTATGGGTCATGATTTGCATTCAAAAGGGGTGTTTATCTTAGATGGTTTTTTAGAATGTCATCATAGATGATATGCCTATTGAACAAAAAAATATTTGTGTACTTTTTAATGTTTTTCTTAGTCTTCCACCAAATCAGGAAGTTGAGACCCCAATATAACTCATGCTAACCCGAATACTATATCAATAGTTTAGTTCTCAATTATTTCATATTTGGGTACACATGTTCTTTTTTTTAAGAATAAAAAGGGATTAATGGAATAATGCATTGAATTTTTTGATCAATAAAAGATAAAAACTAATAAAAAGTACCCCTGGCTTGTATTAATAAACTTTGTGATCATTTTAATGTATTAAATAATTTTCAATTATTTGAATTCATTTTGGATAAAATAAATTGGGTTTTAAGATGGATTAAATTCTGAAGAAAACATTTCATATAATAAATTCACTATGAATATAATTTGATGCTATTTGGTCATAAAAATTCTCTGATATATTCATAGATTTGATAATTATATTTCTTTTTTATTACCTTGATCAATTTGAGACATTATTTATAGAAAATATTCATATATATATATAAACAGTAAGTAAGAGTGTTAATATCACATGATGATTGTACTGAAGACCCAAAGGAAAGAGATGTCATATGAAAAATTTAATGTTCGTGAATTTTTTCTTCAAAATGATTCATTTTTTTTGTCATACAATCTCATTAGATGGTATATCTACAGATCCATCAATGTCCAATGTTATTAAATAGTGTATGAGAGTAAAAACTATGAATTATATTTTGTTTGAAGAAGATTATTTTTATTTATTGTAAATTTTCCCATGAATTACAATGATGAAAATTATTCTAAATGAATTTTTATTGCGAGATAAAATGAAGAGTGATATTATAGAGATTATATATAGGACACTGTTATTCATGAAATTTAATGTTTAGATCGAGAAATCAATGTGGATTTTACAAAAATTACCATTACCCAAATGGAAATGAAAAATAACCTATGGGTTTTTTCGTGGGTCTCGCAAAAACAATATAAGTTGAACAGTTAAATATGATTTATAGTAAAACACCATAAAATCATAGAACAAAAAATATATATCAAAAAACTTTTCTGATGGGATCTCCTTGAAATGATATAACTTGATTAAGTGGTTTAGGATTCATGATGTATAAGAATCTATAATATGTGATCACGATAAGAGGTCTACATTGATGTTTTGGTGAATCCTCCATCATGGTTATGCTATGTAGTTGAGTATCATCACATCCTATCAACTATAGATATATGGTTATTTAGAGATAATTATTTGATCCCTATAATTAATGTTTAGAGAATTTTATATTGATTTTAATGTATTTTTAGATCAATTCCTTCATCTAGTCATGGCTTCGTTAAAAAATAGATTCCATGAAAGAATTTATATGGATCCATATAAAGCCTAATATAAATAGAAGATTATAAATACAACTTGCCATGGTAATGTTGGATAAATTCAGTTACTAGAACCTTATCTAGTAGATTGAACTATAAAAAAGTTATATCCATTAAAAAACACATCAATGAAACTCAAAGTTGACAAAACAATATATGTTTACAATCTTCAGTGTGACCTGAAAATAGATGTTGGTGGGAATTTATTCCTGGAAATTTTTCTATAAAATTATTTAATGATATTCTTAATGAAATAAAATATAATACCTTGGTATGTTTTCCCTATAAATTATTCTTAATTGGGAAGGGATCGTATATTGTCTCTTATCGTATCCACCGAACTTATATAAAGTTCATTATATGTTCCATGTATATCTCCAAAGTAATTTCATACCTGATTATACACATGTACTGTCAAGGGTTATACCACTATAGCAATCACTCTCATATGAGGAATAATTTTTAGATAATCATGATCATAGAGAGATTTTGTAATGAAATAAGACCACTCACCTATTCATTTTTTAATAATGAAATCTAAAATTTGAGGAAGGTATATTGTAACATAATTATATGATGCCGGATATATATCCACAATATATGATATTAGAGTAAATGAATTTGAGGATAAGATTTATTTTATGGCGTTAGAATGTAACTCCTTGTGTTTTTTATAAAATATATTGTTTTCATAATAGTTTAATGTCTTTGATATCTAGTGTTACATGCAACACAAGGTTTTATCGAATCACAATATACTATTAATATTATTATTTAAACATGATCATTATAACCAAGGATTTATATATTTAGGTATTAATGTGGATATCTACATTTGGATAATTATAAATAAATATCTTTAATAAGGATATATATTGATAGATATGTACTTAATTAATTTCTAAACTAATATATGCTTCTAAAAAACATTATTTCATGAAAACGAATTTTTATTTTTTTTAGAAAAAATAAAGAAATTAATATTTAAAACATTGTGGAACATAATTAGAAAAAATAAATTTTTTTTCTAGCATCAAAAATTCATTTTTCTGTTATAGTGTTATTTTTATAATATTAAGAAAATACGTTTTTTTATGAAAAGTGAAATTTATTTATTTTTATTAAAAAATTTAATTTAATTTTATAAATTAGAAAGATAAATTTTTAGGATATTTGTAATTTTAAAATTAGGGAAAAAATATATTTTTTCTTCTAATTTAGATCATTATAATAAATTTCATTTTTCAATTTTATAAAAAAAAATTATAAAATTAATCCATTTTTCAAGCCAACATTTTCCTTAAATTTATGAGATTGACATTAAAATATTTGTCTCAGTTATATTATTTGATTTTAGAAAAAAAATAGAAGATTTTGACAATTTTTAAATAAATATATTTAACAAGGAAAAGCAAATTTTTAGATATAATTAATTGTATATGTTGTAAAAAATAATTTTTATGGTTAAGGTTAACATGATTTTACTTAGGTTTAAAATAAAAAGATAAGAGTTAAAATGACATAAATTTTATAATTTCATTTTTGTATCCATATTTTTACCTTAAATAACCGATTCTATTAGAATGGTCCATTTTGGATCCATTTTACTTTTTCAAAACATGGGAATACATTATTCTTTTAAAACAATCCATGTATGTCATCTCCCTCAAGTATAAATGGGAACCCACTATCATCTTATATTCACAAAAAAAAATAATTTTTATTCATCTAATACCTATATAAATAACTTTATGAATTATATACATACATACTATATGCCATATTTTGATTAGAAAACCCTTATACGAAGGATTCTAGTTTAAACATAGTAATGTTTTTTAATAATAGGTTTTATTCCATACAGAGAATTTTTATTTTATTTCACCATCCAATTGCATGAAATAATTTTCAAATCTGATGATATAATAATATAATTATATTATATTTATTCACATTTAATTAGTTCAATTACTTATCAATGTCCATTTCCTTTTCCATAAAATTAGAAACAAAACAGTCAACTCTGTGTATGGCAGACTACCACCTCACGAAACGATGTAATTTATTTTCCATCAGGACATATCTCAAATGGTTATAATTTTGGATTCAATTTATATATATTATATTAATGACATGATTATACATAATAAATAATATTCTCAATCATACCTTCTTAGCATCCAATATATTGAAAATCGATAACATTGCTTGTGTGTACATGTCAATAACATCCTCCACGAATCGATGCAATACATTTTTTATTTCATTTTTAAATAGAATGTAATAATGATATATATAATAAATAATATGATATAAATGATATAAAAATGATTCCATAATGTTAAGTTAATATTTACCATAATTTTTAGTGTCCATCAAAACAATATAACAGTGTTTATTCATATATATGTCCTACCAACTCCATGAACACTATAAATCACATTTCCATTTCTATCATTTACTAATAAAACAAATATGTATAAAATGAATACATTTAATATTAATATCCGTATTAACATTTTGTAGAGTATGGAATCATAATTAATTCATTAAGAATAAAACTATAAAACCAAAACATATATGAAAAATGGGGTAATTATTATCAAAAATAGTGATTTTACAATGAATTGATTATGAATAAGTGAAAAATCGATATAATTAAATAATATAGTGTATGATATAAATGGATATATATTTGGAATAAATTTGTAATATAATTTTATTCATTATAATTTTTTTAATATGTATGAAGAATGTCAGGACTTTTTTTATTAGACATTCCTCTCACTTTTAATTCAAAGGGACACATATCATTTTCACCACATGATTATTTTTTGAGGTATATAATAACCATGAATATATTTTATAATTATTCTAATTGATCTTAAGGTATATCATTATTTATCTAAGGTAATACGAATCATGGGTATTACGATTCAAAAGTTACAAATGTGGTGCGTTCTTTTTGATACAATCTAATTGTTTATCGGGATTGATTATTATTATGATTCTGATGATGAGAAATTATGATCTATCTCTAAAGAATATATTGAATATTATTATCATATTGTTCTTTGTTGAATATATATGTTTTCATTTAATTTTCATCTATTTATGTACAATGGAGTACAAATAATTTTTTTATGGAATACTGACATTATTTCTACCACTAATGGAAAATATATTTCATTCGATATTTATTTTTCAAAAAAGAACTTTTTTAAAAATCTTGTTATATTTATCTTTGAATTCGTAATTTAAGTTTAACATATGATTTTATTTTTTTTATATACATTAACAAGAATATTCTTTTCATCAGAATTTTTTATGTAAGTCTTACTTTTAAACAAAAATTTGAATGGAATATTTCTTTTACCATATATGACACAAATTGAATTTTTACCCAACATGACCAGTAAATTATTTTATAAATAATTTAAAATAATCCATGTTCATTCTCAAGGAAAATATTATCTTTAATATTTTTTTGATATTTTTTGATATTAAATCTTTTATTTCATAGTGGATATGATATTTCATAAATAACGTTTTAAATATTTTTTTAATGGTATATCAATTATTCAATGAACGAACCCCTAGATTATAATTTTATTATATTAGGTATATAATACAATGATATCTTTCTTATTTCTTATTTGTGGAATTTATTATTAGGATGATAATATGTTTATAAAACCTATTATATTACATGGTTCATGCTATGTTTTGTTGATGACATGTTTTTGAATCCCAATTCTTTTACCAATGTTATACCACAATGTAATATTACTAAAACCAATTACAATTTATGGGTTATCATATGATAAGTTTGTTCGATTATTGTGACACACATATGTAGGATTTTCAATATGTGACTGGTGGACCCATAAGTATATATCACTCTAATGCATTTTTTTATGATTAATATCACATGATATAATGAGGGCTAGATTTTATAATCCCAATAATTTGATCATATTTGTTTAAAATTAAATTTAAATTAAATTATTTTTTTAATTAACATAAACTATCTTGGGATTGAATAAAAAATTAAATACAATATTTTATCTCAATTAATATTTTATTATAAGCTATGTAACAATATTCAAATTATATAAATAGTAATTTTGTTGATTTATTTTTATAAGGAATAATATTTTTCATTGAAAACTATAAATTTTATTTTATTTCTAATTATTTTTATGTATATATATATTGAAATATCATATTTAAAATGATATAAATTATAAAATAACTAAATATTATGAATAAATGTGATATATTATTATAATATTGACATAATAATCACTTTTTATCTTATTTCATAAATTAAAAGCTGTTCAATCAATTTTACCAGTGATTATTAATAAATTTAAAATCATATTTCATATGAAAATTTATTTATTTTAAAATATTATATTTGTCACGACCCGTCCCCAGGGGCCCGTATCGTGACTACCCCAAGCCCGCCTTCCATAGGCCAGGGGCTAGAGACTGGCACCAAAGCCGTAACACCCTAAAAACTGGGAAGGCCTCACCTTTATAAAACATAAACACACACAACCAGAGAACAAGTGGGAGAGAACACTAATTAATGCAATATAACAAGAGTGCTTAAAGTACAAAGGGGCTGGAAATACAAGCATAACAGAAAGGTACAACTACAACTGAATGTAAATTACAACTGAAAAGGAAACAACAGAATTGTGAAGGAGCTCCTGGATCGTCCTATGGGTTCCTACATGTAGGGTAGGTATAGATAGCCACCTCAGCTCTCCACGTCTCTCTGTCACCTCCAGGTACCATCTCGTCGTGAAGTCCACCTTCGGGTACTGTCCAGCTCTACAAGCCTCAATCACGACCAGTGATGTCCATCTACTGAAACCATCACAACGAGGTGCAGGCGTACCCCATGCAGGTGTGAGTATAACAATACTCAGTAGTGACCCTGAGACCCTCAGGGTCTCACTAAATCCAACAAGGATAAACCACAAATAATGATATCAACAGATAACCTTTACATAGATATATGCACATACATATACATAAGTTATCAAGTAACCCATCTCAATCACGAGGAAAACACAAAGGATATTGACTCACCTAAAATCAGGATTTTCATTATCTAAACCACAACTGCTGCCAAATACCAGGCGCTCCATCCACTTGGCTAAGTGAATCACTCCGAGTCGAATCGGTCAAGCAGTCGTCAGGTCTACAGCTACTAGGTCTCCACACTCTATACGCTCGTCTCCAGGAGGGTAAACTCCATGAGCTACTAGTCATTACTTCCATGTGTCACGATGACTCATGTATAAGTAACACAAATTACCGCCTTGTCATAGTGGTCTCAACGCAACATACGACATGTCAATCAGATGCACAGTCCTTGAGTTATTATCTTTTCAGTCCCAGGGTCCTGGTTGGTTTCCTGTACAAACCAACCCGACCATATCTCAACTATACCCCGGACTCATGTGTGGTAATCTCAAAGGGACGACTATGCTCCAAGAGTACCGGCGCTGCTGACGGTTCGTCCAACGGATGTTCGGTACCAATTATATGGCCCAAGAAGGCCATGGGTCAGTAATGAGCCTGAGTGTGATCCATCCCCGTCAGACCAACTCGGCTAAACAAAAACTAGGCCGACCTAGTCTGGGACGACCCACTCAGACTCGCTAGGTCTAACCCGGCACATTGGGTGTGTCGGCCCGTTATGTTTTGACCCGGTCTGATTGGCCCGTCCCAGCGAACCGTGCGGGCGTTTCAGCCCGATAGTCGCCACATAGGAGGCTCGGTAACTCGGCCCGAGAGACCGGGCCGGTATGGCCAGTGACACCGCGGGGGGGTCGTGGGCTGGTTCAACAGGCCGGTGACCGAGAGGCGAGCATGCAGACCGTGCGGGGTGCGGACGGACCAGCTGGGCACTGAGGTGGCCGCGGGTGCACGGGGTTGTGCGCGAGTGCACCAGGCAGGGTGTCCAACGACAGGCAGCCTCTGGTGGCGTGTCCGGTAGCGCGGCAGGGCGCCACGGGGGCAACGGGGTGCGCCGGGTAGGCCGCAGGTAGGGGGCACCGGGGGCACCGGGCAGGCCGCCGGCACGGGCGCGGGCCGCCGGGCTGGCGAGGAAGCACACTGGGGGGCGCCGGGCTGCACCGGAAGGGCACTGAGGTGCGTCGGCAGCGCACCGCGGGTGCGCCGACAGCATGCCGGCAGGAGAACGGGGCGCCGGGTGCGCGCCATAGAGCTGCATTGGTGGCGTAGTTCACAGAGGTCGCGGGTAGCGTGGACATTGTTCGCCGCCTTCGTCTTTGTCTCCTCATTGTCATGCCCCCGTGGAGTCAAAAAAACAGAACAACGGTGGGGTCGGGCCATGTCGGTTTGGCCCAGACCCTCCCCGTTTAGGGTGGCAGCAATAGGTTCTCGCAAGAGTGAAGAACAACAACCATCATTCTTCATTATGATAGAAAGGAAGAATATGGGAAAGGTTCATATTTTAAATAAAATAAAACCTATATTACATGCTCGTCGCTTGTTGGCGGAGTCTCGGAAGGAAGATGATGAAGACTGTTGTTCGTCGCGTCCGCCACACGTCCCCAATTACGAGTTGTGTCAGTTAGTTGACAATGTTGCGGGGGATAGGTGTGTGGGGAAGGTAGGTGAAATAAGAATCACGTGGAAGATTTTCAATGGAGTTCTTCACGTTCTTATTTGGAGAGGATATGATTTCCCATGTGTTGGTCATCGCGATACTTTACCAGTGCTTCGTCGCTTGGTGAAGCCTTCCCAAAACCATCTCCCAAGCTCCCTATATATAAGAGAGGGGGAGAGGTATGTAACCATGATGGAATTTAAGATGGTTCATTTATTTGTAACCTTCCTAAATTCCAACGATTTGGTTACATAATTTAAAAAGGGGGTCAGGATAATTAAATTGCGTTGGCGCAATTTAAAAGGTGCGTTGGAACAACTTAAGAGTGGAGGATGCCAAGAAGTATCCCCCAAATAGCCTGAGTCAAAATATAATACATGAATTAATTTTATGTTGACACATTAAATTAATTGAGAGCAATTAATTTTACATCAACACATAAAATTAACTGACAACAAATAATTTTACGTCGACCCATAAAATTAATTGAGAGCAATTAATTTAACGTCGACAAATAAAATTAATTGAGAGCAATTAATTTTATGTGATATGTGTCGAAGTGAAATTAATTGATGTCAGTTAATTTTATGTGTCAACATAAAATTAATTCATGTATTTGACGCAGGCTATGTGGGGGAAACATTTTGGCATCCTCCCCTCTTAAGTTGTTCCAACGCACCTCTTAAATTGTGCCAAGACCATTTAATCTGCCTGACCACCTTTTTAAATTAAGTAACTGCATCGTTGAAATTTAGGAAGGTTCAAAATAAATAAACCGTCATAAATTACATGATGGTTACATACCTCTCCCCCTATCCTATATATAGGGAGCTTGGGAAAAGGTTTTGGGATGGCTTCATTAAAAGACGAAGTTCTGGTAATGTATCATGACACCCAACATAGGGGACATCATATCCTCTCCAAAGAATAATGAGAAGAATGCCAACGATGATATTCCACGAGATTATTCTATGACCTTCCTTCCCCATACACCTATCCTCCACAACATTTTCAATGAACCGACGCAACTCAGAATTGGGGACGTGTGACGGATGCGACGAACGACGGTCTTCATTGTTTTCCTTCCGCGACTCTGCCAACGAGCGATGAGCAAGAAGTAGGGTTTTTATTTAATTTAAAATATGAATCTATACCATATTCTTCCATTCTCTCAAAATGATTAACATTGGTCTTTGAGCTTCATACTTGCGAGAACCTATTTCTACCACCTAAAACACATAGCGTACGGGCCAAACCTACATGGCACGAACCCTCCGTTGTTATTTTTGTGTTGACTCCAAGATAGCATGGAAATGAGGCGATGACGATGAAGGCGGTGAACAAAGGTTGTGCTAACCATGACCTCTGTGAACTATACCACCCATGAGGCTCCTTGGCCTGCACCCAGCACCACGTGCCCCTGCCAGCGCACCTGCGGTGCCCTACCGATGCACCCCTGGTGCCCTGCCGGCACACCCACGGTGCCCTGCCGGCGCCCCACCAGCACCTGGCTGGTGCCCCCTGGCGTTATGCCTCGCTAGCCCGGTGCCCCGCGTCGTTGCCGGTGGCCTGCCTGGCGCACCCCTTCTCTCCCATGGAACCCTTCCGCGCTACCTGGCGCACCCCGCATGCTTCCCGTCATTCGGCACCCTACCTGGCACACGCGTGCCTTACCTGGTGCACCCGCAGCCTGCCCGGAGCCCAGCCATCCCGCCTGCACCCCATGCAGTCTGCCTGTTGGCCTTCAGGTCACCAGCCTGCAGAACTGTCATGCGACGCCCCCGCGGTGTCACTGGTCGAACCGGCCCAGGAGCCGCCTATGTGGAGACTATCAGGCCGAACCGCCCTCATGGTCCTCTTGGCCGGGCCCAGCTGACTAGGTCAAAACATATAAGGCTGACTCACCCAATGGGCTGGGTCAGACCCAGAGAGTCTGACCAGGTCGGCCCAAACCCGGACGGCCCAGTTTGGGTTAGGGAGAGTTGATCTGACTGGGTCGGACCGGACCCTGGCTCATTACTGACCCATTACCTTCTTGGTCCATATCTTTGGCAGCAGACATCCGTTTGACGAACTGTTCGTGGCTCCAGTACTCTTGGAGAATAGTAATCCCAATGAGTATACCCCACGGGAGTCCGGGTTATAGTTGGGATATGGTCCGGTTGGTTCGTACACCAAACCAACTGGTCCCCAGTGACTAAAAATATAATAACACATAGAACGGGAATCTGATTGACACGTCGTCTATTGAGTTGAGACTCCTATGACGATGCAGTCCTTTGTGTTACATATACAAGAGACTTAATGAGAAATGGAAGTAATGACCAGTATCTCGTGGAGAAGACCCCCGGAAATGAGCATACAGATTGTGGAGACATAGTAGCTGTAGATCTAACGACTGCTCGACTGATTCGACTCTGAGTGATTTGATTAACCCAGTGGACGGAGTGACCCGTATTTGTCGGCAGACCCACGGAAGATAGAGTGCCTGGTGTTGGCAGCAGACCTGTGATACATGATAAGAGGAGTACCTCTGTAGTCTATTGGGGGGGGCGACCGGTATTTAGCGGCAGACCCACAGCGGACGGAGCACCTGGTATTTGGCAGCAGACCCGTGATACTCGACAGGAGGCATAAATCAGCAGTCTAAGGTTAGTGAGTAGAACCTTAGAGTCATGACAGGGCCACTGTACTCGAAAGAGGAGGAGTTCTCCAGCAGTTGTGGTTTCGATAATGAAATTCCTGGTTTGAGATGAGTCAATAACCTTTGTTTTTTCCTCAGGATTGAGATGGGTTACTTGATAACATATGTATATGTATGGTCATATAACTAAGTAAAGGGTATCTGTTGAGATCATTCATTGTGGTTTAACCTTGTTGGATTTAGTGAGACTATGAGTGTCTCAGGGTCCCTACTAAGTATTGTTATACTCAACCTTGCACGGGCTACGCCCGCACCTCGTTGTGTTGGTTGCAGAAGACGGACATCACTGGTGGTGGTTGAGGCTTGTAGGGATGGACGGTAACCGGAGATGGACTTCATGATGATATAGTAGCCGGAGGTGACAGACGGATGTGGAGAGCTAAGGTGGCTATCTGTGCCTACCTTACAGGTAGGAACCCGGAGGACGATCTAGGAGCTGCTTTACCATTCAGTTGTTGTCTTTTTAGTTTTACATTACTTTCTGTTGTAGTTGTACCTTTCTGTTGGGCTTGTATATCCGACCACTATGTACTTTCAGCACACCTGTTATATTGCATTACATAGTGTTTTCTTCTTCTTTTTCTCTAGTTGTGTGTTTTTATGTTTTATAAAGGAAATGCTTTCCCAGTTTTTAGGGTGTTACACCTTTGGTTCTAGTCGCCAGCCCCTTGCCTATGGAAGGCGGGCTAGGGGTAGTCACGATACGGGCCCCCGGGGATGGGTAGTAACAAATTTGTATCAGAGGTGGTACCCAGACTTAAGTGACGTGCACTGCCAGGGTTGAGATATAGGGCCCAAAACGAGGATTTTGTGCTATAAATGGGGGGTGATTGTAACACCCCTGAATGATAATGGGTTAAATGGCTAAATTATATGACTCATCTCAACAAGGTTCATCTTCCTTTTCATAAGCCTATCTGATTTGAACTCCACAGTTTAGTGTGCTTTTCTTGGAGTAGTGATCAGGATGGGCGACCTTCTAGGAAGTTAACAAGGGTGCGTGTGAGTGAGGAAAAATCACAATGGAAAGGACATGAGTTGGCATGTGGGGACTGTCATTAGACAGATGACTCGTACAGGAATGTGGGTAAACCCTGGGTTGGCCCCACATGTCTGCGGGGCAACTGCTGGTACCTGGTGGGCCAAGACCTGATGGCCATGTTAAGGTGGGGTGGTTGTGTTGTAACCGGTTCCTAGTTGTCAAATTTTGTGTCAGAGGAGTCAGTTATTCCATAGAACTTAGGACTGTGATATATTCTTTTCTGTGAAAAAAAAAAGTGCTAAGCATACTGAGTGTGGTTTTCAGTTCCAGGAGTCCGATGATGGTGCGGCGTCCGACGTATCCATACACCAATACCCTGACTTCATATTTCTGACTCAGTGCATGAATGCACTAATTGCGTGAGTGTTTCCAAAAGTTTTATTTAAGTCATCTCAAACCAGTTCAGCTCACCAAGTATAGTCTTTTGACTGTGTCACATCTGTTTCTTTCAGGATGCCTCTCCATGGACGAACAGCTAGAGCCCCAAGAGTTGTATGTACTGACATCCCGTCGAGCGACGAATCCACTATCCAGGGCCCTCTTCCAGTTTAGGCACCAGTGGTTCTACCACCCATTGGGCCACCAATGCCACCAGCCCCAGCAGCAGGCAATGCCCATCACTTAATAGTTCTGCACGAGTTCCAGCGCCAGAGGCCACCCAGGTTCTTGGGAGAGACAGACCCACAGGCGGATGAGGATTGGCTGGAGGCTATGGTGAGATTCTTTAGGCTAGTAGGTACACTAGCGTACTTCATGGTGATCCTTGACGCTAGACTCCTTCAGGAAGCAACAAAATGATAGTGGTGCCTGATGCTCCAGATGCATGACGTGGAATCACTTCTATGGGAAGACTTCAAGGTCTTGTTCCGTGTGGAGTTTGTACCACCCACCCTTCGAGCAGTGTAGATACAGGAGCGGGACTAGTTCCAGGCATGGAGGCCTTTGTTCTTGGTGCTTCTAGTTTCAATATTGTTGTTGTTTGTGGTTGTTGTGTGTCTTTTTACTTGAGCTGCATTAATAAAAGACACTTGTCCTTGTGACAATTTCTTCCCTTCCTTTTTGTGTGGTTGATACTGAGAGGTTCTGGTTAATACTGTTGACATGACTCTCACATTCGAGATTCAGACTGGAGGAGACCTAGTGACCACACACTGATACCGATAGGGTGACTCAACCCTTGGAGGTGAGAGTGACGGTTGGATCTATTGGTAGTATCGTTGAGGCCTTGCGACGTCATCCAAGACATGAATAATACTGTTCATATCCAGATTAACTGTGTTAGGCGAAGAACGTGGTTCATCCAGAGGATGATACCAGATATATCTTTTTCAAAAAAAGGGGAAATATACAAAGCTCTTGTAAGGCTAGAGATGGTGGAGGCTACAATGTAGAAGGTGCAGATCATCCATGAGTGGATGAAGACTGCACAGAGCAGAAAAAAGTCTTATGATGATAGGAGATAGAGACCACTGGAGTTCGAGGATGGAGACCACGTTTTCTTATGGGTCTCACCTCGACTTGACTACGGCGATTTGGACGGGGCGACATGGTATATTCATGATTCTTATGGCCCTTCCACCTCAGTTGCACCAGGTGCATGAAGTCTTCTATGTATCTCAGTGAGGAGGTACATGCACGACCCTACCCACATCATCGATCACAGGAACCTCCAGGAGAGCACATGGGAGCGGGGGGCTCAAATGCGTGCTAAGTACCTCTTTTTGTTTCCCAAGTTTGTGTTTTAGCTTTATGGGGATGTAATGCCCTAAGTTGGGAGTAATGTAAAAACCTATACATTTCTAGGAAATTTGTTTTTTTAAATTCATTGGAATTTTATGAGTACGCAGTTTCTGATGACACATGATTCCGAGGCCCGGTGTGCTCAGAATAATTTTATTAAGTTTTGTTAAGATTAAATTAACGCGCGTAAGAAATATTCCTGAAAAAGTGGAATAACTTTTAAATAGTTACTCGGATCAGAAATCTAATGTCACTGTTGTGCTCTAGATGGCATGTTTACCCTAGGCGTGACATAAGTTTAGTCGGTGCAGGCCTCCTGTGAGAAAACCCAAAAAAGGCATAACTACGCTGGGCCGGGCCGTGCCAGCCGGGCCGGGCCGCGCCCAATCGGGCCGAACCCAGACCCGGGTCAGGTTGACCCGGTTCGGCCTGACCCGAGGGGGTGTTGGGCCTTGTCGGATCGGGCCTAAACCCCCTATTATTGGATCAAGTTCATTCTAACGGCCATATCTTGGGCTACGGACCTCCGATCGATGCACTGTCAGTTGCGTTGTGATCCTTGTATCATGAAGGTCGTTTCATTATATTATAATAAAGGTTTCGAAATTGATTGGGTATGTCTGGGTTGGCTTGAACCCAAAACCAACCGGTCCTTTTAAACAAAAATGCTTATAACTTAATGACCGAACGTCCGAATGATGTGACGTCAATTACGTTGATTTCCTCATAGTGAGACAATTATTTTGGATTAATACAATAGAGGTTTTGAAGTAGATGGAGTATGGTTAGGTTGGTTTTATCATAAAATCTAACCATGCCCCTAGGATGGAAAAAACAATAACTATCCAACCGGGCATCAAATTGACGTGCCATCTGTCGCGTTGAGTTCCTATTGACGATACGGAACATTGTGATACATCAACTCTAGGCTTTGTGATCGTTGATGTATCTACCCCCTTGGTTCAGGGAGTAAACCCTCCCGGAAGTGAGTGTGCTGTGTGCTGGAACCCTAGAGCTAGTTGCGATTGCAATGACTATGGGGACTGTACATGGATCCTACGTGGGTTCGACAGCGATGGAGACTGTACTTGGATCCTATGCGGGATCGGTAGTGAGGAAAACTGTACTTGGATCCTCTGTGGGTTCAGCAGTGATTACAATTGTACAAGGATCCTATGTGGGTTTTATAGTGATGGTTATAGTACTTGGATCCTACGTGGGTTCGACAGCGACGAATTATGTACTTGGATCCTACATGGGTTCGGTAGAGGAGATGATTTAGAGGCTACATCTAATCATCTCCACCACTCTGTGTGAGTAGTGTACCTATGTGACCTGAGTCTTGAATTTCAATCATTATCTTCGATATGATTGTCTTGCTTTCCTATGTGGACTGTGTTGTGATTTCATGTGTGGACTAGGTTGTACATGGGATCGTGAGCTAGAGCTAAATAGAATTGATGACTTAGATATATGTATGGGCATATACCTAAGTAGAGTTAGTTGATACTTCATTTTTGTATCCTTTCTTAGTGGTTTATCGATTCTGGATTCTGGGAGTCCTTCAGAGGTCTCGGGGTCCCCACTGAGTAACGTATACTCACCCCTACACGGGCCATGTCGGCACTACATTGTGTTGGTTTTAGACGATGGACAGCGTTGATCGTGGTTGAGGCTTGAGGAGTGCTCTATACCCGGAGGTGGACTATCAGGCGGGATGTACATGGAGTGGACAACCGGACCTGAGGAGCTGAGGAGACCATCTGTACACACCCATTAGGTGGGATAGCCAAAGGAAGACTCTGTGGTTGCTGATTTACTTTACTGCTGCGGTATTTTTTTTAGGTGTAATGTACTTTCAGTTGGGTTTGTATTCTGGCCCATTTACTTTTCATCACTTACTTTTGTACTCAATTTAAATAGTGTTTAATTCAGCTTGTGTACTATGTGGTTTATGTTATCTTCTATAAAGGAAATTCCTTCCCTTTTTATCGGGATTTACGCCTTTGGTGCTAGTCGCCAACCCCTGGCCTATAGAGGGCGGGCTTTGGTTACTCAAAGCACGGGCCCCGAGGACGGGTCGTGACAAGGTATTCTCACAGGAGGCCTACACCGACTAAACTTAAGTCATGCCTTGGGTAAAACTGCCATCCTGAGAACAAAGGTGCCCTCATATTTCTTATCCATGTAACAGTTAAGAGTTATTCCACGTTTTCAGGTAAACTGCTTACGTGTGTTAATTTAATCTTAACAAAACTTTAAAAAATTAATCTGGGCACACCGGGCCTCAGAATCAGGTGCCGTCAGAAACTGCGTACTCATAAAATTCCAAAAAATTTATGAAAAAAATTTTCATTTAAATTTAAGGGTCTTTAAAATATTAATATGTACAAGTAGTTTATTGTATTAAATAAAAAATATTTATAGTAGTGAATTAAATTTATAATATGTTGAAGATGTATTCATACTAATTATCAAATTATTAATATTTAGATTTTTCCATTTTTTTGAAGATTTTAAATCCTGAATTTAGTTAAAAAAATTACAATAGTAGTTATTTTATATATTTAAAGTTAATTATTTTATTTAATAAATTACCTGTATATGTGAAATATTGAAATATTATTTAATTTTTTATGTAAATTATAATTATATAATTTACTATATATGTAATTTTTTCATTTGTGAGATAACTAAGGACCCAACTCAACCACAATTAGGAGACCTGTGGTTGACCACAAGGAATGAAATTATACCAAGAAGGTTCAAATGTGGAAGATTTGTTTGAGAACCTATGAATGTGAATGCTATTGGGTGCATAAATCCTACTAGGATGGTTCTCAGGAGCATGTGTGTCTTTTCCTTAGAAGCCCGCGTGCGGCTATCTAAGTTTGAATCCTTATCCCTTATATACAGGGTGTATTCTTCTTTATTAATTGGTTGTAATATATTCTCCCACTCAACGAATTTATATTTTCAATTTACAAAGAGATTTATAGGTCCTATTCATATATGATAAAGATATCTTCTAATAACACAATTGTCTTATTTGGTCTGTCATGGTCTTCTGATAACCAAAATAATTATCTTCATCCATGAAAAAATTCTTAAAACATGTTCATAATTTTTATATTATTCTTATAGACATAATTATCATCACCCATAGTTTTCATATGGTAATTATCGCTACCCCAATTGTCTTCATCCATTGGAAACAAACCCATATTCATTAAACCATGAAACCCAATGCATCAGAACCACTCAGCTCTCACATTCCATCAATATCACTTTCAATATTTTTATCGTTATGAGATAATGGTTTATCATTAACATAGATTTCATGTCTTGATTCTATAAAGACCACAATTGTATTCAATGATTAATAATATTGGATATATTATCATGTTCAGTGAAGCATCATGATGATGCTAGATGAAACCAATTAGAGTCAAATATTAAAAAATATAATCATTAGTAACAATAAAATTTAAATCTAATGATCACACACATTTTATTAGAGATCTCATAGGTTCATCATATTTATCCTCTTCAACTGACACCACAAGTGATGACGAGTTCTATATATATTCTGTCATTTTCTAATATTAAATCAGCCATCATGAATTTTATATATATATATATATATATATGTCTCTTTCAATTTTTTATCCTAGGTTTTTTGTATATTATTTTGCATTCCTATAAATCAAGGAACACAGTTTTCACGTTTTGGACATAAAAAGTTGAAATATCTCCTATTATTGGATTGAAATACCAATGGTTCAATATGGATGGGATAATTAATATATTATATAAAACCATATAAATATAAATCTCAATTTAATATGGATAAAGTAGAATCATCTCGGGTAAAAAATATATATAGAAATTACCTTTTATGATTCTCCATATAATATCATAGTTGTAAATTGTTATGAGAATGTGAGAATTCAATAGAGAATTTTTTAAAATAGAAGTATAATTTGGTTTCTGTTATCATAAGGTTAAATTATGTTTTCAAATTCCATGTTTATTTTTGGAAAATCAATTTTTATAGGGGATCAATTTTCACCAAATCATATATATTATTACACAACCCTTTATTAGTGAAATTATAATTTCTAAAATGTAAGATTTAGTTAAAAAACCCTTTTTAATCAATGAAACTAATATTTATATTATATTCATTTTCCATATTAAAAATCATTCCTTGCAATGAAAGCCCACATATTTTTCAATCATTTATTTTTTACAAAACCATTTTTGTATGGTTGATTTAATTATCAATAATGATATTTCATTTATATTTTATAAACTCATATTTAATTATAAATTTTGTTTATTTTCAAATCCTTTTCAAATATATTTTATTCTAATATTTATATTTATAATTTTTAGGTGTATAATTAATGTACCATTAATGGCATGAAATTTAATTTTAATCACTCAGATGTTAATAATATTTATTTATATTGAGGTATTATACTATTAACATGTATATTCTTTTATTTATTTGTTAAATGCAATTTACAATGTTTTGTTTCTATATTTTATATAATATTAGATGTCTTAACTATGAAATATATATTTCTCATAACTATTAATGTGTTTTTCAAAAATCATTTTTTCTTAATGATTGTATGATATGAAAGTATTTTCTCTAAAAAAATAAATTATGTAATTTATGGATGGTTAGGGGATATATATTGATAATAGATACCCCATAAAATGTTTTTATATAAAACATAGGACTTCTGTAACAAATATGGAGATGATGAATGGGTAGTGAACACACAAACTCTAAGGGAACATTATCGTAATGGTACTACTAAATGTGGAATCAGGAATATCATAATGAATTCCATTTACCTTTTCATTTAATAAAAATATAATTTTTTCATTGAATTTTTTTAAAAAGTTAATGAGAAATCTGAACACATATTTTAAATTATGTAATATTAAAAAAATATTTTTCCAAGGGATATATATTTTTAAAGAAAATTATATGTTATTTATATATCTTTAAAACCCTATCCTCATAGATTAGAAAATTAATTAATATATCATATGAATTAAATTTTATATAAAAATAATTGTTTTCAAATAAAAAATTTAAAGGAATTATTTAATAGTATTTATAAAACATTGTTATTATGCCATTAAAATACATTACTGGGGAATTTTATGCACAAAATATGTTTTAAAAATATTTTAATATGATCATTATACGTTTCACAAGTGATTCGATTTGTTTAAGGATATTTCTCGAGTGAAGATAAATAAAAACTTTTATAATTCTCCTAAAAATATTGATCTGTTGTATGGTTTTTTCCTGATCCTCTATTACATAATCCTAAAAAAATTTCTTCAATGGACTATAATTGTTTTGATTCCTTGAAACAAATTAGTACATTTTAGTACTAGATATAGGATTTTGGTTATTAGGAAATCAAAATTGTTGTTAGAGAAAACAATTTGACATTATATGAGTATTCGAAGTTTTCAATTAATGACAGTTTACTGATTAGTTATTTTCATTTGAGGATAATGAAAAATTATATTCAGAGGGAACAATATGAATATATATCCTAGTTTAAAAAAAATATGTCAAGTATGGTTGATTATTTATTTGAGTACGATGAAATAATCGAGAGGGAAATAATTATGTAATTAGGGGGGAATGTAATATCCAATGAGTTGTAGCTAATTTTTCTATTGAATTAATTTTTATTTAATTAATTTTTTACAAATTAAAATAAACTAAGGTGTTATATGACAATATAATATAGTATATTCTTTTAGAAAATTCAATATTTATTACATGTTAAGTTAAAATATAAAATTATATAAATATTACATCATTTTTACTATTTTACAAGGGAAAACATTTTTACAGAAAACTTGATTTTTTATTTTAATGAAAATTTATTGTAAATATATTAATCATAATGTGATAATCTAAAAAATATAATTTTTATATTAAATCTACATTTTGAAAGTAATAATTTATAAGGATCATTATTTTATAAAAAGTTTTTTTGAACATATTTCTTAAATTACATGTCATTGTGAATATATAAATATACAAATGAATATTAATTATTTATAAATAGTCATCTTTTTATACAAATTTTTTTTAAAAAAAATTATGCATTATTACTTTTGAATGATGTGTTATTTTAATTTAAATATTTATATGCCTTAATTTAAAATGTTATATTTTCATGTATTATTCATATTATGTATGATACACTTAATGACTTTATTACAATTTATATTAAAATTTTACATCACTAAATAGGAATTTTATTATGTAATTATATTTGTATCAATTATTTGGATAAAAGTGTATTTAAATATGCACACGTATAAAACAACAAATGAAAATTTATGATAAACTAATTCTAATTTCGATTATGTATTTTTAAAAGAATGTAAGTTAACTAATTTGGAAGAATATTATATTAACACCCTAATATTTTTATGTGATAGGTTTCTTTTAATTAGTTATCTTTAATGTATTCTGTTGTAGGATACATCAAGATAATCTTATAAAATACACAACACCGGGTAAGATTGTGATATTCACTACGTTAGGCATGGTTTTGGTACAAAAAATTACATGTTCTTTTGGTAAAATTTGTTTCATGAATGACTATGTATAAGTGAAAAACTAAATATTAATATGTTTCCTTAATCCATAATTATTATTATGGCAGGTATGAACAATATTTACTTTCTTCTAATAAACTATTAACATGTAAATAATTGTGTTTGTAAAATAATAAAATACCTCTTTATGGATTTTATTACTGAAATTTGTGTTTATTATAATCAATATTATTTTTAAAATTCAGCTCATATATTTTTACGATATGATATAAGAAAAAATTCATTATTTTGGATAAAGGATGTAATGATCAAAAAATGTGGTTTTTCCGCCTTTTGATGGTACACTAAATTTAAATCTAGTTTTGAAAATATTATTATATTCAATTTAAAGATATAAAATTCCACTTTGGAAGAGGGATATAAAAATTTCCATTATATTAATTGTTTATATATTTATGGTATGTTTTGTATTTTGATGAATAATTATAATACACTAAATTGAAATTGAAATCATTTTATTCCATAGAAATAATTTATAAGGTTAAATTATAATATTTAATGGTCATAGAATATAAATTTAATATATTTTTATCATTAAATATAATTTATATCATTTGAATTAATTTTACATTGATTTTTAATGTAAAAACAATTATATGTTTTGTAATTTAAAAAATTTTATAACCTATTTATAATTCTGATGATGCGATTAATTTTCAATCAATTAGTTAAACTTTAATTTTTCTAATTTTTTAAAATGTATTCTGTATTTTTAATTATTACATCCAAATTATTTTAATTGAATTTTATTTCGCATTATTAATAGTAAACCCGGTAAATTTTTTTATACGATAAAATGGTAAATATGGTAGTTATGGGTAAATAGAATAGTATTAAATTATCATAAAACATTCCATAATATGAATGGATGAGTTCATTGTGACCTAACATATCTTTTGGTTCAGATGATACCCTTTTATGCCTCATGGATGTGATTTGGATGGTTAGTATATTTTATTTAAAGAAAAGATAATATTGTCTTTCTGAAATTTTAATAAATTTATCATTTTTAAAAATAAGGTTTTATAGTAGATGAATATGATTATAAATACTAATTTGAATGATAAAACGTTTTTTGATCATGTTAATTTATTCTTAATTTTTAGGAAATTAATAATTAACTAAAATGTTTACACAATAATGATGTTAAAAATATTTAATTGATAGAAAATTTGAAAAATAATTTTTTAAAAAAAGATAATAACCATTCAAATATACAAAAATATGACAAAATCATATTTCTCAAGTACATATATACCATAATCATCCATGTATTGAGTTATTGACACTTTTTTCTATATAGAATTGATAATGACACCAATATTATTTTATTAAAAGTGTTGTTAAAGTTCTCACAGGGAAGGAAGATGCATTATTCTAGATAATGAGATAATATCACTACTAGTAATGCTCTGATGGATGAGTTGGCTAGGAACATCCTGTGTGACGATAAATATGGTCAACGAAATGGGCCTCATAGGATAAGACCGCGTTATTCCTTGAAGAAGCCAAATGATTTTCTCAAGAGAATAATTGGCATTAAGGCTGAGCTAAAACAATGAAATATAATATAAATATTCCACATATATAGAATCATACCTTCGAGAACATTATTGAAGAATCCCCATTTGACATGATCATAATCCTAACTCATATTGAGCATCATTTCTATATTAGTTCCCAATTTTTTGAGATTAATATCTCTGATCATTTCTTGGGACATAGCTATCAACCCTAGAAAGAATGTCCCCTCAGAAGACAGTGTTGTCCAAACGAAATATAGATGGGAAGATGAAGGCTTAGCCACACATTCGGGATGCTGGAGATGATATGATAGGGAACATTTCACATGTTGATCCGAAGAAAAATATTAGTATAATATCGTGTCTTAGATTTTGGTATGAGAAATATATAGGTAACGCATGCTACGTGAGGCAGTAGACCTCCACAGAAGATGTCATGAATCACGTCAATGAGATCACCTTTCACTGTCTCCCATGATGCCCTATAAAAAAATCCAGGGAATCCATCCGGACCAGCCACACTACTGGGATCAAGGTTCTTCTGGGCCTCACAATGTTATGCTTATTGATCAATAACAGTCAAAGTTACATTGTTGCGAGTAGAGAATAATTATTGAACAAAATCAATGAAACCAAGATCATCATTCTAGTACCCATGAGGTTGGTACCTAAAGGGCCATCAAGAAGTTTTCAGAAATTAGATCATTCAAGGCCCCTATCACCTAAATGTTGTTATAAATTGATCCATATTCTAGCTCGATACTCGGACATTCCCACCTTGTCCTTTCCTTGATGCAAATGTGAATGTAATAAGAGTTGTTATCTCCATACATAATCCATTTAATTTACGCATACTATTTTTCATAATGTTTTTGTCTCAGAAGCATACCCATGAAATAATCCATTATGGTGGAATGATCCATGATGAACTATTCATCCCAGTCCTCTTCAAGTTTCATTCATGAAAATCAAGATCTCGCATGTCCAGGTTTACAACACTATAGGATAGGTGATTATCCTTAGATAACCCTAAGATAATATATTTGAGCCAATGAAGTTTGATGTGCATATCTGACCATGCGTTCCTGGGTATAGAGTAATTCTAGGAGGTTCTCACAATCTCGATACAGCTAGGGAGGCTTTCCTGGTGATAACAGAAATGATAACGAACAAGATTCTCCTACCCCAAGGAAAGAGAAAGATGGAGGGTGGAGTGATCCGAGATCCCATGCTCCAAATGCATCACCTGAGAATTAGTATACACAGATATGGAATTCTCGTTGGCTAATCATCGGTCTAACAATCTCTACAACATCTGGTTCCCCTATTATTTGTTACACAACATTAGATGGTCACTTGAGAACACATTATCCATAATCCCTCCTCCCTCCATGAACTGGGAGAAATCAAGGTTTGTATGCCTATTGAAAGGACCAAGACCCTTCCCATCATCTATATCGGCAAAAAAATTAAATTACCCACAAAAAACCAACAGTGCTTTTAAGGATCAAATTTATTAAATATATCCCCATAGAACTTCCCTTTGATTGGAATCAAATATTTCATATATAATATAAACAATGAAGGATTGAGGCATTTGAGAGACCTCCAATGTGGTGAACTAGTCCCCCTGCTTGGGAGAGAATGATATAAGAACTCCAATTATAAAATATCCATATGTTCTTATTAGATTATTCTGTATCCATGAAACCAAAAAAGCTATTACTCCTAGAGAAGTCGATGATTTTACCTAACTGTTGCTTGTTCTCAAGAATTGAAAAGATAGAGATCTTATTTTTTAAAATTTATGAGGTCACTAAGTCTGGTTTATTATGAGATCAAAATCATTTGGCATTCTAGATGAGCATAAAAGTCATTAAGAGAAGAGGATTTTGGGATTTTCCCTAGATTTCATGTCCTTATAAAAGTGTGAGGATATCTACCCCTTTAGTTTCCTGGATTGAGATTGAGTATAGATGCTTGTGCAGTTAGGGTTGGGAATGCTAGGCGAGCTTATAGAGTCGTGTATCATGGAACATAAATTCTTCTTAACACCTAAGAGATATTGTGTCACCCGTATCTGACAATAATCCTTCCATGTTACATCTCCCTCTATAGGCACTATGGAGAGATATGATTCTGAGAGACGAGGCAATCCCTCTAAAGAGAATCTTGTATGAAGTATTTCTAGAGACTATTCCCCTGAACGAAGACCACTTTATGGATGCATTAGATTCGTTGTGTGGAAGTGGATAAGGGATGGAGTACCAGGGAAAAGTATAAAAGAGGATAAGAGGGTACCAACTAGTTGAGATAGAACCGTTATTATAAATGGTACCATGTCCCTATATAACACTTTTTATACCTCTAACATTGGATAAAAGGTAACAGATAGGTCCACAACTCCCTTGAAATCTTCTTAACCATCACAAGGAGATGAAGACAACATATAATATCGGCATGAAGGTTCCATGGAAGGAGGGACCTCCTGATCACCATATGGTGTTATCAGAACTGGAAAATGACTATCATCCAGCCATAGTTGGAAAAAACTATCCAGGAGTTCCCTTGAAAGAGGCAGTGGGAGAATAATCATATGAAAACTTGGAAATACATGTCTTGAGTCCAGCAAAGCAAGTCCTCCACCTAAAGCTAATTTTATTCCAAAATTGGTAGAGAGAGATCTAGTTCTACACAGATATAGGTGACATCAACCTCCACACAACATCTGGTATGATGGTCAAAACACAAGAAGCCACCTAGAGGCCTTAGTTTTGAATTGGATGGGGGAGCCTTAGAAGGTAGATCTACACCATAGTAAATGGGATCTCTCTCCCCCTATGAGTGTCTATAGACCACCTGGAAATGATGAAGCTCCATCGACTATAGTAATGAGGAGCCTTACACCATGCCTGGATGAAATCATCTTATGATAATAGGATGATACATTAGGAGTGATTATGTATCATGGATATCGGTACTAGGAGGAAATGACCCTAAGAACCCACGGAACTTTGAAAAGACTCAAGAGAGGGCTTCACTGCAATAAAAAGGGGAATGGGGTGAGATGTAGGCATGTTCCAAAATATAAATTCAAAAAAAATATATCATATTGAACCCATGGGAATATAATAAAATATTTGGTTTGAGGATAACATCTTATATTCATATTTTTAAAATTCAATGAAATGATTGACACTCTTGATTATCAGAATAATTTATTATTAAATATTTTAAAACCCATAAAATATTAATAATATATAATAATTATGATATGTTATAACATAATATAAATTAATTTTTTATTATTTAATTTAAATCAAATAAGTAAATATTTTACCTATTTAATATTGAAATAATTGTTACTATAGTTAAAAAGAAATTGAACAACTAATAGTTAAATTAAAATGAAAAGGTTTAAGTGGAAAACAGCATGTCTAAATTTTATTAGATGATGATATTACAAACCTATCTCATCCAATATTCTAATTAATGAAATTTTGGAGGTTTTTTAATGTGGTTTTGTTTTATTATATATTAATTTTATTGGGGATTATAAAAGTTCCCCTCACCTTAATTATAAAAGGGAACATACTATCTCAGAATTTAAATTTATATTAAGCCTTAAATTTCAGAAATTACCTTACAATTTCCCTTATCAATATCCTTAGTCACATTATAGAGGTTATTTTCTTCTCAAAAGACTAACTATAGTGCCCTTGAGAGTAGATCTAAAGGGATCTTCTTGAAGTAGAGGTAATCTCTTCAAATGATTATTTCAAATTATTTCTTTTTATACATATTCTTCCTGAGTTATTTAAAGTATAAATTAATGAATAAAATATAAATTTTATACTAATATTCCATTAATATTATGTAACAAACATATTCCACCTTCTATC
The DNA here is from genome assembly GCA_963277665.1 of Viscum album. Lineage (NCBI taxonomy): Eukaryota > Viridiplantae > Streptophyta > Magnoliopsida > Santalales > Viscaceae > Viscum > Viscum album. The sequence goes on along the minus strand of OY728155.1, from coordinate 225,870,630 downwards.
CATCCTATAAAAAATAAAATCACCACACGTGCATATGTACAGTTTTCCATCCTTACACAGTGGTGTAATCTAGTTTTCACCATCACGTTACTTGGATATATATAATTATGAAATAATAGCTATATATGGCTATTATAACATTATAGAGATTCTAGAAAAACATATATACAATCCACTTCCATACCATTTCACAATTATCGTAATTATATTGTCGCTCATGCGTCTGTACTGCCTATTATCTCCATGATGTTATAGGATTCATTCTACATGATGTCCATTAAAAATTATTATATAACTATAAATAATAAATAAATAATTTATATATAATACTTTAAAATAATTTTAAATGATAAAATATGACTTTAAAAGAATAACCTGAACTTATTTGACAAAACATGCAAAAGAAAATTAATTAATACCCAAATAACGAGTACCAATGAATGGTTATTAAGAAACGAGTGATAATATAATCATATAAGATATCATAAAATTTAATAATATTCTAGAATAATTCAATGATATAATTTAAATTATTATAGAGGAGGTTTAGAAAAGTACAAAATATAAGGGAAAAAAGGTAAGGGATAATTTCTCAATGTCATTATTATTGGAGATTGTTTATAAATATGTTTTTATTGGGGTATATTTATCATCCACATATATGTTTCCAAAAGATTTAATATTATTTCTATTCTTCTAAATTTTCTTTAAATCATGATTAACCATTTGAAAATATGATTTTATTGAACTAATGGAATCATCTGTCATTTTCGATATGAGATATATATTCACATTTTCAGGAAAAGTACAATGATAATGTTTTTTTAACTTATACAACATGATTGAATTTTTACACTTTAATAACTCTTTTTATTGAATATTTACATATAATGTTTCATGTTTAATTTCAATGAAATTATTTTAGTTTAAATTTGTGTTGTGTTTTGAGAAAACAAGTCATTTTTTATGAAGAAAGAATATTTTACTCAAGAACTACTTTCAAGTGTTTTATGAAAATTATTTTCCATCTAACATGACATTATTTAAATAGTTTATGTTTCTATAATATTTAATACTATTATATGATAATGTTTATCACATAATGATATATATAAAATCCTTTTTTACATGGAATATATTATAATAGAATGATGTTTAAAAACCCATTTTATTCCTTGGGTTATGTTATGATGAATGATTTATGTTTTTTGGAACACATATATATGATTTTCATTTATTTTCAAAAAAATATACGATTTTCAATATTTTATGGGTGAGAAATATATATCCTTGAATGAATTGGGTAAATATTTATATCTAATGATATAGAAATGACATGAACGACAAGTAAACCTAGTTCAGTATTGGACTTTGTCCAATATGATGGTCTGGGAAAAAAGCCTTGGAAAATATGGAATTTATTTTTAATAATTATTTGTATGTCATAATTACACATTTTATTCCAATTCTATTTTACCTTGGGTAATGTTATTTTATTATTTATTACTTATGAAATTACAAGATTTATTTCATCAATCAATTTTTTTATATTCATAATTTATGTTCATTTTTTTATATTTATATGTTCATGTACTGATTTTTTACCCTTACTGAGCATCTATGCTCACCCATTATTTTGTTTCCATTCCTTATGAAACAAATACAACTATTAAGTCGTATTATTAAATGATAATAACTTTATAGGGGGATGTTGAAGATCTTTCACAAGTTAAAATAATGTACTCCGAGTTTCTAAAGGGATGAAACTATTATGGTCTTGAGGCGTGAATTTGCAAAATTTAATGAATATTAATCTAATAATATTTAATATTAACTATAACCATTAATTGTTTATTATAATTATCCTACTAGGGACCCACCTCAATCACATGTCTGGGACCAAAGGACAAACCCGTGGGAGTAAGGTATACTCGTTATGCAATGTAGGGGAAAATACGTACGAGTAACTACACATTGGCATACTAGTGGTTGCATTGTGCATACAATTTGTATGGTCGATAGTATAATGGTGTGGTCTAGGTCATACTATGGGTACATATATGTGTTTCTACGTGATGATGACTTAGTAACATCTCACATCCATATTTAGTGAGTTGTTATAATATATTACATTTCTCAACTGAATTAAATTTCTATGTGGGATAGAAGAAAAAAATTAATTCTCACACCCATAAGAATGTGCTCATATAACACGTATTTCAAATCAAAGATGTCTTTGTTTTCCAATAAACATAGGTATCATCTTCTACCTAACACCATTTTTTATTCAAAAATATCATTTTCTCATTCATCCTTATCAGGATATTCCCTTCAACCGTGATGGCCTTACTGTCTAACCCAATGCACCCCCTTTCCAAATTTCATTGACAATAATCCGATATAATTCAAATCGAGAAACCATATTAATTATAACCTCTTAGTTTTAAATTTTTATCTATAGTTGCATCATCATTTTCTTTTTGGACTATTATTGTTAACAACTCACATCCATATCATGTATTGATTTTAGGAAGATAAAAAATATAATTCATGGTAAAAAAATTTCATCGTCATTATCATGTACGTGGAAGCTTCATGAAGAAATTCGATGAAACAAATAATAAATAAAAATAAAATAAAACTATAATGACTAGAAATATTCAAATTTTAAAAAAAATATCCACTACATCTTGTTAGGGATATCTCAGTTTCATCATTTTCCTCCTACATATCATACACATGAATTTATGAGGATTAAAAAATATAATCCCCATAATTTTTTAAAGAAATATAAACTTAAATAATGATTTCATTAATATATATATATATAACTATAAAAATAAAGTCATAGTTTGTCTTTATATCATTCACCTTGCTCAGTAAGATAGGAGCATGAGTTTTATATCTTGGTCATTAAATGTATATATCTCACATGATCATTATTTTCTATCCTAGTTTCTATATTTTCCCAGGATAATTAATAGATAATATGTATATATATATATATATCAATATAATATATATATATATTAGAACCGTTAGGGGTTGATTATTTATATGGGTATTACATTTTGGGGTTCTCTAATAAAAATTATTTTTTAAACATATAAGAGAGAGTGGGTGGAGAAGACAGAATGTATGAAAATAAAAGTGTTTCTAGAAAAGGATTATTGTAAGGGGGAATATTGTTTTCAAATTTATTTCTTCTTTTTGTAAAAGTACATTTATAAAGAGATATATTTTAATAAATTCGTCTATATTAAGATAAAAACCTTATGAAATGGAATGTAATTATTCACTAACATACAATATATAGATATCAAATCCCATTTAATATATGTTAAACTTGTTTTTAAAAAAATATTATACTTTCATATTACAAAGTCCATACTTTTAATGGGGAAAACTATTTTTAGTAATCTATATATCTTTGTAAAATATTATGGGGAATTAATTTTTTATAACAAAATTTTGATGATTTTTTTCAAAATACTTCTACAATGGGAAAATTATTTCTTTCCAAAAGCATTTCATAAATATTTTATTTCAGAAATTATTTTTACATTTTTCTTGTGGGATTAAAAATTATCATTTTATTTATGAAATGTTCTTTTAGAAACAAAGTTTTTTATTATGTTTGTAAATACAATGAATGATGGTTTAATGTACAAGAATTATGGTTTCATAGAGTATCTCGTTTCTCTATATCAACTAGGGAATAATTACTATAATGGATTCATTCTTAGACGATCTTTAATAATGCCGCGATTTCCACTAACACCTAGAGAAGAAATAAAAATATGAACTCTAGGGAGTAGATCAAGGATGAATCCCCATCACCTTATAAATTTCTTAATATAATAATATCATATTATGATGAAATATAGATCAACCATATGTATATAATGACAAGTCACAATGAAATGTAAATAATGAAAGGTGGTTCAGTGCTTCTAGTTTATTTATGAATTACAAAACAATTTCAAATAATGGTGCATGTTCATCTATGGATGTGAATCTTAAAAAGTTTTTATATTTAATCGAGGAATTAAAACCCTCCATAATTGTACAATTATCACCATTAATGAATTTTTAATCAGGTAAAATATAGGATATTATGAATATGTTGCCTTAGTTTCATGGGATTTATGGATGGGGTATTATTCACTTAGGTATGGGTTTGATCACATTACTTTTCTTTCAAAATATCATCAAATCAATGGTTAGAGATATGGTTTTGTGATACTCAAACTAGGTATCATACATTTCCATGATTTCGATTCTTAGTTTGACTTGAACTAGATGGAAGATTATTATGCTCTATTCATAAATTCCCATTAGGGATATGAACCGGTAGTTCTAGCTATCCAGACATACTATGGGATACATTAAATGTGGTATTCTTACTAATCAATCTTGAAAATTGATCATATTTGGCAAAATAAGGTTTATTACACAAAATTTTTGGTTTAACATGAGATTACCTAAACTCTATTAGTAGTTTAATTCTTTCATTCTAGATATTTTTTATTTGAATTGGGTATTATATTTGAATATTTCTTAGATTTGTTTTCCTAATAAATATTAATTTGACATGGTAGAGAGAAATTTCCAAATGGTTCGAGAAGTTCTAGATTTAGGAAATTTGGAAAATAGTTTGAAGAATGTAAAAATTAGATACAAGCTTGATATGGTGACTTTTCTTCGATGAATCATGGATCTAGGTAGCATAAAAATGAATATACATCTACATCTAGAGATAAAAAATGTTATCCTTCCTTTTTAGATGTTAGTGGGGATCACATACCTCATGTTGAGAAATTTATTGTTTAAACATGGGGGATTGTAATGTAGGATAACAATGAAAGATTAAAACATCCTATAATTTGTATAAATTACAAAAAAATTCTTTTTTACCTTTGTTGAGAATATAAATCATTGGATAGTGGATGAGCCTAAGGCAACTTATGGGGATAGATTGGATGAACTTTTTAAATGATATATCCCTAAGGACCTTATGATTATATCCAAGGATTGGAAAAGAAATGAAAAAAATTGCTGTCAAAATTGAATGATATTAATAAGTCCTCACATTGAATCCATGATCTTCTATTGATAGATTTTCTTCCAGTAACTAGTCTAGTAATTCTTAAACTGATTTTATTGATTAAAAATTCATTCATCATGATCGTAATTCTCAAAATATTGGTTCTAATGATCCTGATGTTGCTTCATTTATATTGAATAACTTGAAAACTATACTATATATTTCCAATGTTGAAGCTAAACCTATTTTTATTAAATTAAATGATAGTATTTGTGAGAGTCTCACAAAATGGTATTGTTGAATAAAAAAATTGATGTTTCACTTATACTGTAGAATATTGATTCTATATCTCCTAGAATGATTAAGACACATAATTTTAAGGATAAATAATTTATTGTTGATTATTAGTGGCATCAATGGTTACTCCTATTCAAATTATGGAATGTGTTGTTGTCTTAAATATCAGTCCTAAAGAGACTGGATGTGTAGGCTTTATTATGTGTCTTCTATTACTTCTCTAATGCATGATGATATTCATATGGATCCTACTGGTATTAATGATGAATAATAGTCATTAGGTTCACTAACTGAACATTTTTTCATCATTTCAAATATTTTGGACAATGTCACTAGTTTAAATACAATATCTGAAGAAACTGACGTTGTAGAAACATTCATGGGTTCTCATTTTAGTGATGTGTCAAGGTAAGTATCCTCTTCAAATAATTATGATCTTGGGTATATCATGGTAAAAAATGATTTTAGTGTGCAAAATTTGGAACCTAGTCTAGGATAGGGTGATCCGTGACATTAAGTGGGAGACAATTAGAAGTGTGTTCATTAACGACATGGGATATCTCATTGTGGAAGGGTTAGAAGAATCCATTAATGATGGGTCACAATATATGGCTTCTAAATGTGTGTGATAGTCATCATGTTGTAAAAATAATTTTTTTACATGATGAATCATTGCTATAATACAGGGTTTCAGTTTATTTTTAATTATAATTTTGTTTTTAATATAGATGGTATTATACCATTGTGTCTAATCTATTTTTTTCAAAAACAATTTTTAGATATGGAAATACACTATTATATAATTGGTTATTAAAAAAATGAAATTAGATTCAATATTTTCATATATTATTTATATGTATGAATGAATGAATTAATTTTTAACTATTGATTTCTTGTAAACATTGTGGTGTTTTATTAAAATCATGTTTCTTATAAAGATTATGTGATATAAAATTATTTTCTATTTTAATAAATTTATATCGTTTTTGAATAGTTGTTTTAGTAGAAATAAAATGGGAAGATAAATCCTTAAAAATTGTTTTCTATACAAAACATCAATCTTTAGTATTGATTATGATTATGGGAAATGGATTTTTAACCCACAACCTCAATGAAGACATTTTTAAAAATGAGGCACTGGTTGTGGCCTGAAGGATTTCTTAAGGTTTTCCAAGTATCATTCAGTTCTATAAATTTTATTATCTTAAAATATATTTTTCAAAAAAAATTATCGACAAATCCAATTAAATATTTCAAAGAATGTAATATATTAAAATAATATGAGGTTTTAATGTGATATTTATTTTTAGATCAAATAAATATTATATCCTGTAGATATTAATTGAATACCCTAGACTATTATTTTTTGAAACTATTTATTATATCAAATGTTTTTGTCACATATATGATTGATTGTTTTCAAAGGACTTCTTTCAAATAAACGTTTCACACTATATACAAAAAGATATTAACATTGCCTTTAACACACCTTAGTGAGAATTATTATTCATTCTCTATGCTTTAAAATAATATTTACAGGTAAATTAAATGGTCCATTAGTGTTTGTTATCATTTAATGATTTTTTTGAGTGAATCCAAATATATGATTATATTGTTTATTTGTGAAACTATGATATGTTGTAAATATTATCAAACTAACCTTAAATATAGATTAATATATATTTTGGTTTGTAAAAATGATTATATTTATTTTTTGAATTTTATTACAAAAACAATAAATGCTTTAATATTATATTATGGTGTGCAGATCGTGGTTTATATCGTGGAATAGGGAGTGAACCATATTTAGTAAGGGGAATTTCCCACTAAGATAAACATACAATAAGAATTTGATAGGGACCTGGTAGGATTCATTTGGGATCCCCTCTTCATACAAAAATGAAATTAGATCTCTTGGGCCAATATTTAAAGGTCAATACAATGAGGAGGTATCAACCTAAGTAATATCTATGACACTCTCCATGGGTTGAAAATGTGTTGTTGTGGGAAGAATTATAAGAGTCCACTCTCTAGGGAATGTCTATTGATTTTAAGTGAAGAGTGAATTTAGATTTTCAAGGTGGAAAATTTTATTATTTATAATACATGATCCTTACCCACATTGCTTCCTTGAAATATATCCATTGTTAGATCATGCAAAAAAGGTAACATCCTCTTATGGAACCATAATAGGGTAGGTTAAGCTATTGGTTTCCTAGTATGTCTGGATCATAGTATCTAGATCAGGTAAGATAGGTTTTTTCCATCTTTTTCAAGTAAATACTGAATAAATAGTAGTCAGAGACTCTTAATCTCATGAACATGAATTCTAAACTTGATAGTTATATATTTACATCATTTTATAGAAGAACCTTCCCTGTGAATGAATTATAGAGGGAGAAGACTGACATGGACTATTTTGATAGTTGGAATGAGACTCTATGGTCTAATATCATTCTGAAAAAAATAACATACTTGTATAGAAAATTAGTAACTGGGACATGGAAATTAAGACTACATTAATAGAATGGGAATTTTCCTATCCTCAAGGTGTGCAAATTGCAAAGTCTATCATAGAGAGATATTGAACCATTAGTTTTTTAAAATTGAATTGGAAATAAAAATATAGATCTTCTAAATATATATCACTGATTTCAATTTAAGATAATACCTATAATTATCCTTCTTGGAATGATGGTTTAACGGTGGGAGATATGTGGGCCCTGAAAAATTTTCATGAGAAATTGGAAAATATTTGGTTACATGTAGCTCTAAATTGCAAGGAACATGGCCAGATTTGCGGATATTCATCCAATGTAGAAGTATCTCATTTTCAATAAAAAAACATTCACATTAGCATGTTATGACTCCCTAATAACTAACATTTTGCTCCCACTCTCATATTGTTGCAAGTGACTAGAGCTCTTGATCATCCTATTCACATGAACAACTAAGGGTACTAGGTTTTCTAGTGACTTCTTATCTCAAGGAGGAAATAAAAAATGGACAATTCTTGTAATTTAGGAGAAATATGGGTAAGGGATAATTAGTGACTCTATAGGTACTATTATTTTATCTTTATCGCTATATTACTATAGTGGATTCTCCATCCAAGATGAATCAATAAAAACGATCACAGGTCTTGACCTGTTCTACAAAAGGATTGTAGATCTAACAGAAGTAGAAACTTACTCAATTGTTTTAAATAATTATATAAATGGAATACTCACAATTCAATGTTTGATAATTTACATAATCAGGAAATGAAGAGTTATTATCAACACTAATATCCATGTTCTTCACATTTGTATTGAGGGAAACAAGGTAATATACCAACTAGATTCCACGGATGATGAAGGATCATGTATCACTTGCTTCCCTAGAAAATAACATCCTGAGATCTGAGGGGTAGAATCTTGCAAGATAGTGTTATTTTGGCTGTCACTACTATATCCCTCCATAGTTTCTTTTACTCAAACTTTTATTATATTAAATAAATAAATGATTGTGATAATAATGTATTATGTACAACCAATATTTATTCCATGACTAATGTTTATGATCTTTGATAGGTATGGTATGGTTTTTATATGATAATATCATCTTCTCAAACTGTAATATGAATTTCATGGTTATGTTATGATGTATATCTCATGTGTTTAACTTAATGGGTATATGAGAAAACCCTTTCATATGATTCCATTACACTGGTTATGAAGAATGTGTTTTATTTATGATGTGTCTTTGTGGGGTTCTCATTGTGAATAACTTTGCGCGAGATGATGTAGTTCACATATGAAGTAGTTCATTGTCTATCCATGTTTCCAATTATATTAGACGTATATGATTCTGTTGAGGATTGTTTTGTTATGTAATGAATATTTATCACCCCATATGTGAAATCTATATATGAAAACTATGCATCACTATAAATATTATGATGAAGGATATTAATAGGATTAATTATATAAAGGAATATATTTACAAAAGTCCCAATTATTGAATATATATTGATTATTAATAGTGAAATAATTATTCAATTTTTTGTAAGGACATTATTATTCTTCAAAATAGGTTGTGAAAAAAATGATGTATTCTTATGAATGAATTATATAATAAATATCTAGAAAATTTTTAAAAAAATATTTTATAATTATAATATTTTTTCCTACATATACATAACAAAATTAACATAAATTGAAATATTTTAATTTTTCATAAAATATTTATCAATAAATAGTTAAAGGTAGTGTATTTTAAAGAAAATTTAATTTTTGATTCAATAATTTAAAAAGTTATATTTTTTAAAATGGATTCAGAATAAATTTTAATATTTATATTATAAGTACTCCAATTATTTTCAGTGGAATCAATTTTACAGATGATTTTCATATAAAACATTTTCATATATTAAATTCATTTATATGAAAAACATTTTTTTTGTGTTTTGTTTTTATTAATTTAATTTATGTCAATAATATAAATTAATCCATGATAATGTGTTCAATATTTGGAATCAAGATGCCCAAATTTTGTAAATATGAACATTTTATTTCTATTCATAATGAATAGTTACATTGTTAAAACTATTTCCAATTATTAGTGTAAATTGGGTAAAATTGGTATAAAACCATGAGTTAATGTGACAAAATAAGTCCAACGCATTATTTTATCCTCATAGATGAGTGATGTTTAGAATTATCTATCCATAATGTCAATATACAACCAAAGGGTTCTACATTTCTTTGATTAAGATCTTTATATTAACTTCTGAAATGAATAAAAAGATATATCACACTCTTGACATTAAATATTATAAATTTTAATTATATGTATAAAATATTTAAAATTATATTCATAATTATTATTCAAAAGTTAAAATAATTTTTGTAAAATTGAAAATTAATTCTAATTTTTTTTGAATATGAAATGATCTTAAATTATTAGGTTATTCCAATATATTATTTATTCACTCAGTTGGAAAATACAATTAATTATATGAAAAACTCAATATTTAGTAATTTATTGAGTGAGTTAAAGTGACCCATGAATTTTATAGACATATATGAAATTATAAATATTTTTTAAAAGTTTATATTCAAAATATAAAATTTCTCATTAAGTGTTTAATATATAAATAATATAATAATGTAAAAAATGAAAATATTTAAATTTTAGAAAAAATGATATTTTATTGAATTATTTAAAAATTGTAAAAATAACTGAAGTAGAAATTTAGGATATCATATGGCATAAAATTTTAACACATGGTAATTTATGTCCCAATTTTTTGTTAATATTTAAATTAATATCCTTTCATGAGTGCAAAAGTGGTTAATGTTGTTATGGTTATAATATGTTTTATGAGGTTCAAAAAAATTGATTATGTTTAAAATATAAAATAAACATCTCTAAATTTTAATGTAAAGTGATATTTCAACCATATCCAAACTTTTCATAGAATAAATGACCATTTTAAATTATTTTTTTTAAATGAATTTAAATTTGTTTTAATCATTTAAAAAATTACAAAACATTCCCTCCCATCAATTATAGAATAAAACCCCTTCACTGTATTATTTCCACTTACGTAGGCAGCATAGATAAATAAATCCAGACCAATTTTTATTCACAACTTACTCAAACATCTTCTATTGGTTCAATTATTTCCAAAATACTATCACTAGTATCCAAAAGAGGACACTTAAAGGCTTTCATTCACTGAAGAGGTAATCTCATAAAGAAATCACATTATTTTACTTCTACAATAGAATAATATAAAGATATGGTTTAGGATATAAAATTATATTCAAAATAACCTAAATATAATGAGAAGTACTTTTTATAAAACTACTTTTATACACCCACATTCCATCAAATTTGATGTCAAAGTATTTCTCGTGTGTTTGTACAGCTTAACATCTCTACCAAGAAATACCATTTAATTTTCATCACCAAAATTTATAGATGTTTATTATAATCAGTATTATATTTATATATGATAATTTGGATTTAAATATTCAATTTTAGTTATAATATCATATATTTTTTTGTACATTATAGTCTTTTGGTAATCAATAATAACACTCTTGTGGTTGTATGGACTAGAACATCCATGAAGCAATGTGATTTTTTTTCAATTCCTTTATATAGACTTAAATAAAGATAAATGTAATGAATATGTGATATTTTTATAAAATTAACATAATATTGTAATTATAAAATATTTTGTACCATCCTTTTATTACATCCATCAAAATGTGAGTACATCATTCATGTGAATACACGGACTAACATCTTCAGGAATGTTATAATTCTTATTTTTCAATATCAAAATTTTTTAAATGATTAAAAAAATATAAATAATGAATATATATAATATATATATCATGATTAAATTTATAGATTTTAGGGATCTATGATCAATGTGAAGGAATCAAAACTAAAAAACCAAAACATTAAAAAAATGCACAAGTTCTCAAGAAATAGTTATTTCAATAAATAATTTTTAACAAATGAGTGATAAAATATTATATGTAAATAAAATATAGTATGATATATTTGATATTTATTAAGGAATATATATTTAATAAATTTAATTTTTAATACATTAGTTTTGAACACATACGAGGTATGTGATACAATAGGGAATTGTTTATATCAAACTATCATAAAAATTATGATATAAAAATTATGAATTTAAGAAAAACATGATTTCCTTTTCTTCTCCCTCATTATTCATTTCATAAATATCTATATTTTTCTTCAAAGTTTTTAAATAATACATTTACAATTATATAATTAATCACTGAAATAATTAATACTATTTTTTGATTGTTATGAAATAGTATAAAACAATTTTTTCAGCTATTTCTAAATGGGGTTCTTTTTAGTTTTTCATAAGATAATGTGAAAGGAAATTTATATTATCATATATAACATGAAAATAATTCTCCTCCATAAATACTGATCATTTTTTGAAATTGTTTTTACATGATTACAATTTTTTAAAATAAAATGTTTGGAATAATTTTTGGGAAATCACTGGATTTTAAATATGTGATTTCAAATTATGATGGGGTATTTTACTAAATAAAATTTCTTTTAATTATTTAAATTTTATTTTCATATATTTAAATGCCATATTCCAAATTTCATGATTTTTGAGGATATACACCCAATATATCATTCAATATGTTCTTATGGATTGTTTATGTTTAGTATTTCATTGAAAATTATCGAAATATACTTTTTATGGTCTTCTAATAAAAATAGTTAGTGATTTATCAATACTATTTACGATTTTGTATTATTAATTAACATGATTAATCCATTTAACTCATTAAATAATTTGTCAGCCCAATAATTATATATTCCCTCAATAAGTTAGTAGGGCAAATGAGAGAAACTAGCTAGTTAGCCATATTATATTTTTTTTTCTGTGGTATACTAACTATGTAATAAATAGTGTAGGTGTAAGACCTCATCAATATATTTATGATATCTAATTTTATGTATTCCATAATTAATAAATTATTTATTTATTTCTATTAAATTATTTTGAATAGTATGAGTGGATAATATTCAATATTGTTTAATAGTTTATATCCCGAAATTTTACCATCCTTTACTCCTGTTATGTTATTCTTCTTGGTCAAGTTATAGTTTATATGGTCTATGTTATAGTTATTTATGTTTCCATATTGAATATGGATAATTAAATACTGATGGATTACACTATGCATCATCCTTGTTGTTAATATGAGATCACCATTATTTTGTTTATTCTCACTAGAATGTGAAGAAGTAATCATTGGATGAGTTGATTGATAAAAAATATTATCTATAATTATCATATATATTTTATGTTTTCAAATGTCATGTGAGAGTAATGTATGCATCCTACTTTACAATACTACTAAAAAATTTGATACATGGGTGTTCTATCACTTATAAATAATGACAATGAAATTACATAACCATATGCTCCAGGATAAATATTTTGGATCATTATATATATGATGATGAACCTAAGAGAAATAAGACACTATATTTGAGGTTTAAATTCAACCACGTATAGCTCAATGAGTATGCAGAAAAAAACTGATACTGGTAGTTTTAAAATTCATAGCTAAATCCTACATATCGCATCTAAATAGTAATGTAATATCCTTTAATTCAAATGACACAATTTATTTTCATGTAAAAAGTCCATACCATACTTTTTAATGACATCCATTATGGATGTTATCATGAATTTTAACATCGTTTCACTATGTTTTGTTCTATTTATTGAAACATCAAACTACCAGTTCATAAATTTCATGAATTTAATAGCAATAGATAATTGATTTGGGATTATACATATGATGATTCTCAGATAAACTCTATCTAAAATATATCTTTTTATTGGTATGAGAACATTTATGTTGGGTTTCCAACCTAAATTTATGAATTTTAGTAACACCAATGACTTGATTAACCCAAATCTATAAGATTTTGCGAGTTGTGATCTTTGTGAGAAATTAAATATTTTAGTGGTTTTGGTGGATTGTAAGAGAGCAGTTCAATTATTTTCAATATGAACAATACATTGATGTAACCCAAGTATAATTAACCATCTTTCTCACATAAGTGAATTTTTCATTAATGAAATCATCAAAGATAACATCTTTAAACCCTAAATTGAAGAAAACCAAAATCTTTTAGTCATACGGAATGTTTATAGTCTAGCGTGGGATACCTAATATAGATTATAGAAGGGTATGAAATCCAAGAAGAAATATAATGACATTATTATGTGATGGATTTTCTAATGGGCCCAACATAAGTATTAGAGATGAAATACACAATCATTCCAAAGATATAACTTTAGTGTCTTCTTGATATTGATCCAAATTTTGAAAGAAATCAATTATTACGGTTCCCATAATGATTTAAATTATCTATGAAAAAATCTAAATTATTTCTTTTATCATGTGAATCGATGATCAATATGTTGTAAGATACTCTGAAATACTAGATTATATGGATCTGATGGTTGAAAGGTATGCTTCCAAATAATCGTATTCATGATTTTTACTATAGAAAACATGGTCCTAAATTTCATTCATGATAAATAAATCTAGATTCATGGATGGGATTATTTTTGTGGTACAAGGGGATTACCAATGTCATTATAATGGAAATTGGTGGAATCGATGTGCTTTGATTGTTTTGTAATTATGAAAAAGAAGTTATTGTTTAATATTCCACATGTAGTGTTGGTGTTTTGTATTTATATGGAGAATAATTATTCACATGTGATGATGGGGGTGTTGATTATCTAAGCACACTTGGGAAAATGTCATTTTCCCCTTTCAATATCATTTCACATTCCAATGTTTTCAAATCGTGATTCTCCAATAATAATTTTTTAACATGGTTAACCTACCATGGATATCCATTGTTGTGTGTATATTTGAATCTTTTTCTAGGAGAGTGGGCATTATTTAATATATATAATCCATGATATATTTTTATGTCCCTATTTTTGCTGGATTATTTTCATGGTAATTTATAACCAATATTTAATGTCTATAGGCCTAGTGGTATACCTCAAATGTAAGGTATTGTATATGGAGGGAGTAATAATTACATAACAATGGTGAGTGATAGAGTTAACCAATAGCATGTGTGACCTTCCATCAATATATAACATATCATGTATTATATTTTTTTTAACTTTATAACACAAGGCATATAAGAATGTCTTGTTTACTATCATAGAAAATTCCCCCATCAATATGTACACCCCATGCCTACTCACGCGCATTAAAATTTAAATATTCCTACAATTTATGTAGACACTATAGGAGTCGTTGTCTTACATGATTTTCAAGTATTTGTAGGCATCACTTCTGAATTTACATCAACATATTACAAAACATGTGTGATGACGTATCTGATAGGTGATATTTCCAGGGATAATGGTTGAAGACATATGGATTACTGAGGTAGGATAAAGACTTGAATAATACAACCTTCCTAAAGGAAATCCATCAATGGATCATGCACTGCATGATCTGAACCCACTTATGATTTAATATGATTTCTATGGGTTTTAGGAGGTAGTTGAACCATTTATCTAGTCATAATAAGTTAAAAACTCACAGAATAGTCCTCACACATTCATGTGATTCTTAGGTTGTCATTATCAAAGGTTGATTAAATTTTCTAAATCATTTTTTATTCATTTATAAAAATTAAAACATGTGGTAACACTAATATTTTTTAGAATATAATATTCATTAAGAGGTGAACCAAAAAGAGATAAGAGTTGTATGTGGATTAAATTTTGAGATTACAATTAGTGGACATCGCTAATAAATTTATACTAGAATCACGAAGGTGAGTAAATGTATAAATATGAAATAAAGAAAATTAATTATAAAAGAATATAAATTTCTGAAAGAAGAGATTGAAATTTATGAGAAATATATAACAGTAAATGCACTGTTACTCATGTTAATGTTTTCTAAAATTTTAATTTAGATAATATTAATAAAAAATAATTATTTTTTATTGATTCAAATATTATTTATATAGAATTTACATTGATGATTTTTACTCATAAAATTTTAATAAAAATATGTTAAATATTATTTAATTATTTTTATTGATAAATTAAATTTTCCTCTTCCTACAGATAAATGAAAACGGTAAAAATATTTATAAAAAAATAATAATATATTGTTATATATTATATATTTATGAGACCAATTTGATATTATTTTTCATTGAATGTGATTGTTTATAAAAGTTTAAAGAAAAATAATATAGATTAACAATAATAAAATGAACATGTATATCAGCGTCACATACCATGAAGTGAAATATAATGTGACAATTGATCGAAATGTTTTAATGATCGTACATTGGAAACCATAATTTATTAATGAATTTTAATTAAATGTTTGGGTTTACTTATCCATGTAATAATTAATAACAGTTTATGAAAAAATGTTATTTGGATGAAATAGTTTTCGAATGTTCAGTTTAGGATTTCATATTTTTGGATTGCTGTCATAATATCATTGAACCATTGGTAAATATATTTTACAATATAACTTCACCAAATAAATTCATGTAATTTGAAAAGTCGCTTCTATTGTCTTGTATAGAGGTAATTTGGATAATGTATAACTATAATATCCATGGGACATGATATTTTGTAACCAACAGTGAAATATATTATTATTTGAAATATATTTAGTGAAAAATTATAAAAATTTATAATATTATACTCAGTAATCATTATAATATAAAAATACCAAAATTTATTTATTTTTAAAACATTGATTGTGATACTATGAGAGCTATATGATATTTCACAAATATATAAAATGTTCTCATGTGAATAAATTTTTACGAGTGGAATAATAATTTATAAAAAAAGTACTACCAAAAATATTATACTATGTGTTTGAATCCTAAATTATTTAATATCCATTCCAGTATGCGGGTGAGGGTGATGATGATTGATATATGAGATGCATGGTGTATATTTCACTTTTTTATTTCATTATGTTGTCATCATTTCTCATATATTTAATGATTAAACATAGATATATGAATGCATATAACATTTTAACTCATAACACATGAAATTAAATGGTGATATAGAGGATGAAGATAAATGAAATTTCCAATGTAATATTCAGTTGTAAAAATGTATCTGTATTCCATCTAGTAACCACACCATAAATATGTTAACTTATATTGATGAGTAAGATATTTTATGATTTAATATGGATAAGAGAAAAATGTAATAATTTCTTATTGGCACCCTTATAACAACATTTATCAAAATTCATTATAAATCATATGGGGAACACTATAAATAGTGATCTTTGGAATACTATGACTATGATACATCAGAAATATGATGATTTATGGGAACATGTTTCATATACGAATATGATGAATGAAGCGAATGTAAGGATTTAATAACTATAAAAAGATCAATGATGGTAAATATTTTACAAGGTCATTAAAATAGAAATAATATTCATAGGGAGATCACTATACATGAAGCCATCTCATACAAATGTGGCAATAAAGATTATAAAATTATGAATTATAAATAATTTAATGATAATAAAAAAATATTCTACTTGTTCATATTTATCATTATATATTACAAAACTATATTGATACTATGGTATTAAATACAATATATAGCTCTCAAATTCATATTCAAATACCAATGATATTTTTCAAGGTATAGATATTGTGATGGTGAAGTCGAATGTGGTTTAGATAAAGTCTTTAACCTCCAGTCATAATTGGAAACCAAAGTAAAACAAAAAATAATCAAACGTTAATGGTATATTCTTATGTAGTAGAAAAATAAAATAAAATAAATAAGATTTGTTTTTCATTTCATATCAGTGTTTCCCTAAGTACATTATTATGTTCATTGTACACCGTGATAGAACTGGAATTCACTATGTCATGTCATTATTATGAGAGTAAAAGCTCCATAACAATATTACTTTTATAATTATTCTATAAACAATAATCCATTTGTTATACTAAGATTTAAATCCTAGTACATCATTTTCATTTGAGTGTAATGATGGAATAAATACACACCTACCTATTATAGTTCAAAGAACTACTAAGGAAACATACATTTTCCAGAAGTGTTATAACTGAAAAAAGATGTGATTTCATTATAAAAAATAATAAACTAGACATAATTATGAAAAAATAAAAAGTTATATAATATAATTCAATGAATATGTAAAAAACATATTAAAATGTTTTCATAACATGATATATCCAAATAATGATTTTGTAATGATGATTCTTTCTTAGTGGTTGTAATGTGTTCACTTTCATAATCACAAAATTCAAATTGTATCAATACCATTAATTTATCCTTTATTTTCCATCTATACATCCATACTATATTGATTCACTTGGTAAAATTTGATCATTATTTTTAGTCCATTATTTAATGATTATCCCTATCTGTTTTTATTAATTTTTATCAGTATTTTGATTATTCGTGGTTTTCAAATAATAAAAATGAATTGATCTATAAAACATGTTTCCAAATATTAAATCATGACTATTAAAAAAGTATGTAAATATTTGAAAATGGTGAGAAAGATATATTTATAAATGACCATCAATTATAATAACTATGACAAGAATGATAATTCATGGTTAAGAGGTGTATTGTATTTAACATTTCCAGTTTCTTCTTCTGATATTATCTAATTACATGTTTTTATCCTATTCATCTAATAATCACATCAATTAGATAAAAAAAATCTACAACAGAGTAAGAAAAAACATAAAATTATTTAGGAATCGAACTGATGAAAAAATATTAATTAGACATAAATATAAACAACGTTATAATCATCTACATTGATTGAATCCTATATTTATTTAATAATATTATAGTAGATTTCATAATGTCATCACTTTTAAAAAAAATTATGAATCTAGATTTTATAAGGATCATTTTGTATGGATCATAATTTTATTATGTGTGGTTCAACATTATCTATGTTTGAATCTTGATAAATATTCATAAGGATTAAATAAATAAACACACGGTTTGTATATAACCTTAAAAAGAACTATATTATTAGTATTTATATTCATATAAATCTATATATGGTTTTATAAAAAAATTAATTATATTAATTATACTCTTTATAATTTATATTATATTCATAAAATGGTTTATTTTATTCATTATAATGTTGATTGGACATATTTTCATTCTTTTTTAAATCTATTTAGGTAGTTTTTAAATTGTATGGGAAAAAATTATTATTCACAACATTCTTTTCTTTTCAGAGAATGTGACTTTAAAAACCTATAAGTTCTATATATTGTATGTGATGTTTTTAAACACCAATTATAAAATCTTGAATAAACAAAATTATTTAGAATATGTATAATAATCATAGACAATCAATATGATTGTTCATAATTCAAAAAATAATGAAATATTTCATTTAAAAATGTATATAATGAGTATATTAAAAAAAATTATATAATCTAATGTAATTTTTTTGTATTATTATATGTTATTCTTAATTATTTTTTAAAATTATCAAAATAATTATAATATGGTACTCAAATTGTTAATTTAATCAATGTAAACATTACCAATCTCTATCAAGTCCCACTCAAACTCTAAATATCTCCACTATTTGGTAATTACAAATCAGATAATAAACAATATGAGGAATCTACGAACATTTTTAAAAAATGAAATTTATAAATAAATGATTTCATTTTCAGGAAATAAAATTTTATTAAAATATCCACATTAGGGTGAAATATTAAATATATAGAATGAATGTAATGTTTAAAAAATTAGTTATTAAAACAAATATCTTCATAAGATATAAATTACTACTACCTATTACTAATAAAAAAATTCAATAATAATTCAAAATATAGTAAGATCAAAAATAGATAAACACAAAATAAAATAATGTATACTTAAAATTTAACTAAACCGATAAAATATAAATATTTATTAATTTTTTTGTTAAAATGAAGATTTAAACAAAGACCACATCCTTGATTAGTCATATTTTTTTAATATAACCTTATAAGAATGAATCACCAAAGAGATCACATATGTAAATAAATATATTCTATAAAAGATCCATGATAATGATAGTGTATTCAGAAATGTAAATATGAAACATTTCCTCAAATAATTTTAGGATTATATCATTACAAATTAATATTTTATCTTCTAAAACATCAAAAAATCCAAATGATTAGTAAATATATCTACCCATTGACCATATAAATAAATATATTAAATGATAATATCTATTAACTATACATGAACCTGAATAATATGATATTTCATATCAATATTCATATTCCTACAATGTTGTGAGGGGCTCTGTGAAATATTAAATGTAGATGAATTATAACTAAAAAATTTCATTATTTTAAAATTAATATCAAAATAAGATCATATTAAATTCATATATATATAATTATTGGGGATAACACATTTCCGTAAGAACATTGAAGACATCTTTAGTATACAATTAAACTAAAAAAATATGTCATAAAAATATATAAATTCAAACTCAGTCGTAAAAGGCGTTGCATAATTGAATTATATTTCAATTTAGTCAACATCCTCAAAAATAATAAAAATATAATAAAATTACAATAATTTTTCCATTTTGATCAAAAACCACGATTAATAGTTCCATTATAATATATAATACTATTTTAAATATCTTATTAATAAATATACATATTTTCATCTATAAATATAACACACATAAAGTCACTAATCCTAAAATCAGTTCTGTTAATGGTTTGATACACCAAGTTATCTATCATAACTATAATTTCTTTTACATATATCTATTTATTAGTTATATTAATATCAAATTTATATCTATTGAATAAATTATTTTTAAATAATATAAAAGATTTATATCAAAATAGATTAATCATGACAGTAATATATATACATTTATTTGAAAATATTGCAATAGATTTATGAAATATATGAATACCAAAATTGAATTTTAATTCCCTCATGTTTCTAAATTATAAAATTTATTCCAAAATATTATTTTGAATATATGACTTTGACATCATAATAATAATTTGAATAATAAAATTATCATTATATTTTTTCATTATATATTTAATAGGATAAATGTATTCATTAAAAATTTTCATTTATTAATATAAAACGTTATAATATCTCATTATTACTAAGGCTTGATTATTGAAGTTTGTATAATTACATATAGTGTTTAAAATATGATTAGGGAATTTATATTATTCAAAAAAGGGTGATTTTATACAAAAAATCATTACATATTTATTTAAATTATTATAATCATTTTTATCCATTTAATATGTCATAAAACCATTAAAAATGGACTAAAATAAAATTTTACTATATCTAAGAATGCTTTTAAAATTCCTATTTATAATCAATAAAGTCTAATTTTAAAATTATTTGAGATACAAATATTTCATTATTTTTAAAATTTTATATAGATTCGTAGAATTTGTTTCTAAAAGAATAAATTGATCTAATAATTTAAGAATATTTATATTTTTCATCTAGAGACTATAAAACATTTCTATAATACTGATTACATATTTTCTATTAGTAAAACACAAAAAGATCATTTTATATTTTCTATGTAATCATTATGGGTAAAATAAGATATCAACAATAAGTAAATAGAGAAAGTCCGTATATAATATTTGTTCTTCACTATGAAATTAACATCTATATAATTTATTTCAACATTATTGTTTTTATGAGTTCTTGAAATTCCTTCTTGTGGGTGACCATCATCACTATTAAAATATCCATTATGATTTATATATTATCCAAAATTATATTCACTATATTTTTTAAGAATATATTATTGTTATTAAATCATTTCCATTAATAAATTTAGATCAGATTTTTATTGTAGAGAATATAAAATAACCTTAGTTTTTTATTATAAATAATATAATATTTAATTTAATTTTAATTATTGAAAAATATTCAATCATCATATTTAGTATTAAAAAATCTAAGGAATCACTATAATTAAGAAACAAATTACAATAAAAAACACTAAAATTATCATATTAATGATACATTAATTTGAATAATTTGAAAAAAAATTCAGGTAAGGATCTAATGTAAATGATTTTAGATACAAACAAGATATTTTGTTATTTATCCTTTAAATATTTTTTATTACTAAATTCATTTATCATATTTATAGAGATTTCTAAAATTGTTTTCTTTATTTCATTATTTTACTCTATTTTTCTATGATGTTCCTGGTATAAATATATTATAAAAATATCATTTTTTTGGATAGATATTAAAAATGTCAACTTTTACACTATTAAAATAGAAAAAATATATAATTTTTCATTTTTAAGTATATAAAAAAATTGGAAACATTGATATTGTATAAATTTTAGAAGATATTGAATAATTACATTTATGTATAAAAAATCATCAAGAAAGAAACTCATATTTCTATAGAAAATAAAAATTTATATTAAATATATCTAAATGAATATAAATGAAATATTTAAGGAGGAAATATTACTTTTATATAATTAATGGTTTTGGAATATATTTTTTTTGCTACAATCCATTTATGATAAAATCACTTATATAATATTTGGGGATATTAAATCTGGGATGTAGAAGCACATTTTGATTCTTTGACAATCTATGTGAAAATATTATAATTTAATGTAGATTTCTTTTATTCCATAAAAAATTTTATATGATTAAAATGTCTATATGTTAGATATTAATTTTTTAATCTATTTATATTAAATTTAATAAATCATATATTTATGTCTCATAAAAAAATATAATTGCTCATGAAAACAATGGCCTCATCATCTTCAACATTTTAAAAAATTACATAAATTTAGATTTTTAAATTATAGGTAGTTTTTTATTTAATCCTTCAACCTAGAGTACATTAAAAAATAACAACTACCTTATAATAATCAACATAAAAAAATCCTTTTATAATATCTCCAGCTTTCAACCATTTGTGACAACTCCACCATCATATTGATTATAATAGAAGATGTTTTATAAATATCTAATGATGTGTCGATTTGAGCTAGTATTCACATAGATAATGAGATTATTGAGACTCAAAATTCATTTTTTCAAAAATATTTTTTGTAATATTACTTTGGAAATCATGATATATTGGCTCCAATAAGAATAGTTGTATTGTTTTTCAAAATAAAATTTATTTTCAAAATTTAGGTTAGGGTTATATTGGAGTATAACTATTAAGAACATTTTAATTTTTATTTCAAAATTATAAAATAAATCATATTGAGCATTCCCATTCATAATGACCTTGTATATAAATAAAAAATTATCTATTTAAATACATTCTTTTAAATGTTTTTAAAACAATATTATATAATTTTTGTTTATTTTTTATCATAACCATCATAACTATTTCTGATTTAAAATATTTGTTGTAATCATTTCATTAATTTTTTTTTGCACAGAATAAAATATTATAATTTAATACATATTCTGGCAATTTATTTTTCAATTTTTTATTCCAATTTTGATATATTTTCATATACACAAAGACATTATCAATCAGGTATGATTTTGTATTTTTATGGTTTTCTTTTTCAACAGTGTAAATTGTGTAATAAAAAGTGTTTTTTGTTAATTTATTTTAATTATTTATTAAAAATAAATATAATAATTATACATATTTATAATTTTAAATTATAATTATTTAATTTAGTAATGTATTATTTTTCATATTCTGAATCATTTCCATAACTAAAACTACAATCCCCACAAACATAATTTATATTGGTCATTTATAATAAATTAAATAGTTATTTTTTAAATTATTATTCATAAATAAATATTTAGTAATATGTGAAAAACCATCTATCTAGTGAAGATACTTTATATGTATCATTATATTTTATATCCTCTCTCTAATGATTCAATTTTAGGAAGTCTGAATTGATTTTGAATTTTTTATACATTAATAAAATTTTAATTTAGAAGCATCATTTTAAAAATATGACATAATTTTCATACTAACATTTCGTTCAACCTATTAATAGTCCATATTGAATCAAATTTCAAAACAATTATTCATTTTTGAAATTTTTATATACACCATTCAATAGATAAGTTACACATTCATTTTTATTTAATTCTATATCATAAATATAAGAATCTTCTGAACCAATAAAATGTTATATTAGTAAAAAAGAATTTTTTTTCATATTCTATTAATCAATAAGGTTCTTCAGTTATATTTTATATTGTATGTGGGAACAGATATGTTCATTGAATATGTCATATTTAAAAATATTTCTTCTATATATATAATCATTTTTTCACACAATTTATTTTAAGGATATCTATAACCTTTTAACTATAATTTTTTTATTTAGGGATACACTAAGTGAACTAATCATAATAAATAATTACTATTAATTTAATCAGTTTATTAATATATCTTACTTCCCCATTATCACAAAATGAATATTAACTCATAATATCCCATAATTATTTCTCCTAACATTGTTTGTTCCATTTTTTGTAACAAATTTATTTTTTAATTGTTATGAAAAACATTAAAATAGAAAAATTAATAAAAATACTTCTACTAATAGAAATATATAATATAATTTTATCTTTCTTATCTAAGGAACACATTGCAAAATAATAACTAGTAAAATAATCCATGTAAAACTTATATAGTTTATAAGATCTTTCCATTATATTTCTATGATCAATATAATGGTCCATTAGTTAAGTCCACATTTATAATTTATAGTTTACATAATAATTTATAGTTATATATGGTGGTATTTTTGGAATCCATTAATAATTAGAATTAATATCCGAAATCTCAACATTTATCATTTCCTTATATTTTGAGGTATATGATAAGTTATAATAATAAGATATATAATCAAATAATTATATTGGCTCGAAACCCAATTATTTTCATCAAATTTGATATTGAATCAGTTAATATGGGTTATTCCCAAACATAAAAAAATTATTATAATGTCAAATAAAAATAAAACCTAATAAAAATTTATGATTAAATTCTAAATCATTTGTAATGAAAAAGTAAAATATTGAGTCTATATATTTTTATATTAAAGTATATAACTGATAAAATATATAGACTTCAGCTCCCTATACTGTATGAAGAAATTGTATCCCCTATTTCCTAAAATCATTATGATTTTCAAAAAATGATTATAACATACCATTCTAATTATTGTTATCATTCCCCAACTCTGTATTAATTTGCGAGTAAATATCAAATTTAGAACAAAATGTTTAGTGGAAAGAAAAACAACTTACACACATGTATTTTTTATTTAGAAGAAAAAATGATAACATAAGTATTTTTTAATAGAGGAATAACATATATAAGGGATGTTTGTATTATATAAATACATAAAATGGACATAGTTATGAAAAAAATAAAATTATTTTCAATATGACTCCAAAAATGAATAACTAATGTAGAAAAGTGTTATATGTATTTAAATCTCTCATCATTAATAAAAATGTGTTCTATACGGTGATAAGTTCTATCATGAACCAACATGGGTTAAACCTACATTGGTCACTCAAGTCGGTCCATTGCAAGGAACAAAAGTTTTTCATGGTCCCTAAAGGATGGAAACTAGTATCAGGGGTCCAAAATTAACCATTGGTAATGATTTGGCCCATGAAAAAAAAAGAAAAACTGATATATGGAGACTGTCAATAATAATTAAAACAAGCGGCAAAAATACATTTTTTATCAAATGACCACGTGACATCTTGGTGACCTCGATCCACTTAAAATATTCCTAAACCATGAGAAGACAAACGCGGAACATAAATAAGAAAAAGGGACCTAAAATTGAAAATATAATGTATGTGTGAGAACCAAAATTCTCAGAAAAAATCTTCAAAGATACCATGTCATTGCTTTCCAAGAAAACATTATATTTGATACAAGTTTGAATTACACATATAAAAATTATGTTATTATATACATATTGTATTAAAAAAAACATGACACAATACCCTCATAATTTTAAAAAAAACACACGAAATAAAAAAGGGATTTGTGATTAATCATTTGAAACATGTAATTCAAAATAATTTTAATGCAATAACACATTCATAATTTTTTTAAAAAGGACTAAAACAAGCTGCAGGAATATAATTTTACACAATGATGTAAAAGGCTCTATTAATTTTCACATCATGGGAGCACGAGAAATCCTAGGAACTCTGAAGAAGAAAAAGACATACTAATACATTTGACACATCCCGAAGTCATTTCTTACCTGATGACATTATAAAGGCCAAATGCACATCCACCCTCACCTAGGACACATCAAGGGGAAAAATCCAATAACCAAAAACCAACGTATTCACATTATATAGCCCACTAGTAATGTGAAAAATTATACGTGTTCATCAATTGTACTTAGTAAACATCTTCGATATACTAGGTTCCCAAGAATATTTCATAAGGATGTGTTCCATGAAATTAAAACAACAACACATACATATACAATCAAACACACAAATAAATTAGGCACAACACGAGTTACCCATTTTTTTTTACTTACCTCGAAATAATAATTAAACAAAGGAGTTCCAATACCGAGGAACCAACCATCTCATTATCAATTCACACGAAATGTGACCTAATCCAATATGGGTTTTCCACACAACCCATTCAAATATTCCAATATGACCATTAACATTAAAACATTCATGCCTTTACCAAAAACAATTTAAAACCATTTCCAAAACAAAAATAGATATCAATTTTATATAAACATGTCCAAATGTGGATTTACCCCATGGAATTTCCAAAAAGTGACCATGTACCTTTTCAGGACATGTCAAATAGGAAAATCATATGAATGTTCCCAATGGGATTTTACTTTTCTTAGAAGCCAACTATATTTAATACATTCCAAACAAGCCATAGGATACAATCACATACCCATGTACATTTCAAGGCCAATCTGGCCAAAACATGAGGGACACCTTTTGAACCACAATTTAAAATCTAATGAAAATCCAATTTCCATGAATTTTAGAAAACATGTAACTATTTTAAAGGGGAAAGAATGATGGAAAAAAGAGGGGAACTTGAGGAAACCCAATTTTTACTATGCCATCTTCATTTTATTTCACATCTAATGGAACATTCCAAAGCCTAAGAGAACATATAATACCATTTTCCTAAATTTTTTATTTTCCATCAAACTATAATACATCCATTTCAACAATTACCATATTAAATTTTTTTCAAAATGAGATTCAACTCGCACCAAAGTGAATCACCATGCATCACATTCAAATACCATGATTGAATTTAAATCAAATTACAAAACATTTCAAATCGGTAAAACCTCATTAAACCATCCAAACATCACCATTACACCAAAAACATGTTTACTGTCTTTAATAAAAATATTTTTTGGTAAAATCCACCCAAACCATCAAAAAACCCATTTTGAATCTAATCACCACTTATAAAATTCAATTTCATATGAAAAATCATATTCATGAATGGGATAAAATGTCTAAAACTATATTGTAATAGGCTAAACCAATGATAAATAATTTTCATAAACAAACTATGATAGTAAAAAATGTGAAAAACAAGGATTAAGAATTAAAAACTAAAACACAAGCATCACATGGGATGAAATTGTATGAAATGGAAATGAAAAATCTACTGTTCCATGTGAAAACATGAACCAAAACTAAGATAACGGGGAAAACGTCCCAATAACCAATCAACCCCCCCCCCCCACAATGGAAAAATACATGAATCACAAACTGAGGTAATTAGAGTTTGTTTGATTTGAGAAAATAATAAAATATAATAAAAAATAATGAAGGTTGATATGGTTGTGGGAAAGCAGAAACATATCCACTCTAGAGCATGGTGGGGGTGGTGCACAGAGGCTTCTGTCCACGCTTGACCTGGATGGTCGGACTTCTCGGCTGGTCAGTGCATTAGGTGGTGTCCGTGTCGCGTGTGTACTGGGTAGGGGGAACTGCAGGGGTCGCTAAGAGGTGAGTAGGGTGGGTAGTAAATGTATTTGTTCAGAGTAATGGTGGTTTGGAATTCTGTCGAGCTAGAATAAGGAATGTTGGGTCGTATAAGGGGTAGGTATGTTGGGCTGTCAGAAGGAGAGGCACGGTGGGGGGACACCAGAGCTGACATGGGGTGTTGCTAGTTAGGGTTGGGTGCACAACTTGCTGAGATAAGTGGGGGGGGGGGTCGCAACCCCCCCAACGGTGCTCTATTTTTTTCATTATTTTTATAATAATAATAACAATAATAACTATCACAATAATAATAATGCTAATAATTATAAATAATATAATATTAATAATAAATAAATGATAAAAAGAAAAAAAATATACATTATTAAATAAATCTTATTAAAATAAAATATTCATTATTAATAAATAAATTTATTAATAAATCATCCTTATTCTTAATTATAATAAAACATTAATAAAACATCTGATTATAATAAGAATCATTTATTTTTTAATAATATTATTATTAATAACCATTTAATAATAATAATAATATTAGTATCTACACAATAACATTATTATTATTTTTGTTTAAATAGTTTCCTTATTTTATAATCATAAAATATTATTTATTTTAAGTAGTGTGCAACTGTAAGGCACCCTGGCCGACCACATGGCTACCGGAAACCGTGCGGTGCACGCACACCAATCTGAAACCCATCAATATTATTAAACATAAAATATTTTATATCAAGACCCCAAACCCAACAGGGTATAAATGATGAAAGAACACAAATTAATAAAATAAAATAGTATCTGAGGTCATCATTTGACTTATTGAAACATCCTGATCCATCTCACCTCTGAACCGATGGCCATATCTCCCGCCACATTCCCTCAAGTGTGTCTCCCCATATTATAGAAGATGAAAACAAGTACCGAGGGTCTAATGAGAATTAACAGTGAGACTATTCCCTCTTATTAGAGTAAAAATATTGGACAAAAGCAGCAAATGGTTGAAGTAGTGTGAATTACAATAAAGTGGGGGAAGACATAATTTTATAAATCTGTTAGGAAACATTTGGCCAATGACAATGATATACAATTCATACATGTTATGAGGGAACAACTATGAATGTGAAAAAAAATACACCATTCTATACATATCAATAAATAATTAAATAAATAGTGACTCAAAGCCCTAAGGGTGATCTCATCGAGCATCTCGAGCTTCAGCTCAATTATTTTATCCTATCACATGGTACAAGCATATAACAATAAGAAAGCTCCATGGTACAAAATACTATGAACAAGAAATGCCTACTCGGGTACCACCGTGTAATGGAGTCCAGAGTATGTTGTGATATATGTATCCGAGTGGGCCTGCACAAATACTGTAGAGCCTTATTGTGACAGAGAAATATGAATATTGCACTATTATAATGAAGTAATAGAATAATTTTCTAAATAAATTAAAAACCATAAATGTTCCTTAGGGATACCTAATGGAGATACCTGCTTCGGATTGTATCCATAAATTAGAGTCTAAACAAGAACTATACATATATATTGCATAAATAAACAATTTAACATATTAATCATATACTTTATTTAACCGCATAAATCCATAGTTTCCACTGGACAGCTATATCTCAATACTCATCTTGGATTTCTAAGGTCTGAACCATTTCACTCATTCAATTCACAAAACATAATATCACATCGGCTTTAATTAACCATTTAATTTACTTTATTTATAACCAATTTGACCTATAGTCCAATTTTAATTAATTTTTGTAGATCTTTATATATAGAACCCTCAAGAGTATTTGGAACATCAATCATTGTCTGATAAACAATGGGTATTTAGAGTATCAGTCAATGTCCCATAAAAGAATATTTGTATGCAAGATGGGTTTAGAAATCCATTTCTAGAACCTCGTAAGTATTTGGAGCATCAGTCTCTGTCTAACATCCTTTATAGAAATCATACATATATATTTATCATTGGTGTAGAACGCCAAGTCTAACACCCCAAAACCATCAATAAATCAATTCATAAATTAATTAATCAAATCTATTAACCAATTAAAAAACTAATTATCAACATAAATATCACATTAAATAAGTGTAAAATTAATTAACCATTCAACATATCTATATATAATAATTAATTAACATTTAATTATTCTAAACCATAATCAATTCAACTAGATAACTAAATCCAAATTAAATTTTTAAAATTCATTAACTGAAAAAACCAAAATTAATTCACCAATAAATTATCCTTATTTCCTTACTAATATAATTAATTTGTTAAATATACAAACACTATTAGTAGAAAAAACAATTATCTAAGTACAAATTACAATTAATTCATCTATCAATTAATTAATCTACAAAACATATCATACCAAATAATTAATTTTTCAGAAATTGATATCTTATTCTAAATATAATCTATCTATAATTAATTTAACACTACATTTCCATTTAATTATTTCACAATTAATTAACATGGATTAACAAGTTCAACATCCCTAAATTTAATCCGTGAATAATTAACACTCTTCATGACCCTTATCATCCCATTATTAGTTCTATAATAAAATATTAATTATGTGGCATCAAAACATCATATATGATTACTAACCAAATGATTTATGGAAAACACGACCCACTTGAATTCATGATATGAAACTAACACTACATTTTATTTTCAAGGTAGTGCATCTAAATTTAAGGGTTTTATTATAAAAATAATATTGATTATCATAAAAATATCATGTGACATTTTGGATTTAAAATCAATAAACATGATCAAATCACATTAAGAAGAATTCAATATAAATACTTCACTAAATAGATATAATTTCTAATAAAAGTGTAGTAAGAAATTTTTTAATGGTTCATAAAATTTAGGGCATGGAAAGGGTCCTTACCTCAGTGAATTTTGTCATGCCAATGCTTCATAACTCAACTATAATCTCCTAGAATACACACACCTCAAAAAAATGCACGTGTATCTAGAATTTATCATTTCACCTAACAACCTTTAAATAGAATCCATAAATAGTGTGGCAGGGACCAAAACAAAAGAAAAATATTAATCACAACACAAAAACACCATTAAATACCAATTCATATGGTGTAAAATGACATAACGGGTATAAACCCACATCAAATATGATGGAAATGAACAAAAGTTGAGATGAAATGCTTCTCCATTGATGCTGATTGTTGGAATAAGGACCAATGGTTATGAGGTTCCCCATGCACCACCCTAGAATCGAAGAAACTAAGAAACCCAATTAAACCCAAACTATTGGTTTCTGGCCAAGAAAACAAGGTAAGAGTGGTGCCAAACTGTCTATGTGAATAACAAGATAAATACCAACTGCCTGACCTTGACAAGGTTGACAAAACATGTGAAGTTATCCGGAGGATTCGATTAGAGCAGCAAGGGGGGGTGTAGTGCGCCTAAGTGGTGGTCGGGGCCTGGTGCGCATCGCTGCTCCTACAGTGCACCTCATATTACCATCTCTCCTAATGAACTAGTTAACACCCTATTAAACTAATAGATATAATATAATAATAATAACATTTATTATTCTCATTTAATATATCATTTCATCAATAATTAACTATTAAATAAATGTTTCATTTTTATTTCTGAAATACCCCGTTAATCATCCAATTAAATTCTTATAACATTTATTTATGTAATTAAATACATTAATAATAATATCTTACTTCTAATTATTATTATTAAATTTTTATTTTATTTAAATTAAATAAAAAATCATTTTAATAACGGGTAACCACACAGCTAACCAGCACATCATAACTAATCGTGCATAGCACGATATTTATATTTAAAATGGTCCCAATGCACATTTCAAATTTAACTTAACTAAGAATTAAATTAATTAAATCCTCTATTTCACATCGAATAACTAAATTCTTCATTACCTTGAATATAATTAAATTAAACCCTACTCCTCACTTATTCCTTATTTAATATTACCGTTTAATGTTACACTTCTTCGATAACACCCAACATCTCATTTATATGTCGTTAATATTACCATTCATTAATATCCACAAACTCCTCATTAACACATTATTAAATTATATTCATTCAAAGAAGTTAATTAAATAAATTCCCAACAATGTTTTATTTAAATAAATTATCTCAAAACAATTTAATTAAATTAAAAACTCCAAAACATTGTTCTTTGAATAATTATCTCCACAAGAATTAATTAAATTAAACTATCACTTGGTAGTGATTAATTAACTTCATAGTTACCTTGAATTTAAATAAATAAAACCACAACACCTCATTTACATGTCATTTAATTAAATTATCAAAACATTCATTTATTTAAAAGAAATCCTAAGAAATCACATAATTTAAATATTTTCAACCTAAAATTAAATAAATGAAACTACCAAAATAATAACCATCATTATTATTATCATGTAATAAAATTTCTCTTTGATAAAACCCAAAAATCCGCACTACACATCATGTAATTAATTTCTACTTGACTCAGTTTAATTAAATGGAACCAATGATTCATAGTAATTAATTAAATCCCCAATTTACTTATATTTAATTAAAAAACCCAAATATATATTATTATTATTCTTTATAATAATAATAAAAACTATAATTAATAATTATTATTATTATCATTAAACCAAATAATAATAATCCATTTATTATTACTATTCAACCATATAAATAACCCAACAATTATATTAAATAAAAAGACTTCTTTATTTATTCGGGAACTCCTTTAAAAATTAAACACATCTTCATTAAATTTGAAAATCCTTGATTAATTTCACATAAAAGTTAATTTTCATTAATTATATAATGAAAACTCATTTAACACTAAAATAATTTGTTGATATCCATAATAATAGTAATATTATTATTATTATTATTATTATTATTAAAAAATTATTTTATTAAAACACAAAACTACCATTTTATAATATTTAATTGAAAATAAATAAAATAAAAAATATGGTAAGCTATATGGGTTGGTCCACAACCGTTCACAGCCCATGCAAATCCATTAAAGTGGGATTTTCAATATCTGAAGCTCCCAATACTCATCATAACATAGGTGAAAATTATCGATTATTCTTCCAAGCCCAAAAAACACACTTTTAAGTGTTCTAATAGTAATGAGTAATTTTTGGAGCTCAGTTTAAAAACCGACAAGTCGATAAAATGATAATATCAAAAAACCATAGTAAATTAATCATAGTTCAGAAACATTGGACATTATAATTGTTTCATATTCCCTTCCCACGGAGTGCATCTGTCTATCAAGGACGCGTTGTTTTTACTCTACATTCCCACTTTCCGAAGGTAGGTGGCATCTGTCGCTAATTTAGGGAAGTTATCTCCTTGAATGAAACAGGATGATGGGATGTTTTCTCCTCCTTCTGTGGATTCCTCCTCATAACTCGTCACCTAGTCCATGTCACCATTATAAATTAAGATGTTGTTCATGAATAAAATCTCAGTGCTATGTTTTTATGGATTTCAGTTAATTATGTTGCTTATGTTTGGAGATTCCAAAGGGTCTGGCCAGGGTATCAACCTTTGGTCGGGGGAGTAGTCTTGTTGAACATCACTAGTGTGACTTGGCGCTGGAATACTAGAGAATCTGGTTTTATTCCCATTATGGTAGGGCTTCTTGAGGGAACAGATACCCGAGGCATCCCACGTCAAATGCGGGGAATTATATTCCATGGGAATGTCTGCGAGGTTTTCCACAGCTTCTCATGTTTGAAACCGGTTATGTTGTGAGTATAATGTCTAACTGAGGTAGACCAGACTTATCGGAACACTGACTGGAGTGGATCTGATGGGTGAAACCCCAAGATAGAACACTGATGCTGGAGCTAAAGCGTGGTTAGGTACCTGATTATTTCTAAGAGCAATTAAGAGGTGAATTGGCATGATCTCACCATGATGTGAAATACCATGTAAGAATCAAGATGGATGATGGATATTTGAATGAATTTCAGGGGGAATGAGATGGAACCATCGTGATAGTGGTAGTAGTATTGTGCATGAGCTTCTAAGTGACTTCTACGTATCTGTATGGCAGTAAATCAATGTTTTAGTATTTCAGTGAGATGATGGGACACCATAGGAGGTGACCCGTATGAAGGGGACCTAGAGCATATGAAACCTTTGGGTTGGGGCATAACATTACCAAAAATCATAAGCTCAAGGGAGAGACTGAGATGAGATACGAGTGATGTTCTTGAACCTCATGGAGGCATCCTACGTACCTTGCCTCGGTAATGATCAAAGACTAGGAAGTTCAGTGGGGAGATGGTACACATAAGGAGGAATCCCGTATGGATTGGACCAGGAGGATGTCAAACATCTAGGTTGGTGTGTGAAATTGGGTAGTGTGCAGAGGCCAATGACCTGACGACATGTTGAGTCCTATACCTAGTTGGCATCTCGAGGGTTAGTCTGATGCCAGTGGAGAAGAATAGTAATTTGGGTCCCAAATTAGGGGACTACAACAACATACCGCTGGATGGGCTCATAATTTATTACCATTGGATGGGGTCACATTGGATTACAACTAGATGGGAGGAAAATGTAGTTTCATGGGGGACAAAAATTGACATATTGTTTAATGTCATGTAGGAAGGGATGTAACAATGTGAAGTGATCGCGACCAATGGGTGTTGGGTTTGCACATCAGGGAGGCTTACTACGTACCTTGCCTTGGAAAGGATCTATGTCCATGTAGTTCAGGATGGTTTGTTGAACCGATGTGAAGGGGGTCAGGACCAATTGGTGTTGCAAATGAACCTTAGGGAGGCATTATATGTACCTATCCTTGGAGAGGATCAGTGTTCTTGTAGTTTGAAATGGATTGGTGAACTGACATGTAGGGGGTCAGGACCAATTTGTGTTGGTCTGTAACCTCGGGGAGGCTTCCTTTGTACCTTGCCTTGGCAATGATCAAAATCCACGTAGTTCATAAATTTTTTGTGAACCTACATAAAGTGGGGTGGGACCAATAGGTGTAGTTCTTAAACACCCGGGAGGCTTATTACGTACATTGCCTTGGAAAGGATCAAAGTCAGTATAGTTCAAGAATAGTGTTCAAGGCATATATTCATGGCTACCCAAGGAGAGTGCCATGATCAATGCTTACTCTAATCCCACGTGAGTCATGCTCAGTGTGAGAAACAAGAGGTAGCATAGCCTAACGATCACATCGTGAAGGGTGTGTCCATGGGATGTGGAGTGGGGATTATACGTGGATAACCGCCCAAAGAGAAAACATGGGCTTATGTGTGGTTAGCATCCTAGTAAGATGAAGATTAGGACATACTACTAGATGGATGCCCAATTGGTGACAAATCCCTAAGATAGAAGGATTTTTCATGAAGAATATAAGAGGAGTATGGATGCTTCCTCCCATAAGAAATGCTAGGGGCGTACACCAAGGTGGTTTCCATTTCCTTGTGGATAGATGCCACTACAAAAAAGAGGATATAATTCCATGTGAGGAATATTTCACTCTCGTGGAGACTAGTGGGGGTAGAGAATGCCTGAGATGGGGGACCCCGCGTACGATGCATGGGGCAAGGCTACTGTTTAACTTCATGTGCTGAGAATGATGATGCATGGCCATTTAACATCATACAGCTCAGAAGATACGAGTTCACTCAGAACCCTCTAGACATACATAACTGAAACCCACCCAACCATGGGGAAGAAAGGGAATTAGAAATGTCGAAGTGTTTGGGTGTTGTGGATTGACCAACTGAGTGGTCCACATTAGCGTGGTTATGCAAAGAAGAAATAGTTGTAAGTATGCATGGGTGATGCTAAGTAGAGGTAATGGTGAATGGGGCTTATGCCTGAAAGGTACACATGTGTTGCTAAGAGTGGAAAAGGTGTTTGGGCTTATGCATGGAAGCTGACTGGGTGCCACTAAGGGGCGGAAATGGTGAATGTGGCTCACACATGGAAGTTGCACGGGTGCTGCTAAGGAGAGGCAACGGTGTATGGGGATTATGCATGGAAGTTTCTCGGGTGCATCTAAGGAGTGGAAAAGGTGGATGGGGCTTATGCATGGTATTTTTCTCTGTGCTTCTAAGTAGTAGTAAAGGTGAGTGGGAATTATGCATGGAATCTACCTGGGTGCCGCTAAGGAGTGGAGGCAGTGCATGGGGCTTACGGAAGGAAGCTTCCCCAAGGTTCGGCTAAGGAGTGTCAATAGTGGATGGGCCTTACGCAAGGAAGGTGACCAGGTGCCATTAAGGAGAAATGATGATGGATAGGTCTTACACAATGAATCTTCTCGAGTGCTTCTAAGGAGCGGTGATGGTGGATGGGAATTACACATGGAAGCTTCCTGTAATGCCTTCCTCAGGTCTATCCAAGAGGGAATCAAATCATACTGGTGGGTTGGGTAATATAATTGGGGCTTACATTTATGATCATGTGCACAAGAGGCATACCTCCAAGGGAGTAGGAATTATTCGAAACAAAGTGAGATAAAAAGTGTGAATCACATGCCTGAAATTCGGAATGTGGTGAGGGTGACGTAACAATAGTGGTTAACTGTTGACCTTGATCAATACATAGAATTAATATCACGTTGGCCTGAAATGGGGATATAAAAATGAGGGTCGACTGTTCACCGTGTTCGAAACACAAGACCTGACTCGAAGTGTCATCCAAATGTTTCAGGGGTGATGGCCCGATACAGTTGGTGTGCCGATACAGCAAGGGACTTGGCTGTTAGTCATGTCCCATAAGACATTAAAAATGATGAATTTACAAATGTAGGATACATGGATAATGAGGTAGAATTACAGAATTTTTTTACAGATTCCAATGCTCTTGAAATTATACCACTATAATCATGGTGTTATGTATCTTAATATTTTCATAGAACGAATCTATTATTTAGAATAAGAGGAATTCTATTATTGAATGATAGGGAATACTAACGATTAAAGTCATGAAGTAAAGACTATTGGAATATTATACTAGGATTGTAAGGAATATATTGATTAAAGTAAGAGGCATCCTATTAATGATTTCTAGGGAATACAATAGATTATAGTCATGTAAGAAGGACTATTTTAATCTTATGCTAGGATCATAACGAATCATTTTTTGGAGAATGAGGTATCCTATATTTTTCACACAGGTTTTACTACAGTTTAAAGTCATAAATATATAAATATTAAGAATAAGGTTCCAATAAATGGTAGGTGTTGGGAATTATGCAAGGACTGCCCTTTCTAGTTGAACCTAGGAAAGGAGTCAGCCGAGGTGTTTTTGATGAGTTTCATGAGGAATTTTATAGACTGATGGTACTTGGGGAATAAATGATGAGAATATATAATACATATATTGGATACAAACCATGAGTAATATGTTTACTCATGGTGTTTTATGGAGTGCTGAGGAGTATCTCAAATCAGGGTATTCAATAGGTGGAAGGCGACTGTACATAAGGGCACAACAGAAAATGATGGCATCCTGGCTTGTAACAATCACGTTCTGACTCTCTATTTTTCATTGGGGCCAGTGGCAGTAGTGAATGGATAAGATGAGAGGGCTGGGATCGTAGAACAAGAGTGATCCCTAGTGGGGGTTCAGGGGGCACAACCCCCATGGTATGTACCAGAAGGCACATTCCTGGAAACTGTTGTGCATAAAATGCATCACATGCTGGATGGGTTGCGCGCAAGAATGCACTGTGTGGCCTAGGTGTGCATAGGATTTAGAACTGTGACACCTTTTCATGAAATATTTGATGTTTTTCACACAATAGGTATGTTTTTATGAAATACAAAAATAATGTGTGCAATAGGGATGGTTAGCGCTCAATATAGATGGATTGTGCACAATAGGGGAAGTTTGTGCGCAATTGAACAGATGTAGCATAGGTGCATGAAAAATTGGGTACTCTGAACTGTTGCATGAAAAAATTATGTTTTCCATACAAAATTGGGCAGGTTGTCACCTTTATGCACAAAAGTAACATTTTGCACACAAAATGTGGGATTTTTCATGAATGTGCAGAAGAGGAAAACTTACGCGCATTAGAGCATTGGTCAGCCACCTGGTGCCCTATCTAGAAGAAGGGGGTGTACATGTATTTTAAGTGAATCTACAAAGGTTATTTCACATAAAATTACCTTTATTATTATGTGAAAAGTGATATTGTGTGAAATATTCTTTTTTTACATGCATGATTCAATTTTTACGTTCAAGATTCCATTTTTGCAAGAAAACCCATACATATCCCCAAAACTATATTGGATGTCCATTTATAGTATCCTCACATCAAATAACCATATATTTTGTTCAATAGATCTGTTTGGGCTCCACGACTAGTCAATTAGACGATTTCAAAATGAGCTATCCCATGAGATCATTCACGTAGCACTCAGTGAATTATATGGATCAGTTTTCAGGAGCCGAAAAAATTTACCCATCATAAAATCATTTCATCCCTTAGAATTCATTAAGATATTCTAAAATGTCTTCTAAAACACCAAGGTCAATTTGTTTCATTTCAGTAAAAAAATTACCCTTCAAAATGACAAACACACTTCTAACCAAAACATAAGTCCAATCCTTAATTCAATTAAAACCAATTCAAAGCTTACTAAATGAAGCTTACATCTGATTCCATTAGAGGGAAATCATTAAAGAAAAAGGATGAATCTCAATCATCCAACTGAATTATTTTGCACCTGATATTCTGGAAAGATATTATGGTCCCAAAACACAGAATCACTCTTAAACATGAAACACACCCTCTAAAAATTATTAAAACACCAAACACATGTACACTGAAGCCCTTACATTACCTTTGGTGGCATTCCCATGTCAATCCATCACAAGGGTATTTAAAAAAATGAATTTTACCCAACATGAATGAAGGAATAACCCAAAGAAACTACACATCCCGCATTCAACCTAGATATCAACCACCTTTCAATACCAACAATAACTAAAACATTTTCACGATGTAAAAAAAAACTATATCTTAGTATATCCATGATAAGGTCACGATAAGGGGCATGATCATTTCATTTGGAAGATCCCACTATTAGAATACCATGGCCACTAGAAAGATCAGACAAGGTACTACCAGATGACTATGTTCAAAAATATTGGCATCACCTACCGACATGTTTACCGAAATCGATGTGACACTACCCACCTTAGGATTTCCCATGACTTAAAAATAAATGATCAGTAAATAATTTTCATGCTATTTCTGAACACCATAATGCTTATGTTTGACGATCCTCGAACCACGATAACAACATCAAACATTGATCATAGAAGACATAACCTAAACCTATCAGCATTTCAAAACACTCGAGTCCCAAAAAGTCATCCCGAGTAGTGGGACAAACATACCATAATGCCCAAAACATTCATAGGTTACTACATAAAATAGATGATCCCCATACTAAACAAAAAAGTTAACACTCCCTCATGGTCAAACAGAACAAAAATAATGAGGTTCAAAAGGCCCTTTTTCGTCATATCTATTTTAATTTATTCATTTTAACCTTTTAATATTTTAATGAATTTCAGGTAACACACAAGTACTTTTAAATAACATGTCACATGGTTTTCAAAACAAATCCCTATTGAAAATTATGTATGAAATCAATATCATCCTATTTAATCATTATCATTTAGTGTTATTCATATATAAATTGGAAATAAAGCATCTAAATATATTGCACCGAAAAGGTGACCTCTAAAGGTCCCATTTATTCAATCCAATTTCTTCAAAAAGCAACCCCACAACTATTAATTACAATCAAACCTCATTAGTTTTACATTCATTACAATTTTAAAACATGCTATTGTTATATGGTTCACTCATGTTGGTTTCCATCTATTAATCAATAATGCATGTATAAAACTTATTGCTGACATTTGGATTCCATTTATCACAATCAAAATTCATTTAAAATTTTAACATTAGAATCCCTTTTTACACATCAAAAAATCTATAGCATGTTATCCTTGTCTGTAACATAGTATAATGTTATAGCCTCAAAGCATGACACAATAATAAAACATGCTAATCAAAGAGGTATCATCGCATATAAAGACCTAAGTCGAATAAATTTTTCACCAAAAAATGATATCTAAAAAAATGATAAATATGTATAAGGCATGACACATTGACAAGGAACACAATCCATATTAATGGGAATCCTACTAATGCAATACATGGCATGTCATATAGGCATGGAAATGGAATCCCTAAGTGTATAAGATGATGTATGTATGAAAAATTCATTCCATATCAGAAAAAGGAAAATTTTGAAATTTTTTATAATCAATAGGCAATGGAAAATATACCAGTCACTCAAGGTGAAATCACTTTAAATTTTACATCAAAAAGTATAAAAATCAATTACTATCCTTGTCCACGTGGTCATTTACTGTAGATAAGGTTATCTGTCTAAATAACATCTATTATCCCAAGCAAAGACACATTACTAGTCTCCATTAATCCAACCCAAAACAGTAATATAAAGGAAAATGATGTCCTTTCATACCACTTTGTAACACCCCAATTTGGCTCACCGCTAAACAGGTGGCTAGATCAGTAGCCACATGACCTCAAGCGCATATCCCCATATGCCACAGGCTGATAACTAGTAGCGAGGGTCTAAGGGTTGTTAGTGAGGAGACTATACCCGCTTTTTAGAGTAAATATTTTGGACAATATCATCAAATGAAGGATGTAGTTTGAATAATGATAATGTTGGAACCACCTTGTGTATAGGTTTGTATTTGTTGTCAATAGTTGTCAATGGAATATCAAAATGAAGGAGATCATGAAGTACTCCGATGAAGTAGAGGAGTGGTGATTCAGACGATTGTTGTACTGATCGGAAGTTCAACGAAC
Source organism: Viscum album (assembly GCA_963277665.1). NCBI lineage: Eukaryota > Viridiplantae > Streptophyta > Magnoliopsida > Santalales > Viscaceae > Viscum > Viscum album. The sequence goes on along the minus strand of OY728155.1, from coordinate 225,829,682 downwards.
ATGTGTCAAAGGTGATACATTGTTTACAACAATGCAGAATGTGAGGAGTAATCCATCCAAGGATGATTAAGGCGGGATGGTGTTTTTGGATGAAGACCATGGGCTTTGATGAAGACCATGCAATTCCTCATTATTGCATGAGAACAATGGGTTTTGATGAAGACCATGCAATTACTCATGATTGCGTGAGAACCATGCTAGAGACTTCTATGACGGTTGATGAAGGAGGCAATGTGCCAATGTGCTGACTTATGAAATGGCCATGCACATCACGCTGTCATAGAAGATGATGGTACTAAAGTTGTTCCTTCAAAGAATACATATCACAATGGTGGAGTTTGTGATAAAAGCAAAAGAATTGCTGAAGGATACAGATCACCAAGAAGAAGTGTTGTTGAGGTGATCGTGCTTGTCGACAAAGCAAACAAACGACATACAAATTTGTTGACAAAGGAGATTCCCTGGTGACATGTCGAGTTCAAGAGTTGTGGTCAACGAACTATGGTTTATTCAAGAACATCGACAGAAGAATGGATGATCTGGAGGTGGTACAAAAAGAGCAGATACAAGGTGGCGCCGTTTTCCAGTGTTTGCCAAATTTCAGGGCCTCAAAATCGGAAAATGAAGACATGGATTGTCTGCAAAAGGAGGTGCGCACAAAGAGGAAGTTGTGCGCGGAATATAATAGGCTTGCGCGAAAAACTTAAGTTAGGCGCGGAAAACAGCGGGATGCGCGAAATAGTTTTTCGCGCAAACAGTGTTTCGAAATCAGAGAGGTGAAAAATGGAAAAGGCATGGGCTGCGCGGAAAATCAGGGATGTGTGCGAAATACTTAAGTTGGGCGCGGAAAACAGCGGGAAGCGCGAAATAGTTTTTCGCGCAAACAGTGTTTCAGAATCAGAACGTTGAAAAATGGTAAAGGCATGGGCTGCGCGAAAAACTAGAGTTGTGCGCGAAAAACCAGAAATGTGCGCGAAAAATGTTGTGCGCAGAAAAGCTGGGTGAATTTTTCGCGCAATCAGCATATCGAATCAGAAATAAAGAAAATCGGCAAAGGCAAGAGGCGCGCGAAAAATCAGAGATGTTCGCACCATGTGCGTGGAAAATCGAACAGGTGCGCGTAAAGATGGTTGTGCGCAAGAAAGGGGGTTTTACGCGCAGGATCAAAAATGTCTATAAATATGAGGTGAACCCCTCTCATTCGGAGAGGCTCGACACTTAGACAAATCCTGAGCTCCGGTGCGCGGAAAAATTAAGGTACAGAGGGTTGCGCGAAAAAGAAGGCGTTGCGCGAAAAAGGGAAGTTTTGCGCGAAAAAGAAGAGTAGCGTGAAAAGCCTTTTACGCGACAAAAGTTATTTTTACGCGCAAGGTTTGAATTTTATGCGCAAGCCCCCGGGAAGGGTGCGCGGAAAATTTGGGGGTCCTGCAGGCCTTTTGACAGGTGCTTAGCTCTCTCAAATCTGCTTTGCGAAGAGAAGAAGAACGATCGTGCAACCAAAATCTGATCTGCACAGAGAGAGAAATATATCGATACACTCAGGTGTCAGAACTGGGAATTGAAGGAAGAGAAGGAGATTTAGTGCATTCAGGTATTGCACTGAAGTAGAATATTGATTTCAAAAGAGCATCAACTCAGGACTCTGATGCAAGCAAAGTCTCATGCTGAACAGGAGACAAAGACTTCAATGCATATATATTGACGAGACCTTCACGTCTATAAACTGAGTGAGACTTCACCAACGGCAGTGAGCCAGGGGGAGTCAACGGGAGTGACCCGAGGGACGCAGTGAGCTATCCCTAAACCTTATGTAAAGGCAGTGAGCCTGGGATAGAGTGTCTGTACCCGAACATTTGTATCCGCAGCTAGTGAAGCATAGTGGATTTAGGTACGACCGGCAACCTGTCGGCGTATACTCCTTGGATGTAGCCCTCAGTGGTGAACCAAGTAAAAAGAGCTGTGTCATCTGTCTCTGCATGTGAATGTTTAATTGCTGATCATATCCATCATACAGGTTTAAGTAGTTCCTACCAACGTGGGAACAAGATCCACAACTTTAAGAAGAAAAAGTTGCCACCCTGATTCACCCCTGCCCTCTCAGGGTGTCCCGGGGTTCTACAAGTGGTATCAAAGGGAGGTTAACGTATGTTGGATATTCTCCAGTAATTCTATTGAGAAGAGGATTTGAGTTTCTTTCCTAAAGTCAACAATGAAGAGCAGTCTTGATGAAGTTTCTGAGCAGACGTCTACATCTAGCAAGACCATGACAAACAGGAAAAAGAAAGAGAAAAAGCAGCTGAAGAAGTCCCTCATATCCAAAGAAGATGCAATGTCTTGTTCTCCATGCCATTCCAATAATGAAGAAACATCGGGCTTGGAAATTATCGAGCAGGTGGCTCAGAATTCTTCCAGAGGAAAGGATGACAACCCTATTCAAGCTTTCAGGAAAAACTCAGAACATATCTTCATGATATTCCAGAAGAAAGGGTTGCTATTATCTGTAGCCTATTTCAATCAATGCTGGTTGAGATCACTAGACTTGAAAGAGAAGCAGAAAATATGGAAAAGGGGCTGGAAGGAAAAATTATGGAATGTATGAAGCTCACCAAACGGGTGAAAGCCCTTGATGAAAAAGGAGAAGTCAGCAATACTCTGGAAGAACGGATCCATGCACTTGAAGCTGAGTTGAAGAAGAGCAATGAAGTCAAGAATTTTTGTTTGGAAGAAACTTCCATTAAATTCAGGGAACTTGATTCTTTGTTACAAAACAAAGTTAAGATGCATGAAGATGAGGTTGAAAGGTTGAAGAAGACCTATGAAGAGAAGATGATCACTATTGAAGATCAGAAGATCATCCTCAATATTGTGAGTCAAAAATTGGAAGCTCAGTTTACCAAGACTGAGAACACACATATTGAGACTTCACAAAAGAATGAAATGAGTGATGCTTGCACTCAATGTTTGTTGGAGGAGTCTAAAGCTGAAAGACCTCCAACATGTGATAAGAAGATCATGACTTCTCTCATCGATCTATCACAGGCAACTGAGAAAGTGAAGGTACCATCCAGACCATCTTGCACTCATGTTTCTAAATACAGTCCGACAATCAGTGCAGGTGGGAAGAAAAGCTCTAAACAAGTATGGATGAGGATAGGTGAGAAGAAGAAACCTACCACCATGACTAGGGTGGATGGGAAGAAAAAGGAGGAAGCTTCTTCCTCAAATAGAGCACAAACAACTAAGCAAATGGCCCAACAACATAATACAGAAGACACAAAGAAGAAAAGATTTGTGGGTCAATGTTGGTGCTGCAATAGATTTGGGCACTGTGCACTGGATTGTTTTTATAATCCCTTTCATGGAAAATCACAGGGAAAGCCTATATCAAAGGGGAGGAATCCGGAGAAGAAGAAGCAACATCCACAGGTCCAGAAGCATCTGTTTACAGCAAACATATTTGGAATTCTTGATAACATCTGTGATGCATGCAATGGCAGTGGTCACAAGAATGGTGCATGCCTAGGTCAACAGATATCCAGAGCTGATAAGAACAGAAGACCACACAAACCATCCAAGTACGAAGAATGTACCTTGGGAATAAATCAGAAGAATATGGCGAACACACCTCTCCCCAAGAAGATATCAAGTAGGCAAGCTGAGAAGACTCAGGATTTTAGATCCATGAAATTGAAGGGTCATTCATCCAAAGGAAACACTAAGTGGGATGAATCTCAGATGAACCCATGTGGAAGACCTAAACCCGCTGCAAAAATTCCAAATGACATATTGGTCATCTGGCCAGAAGATTTGAAACGAATGAGAAAACTTGAAGATGAAAAGGACAGGGCTGGTGATAAAGGAAAAGGAAAACTTTCACATGATGAAGACACGGTGCTTGAGAGATTGCAAACAAAGAGAAGAACTCGTGTCAAAGAAGTTCTGTGTGAGAGATGCAAGAAATCTGGTCACATTGCAAAAGATTGCCTAACCTTAATACCAGAACAAGAAGCAGTCTTGAAGAGAAGTAAGAATCTATCATTCATGATGGCTGCTAAGCAGAACAATTCTCCACAAAAAGCAGAAGAGAATGTGAACAGAGCCATGCCACACCAACAGACGTCAGAACATATGTTCAGAGGAGCAGGCATGAAGACTGGAGTGAACAGAGGAACTTGGTTGAGAAAAGAACCTCAACCAAGCAAGTCTTCATGATGAAGCAAGAAGGAACCACCTTATTCCCGTAATCATTTGTGTATTGTATTTGTGCTAATAATGCAGGGAATTGAAGGCGAAGCATGCTCTCAGGGGGAGAACCTGAGAAGTTGTGAATGTTGTCAACTCTTGATAGCAAAGCTGAAGAAGTTTCCATCCTTAGTAGATTCTTCAACTGATATTCAAAGATTATGATGATGAAGGATAACTCTTGATGAAGATGATGAGGAGTGTTTCCCTTGCGGGGGAGAAGAATGAAGAAGCTTCCATAATCACTGTTTCAATCAATATCAACTCCAGGTGGACTCAAAAGCAGTTATTCTGTGAATTTCTTGATGAACACACCAATAGAGAAGGTATGTCATTTCTCAATCTCTATCCCTTGGTTTCTCAGATCAAAGATTATCTTACAAAGGGGGAGTAACTGAATTGATCAGTGACATAACAAAAAATTGGAAGTGCCCCAAGGTCATTTTTTTTCCTGCCGATTGCACATGAATATTTTTGATCCACATGCTGTTGTGAGTGCAGGAGTTTCAGGTTGGTTTTTTTCTCTATCATAGTGATTTTTCTTAAGCCTGAAATAAAAGTGGTAAACCCTTGAAGACAAGATACATGAGTTCTCATCTCATGTTGGTATCATGATCTGTGGATAATGGACAGCCTTGTTGACTTAATCAAATCCTCTTGTTTTCTACATCGAGCACTGCTCAAGTAGACTTAGAGTGAAATGATTAATGAAACTTTGCTTAAGTGAGGATTGATACCCTCCCTACCATGCGCTTTGTATTTCTTGTCAATAAGGGGGAGAGAAAGTGAAATGCAGAAGATTCTCATTTTGACATTGACAGATTCATTTCAGAAGATGTTTAAGGTATTGACAACAAAATACAAAGGGGGAGATTGTTGGAACCACCTTGTGTATAGGTTTGTATTTGTTGTCAATAGTTGTCAATGGAATATCAAAATGAAGGAGATCATGAAGTACTCCGATGAAGTAGAGGAGTGGTGATTCAGACGATTGTTGTACTGATCGGAAGTTCAAAGAACATGTGTCAAAGGTGATACATTCTTTACAACAATGTAGAATGTGAGGAGTAATCCATCCAAGGATGATTAAGGCAGGATGGTGTTTTTGGATGAAGACCATGGGCTTTGATGAAGACCATGCAATTCCTCATTATTGCATGAGAACAATAGGTTTTGATGAAGACCATGCAATTACTCATGATTGCGCGAGAACCATGCTAGAGACTTCTATGACGGTTGATGAAGGAGGCAATGTGCCAATGTGATGACTTATGAAATGGCCATGCACATCACGCTGTCATAGAAGATGATGGTACTAAAGTTGTTCCTTCAAAGAATACATATCACAATGGTGGAGTTTGTGATAAAAGCAAAAGAATTGCTGAAGGATACAGATCACCAAGAAGAAGTGTTGTTGAGGTGATCGTGCTTGTCGACAAAGCAAACAAACGACATACAAATTTGTTGACAAAGGAGATTCCCTGGTGACATGTCGAGTTCAAGAGTTGTGGTCAACGAACTATGGTTTATTCAAGAACATCGACAGAAGAATGGATGATCTGGAGGCGGTACAAAAAGAGCAGATACAAGGTGGCGCCGTTTTCCAGTGTTTGCCAAATTTCAGGGCCTCAAAATCGGAAAATGAAGACATGGATTGTCTGCAAAAGGAGGTGCGCACAAAGAGGAAGTTGTGCGCGGAATATAATAGGCTTGAGCGAAAAACTTAAGTTAGGCGCGGAAAACAGCGGGATGCGCGAAATAGTTTTTCGCGCAAACAGTGTTTCAAAATCAGAGAGGTGAAAAATGGAAAAGGCATGGGCTGCGCGGAAAATCAGGGATGTGCGCGAAATACTTAAGTTGGGCGCGGAAAACAGCGGGATGCGCGAAATAGTTTTTCGCGCAAACAATGTTTCAGAATCAGAACGTTGAAAAATGGTAAAGGCATGGGCTGCGCGAAAAACTAGAGCTGTGCGCGAAAAACCAGAAATGTGCGCGAAAAATGTTGTGCGCAGAAAAGCTGGGTGAATTTTTCGCGCAATCAGCATATCGAATCAGAAATACAGAAAATAGGCAAAGGCAAGAGGCGCGCGAAAAATCAGAGATGTTCGCACCATGTGCGCGGAAAATCGAACAGGTGCGCGTAAAGTTGGTTGTGCGCAAGAAAGGGGGTTTTACGCGCAGGATCAAAAATGTCTATAAATATGAGGTGAACCCCTCTCATTCGGAGAGGCTCGACACTTAGACAAATCCTGAGCTCCGGCGCGCGGAAAAATTAAGGTACAGAGGGTTGCGCGAAAAAGAAGGCGTTGCGCGAAAAAGGGAAGTTTTGCGCGAAAAAGAAGAGTAGCGCGAAAAGCCTTTTACGCGACAAAAGTTATTTTTACGCGCAAGGTTTGAATTTTATGCGCAAGCCCCCGGGAAGGGTGCGCGGAAAATTTGGGGGTCCCGCAGGCCTTTTGACAGGTGCTTAGCACTCTCAAATCTGCTTTGCGAAGAGAAGAAGAACGATCGTGCAACCAAAATCTGATCTGCACAGAGAGAGAAATATATCGATACACCCAGGTGTCAGAACTGGGAATTGAAGGAAGAGAAGGAGATTTAGTGCATTCAGGTATTGCACTGAAGTAGAATATTGATTTCAAAAGAGAATCAACTCAGGACTCTGATGCAAGCAAAGTCTCATGCTGAACAGGAGACAAAGACTTCAATGCATATATATTGAAGAGACCTTCACGTCTATAAACTGAGTGAGACTTCACCAACGGCAGTGAGCCAGGGGGAGTCAACGGGAGTGACCCGAGGGACGCAGTGAGCTATCCCTAAACCTTATGTAAAGGCAGTGAGCCTGGGACAGAGTGTCTGTACCCGAACATTTGTATCCGCAGCTAGTGAAGCATAGTGGATTTAGGTACGACCGGCAACCTGGAGGCGTATACTCCTTGGACGTAGCCCTCAGTGGTGAACCAAGTAAAAATAGCTGTGTCATCTGTCTCTGCATGTGAATGTTTAATTGCTGATCATATCCATCATACAGGTTTATGTAGTTCCTACCAACGTGGGAACAAGATCCACAACTTTAAGAAGAAAAAGTTGCCACCCTGATTCACCCCTCCCCTCTCAGGGTGTCCCGGGGTTCTACAAGTGGTATCAAAGGGAGGTTAACGTATGTTGGATATTCTCCAGTAATTCTATTGAGAAGAGGATTTGAGTTTCTTTCCTAAAGTCAACAATGAAGAGCAGTCTTGATGAAGTTTCTGAGCAGACGTCTACATCTAGCAAGACCATGACAAACAGGAAAAAGAAAGAGAAAAAGCAGCTGAAGAAGTCCCTCATATCCAAAGAAGATGCAATGTCTTGTTCTCTATGCCATTCCAATAATGAAGAAACATCGGGCTTGGAAAGTATCGAGCAGGTGGCTCAGAATTCTTCCAGAGGAAAGGATGACAACCCTATTCAAGCTTTCAGGAAAAACTCAGAACATATCTGCATGATATTCCAGAAGAAAGGGTTGCTATTATCTGTAGCCTATTTCAATCAATGCTGGTTGAGATCACTAGACTTGAAAGAGAAGCAGAAAATATGGAAAAGGGGTTAGAAGGAAAAATTATGGAATGTATGAAGCTCACCAAACGGGTGAAAGCCCTTGATGAAAAAGGAGAAGTCAGCAATACTCTGGAAGAACGGATCCATGCACTTGAAGCTGAGTTGAAGAAGAGCAATGAAGTCAAGAATTTTTGTTTGGAAGAAACTTCCATTAAATTCAGGGAACTTGACTCTTTGTTACAAAACAAAGTTAAGATGCATGAAGATGAGGTTGAAAGGTTGAAGAAGACCTATGAAGAGAATATGATCACTATTGAAGATCAGAAGATCATCCTCAATATTGTGAGTCAAAAATTGGAAGCTCAGTTTACCAAGATTGAGAACACACATATTGAGACTTCACAAAAGAATGAAATGAGTGATGCTTGCACTCAATGTTCGTTGGAGGAGTCTAAAGCTGAAAGACCTCCAACATGTGATAAGAAGATCATGACTTCTCTTATCGATCTATCACAGGCAACTGAGAAAGTGAAGGTACCATCTAGACCATCTTGCACTCATGTTTCTAAATACAGTCCGACAATCAGTGCAGGTGGGAAGAAAAGCTCTAAACAAGTATGGATGAGGATATGTGAGAAGAAGAAACCTACCACCATGACTAGGGTGGATGGGAAGAAAAAGGAGGAAGCTTCTTCCTCAAATAGAGCACAAACAACTAAGCAAATGGCCCAACAACTTAATACAGAAGACACAAATAAGAAAAGATTTGTGGGTCAATGTTGGTGCTGCAATAGATTTGGGCACTGTGCACTGGATTGTTTTTATAATCCCTTTCATGGAAAATCACAGGGAAAGCCTATATCAAAGGGGAGGAATCCGGAGAAGAAGAAGCAACATCCACAGGTCCAGAAGCATCTGATTACAGCAAACATATTTGGAATTCTTGATAACAACTGTGATGCATGCAATGGCAGTGGTCACAAGAATGGTGCATGCCTAGGTCAACAGATATCCAGAGCTGATAAGAACAGAAGACCACACAAACCATCCAAGTACGAAGAAAGTACCTTGGGAATAAATCAGAAGAATATGGCGAACACACCTCTCCCCAAGAAGATATCAAGTAGGCAAGCTGAGAAGACTCAGGATTTTAGATCCATGAAATTGAAGGGTCATTCATCCAAAGGAAACACTAAGTGGGATGAATCTCAGATGAACCCATGTGGAAGACCTAAACCAGCTGCAAAAATTCCAAATGACATATTGGTCATCTGGCCAGAAGATTTGAAACGAATGAGAAAACTTGAAGATGAAAAGGACAGGGCTGGTGATAAAGGAAAATGAAAACTTTCACATGATGAAGACACGGTGCTTGAGAGATTGCAAACAAAGAGAAGAACTCGTGTCAAAGAAGTTCTGTGTGAGAGATGCAAGAAATCTGGTCACATTGCAAAAGATTGCCTAACCTTAATACCAGAACAAGAAGCAGTCTTGAAGAGAAGTAAGAATCTATCATTCATGATGGCTGCTAAGCAGAACAATTCTCCACACAAAGCAGAAGAGAATGTGAACAGAGCCATGCCACACCAACAGACGTCAGAACATACGTTCAGAGGAGCAGGCATGAAGACTGGAGTGAACAGAGGAACTTGGTTGAGAAAAGAACCTCAACCAAGCAAGTCTTCATGATGAAGCAAGAAGGAACCACCTTATTCCCGTAATCATTTGTGTATTGTATTTGTGCTAATAATGCAGGGAATTGAAGGCGAAGCATGCTCTCAGGGGGAGAACCTGAGAAGTTGTGAATGTTGTCAACTCTTGATAGCAAAGCTGAAGAAGTTTCCATCCTTAGTAGATTCTTCAACTGATATTCAAAGATTATGATGATGAAGGATCACTCTTGATGAAGATGATGAGGAGTGTTTCCCTTGCGGGGGAGAAGAATGAAGAAGCTTCCATAATCACTGTTTCAATCAATATCAACTCCAGGTGGACTCAAAAGCAGTTATTCTGTGAATTTCTTGAAGAACACACCAATAGAGAAGGTATGTCATTTCTCAATCTCTATCCCTTGGTTTCTCAGATCAAAGATTATCTTACAAAGGGGGAGTAACTGAATTGATCAGTGACATAACAAAAAATTGGAAGTGCCCCAAGGTCATTTTTTTTCCTGCCGATTGCACATGAATATTTTTGATCCACATGCTGTTGTGAGTGCAGGAGTTTCAGGTTGGTTTTTTTCTCTATCATAGTGATTTTTCTTAAGCCTGAAATAAAAGTGGTAAACCCTTGAAGACAAGATACATGAGTCCTCATCTCATGTTGGTATCATGATCTGTGGATAATGGACAGCCTTGTTGACTTAATCAAATCCTCTTGTTTTCTACATCGAGCACTGCTCAAGTAGACTTAGAGTGAAATGATTAATGAAACTTTGCTTAAGTGAGGATTGATACCCTCCCTACCATGCGCTTTGTATTTCTTGTCAATAAGGGGGAGAGAAAGTGAAATGCAGAAGATTCTCATTTTGACATTGACAGATTCATTTCAGAAGATGTTTAAGGTATTGACAACAAAATACAAAGGGGGAGATTGTTGGAACCACCTTGTGTATAGGTTTGTATTTGTTGTCAATAGTTGTCAATGGAATATCAAAATGAAGGAGATCATGAAGTACTCCGATGAAGTAGAGGAGTGGTGATTCAGACGATTGTTGTACTGATCGGAAGTTCAAAGAATATGTGTCAAAGGTGATACATTCTTTACAACAATGCAGAATGTGAGGAGTAATCCATCCAAGGATGATTAAGGCAGGATGGTGTTTTTGGATGAAGACCATGGGCTTTGATGAAGACCATGCAATTCCTCATTATTGCATGAGAACAATAGGTTTTGATGATGACCATGAAATTACTCATGATTGCGCGAGAACCATGCTAGAGACTTCTATGACGGTTGATGAAGGAGGCAATGTGCCAATGTGCTGACTTATGAAATGGCCATGCACATCACGCTGTCATAGAAGATGATGGTACTAAAGTTGTTCCTTCAAAGAATACATATCACAATGGTGGAGTTTGTGATAAAAGCAAAAGAATTGCTGAAGGATACAGATCACCAAGAAGAAGTGTTGTTGAGGTGATCGTGCTTGTCGACAAAGCAAACAAACGACATACAAATTTGTTGACAAAGGAGATTCCCTGGTGACATGTCGAGTTCAAGAGTTGTGGTCAACGAACTATGGTTTATTCAATAACATCGACAGAAGAATGGATGATCTGGAGGCGGTACAAAAAGAGCAGATACAAGGTGGCCCCGTTTTCCAGTGTTTGCCAAATTTCAGGGCCTCAAAATCGGAAAATGAAGACATTGATTGTCTGCAAAAGGAGGTGCGCACAAAGAGGAAGTTGTGCGCGGAATATAATAGGCTTGAGCGAAAAACTTAAGTTAGGCGCGGAAAACAGCGGGATGCGCGAAATAGTTTTTCGCGCAAAAAGTGTTTCGAAATCAGAGAGGTGAAAAATGGAAAAGGCATGGGCTGCGCGGAAAATCAGGGATGTGCGCGAAATACTTAAGTTGGGCGCGGAAAACAGCGGGAAGCACGAAATAGTTTTTCGCGCAAACAGTGTTTCAGAATCAGAACGTTGAAAAATGGTAAAGGCATGGGCTGCGTGAAAAACTAGAGCTGTGCGCGAAAAACCAGAAATGTGCGCGAAAAATGTTGTGCGCAGAAAAGCTGGGTGAATTTTTCGCGCAATCAGCATATCGAATCAGAAATATAGAAAATCGGCAAAGGCAAGAGGCGCGCGAAAAATCAGAGATGTTCGCACCATGTGCGCGGAAAATCGAACAGGTGCGCGTAAAGATGGTTGTGCGCAAGAAAGGGGGTTTTACGCGCAGGATCAAAAATGTCTATAAATATGAGGTGAACCCCTCTCATTCGGAGAGGCTCGACACTTAGACAAATCCTGAGCTCCGGCGCGCGGAAAAATTAAGGTACAGAGGGTTGCGCGAAAAAGAAGGCGTTGCGCGAAAAAGGGAAGTTTTGCGCGAAAAAGAAGAGTAGCGCGAAAAGCCTTTTACGTGACAAAAGTTATTTTTACGCGCAAGGTTTGAATTTTATGCGCAAGCCCCCGGGAAGGGTGCGCGGAAAATTTGGGGGTCCCGCAGGCCTTTTGACAGGTGCTTAGCACTCTCAAATCTGCTTTGCGAAGAGAAGAAGAACGATCGTGCAACCAAAATCTGATCTGCACAGAGAGAGAAATATATCGATACACTCAGGTGTCAGAACTGGGAATTGAAGGAAGAGAAGGAGATTTAGTGCATTCAGGTATTGCACTGAAGTAGAATATTGATTTCAAAAGAGCATCAACTCAGGACTCTGATGCAAGCAAAGTCTCATTCTGAACAGGAGACAAAGACTTCAATGCATATCTATTGAAGAGACCTTCACGTCTATAAACTGAGTGAGACTTCACCAACGGCAGTGAGCCAGGGGGAGTCAACGGGAGTGACCCGAGGGACGCAGTGAGCTATCCCTAAACCTTATGTAAAGGCAGTGAGCCTGGGACAGAGTGTCTGTACCCGAACATTTGTATCCGCAGCTAGTGAAGCATAGTGGATTTAGGTACGACCGGCAACCTGTCGGCGTATACTCCTTGGACGTAGCCCTCAGTGGTGAACCAAGTAAAAATAGCTGTGTCATCTGTCTCTGCATGTGAATGTTTAATTGCTGATCATATCCATCATACAGGTTTAAGTAGTTCCTACCAACGTGGGAACAAGATCCACAACTTTAAGAAGAAAAAGTTGCCACCCTGATTCACCCCTCCCCTCTCAGGGTGTCCCGGGGTTCTACAGATAAATCTACTGAAGATATAATTTTATAAATCTTGTAGAAAACAAATGGCCATTGCTAATGTTACACAATGCATACATATTTTTACGGTATAATTATGAAATTGATAAACAATATATCATGTTATACATATAAAAAAAATAAACAATGACTCAATGCCCCGAGGGAGATCTCCATGAGCATCTCATGCTTTATTTTAGTCCTTGGAACCTATCTCCAAATACTACTATACAACAATAATATCGGTCCATGGTCTACGATCCTAGGAACCAGAATACTATACTCAGGTAACCTGGTGAAATAGATTCCATATAATGATTTGAGATATAAAACTAAATAGGAATGAACCACCAGTTTTGAGCCATATCCAGACAGTGAAATATCAACACTATGTAGGTATAACGAAGTAACAACTGAATTGAATAATGAGACATAACCCACCCAGGTTCCTGGAAGATCCCTGATGGAGATACCTGCTTCATCTCGTAGTCAGAAATAAGAGTCTGAATAGGAACTCTGCATTTAAATTTCATAAATAAACTATTTAACACATTAACTGATATTCATTATTGAACATCATAAATTCCCGAGTTCCACTGGACACCTGTATCTCAATAATTTCCTCGATCGTGCTTGCGTCTGATCCTATTCCCTTATTCAATTCAAAAATCATTATATCACATCGACTTTCATTGATAATTTAATTCAGTTTATGTATGACCAATTTGACTCATAGTCCAATGTCAATTAATCACTGTAGATCGTCATATCTAGAACCCTCAGGAGTATCGGGAGCACAAGCCCTTGTCTTACAATCCATGGGTATTTGGAACACTATTATGTGTCCCATAAAAGAATATTTTCATGCAAGTTGGGAGTAGAACACCAGGTCTAGAACCCCATGAGTATTGTGAGCATAAGTTTATGTATCACAACCCATTTATCAATCATACATATATATTTAGCATTGGTGTATAATGCCCTGTCTAACCCCCCCCCCCCCCCCGAACTATCCATTATGTAATTTATAATTTAATTAGTCAAATCCGTTAATTAATTCAAAAACTAATTAAAAACAAAAAAAATCCCATTAAATATTTCACCAATTAATTAACCATTAAACACTTCAATTGTTAATAATTATTTAAAATTTATTTATTCTTAACCAAAATCAAGTCAACTAGACAATTAAATCGATATTAAATTATTCCAATTACTTAACCACAAACAAGATAATTATTTCACCAATAAATTATCCTTATTCCCATACTAATCCAATCAATTAGTTGAATATAAAAAATATATTAGATAACACATCAACTAAAAAATATAAATTTCGATTTATTTATCAATAAATTAACTAATAAACAAAACAAATCACATCCCATAATTAATTTTCCAGAATTAATTACCATATTCTAAATCTCAACTCTCTATAAATAATTTATCACATCATTTCCATTTAATTAATTCACTATTAATTTAAATGGTTCTCTAATGTCAACATCCCAAAATTAAATCAGTATTTAATTAATACTATTCAAAAACATCATCATTGCATGATTAATTCAACCATAAAATATTCATTTTGTCACATCAACCCATCATATGTAAGTATTAACCGAAAGTAATATGAAAAACTCAAACCACTGGAAATCATGATATATCCCTACCACTTATTTTTGGTTTGAAGGAAGCACAAGCCGATTGATGGGAATTATTACAAAAATATGATATTAAATATAACAAAAATCACATGTGACTTTTATAAATTTAAAACATTAAACATGGTTGTTTCGGTGTGGATGTGCGTCGGGTTTCTGTTCCGACGCTGTTCCGCCAGGACGCGTTCGCGCGTGCACCCGTCGACCCGAGGGGATGGGCACGCGGCTTGTGGCCCCGCAGTCCCGTTTTCCAAGGGCGGGCGGCATTCGTCCCTTATTCAGGGGCGTCTGCTCCTTGATCGAAACCGGGATGATGGGATGTCGGCTCCTCCTTCCGTGGACGTCTCCTCGGAACTCGTTGCCTAATCCGGATCTCCCTCATAGATTTAAAAATGTTCGTGAATCTCGTTCCCGGCGCCATATCCTCATGGACACCGGTTAATTACGCTGCTTCCACCCAGATGCTCCAAGGAGTCTGGTCGGGGCAGCAACCTGCGGTGAGGAGACCGGGTGGCTCTGGGTGTCGGGGCGTGTCTTAACACTGCGACTCTGCATGTCTGCCTTCCGTCCCTAATAGGGCTTCTCAAAGGCGTGATGGCCTGAGGCATCCCGCGCTGGGTGCGGGGAGCTGTGTTACCTGAGGTTTTCCTCAGCTTCCCATGTTTAACATGGGGTATGCCGCGAGTTTAACGTCCAGCGGGGACGGCATCGGACTGATCAACACGAGAAGTGGATCAGATGACAGAACCCCTTGCGGGGAACCTCTGATGCTGGGGCCAGCACATGGGCGGCTTCCCGAGTGAAGTGGAGTGGAATGAAGTGGCATGACCCCACCGGGATGTGGCAGCCCGGGTAAGGATCATGATGGACGATGGAGTGAAAAGCTTGGACCTCGTAGGGGCTTCCTACGCACCACGCGTTGGCGCGGATCAAAGTCAGCGTAGTTCGAATATACAGTTTAACGTCATGTTGGACGTCGGCAAGCCGACTCACGAAGAGGTCGAGGCCACCGGGCGGAGGATTGAACTGAACCACCTCGCACAGAGGGGGATGGAATGGCCGGATGGATCACAGTTTCACGTCATGCTGGACGCTGAAAGGAGAAAAGGGAAGTGGGGAAGCACAATGGAGACACACATGTGCAGTCTCCCACAAGGGCGGATTCATAGGTGAATCGACGCGAGTGTGAACCCAGGAGGGGTCCACTGATGGACGAACCGACATGAATACGACCGGGACGACCAGGTGGTGGGCTTGAACCTCGGAGAGGCTTCCTACGTACCATGTTTAGGAGACATGGATCAAAGTCCACGTAGTTCGTTCTGTTTGTGACACTACCCCCGTGGGCGAAGGCCACTCCAATCCCTACATCCCTGCAGAGACGAGCGGGTGGGGGCCACATCCAAACCGGGAGGACCCTGCGTGCGGGGCACGGGATCGGGTGATGCGGACTGTTTCACGTCCTGCCAGAAGAAGTACAGTTTAACGTCATGTGTTGAGGATGAAGCGGACGGTTTAACGTCTTGCCGGACGAAGTACAGTTTAACGTCGTCTGTTGAGGACGAAGCGGACGGTTTAACGTCTTGCCGGACGAAGTACAGTTTAACGTCGTGTGTTGAGGACGATGTACAGCTTAACGTCATGTTGGACTAAGCACTCGGCAGTTTAACGTCTTGCAGCGCGGACGTAGATGCTTGTCAGTTTGATGTCTTGTCGCGCGGACGATAGAGGCTAGGCAGTTTAGCGTCGTACAGCTTGGACGTTGGAGCGCCGCCAAAGGGTCCGTGTCACTTCGCGCGAGCCTGGAGGGCCGCACGTGAAGACAACGCACGGTGCGGGGCACCCGGGATGAGGCTCATCGGGTGCCACGCAGGCGGGTACCCTCAGGGAGTCAAAGGGGGCGACCCTGGAGGTTTGCACGCAAAAGAGGAGTTGGCGCACAATACCGCGGGTCGGCGCGCAAATGGGCGGGCTGGCGTGCAATTGGGCCAGCGCTTTGCGCGCAGAAGATGAAGATTGCGCGCACCGGGCTTCGGACAGCGCGCGGGGGCAACGGCTCATTCTTTAACGAATGGCCACTTTGAAAAGGGGGGTGCGCGCAATCGGGCTGGATTGCGCGCACCCGGGGGAAATTGCGCGCACAAGGCTTCTTTTGCGCGCGAAGGCCTTTGGGTGAAGAATTATTTAAAAAGAAAGGAGCCAAAGGGATTGCGCGCGAAGGCGAACCCCGAGGCTTTCTTGCACGAAAGAAAGGAGGTTACCTGAATATCGGCATTGCGCGCGGAGGGGGTTGGATTGCGCGAACGAGCGACTCATCGAATACCAGCAACCTTCAAAACGTCGGGGGTCGCCTTATATTTATAGGCAACCCCGGGCGCGGAATCCGGTTCACGGGCGCGGAATTCCCTTCGCGGGCGCGGAATCGGGCTCGGCGCGCAAGGGAGTCGCGCGGGCAACGGGCGCGCAAAATTGCGCGCCGGTCCAGCGCATTGCACGCATCCCGGGAGGTTTGCGCGCGGCACTCCAACATTGCGTGCGGCTCTCCAAAATTACTCACAAGGCTTCCGGGCCCTCCGAAACGGGCTTCCGACTCCAAATATGACCTCGCTTCCCGCATCCGGAGCTTCGTTTGGGAACAACGGACTTTTCCAGCGTCTACAAAAGCCCCCCCTCGGAATCTGATCGGCGAGAGGTCCCAAAAAGGGTGTCGGGCGCGAAATTCGCTGTCACAGTCGCGCAAAGCGCTTTCCGCGCAGCGCGGACACTCGGCCTCGCCTATAAATAGGGGCCCTGGGTCCCCCGCACCGTACACCGGCCTTCCGCGCGATAAGCATTCGAGCTCTCGTGCGCGAAATTGCCCTTTCCGGCGCGGAATTCACCCGTTCGTCGCGCAAACCTTTCCGGATTTCGGCCTGTCTTTGCGCGAACACCTGGGGTTTTACGCGACGGACTTCCCAATTGCGCGCCGTCCACTAGAATTGAGCGCCAACTCTCAAACTTCTCTACCAGCCTTGTTCGATTCCGCACGCTTCATTCCTTAACCCGCACGACTCCCGGAGCTTCTGAGATGGCCGCGAATCAAGGAAATGAAGGGGATGCCGCCACTCGCAGAGCTGAGATGGCGATGAACCAGGAGGTCTATGGAGCCAAGGAGATTGTTTCCAACAATCAATCCTTGTTCGACTTGCTGAAGCCGGCCCAAAAGATATATCCGCTGTCGGACAACCTGCCGCTCTGGAACTTTGGCATCCTAGATGAGGTTCCGGTGCAAGGGTTTGAGGTTGATGCGCCACGGACCTGGGTGACTCGGGAGGACGAGCTTCCCCGCTATAACATCACCAAAAATGGGCATCCTACCAGGGAGACCAGGCACTTAGATGTCTATGTCCTGAACCCGAGGACGTGAACCATCGTCGGAAGTGAGCCTACTGCGGAGAACTCTCCAGCCCTCTACTCGAGCACATATCGCCAGAGTGTCACCGACGACACCAAGGGCTGGCTGAAGGACTGGGACTTGCGGTCTGGGGGCAATTTCACCAGTGAGTGGGCCTGGGCGTTCTGGGTACGCCACACTTGCGATCACTTCGCGGAGGAGCTGCGGTACATCGGCCTGTTTGAGGCGGTGTGGACGTCGCAGTTCCACTTCTACCAGCAGTCCGAGCTCGGGCCGGAGCTATTCACCCGCTGGTCCCCAGATACCAACACCTTCCATCTTCACCATGGGGAGGTTAGCATCGGCCTCTGGGACATCCACTGCATCGGAGGTATCCCGCTGGAGGGTTACCAATACGATGAGTTCCTGCCTCCGAAGAACATCTGGGAAGACAGGTCACGGACTCCCATTCTGACATGGCATCTGCTTGACCTGGCTACGCAGCGGCTCGGGATCAAGGACTTCCACAAGTAAATAGCCTACAAGGAGTGGTTCGGCCAGTTCTTGGAGCATGACCCGGCGGTCAAGATGCTAGGCAGGGGAAAGTGGTGCCCGACCGCGGCTCAGAGGAGCCGGAACGGGTCGTACTGGCGGGTCCTGGAGAGGGGCGACTACCGCTCATGGGGGTACCGCGTCATCGAGGCCCGGGACCCAAATGTCCATTACGCGGCGTTCCTGGCCGCCTTTCTGAGTGGGTGGCTCCTGCCAGTGTGGGACGCGAGAATGGGCGTCCGCCCGGCGACACTGGCGATGGCGGGCGCCATGGCCGCCAACAAAAGATACAACCTCAGGGTCCCAGTGCTGGCGAAGCTGTATGCCATCCTGGGACGCATCTCGCGAGGGGGTTCGCCATGAAGGATCTTTGGGCCCTTTCAATTCTTCCATGGCTGGGTGGCTGCTCACCTCGGTGGGTACACGTTTCCAAACGCCGTCATTCCTCCGGGCAACGGCCTGCGACCCTCCCTGCTCAACATCGCGGGGGTCGCTCCGATGACCCTAAATGAGGAGGGCGTGAGGATTCGGATTGGAAATCACGCCAATTTCAACTTCAGCCCATTCCCCACTCCCGTTAGCCAAATGATCGACAATGGGTAGGGTCTGCTGGAGCAGCACGAATACTTCCTGAACATGCGGGGCGGGGTGCTCGTGGCTCGGATCGACGGGAAGGTGATCTGCGAGCCTTACGTTCCAACCTGGTTCGCCAAGCAGTTCGGGTGCCTTCAACGGATGCCGAAGAGGGTATTCACTGCTGTCCGGGAGGAGGCGAACCCTGGCGTCCTTCGCCAGATGTGGCTGATGTTCGCCGCTTTTGGCTCCGGCGACGTCATCACTCTCCCTCCTACCGGGGTCGACGCAGGCTTGGCAACCGAGTACGCTGAACACTGGGCCATCGCGTACCCCGAGGGGCTTCTACGGAAAGCAGTTCGGCGACTCGAGGACACCCGTGCGGAGACCGGGCGTCAAGGAAGGAGGCGAGGCGCCGTTACGCGGGGGAGAACGGAGGCGCGCCAAGCAGTGGAGCCGGCGCGAGCAGGGACTTCGACGGCGGGCACATCGCAGGCTGCCGCTACGACCTCGGCGCCCAGAGAGGGGGCACGTGCGGTGGTCGAAGAGCGGCCCGGGAAGCAGGTAAGGCGTCTGCTCGAACCCTCCAACGATGCAGTCTTCCTGGCGCTGTGGTCGGCCTGGATGACCCTGCGGCAGTCGCTGGGGACCGAAATCATCTGGCAGAAGATAACCAGCGAAGGAATCCATCTGCCAGAGGTCGGGCACCTCCAGGTCGCGGACAGGGTGAACTTCCACCGGCGGTATGCGTATCTGACGGCCATGGACGAGTATGCACGCCAACGTGGTCAGCGTGCGGAGCCGTCCCTTCTGGTGAAGGTGATGCTCGGTCTAGAGCCTGATCCAGAACAGATGCCGCCGGAGGAAGATGACAGTAACGACGACTCCGAGGAAGAGGAGGAGACGGGGGAGGATGAAGGGTCCGAGGGAAGGTCCCATCAGGGGAGCCCACGGGAGAGCGGCGAGGTGGCCGGCTCTGGAAACATTGATATCACTGAGCTCCTCGAGGTCCGCTTCTATCCCTACTCAACCTGCTTCATCCATTATCTTATGTAGCTTCTAACCCATTTCTTCACCTTCCTCAGGAGTGCAAGGATGTTGGTCAGGCATCCTCAGTAGGAGTAGGAGAGGCGCCAGCAGGACAAGGCGGGGGCCAGACGCCCATCATCGAATTGAAAAGCGCTGAGGGGTCCCCTACTGCAATTGCTCATGCGGCGGCCGGGATAGCGGAAGATGACGCATTGGATTCCCGTAAGTCTCCTTACCTTACTGTCGGTGCTTGTTGTTGACGATCCGTGACTAACCACGGCACGCCCTGCGCTGTGATCTCAACACTGGAGGCTCGTCGGGCTGCCGAACCCGGGCCATCCACGAGTGGACCGGGGGCAGACATGCCGCCTGCTCCGGAACAGACTTCCCAAACCGAGCCGACCCCACCAACTGTTGATCAAGGGGCTACGGACGCCGGCGGTGCTGCCATCAGAGAGAGGTCGGGGGCTGACGAGGGTGTAAACGCCACTGGGGCGGGAGAAGAAGGTCGCCCAGATGTCGGGGAACCTATCCCCCGTGAGGACACCCCAGGGGCGGACCCTGCAGCAGACCTGCTGGCTGCCTTCCCTGCCTACCGGCCTGCCGACCCTGAGGAGATGGACGACTCAGATGCGGAGGCGGTCGAGGAGAGCCGGATAACGCGCCGCAGGGGGTGGAAGTGTATCCATCGCTTCCTCAAGCGAGACCCATCAGAGTGGCTGGGGTGCATGGGATCCCTTCAATCCTGGCTACGCTTCCTGTGTGCCGGGGGAGCTGATGCTCAATGCCTCCATCTGACGGTCCATGATTTCATGGCCGAAAAGATGCGCGAGAGCCGCCGGCGCGCCGACGTCGCACAATGTCGGGACATGTCGGAGAACACGCGGGCCCTCCTTGCTGCGGAGCAGGATGTCCGGCGTCTCGAAGGGCAGGCGGCAGAGAAGGAGGCCTTCGTCGCAGCGTGCACTGAGCTTGTGGAGCAACTAACGGCCCAGCTGATCGACACCCAAGTACAGCTGACGGAGGCGGGCCAACAGATGGTCACACTTCAAGTCGAGCGGGAGCGTGCACAGGCCAGGATCGACGAACTGCGTGCTGCGACCGCCGACGAGGAGAGGGCACGCAGAGAGCGAGATGCAGCTCTAGAGGCCACCAGCCAAAGGGTAGCGGCGTTAGAAAGACTAATTCAGCACGCTAATCCCTAGGGGCTTTGTTTTTGCCACCCCCAGAACATTTTCTTCCGCTACTCGATATTTCGACCCATTTTTATGAACCAATATATTTATCTGCATCTTTTGGCTTAACATGCTCAACCCCAAATTGTCTCGCGGGAGCATTAACCAAGCTTCAGGTATCCGTAATTGGGCCTGGATTTCTAAAGAAAAGAGGGAGATCATTCCTAGGAAAGGAGACCTCAGACCTAATCAATGTATCATCCCCCAACTTGTTCCGACACACGAGCGGGACAACTCTAGGGGCGTTGAGATTTTATCCGAACATAGGAAAATGAGAAAGGGTGAATCGCGTGTCCCGGATTCAGAAATCCACGATGGTCAGCCTTCCAGGAATTGCCCAAGACGGCAAGCGGACAATGGATCAATCGACCATACTACTGCAATAGACGGACCGAAGGTCATCATTCATATTGTAGGAGGCGGAGCACATGTCATCATCAATGCCTCTTTGGGGGTTCCTTCAGGCACAAGGGTGGAAATCCAGATCAACAGGGCATGCGAAGCGTGGGGCGAAGTGACGATTTGTTCGGACAGAATCCAACGCTCTCAAAATTGCGCCACCGTGGGGAAAGTGTATTAGGCGGATGCACTAATCTGGCCGTGAATCACCTCAATTCTCAGACAGAACCTCTTTGAAGAGGAAACTGTCGCTTCCCATCATTGCAATGGGGCATCCCGAGCTGAATCGGGGAGAATATCACAATCGCACCACTCTACCGGAAGCCAGGCCAGACGGTCGGCGACGAGGAGGGGCGGGACTTAGCGATCCCTGAGGCTGGACCCGAGTCGAGATGTCCGGGCGTTCCTACGTACTTCATCAGGCTGGAGATCAAGCCACACGTAGTTCTGGAAGCGCGGCACAACACAATCGGGCACCAGCGCGGGGAAGGGTGCGGGTCTGACCCTCGCACATTGAAGAAGCGGTATTTGATATTTCTTGTTTGTCCTTAAAGGTGGATGGTTTTTCTTTGTGCAGCGACATGCCTGTGATTAAGGAATCCCTGGCGTCGCCACAATAATCAAGCCATGAAAGGCATTCATAAATGGTGTGGTTATTAACCAGCGCCCAACGTGAGTGTCCTCTGAGGAGAACATCACGATGCAGTGCCATTTCTCGTCGGGCGGCCAAGACGATCACAGTTTACGTTCGTGTGGTAGGAGCAGACAACACAGTTTAAGGTCGTGTGGTTCGGAGCATGGAGGAATCCGCTTATTGCGATATGGCGGACCCAGCGGAGGTGGGAACATACCCAGCCCTGCGGTCACGCACGATTCCAGGAGAAGGATCCTGGGATAGGGGCCTGCATATGTCCATCACCCGAGGAGCAGAGATGCTAGCCTCCAGTTATACTGGCCCCAGAATGCGATTGTTCGGGAGACTCCTTCCTCCTTATGGGGACGAGGGTCCAGCTACACATGGCCCTTAGGGAGGACATCAGCATATATCCTTGGTGCTCAGATCGTGGGTGCCTCGACAGACACCATTACCCTGGTTGGCATGCCTAACGTGTAAAGGTGTACTGAAGTTCAGTATGAAGAGAGTGTCGAGATTCCACTACAACACAAAAATGCGGAGTGTGATGAGGACCGCGCAACCAATGTTCGGAGCCTGAAAGAGCCGACATGGTGATCAAGGATGTCGCTGACCATATTCTCAACACAACATCCGATCGCGTCAGCCTAGGACGGGGCAAGAAAACGAGCATCAACCGCTCAAGCGCAAGATTCATATCGATTTGCGGCCCAGGACCCGCCGGTAAATCGACCCGGAGCGGTAGGAGAGCAATGAGGCATCGTACCCAAACCGCTAACGAGGATCCCTTTGAGTGAAGGCTCGAACAAGAGGAAGCGCGAGGCCCGACAAGCAACACATGACTTGTCGGGATTGAATCTGACGCCACAGGTCATAGACCTGAGTACCCAAAACATGTTAACAGATCACCGGAAAGGGTCGGAGGACTCACCCTGAGAGCAACCAAAAGACGGCAGATCCCCGTGATCAACCAAGAGATGGGGCTGGAACTGAGACACAAGCGTCCAGGTGGTCCTACGTATCCCATTAGGATGGGAATCAAGCCATACGTAGTTCATGAGGGGCAGTTTAACGTCATGCAGGACGATGGGGGGTGTGAGGTGGTCCCACACACAAGGGGGCGTACGACGCGTCCAGTAGGCCAACGTGAATGAGTACATAATCCCCCGCTCACGCCATACGCCTCGCACAAAAAAGAGGGGAACTTGGGCCAGAGGCCCAACGCGAGATAGAGACTCCCGGGAAATGGGGCGGGGCCCGAAACAGGAATGTTCAGGCGATCCTACGTATCCCATAAGGATGGGAATCAAACCGTACGTAGTTCTTGAAGTGCAGTTTAACGTCATGCAGGACAAAAAGATAAAGGGGGAAGCAGAAGGCATCCCCAAACGTGGGGGGCGTACAGCGTGGCGGGCAAACCGACGTGAATGAGGGCATAGCCCCGCGTTCACACCATATGCCGCATACCCAGAGGCAACTGGGCCAAGGGCCCGAGATGGGATGGAAATTCCCGAAGGATGGGGCTGGGCCTGAAACATGAATGTTCAGGTGGTCCTACGTATCCCATAAGGATGGGAACCAAGCCGTACGTAGTTCTTGAAGTGCAGTTTAACGTCATGCGGGACGGATGCTGAACAGTTTAACGTCTTGTAGCTCGGAGGTGGTGTAGTTTAGCGTCATGCAGGACGAATGCAGTTTAACGTCGTGCGGGACGAACTGCAGTTTAACGTCGTCCGGGACGAAGTACAGTTTAACGTCGTGTTGGACGAAGATGCTTGGCAGTTTAACGTCTTGCCGCGCGGACGATATGCTAGGCAGTTTAACGTCGTGCAGCTTGGACGTAGTGCACTCAGGCAAAGTACTGCTTGAGGAACCTAGCGTTGGTGGGAGGAGTGACACGCTCACCATCCATAGTTGCTAGGGAGTACGCGCCATTGGGATAGACCTTGTGGACAACAAAAGGTCCCTCCCACTTGGGCTCCAACTTGGGTGGCTTCCTGTCGGGGATCATTGGCGCTCTTAGGGCCAGCACTAGGTCACCCTGCAGGAAGGAGTGGAGGCGAACCTTCTTATTGAAAGCTCAAGCCATTCTGCTTTGATGCCTCTCCAAGTTGTGCAAGGCGCGAAGTCTATTCTCATCCAGTGCTTCCAACTCGACTAGACGGGCTTCAGCAGCTCTGTCCGGCGCTTGCTGGTTGTAGACCGCAGTGCGCAAGGATGGTAACTGGATCTCGATGGGCAGGACGGCCTCAGCTCCATACACCAGGGAATAAGGGGTCATCTGGGTGGAATTGTGAGTCGTCGTCTGATAAGCCCAGAGGGAGTTGGGGAGCTTGTCCGGCCAACTCTTCTTGTTCTGACCAACCATCTTTTTCAGAATGTTAGAGAGGGTTTTGTTAAACTCCTCAATATGTCCATTCGCCTGCGCATGATATCGAGATGTATGGTTCAAGCGAATGTTGTACTTGGCGTACAACTTCTTCAACTCGGCTGCTCGGAAATTGGCTCTGTTATCCGTGAGGATAGTGTGAGGCACTCCAAATCGATAAATGATGTTGGAGGTCACGAAGTCAGCGATCGAACAGGATTTGACCTCTCTGAGCGGAATCGCCTCTGCCCATTTGGAGAAGAAGTCCGTGGTGGTCAGAATGAACCGACACTGGCGAGCCGTCGCCGGTGGGTAAGGTCCCACAACGTCCATCCCCCAGACTACAAAGGGCCAAGAATACCTGGTGGTATGGAGAGGCTCTGGTGGCTGATGCACAAAGTTCGCATGAACCTGGCACGCATGGCACCTCCTGGCATACTCGATGCAGTCATGGATCATGGAGGGCCAGAAGTATCCCAACCTCCAAATCTGGTGGGACAGCTTTGGCCCAGTCTGATGGGCACCGCATGAACCAGCATGAACCTCTTGCATGACTCGTGGGATCTCAACTCCATGAAGGCAACGGAGGAGAACACCATAAAATCCGCGTCTATAGAGGATCTGCTCCAGGCCGGGACTGCTCTGGAGGACAAACTGCGATGCGCGGCGTCAAACTCGCTCGCGCTCGGCCCGATCCAACGGGAGAATGCCATGTTGGAGGTACTCAACCAAAGGCGCCCTCCAATCAGGGGCTGGTTCGACTGCCATATCTGGGGTACTCGGGGCTCCGGGCATAGGGGCAACCGTGGTGAGATTACTTACCGACGGGCCGCGATCTCCCTCCGGGATAACGGGAGCGATGAGCCTGCGGTGCGTCACACGGACGATCAGGTTATCCTGTTCAGGCTCTGAAAGTGACGCAACAAGGCTGGCCAAAGCATCTGCTCGACCGTTCTGCGACCAGGGAATATGGACAATTTCTGGTCGAGAAGGGAACTGGGCCATCAGAAGGAGGGTGCACTCCAGCAACGACACAAGTTCAGGCTTCCTGACAACATAGTCGCCATTGATATGCTTAACGACCAGCTCAAAGTCCCCTTTCATACACAGATGGGGAACGTCGATCTCGAGAGCTAACTTGAGGCCGGTGAAGAGGGCATGGTATTCCGCCTCATTGTTGGTACAGCCCTCTGACAACAGGAAAGAGTATGGCATCACGGCTTGCTCTGGGGTAATGAAGACGATACCCAAGCCCACTCTGTTGAGCTTAGGATTATCGATCCTTCTACCGGTGGGGCTCCGGGAGGAACCGTCAAAGTGCATCTGCCAGCACGGATTGACATGATCTACCGAGAGAATGGCCTCATCAGGAAAGCCTAGATCCAGCGGCTGATCCGCGGAGGTCGGGTGAGCAGCCAGAAAGTCTGCCAATGCTTGCCCTTTGATGGCCTTCTGAGACACATACCTGATGTCGAACTGATGGAGAATCACAGCCCACCGCGCTAGACGGCCAGTCAACATAGGCCGACTCAGGATATATTTCAACGGGTCTACCCGAGAAACCAACTGTACCTCATGGTGCTGCAAGTAGTGCCGTAATTTCTGCACGGCAAATACGAGCGCCAGGCAGCTCTTCTCGATGGGGGAATACCTGACTTCTGCAGCGAGGAGCATGCGACTGAGGTAATAGAGGCTATTCTCTATTCCCTCGTTGTTCTTCTGGGCGAGAAGGGCACCCAGGGACCGTTCCAGGGCGGTCACATAGAGGACCAGCGACTTCCCGGATACAGGCGGCATCAGAACCGGAGGTTGAAGCAGGTACTACTTGATTTCCTCGAAAGCGGTCTGACACACTTTATCCCATACATAGGTGGCACCTTTCTTCATGAGCCGAGAAAAGGACTTACACTTGCCGGCCAGATTCGCGATGAATCGGCGTATATAGGCTAAGTGGCCTTGGAACCCTTGCAGTTCCCGGATGTTACCTGGGGGAGGCATCTGGCTAATCGCCCTGATCTTCTCCGGGTCGATCTCAATACCCCGGTATCTTACCACAAATCCAAGGAACATTCCGGAGGTGACCTCGAAGGCACACTTCAACGGGTTCATCTTCAGGCAGCGAGACCGGAGGAAGCCTGAATCTTTCTCAAGATCTTTGAGATGGTCCTGACGCTGGCGCGATTTGACCACCAAGTCGTCGACGTAGCATTCCACCAGTGTGCCGAGGATTGGCTTAAATATGCAGTGCATCGCCCGTTGGTAGGTGGCACCTGCATTCTTCAGGCCGAAGGGCATGACCTGGTAACAAAAGATACCTTGGGGGGCCCTGAAGGCAGTGAAATCCTCATCCTCAGGGGCCATCCGGATTTGGTTGTATCCGGAGTATCCATCAATGAAGGAGAGGGATTGGAACCCTGTCGTGGCATCAATCAACAGCTCTGTCACCGGAATGGGAAAATCATCCTTCGGACAGTGGCAGTTGAGATTGCGGAAGTCGATACAGACTCTGATCTGCCCGTTCTTCTTCCTGACCGGCACAATGTTGGCCAGCCATTTGGGGTACTGAACTTCCCGCACGAAGTTGGCTTTGATAAGCTTGTCAACTTCGGCCTCAACCATGGCACCGTGGAATGGGTGCATCTTCCTGGGAGGCTGCTTGAACCCGCGATGGTTCGCCGGGAGACCAAGGCGGTGGACGACTACCTGAGGATCTAGCCCCGACATCTCGTCATAGCCCCAAGAGAACACATCATGGTGCTATCTGAGGAAGTCCACGTACTACTGACTCTCCTCAGAGGGCATGGCGGCACTGACCAATGTGGGTCTTGGATCTGCTTCGGTTCCAAGGTTCACCTGTAATAACTCATCGACCGTGGCGGAGACGCCCTCCTCAAAGCCTGGGGGTGCATCTTCCACGTCCTCTCCACTCGGGGAGGGATCGTCCACGGGAGAGACTGTGTTGGAAACTGCATCGGGGCTACCAGATCCTGCTGGGCCGCTGGTGCTGGCATGGGCGGTCGCGGTCATCTCATCAGGAGACTCATAGGCCGTCGAGACCATGGCCACGTCCAACAGATGAATCGGGAGGACGTAAGCGTCATCCAAGCTTGCCCAGGGATCACTTGCCAC